>OY282559.1:75000836-75640002 GCA_958295665.1 Tipula vernalis | reverse complement strand
TTAAATCGGCTGGTCCGGATCAAATTATACCAGCGGAACTTCAGAACAACTCAGTAATTATTCTTCCCTACCTGGAAGCTATATTCAAAGGGTGTTTGAAGCTAGGCTATATTCGTAGGCACTGGACGGCGGTCAATGTGGGGTTCATACCGAAAGCGGGGAAAAGCTCACATGTTTATCCTAAGGACCTAAGACCAATAACTCTATCATCCTTTCTTTTGAAAACCTTGGAAAGGCTGCTGGATGTAAACTTCAGAGATAAAATAGGTGCCAGGAAGTGGGCATCGTCTCAGCATGCGTACACAAAGGGTAGATCTGTGGACACGGCTCTGCACGCCTTGGTGTCTACGATTGAGAAATCGATTAATTCGAAGGAATTCTGTTTGGTGGCCTTCCTGGATATAGAAGGCGCCTTTAATAATGTAAAAGCGGAGGCAATCAAGGAGGGATTGTCATTTTTGGAGGTGGACGTTCCTCTGATAGGGTTAATCAATTATATGCTGGGAAGCAGGATTGTTAGCTCGAAGTTGGGGGACTCCACCATCAAGAGGCGAGTAACTAGGGGAACCCCGCAGGAGGAAGGGGGGGGGGGGTGGTTCTGCCCCTCTTCTCTGGAATATAGTGTTAAACGGGTTACTACTAGAATTGGAGAGAGAGGGTATTGAAGTTATCGCTTACGCAGATGACGTAGCTTTAGCTGTTACCGGGAAATTCCTGGGCACGATTGTAGACGTAATGCAGAATGCGCTTACCATCGTTACGAAATGGGCTGGCAAATGTGGACTTGGTATTAACCCGTCCAAGACAGAGCTGGTACTCTTCACTAAGAAATACAAAATCCCGGTAGTTGTCCCTCCTACCTTAAATGGAACGAGACTTGCTTTTACTGATAGAGCTAGATATCTGGGCATTACCTTGAACAGTAAGCTTAGTTGGTAGCCCAATATGTTGGAGAGAATAAACAAAGCTACTATAGCTTTGTACTCCTGTAGGAACATGTGTATTGGTCAGACCCCATCTGAAGCCGGAGCTGGTACACTGGCTCTACACCGCTGTAGTGAGACCTATACTCATGTACGGGGTGGGTGTTTGGTGGCCAGCTCTGGACAAGGTAACTTATAAAAGTAAGATTGAGAGGGTGCAAAGAACGGCCTGTATGCTTGTTAGCGGAGCATTGAGGTCGACACCGACAAGTGCCTTAGAGGTTATGTTGCACCTTCTTCCGGTCGACATTTTTGGCAAACAGATGGCGGTAAATATGGCTGTACGACTGGCAGGCGTCTCTCAGTGGAGGTGTCTTAGTATAGGACACTCTACTATTGTTAGATCGTTGAAGGATAAGCTGGCGAATCTTGACTACATTAAACCTACTCTACGCTTCGAGAAATTCCTACCCTTCAAGGGAATCTTGGTGGGATAGACCGTTATCGGAAGCGTCAACCGAAGCGTTGCAATTCTTCACAGATGGCTCCAAGCTAGACGGCAAAGTGGGAGCTGGAGTATTCTTTGACAAATTAAATGTAAACATTTCTATTCGTCTCCCTGATTACTGCAGCGTGTACCAAGCTAAGTCATAGCGATTGAGGAGGTCATGACATGGTTGAAGCATAATGTGTTATCCTCAGACGATATCACAATCTATGTGGATGGTCAAGCGGCGATCCGGTCGTTAGAATCGGTGTCTTTGGCGTCACCGCTGGCGTTGAGTTGTCACTCATCTCTAAATGAGATGGGTGAGCATTTCAATATCCAGGTAATCTGGGTCCCAGGTCACTCGGGCGTCATGGGGAACTACAGGGCGTTTGAACTTGCTAGGCATGGTACGACTCTCCAGCTGCAACCGGAAAGGGCAAGTCTGGGGAGGCCTATCAAAGCGCTGAGACAAGCACTTGGGAAGCAGGCGCTATCCTCAGCGGGGGTAAGGTGGTCTAACACCCTCACCTGTAGAGTTGCAAGACAAGTTTGGCCAAAGCTGGACTTGGGGCGCACTAGGGCATTAATATCCCTACGCAGACGTGAATTAAGAACGGTCGTAGGAATTCTCACACAACACTGCCTTTTTGGAGAACATGCAAGAAGTCTGGGTCTGGAGGCAAATGACTTCTGCAGAAGCTGCTAGGACGAAGAGGAGGAAGTGACGTTGGTCCACTTCCTTTGCTCGTGTCCAGCATTGGCTCTCAGAAGGCACAAACACTTGGGTAAGTTCAGGATGGACTGCCTCTCGGATCTCGAAAACAGTAAAGTGCGGGACGTCTTACGCTACATAAGTAGCTCGAAATGGTTCCAATAGGGGTAAAAGAGGAGATATTCTGTGATATCACAATGGACCGTCACCGGTCTAAGTGTGCATAAGCAGCCACTCCAACCTAACCTAACCTAACCTATGCCGATAAAAGAAATAATTTTCGGTTGTCAAAAAAACTCCAAAAAAATCCAAACAAAAGTAGCGTTAAAAATATACCGATCCTTTTAATGAGTTCGTTTTTTTGCTCAAAAAATATCCGGATATTTTTTATCCGTTATCATCAGCGAACACTAGGATTGATTTTTGGGGTATACACAACAAAAACACCATTCCTGTATGAAAGGGTAGTTCTACCACAGGGTGATGTAAAAGTGTCAGGTAGCTTACTCATAAAAACCATTACGATACCAAAGCTTAAATTGTGTGCCGCCGGACTGTTGGTTGAATTATTGCAGTCAACAATAAAATCGCTAATGTTTGAATTCAACCCTTAAATATTTGTATACACTGATTTAGCAATTGTTTTAAATAGGTTGTCTAATACCCTAGACACACTGCGATTTAATAAAACCGATTTAGTGAATTTTTCGAAATTAGTCACAGAGTGTCAACCTCGATTTAGCTAATCCCTTTGTTTTTGCATAGAAACTTAAACTAGTTTAGCTAAATCGGATTTAGTAAACCACAGTCTGTCTAGGGTATAAGCCGCTGAAATCATGGCCTACCTTTATAGCAAATAGAACAAGCCAGATACTCTCATACACAAGCAGAAACCAATCTAGGTGAGTGTCACCCAGCGATATCAACGATTGTGATCTGTGGTGGAGGAGTCCCAATTGGCAGCAATTCAATCCAATACCATTTCCCCATCAAATATTTGTCATGTGGAGATTGCTAAAGAAGTAACTGAAAGTGTAACTGTTAGTTATGCGATTATTAATGAAAGAACCCTGCTATTGACTCGAGTTTGGCCGACGAACTAACAAGGGTCGAACAATTTATTTTACAATACGTCCTCATAAACAGTTAACCAAAATCAAAATTATTAATTGTTACCCTTTTTTGGATTAAACTGGAATCTTGAGAGTGGAATGACGATTAAAAAATCCAGATATAAGTTACTAAATGTTAGAGGTGTGCTAAAGATTTCAAATTATCAGAGGCAGAGATCTTATCAGGAAGGTAATTCACAATTGTATAAGATGTTGCTCAGCCCTATGAACAGTTTTTTAACATACAATAAATATTTGTTAGGTCATTTGACTTGCAAATATTTGTAATATATTTCCACAGGAAGCGAAAAGCAATTTGAGCATTTGTAAGCTCATCAAATAATTTTTGTATATTTAGTATTGTAATCAATGTAAGGGTGGAGTGCGAACATTCAAAGAGGATAGACGTGTTTTTTCTATCCTCTTCAAAAATTTAATTTAATTTAATTTTCTTTTCTTTTTATTTTTTGTTTCTTATGTACGATATGTATATACTTTATATACATATGTATATACATTTTAATTTTAAATTTTAAATTTAATTCTAATTAAATTCAAGTTTAGTGTAATGTGTAGTGAAAATAATTAAACTAAAGTGTAATTTTGGAAAATGCAATCCACCGGGATGCATTTGTCAGGCAATGTTTTTTATTTTTTTTTGTAGATAGAAAAATGAAAAATGCATGATTTGATATTTTGTGGATTGTAAATACAATCAAATTTCAATTTTTAATTACTAAAGTTTAATATTTAGATAGTATTGAAATAAATTTTAAATTATGGTATATAAAATAAGTCGCAATAAATTTGGTATTAGAGTTTATTTTTAAGACACTAATACATACTTATAATTTAGTATATAAAAGGGCCATAAATATGTTTGTGTACTATGTAGCTGTGTCGTTTTCTCTTTGCACGATTTCTGTGAAGGAACTGTGCGTGGTTTTGTTGGTTTTTGTATTATAAAGTACAAACAACAACGAGAAAGAGAATCTTTACGTTGGTTTTCATACAGCAGTAACAAGTAATTTACTGTTGTGTGAAATGGGCACTAATACATCCATACAACTTGATTCTTATATGGTAAGATCAAAATCTTCTATAATAAAAGTCATGAAACTCTCTTTTACAGACAAATACATTTATTGATTCCACTAGATTTGGCTGTATTAGTTACACTACAATTCAACGTAAATTTGAATTTTTTTTTCTTGTTTCTACACCAACACCTTTATACTTAGTTAACTAACACATATAAATTTAGTGATGCCAAAATAAACATCTGTCATCAATACACATAGAACCTGATTTTTTTTATTTCATATGTATGGAATTTTCATGACTTTTATTATAGAAGATTTTGGTAGGATCAACAATATGGTTGTACAGCTGCTTGTTCGCTCTTTACACGGATTCTGTTAAAGAAATGTAATATATTTTGTTGGTTTGTGTATTATAACGCACAAACAACAACAAAAAGAGAATTTTTTGCGTTACATAGTTTAAGTGTGTTTATATATAATATAAGGCCTACTAATACGCACATGAAAGATGGTAGAAAATATTTATCGTCAATGTGTGTTGGTGGTTTTAGTATGTTTTTGGTTTTAGTATATAGGATATTGTTACTTGAATGCAGGTGTATTAATCTCTTTGTGTTTTTGTGTACTCACGAAACAACTATGATATTAGCTGTATTTTGTTGTGAAATTTACAACAACAATTGCACGTGACAGGAATTAAATAATTCGAACAAAAATTTGAATTATTTAATTCGAGCTCGAACAAATAAAATACGTAACTGCTTGAATGAAAAACCGAAGAAATACCAACATAGAATATAAAAATTCAATCGAAAAAATATTTCGCGGCTTGTTCTATTGAGAAAAAGATAACTCCAAAATAATTCGAATTAATTTTTTCTCAACAAAATGCAGCTATTATTGAAATCATGTATTGTGTAAGCGCAGTGGAATTTGTATATTCGACTCAAATAGGATTTTTATACTTTGTATAATCGAATTGGTTTGAGTCGAATTGGAATTGGGAGCTGTCTTATACATAATTCATTTGAACGGTTTATTTAGATAGGATTAATACATTTTTTTTACAGGGTATTACATAATGAATCAAATTGTTTTCTAATTAATTTAATTAATATTATAAATTATAAATTGTCTAAATAAATAAATAAATAGATAAATGAAATGCGAATTTAGAAATGTTGGTTTAAATTAAGATAAGATTTGATTTTTGAGTTTAATGGTTGTCTTAATGGATTTATTGAAATTTAGATGGTGGGATGTACACATAATCGTCATAATTACGTATATGACACATCGATACATTTTTAAGAAAGTAAGGGTTAATTTTCATTGCATTTATTTATTTATTTATTATTTATTGTTTTATTTACTTTGCATGCTTGATTTGGCAGGGAATGAGGCCCGTGAACTGAGTTAAAATTTTGGATATACATATTTGTATTTATTTATTAATAAAGAGATAAATTTCTGAATTATTGATTAGGTTCAGGTTTTTGGTGGCGGTGATCTCTTTAATTGGTAAATGATGCTAATTGGATTTTTATTTAGGTAGTCTAATATTTTATAAGTTTTATTTTTGGGTTGCGAAAATGACTAAGTTGAAGCAAATCAATTGAATATGTACACTATCAGACATAAATATTTGGATGACATCCGGGATTAATCATTGGAGCTGATTTTGGGGTAGCTGATTTTGCTACTCGTGCAAATTACCGCTCAGTCGACTTAGTTAAAGTCGTGGGCGTTTACAACGTTGCTTATTTGTGTTGATTTGGTTTCAATAAATTTCGTTTTTTGAAACTGATGCTACCGTTTGATATTACATATTGTAGGGATTTATTTTGATAAGTTTCTTGTCGTTGCAATTATCAAAAATTATCTTCTGCTAAAATCAATCACTTTATTGGTATTTAATTGAAATTTATATTAATGTTGCTATTTCGATAAATATTTATGTATATAGATTGAAATATTATACTAATTAAATGAATAGCATCGTACGTTATCTAGGATAAGGGAAATTCCCTTTTATATGATATTGTAAACTGCATTGCATTGCAAAATTATTTGAGGTGTTGATGAAATTATTTTAATACCTCTTGTCAGTTTAATTTAATTTAATTATATCAAAGTGTCATAGTTTGTTCGGGTATTTTTGTCTGATGATCCAGTTGATATTAAGTATATATAATTATATATAATTGTTAGATTGTCTCCAAGCTACAGAAATATTGGTGAATTCTCGCTCAACATCCAGAAACTTCAAGCAGCAGTTATGTAGCGTAGAAAATGTATTGTTCTTGTGTTATCTATTTTATTTTATTTATTACTAACTAATTTATATAAGTTAATTTCTATTAATTATGTAGTAAAGCAATTTAATTTTCAGGGATACCTGGGAAACTCTAATTGTGTTTTATTAGTAAATATCATATACAGGTACATGTAGTACTTAACTAAATTATTGATATTCTAGACTTTTTTGCGTAGTATTATGATCAATGTTTAAATTATATTATATATTTTTATAAATAAATAATTAATTTCTACATTATTAATTTCCTTTTTCTAGATTTATAGGAAATTGCCGATTAATTTAAATTTAATAGTTTGGTTAAATATACATTTTCAACTTTTATTTTTAAATCTAGTTGCAGTAGGTAAACAATTAATTAACTATTTACAGGAGAATGGTAACTAATGGAACAAGTGCTGTGAATTTAAATTATAACTTAACAATTTAAAATTTTTAAACATTCTTTTGAAATTTTAGCTTAGAAGTGGGAGAGTTTACATAGGCAATTTCATAAAATGTTAATTTTTGTAATTCTTCTATGTAATATATTGTGTTTTGCTCATTAATATATAATAATTAATTTAGAGTAAAAATATTTAAAGGTTTCTCTTCCTTAATTTGCTAATAAATAATTCAATTTTCAGAATATAACATAGTTCCAGAATCAATCTTTCATATGGAGATTAAATTAATCCTGAAATTCAGAATTAGCTTTAATATTATGGTGATTTATTAATTAAAATTAGTTTTCAGAATTGCCTGGGAAATTATATATTGTTTTTATTTGTTCATTCTTGATATACTACTTATAGTACTAACTGAATTATTGATGATTTTAGGCTGTTGTGGTGCTGTAACATTATCATTTTTAAATTATTTATTATAAATTTTATAAAATAATTGAATTTTTAATTATTTATTCTCTTTTTCTTGATCGGTAGGAAATTTCTGATTAGTTTTAAGTAAAATTTTATGTTTAAAATAGTTGTTAACGTTCATTTTAATTCATGTTGCAGTACGTAATAATTAATTAATTAGATATAGAAGGACCATGAAAAATGAAATAAGCGCGGTTTTTGTAATCTTAGCTTAGTAATTTTAAATTTTTCTTAAATATTTTATCAGGTAAATTAATGAACGGCGGACAGGGGAAATTACAACATTAATAATTTTATGTCCCGATTTAAATTTAGGGAGCCTTGAGTATCCGGCCCTGGATTTCAGAGAAATGATAACCTAATAATATAGTTAGATTGTGCTGTCTTGTGCTAATCTATTTATTATATATTGTACTAATAATTTACTAACTATCGATCACTTTGGTCTCTGTAACCGGGTCGTGTCTGGCCCAACTAATAATCCTATCCTATCCTTCGGTTTTGTTATATGTACATGGGTGTACTGTGTGTGCCCGGGAGTCCGGGAGATCCTGCTATAATGCTTGGCCGTACACTCTCAATCAATAAAATGTTAATTTTTTGTAATGTGTAATATATTCTGTTTTGTTCATTAATATATTTTAATTAATTTAGTTTTAAAATACTTAAAGGGATCGCTTTTAATTTACTAATAAATAATCCAATTTTCAGAATAAACATAGTTCTAGAATTAATCATTATTATAGGGATCAAAATTAATCCCGAATTTCAAATTTAAATTTTAGTTTGAATCAACCCTCTAGGATTAATAAGTAGTGAATAAGCTGTAGTTTAGAAATTGTGTTGTCCTGTGCTAACTATTTTTACTATATAATTACTAAAAATTTATTCTTATCCTTCGGCTGGGGATGGATTAATGGGTGTACGAGGTGTGCTCGGGAATACTGAAGATCCTGTTATAATAATTATTTATTTAAGTAATAAAATTTGTTATTATGATGTTTATTAATTAAATTTAGTTTTCAGAGTCGTCTGAGAATTTGTATGTTAATTTTATTTATTGATTCTTAATATACTTATAGTACCTAATTGATTAATTGAATTATTAATAAATCTATATATTGTGGTGCTGTAATATTATCATGTTAATCATTTTATATAAATTTTATAAAATAATTGAATTCATAATTATATATTTTCTTTTCTTAATCGGTAGGAAATTTCTGATTAGTTTTAAGTAAAATTTTATGTTTAAACGGTTTAATGTTTATGTTAATTCTTGTCGCAGTAAGTAATAATTTTTAATTGGATATAAAAGGACCATTAATAAGGAAATAAGCGCTGTTATTTTAAAGTTTTATTAAATATTTTATCAGGTAAATTAATGAAAGACGGAGAAGGATGAAATTACAACATTAATAATTAATAATTTTTAAAGCCCTGTTTTAGATTTAGGATTTAGGGAGTCCTGAGTATCCGGCCCTGGATTCCAGACAAATAATCATCTAATAATGTAGTTAGATTGTGCTGTCTTGTGCTAACCTAATTATTATATATTGTACTAATAATTAACTAACTATCTATCGCATTGGTGTCTGTAACCGGGTCGAGTCTGTCCCAACTAATAATCCTATCCAATCCTTCGGTTTTGTTATATGTGTACGGATATACGGCATGGGCCCGGGAGTTTGGGAGAGCCTGCTATGATGCTTGGTCGTACACTCATAATAAATCATGAAAGTTTAATTTCAACTTTATTTTATTTAAATGTATCTTTATATTGTTATAATGATGTTTTTTATAATACAGTAGAATCCGTTTATACCAAACCATGTATATAACGAACAAAAGCTTATAATGATCATATAGTTTTGTCATATAGTTGTGTGCCTTGAATTTGCGCGAACACTTATTTTTTCTTATATACTACAAACAAAGAACTACGTTTATAAACGTAAACGAATATTTGATTAATATGAACAGCCGGCTATAGTGAACAAAATTGTGTCCCTTGAGTGTTCGCTATAAGCGAGTTCTACTGTAATTGTAATTATAATTATAATTTTAGCTTAGTAATTTTAGATTTTCTTAATTATTTTATCAGGTAAATTAATGAAAGGCGAACAGGGGGAAATTACAACATTAATAATTTTTAATTTAGGTTTAGGGAGTCCTGAGTATCCGGCCCTGGATTCCAGAGAAATGATCATCTAAAAATGTAGTTAGATTGTGTTGTCTTTTGTGCCGTCTATTTACTAACTATCGATCGCATTGGTGTCTGTAACCGGGTCGAGTCTGTCCCAACTAATAATCCTATCCTATCCTTCGGTTTTGTTATGTGTAAACGGGTGTACGGTGTGTGCCCGGGAGTCCGGGAGACTTGCTATAATGCTTGGCCGTACACTCACAATCAATCAATCAATCAATCAATTTAGTATTGTAATCAATGTAATAATTTTGTATATAAATTATAAAATTATTATATAAAAATTTAGTAAGAATAAAGCTATCAAAATAACTACTTTCGATTAGCCCCGATCAACGGTAAGCAGAAACTAAGTTTTCAACACAACCAAAAATTAATTTCTGTGGCTATAATAGCAAGAGAAACAGATGTCATGATGGTACAGACTATGCTGGTCCGTGCTCGCTAAAGGCACACGAACAACGTTATTCCAAAATTATTAAGGCTTACTTAGCCATTTTTGTGTGTATGTCGGCGAAAACAATTCACTGGGAGCTCGTAACGAATTTAAGCACAGAAAACTTCATCGCTGCTCTGAAAAGATTTCAATCGGTGCGAGGGATTTGCAGTCATCTATTTTCTGTCAATGGATAAAATTTTGTAGGAGCTCATAATGAACTGAGAGAATTGGATGAAATGCTGAAATCAGAATGCGTAAGGCATCAAACAAAAATGATGACATGAACTTACCTCCGGCAACTTGGGCTTATTTAAGATAATTGACGAGCATCGTGCCGCCTGATTCTTTAAAAAATAAGAAAATGTGTAAATATGGGTAAAACGACCGTCTACACATTATCAGACAATTTTCCGATTCTCTAAAATTTGAAAATGATAAGTTTAAAATATTCAAGTAAAATTTCTGTCAAATGTTTGCCCCCATTTTTTGGGCTCCATTGATATGCTGAAGAATGAGATGAATTTAGGTGATGCCATAATTAAGCAAGATAAATTACTGGGAGCAAGTAATAAAAAAAGACAAACTCGATATAACTTACAGTTACCGCAAAATTCATTTAAAGCACAATTTTTATAGGTGTGCAAGTAAAAACTCAACTCTAAACTTGGTTGCATTAAAAACATACTTGAGCGCATCCAAATTGCCCGCCATGATGGATGTCGATAAGCAATATTTACGCCATTGCATTCTATTCTGTTTTAAAATGAAAAAAAGGGGTGAACATTGTGTGAGTAATTCAACAGTAAAAAAGTGGTTCACAAGATTTCGTGATGATAATTTTATTGAAACACAATTTTTTATTTTATTTTTATAATTTACGTATTATATTCTTTAATTTGTCGATGTATTTAAAATAATAAATAAATAACACATTAAAAATTTTTTTACATTATGAAAATACACACAAAATTGTTATAGTTTTAACTTTCATTAATGTGACAATAATTTAATGAAAGTTAAAACTATAACAATTTTGTGTGTATTTTCATAATGTAAAAAAATTTTTAATGTGTTATTTATTTATTATTTTAAATACATCGACAAATTAAAGAATATAATACGTAAATTATAAAAATAAAATAAAAAATTGTGTTTCAATATTAATTGTGATAAAAGCCACAGAAATATAATGGAATTGTACCATTTATACAGCAATGATAATTTTAGTCTTGAGGACGATCAAACTTAAAGTTTTACTGGATACCACAATATCCGTGTTAAATGACTGCACAAATCTGATCTCTTTGATCGATTTGTTAACTTTTACTGTTGGAGACGACCCAGATCCTGACGAATTGTGTGTTCCCATCCTTTGCATTAAAGGTGACACGTTAGGATAATTGGAATTAATAACTGTGCCACCCGTAAATTTAACCGCAGTCACAGCAGCACAACCTACATGATTGTGAATATCAACAAATGTTGCATCATCACCAACGCAAGCAGGTAAGATATTGATGTTAATTATGTGAACTGTTTGTGCAAGTTTCCTTTACGTGTGTTTTTTGGTATTTGTGGTTTTAAAGTTGGAAAAATTTCTGTAAGCTGTGTTGTTGTATTCCTAATTACGATAGAACACTGGCATGTATCATTGTGTGTGTGTAAATTTGTATTTGGTGCATATTGTAATGATACCTCAGAATGGCAAACTCATCTCTAATCTATTAGAAAACAAACTTCGAAAAGAAAGCCCTTCCTAACAATTGCTCTGCGCCGATTCGTAAGATTCTGGACTGTGACAGTTATGTTTTGGTATTTGTGTATAACAGTTTTGTGTAATGTATGTCTGTGAGGTGTTTTGTCACTTTCCAAATGTATAATAATGTTATATGTTCGCTTGATAAATATATTTATTTGTGGGTTCATTTCATGCGAACACATGGTAAATTTTCCAATGTGGTCGCTGGTCTAATAGTGTCCAGCGAAACATCATTGACAGGTTAGGGAATTGTGGCTTATTCAGCCATCAGAAGTGCCCTGACTTTCCACAGATAGCGTCCTTATAACGGTTTCGTAAATTTCTCTCCACATGGGTTTGGTATTTTTTACTGCTTGCCTTCTTAACGAAAATGCCGCCAAATTCAAAAAAATCTTCGAACTTAAGGACAGCCATTAAAATCCAATTAAAGATCTTAATATTTTTAGAAATTCATATTTATCATCTAAAAGTGAAATCTTCTTAGTGAATCGATCAATTTTCAATAACAAATGTTAACGAGTTTGACTACTTCAGTAATAAACAAATAATCATTACTAACTGCACAACGCATAATTATGGTACAATATATTAAACTTGCCCCTTTTAGAGACACTGTTCGTGTTCATATGACTAAGACTTTAAAAGCGTCATTGAACTTGGAAATAATAATAATGTCAATAGTTAGCCAATTATTTATAAATCGAGTTTGTATTAATTTACATTCATTTACTTTTTTATTTGGTTTTTATGATCAGCGTTTGGATAGTGAATTTTAAAATGTTGTTTGATACAAGAAAATTTTATGGCGAAGATGAAGATTACAAGTTTCCTTGGAAAAATTGGTAGCTGAACGATGTCATTTTTCTACTATAATCCAGTATTTGTTTGCGATATCAAATAATTTTGAAAATTTACTTTTCGCATACATAACGTGAAACATCGGACTTATTACTCTGCAAAATTAGAATTCTCCTAAAATAATGTTTATCTCAATTTGTTTCGTTCCATTATGTGAAAATATACACTATACTGTACTTTATTGCATAATATAACAAATTATTTAATTACGTTTATCCTTGGTGAAATTTTCCAACTTAACCTAGATAAAAAGTTATAAGAAATATAAAACTTGTTTTCAATTTAGTAATACGAGAATCAGTCGCCACGACCGTACACTTCAAAATGTTCGCTACTCTGTTTATAATAATTGGTAGTATAATTTTAACGTGGCTGTATTACAGAGTATCAAGAAAAGAGTTTTTACTAAAAATTAAGAATATACCAGAAATTGAACACCACCCAATTATAGGAAGTACTCATTTGTTTATTGGGAAATCACCAGAAGGTTTTTATTCAAAGTGATAGTTATACAAGAAGTTAAAATGTGTTTCATATATTTTTAGAGTTATTTAACGAGATAGTTAAAAGAATGTTGGCAGGACCGAATACCGTCAAAGCTTTTGTATTGTCAAAACTTTTCATATCAGTTAAAAATCCGGATGATATTCAAAAAAATACTTACGTAAGTGTATAAAATCGCAAAACGACCAAAATATCAACGTAATTTTATTTAAATATAATTTCAAGCAACCATTTGGAAAGCTCACCGAAAAATGTTAAATTCAACTATTCATCTACGAGTATCATTACTTAAAACATTTGTGGAACAGTTATAATTATCAAAATGTTTAGTCACTGACCTTCAGTGTACAACCGGGATGAATATGTTTGATATTGCAACAAGTTTAGGTTATCGAATCACTGATCTTCAACTGAAAGCTGGTTTTGAAGCGTAATGTCACCTTCGTCGGACAAATCGTTTCGCTTGAAGATAATAACTGTCGATAAGCAACTGCAGTTGAAGGAAATTACCCAACAATGCTTCCCATGCATACATCGATGGCTACAAAACATTACCGTGTATTTACAAAATTTCACAAAATCGTTTTATTGGGTTATCTGTAAAAAAGATTAGTGCTTGCTGCCTTTTTTAATTAAATTTGTGACCACAATACGTTCAAACGTGCAACCATTATTCAATTTTGGTAGTTCATTGAAGAGTATCTTCATTGTAAATCCGATCGGTTTTTCACGCCTCCTGTAACAATATTATAACGTTTACGTTATGTTACATAAATAAATAAATAACTTTTCACACACGGTTTTATTTGTATTATATATTTAAATTTATAAAACTAATTTTAATATTTATCACCACCATTTTGTTCCCTTTTATTCTTTTATTCCCCTTTTATTTTTTATTGTTTCGTCATCATGTCGTGTATTTTGATTTTCGTGTGGAGTGCGTTCAGATGTAAACGACGTGAGACACCCAATGCACACTTGAGTCGGAAAGCGGTGAGACATATTATGGTTGATTATGTTGCAGTCGTGGAATGAATTTATATGAGTGAGCCGCTACAATATTTAAAACGTAGATACATGGTGATGCCTTGTAGTCGTCGACTTATTATTTGTGCAACTGCAAACGACAACATCACCATTGAATTGCTAAGGCGGCCAAGTTGAATCGAACAATATTTCTGTTTGTGTCAAAAATTATCGTACCAAAAAACCATGATAATTTAGGTGTATACGGCGGTATTTTCAAATAATGTGTACTAAAAAATATTTATTACAGGTTTCGGACACAGTCCAAGTAAAACTATAAAGTTATCGTTTCTCAATTCGAACTATATGTTTATTTTTCAATATGATAGTTAAGCCGAATGCAAACTTTAAATCGTCAAATTTCAAATCGGTGGAAAACCTGTAATTCACCAGAAGATATGCCATAAAAACTTTAAGTGCGTACTGCGCGTAATTTTTAGCAATACAATCACGAACTCCATAACTGAAGGGCATAAAACTAAGTAGCGGTCGATTTGCAACATTCTCTGGTAGAAAATTGTCTGGATTGAATTTGATTGGGTTGGCTCCCCAATATTCTTTGCTGTTTTGTACTGAAATTATTGGAATCACTATATCTGTACCAGCTGGAATTATTTTATTATCGCCTGCAATAAAAAATAAAAGATAAACTAAGTCATTCCAATATATTTTAATCCTTCTTACCTAGATAAAAGTCCTTCTCACATGTTCGCATTATTGCTGGTGCGGTTGGAATTAGTCTCGTACACTCTTTGATTGTCCGATCTAGTAATCGCAATTTATTTAAATCGTCAATAGTTATAATATCAAATTGATCACCAAGTACCTCTTTAATCTCAGATGCACAATTTTCTTGGGCATATCTATTCATTGCTAGACATAATATACAGTTTGATATTGAAGTAGCCAATGTTTCTGCACCCGCCAGTAACATAGTTGCAATATGGTCTTTCATATCGTGATCAGTAAAATATCCTTGTTCCACTAACGTTACCAGCCTATTAATTAAAGTATCTGGCTCAGTTTTAATATCCTTTCCATCATCTCATGATTTTAAATTTTCGAAATACTTTTTTCTGGCATTCTCTATGGCCGGTTCAAAATTCTTTAAATTATTATTCATTAAACTCTCACCAAACAAATCTAATTTCAAGAGTCTTCCTATAATGAAAAACATAAAATGTTTGTAGATGTTTAACGCCCCGTCACCCAAGAATATCATTATCCTAAAATATATATGACGTTATTTTTGATTTAAAAATTTGAGTATTTAAATTAATATTACTTTTTAGTATTTTCGGTAATAATTTTAATCTTCTGAGTTCCAAAATCTTCGCCAACCATGGATTTTAATTGAAGATTTGTTGAGCGGTAGCTTATGAACGGTGCGATATCAAACATATTCGCTCCAACTTTACATTGAATGTCTGTGACTAGAAGTTGAGCGACTTCGTTCAATTGTTTCATATAGGTGCTGTGAAGCAATTTTTTGTGAAATAATTTGTTCAGCATTTTTCGGTGAGGCCTCCATAAAGCAGCTATAAATTAATTTAGAATTCATTTTAAATTATAAAAATTTTAAAAATCACAATTTTACTCACGTTTTGATGTAAATAATCCATTTTTAAAAGGAAAGAATGAATATTGCCATCCTTTTTCTAAACACTGCGGTGACGAAAGGATTTTTTGAATATCTTGTGGATTTTTGATAACCATAACTAATTTAGTAAATATAAAAAATTTGCAAACGGATGATGATGATTTCGTTATTAGATTCAACATCATGCTAAATATTTCTGAAAGATAAAAAACATTTAATAACTTTAGCTCAACCAAAATCCCTAAGCTACTAAATACCTTCTGGTGATTTTCCAATAAATAAATGGCAAATTCCAATAATTGGATAGTGTCTTGCAATATCCGGTACGTGTTTGATTTTGTCTAACAGTTCATTTCGTTTCCTTCGATAATAATAGATCAAAGATAAAATCAAGCCAACAATTATCATAAACAGATAACTTAACATTTTATTCGCCTATAAGGGTAAATAGTAATATTCGTAACTCGTTGATTACTAAATTAAAAGTTTTTTTTACGGAGTATTTATAAGACTAAGATTCTACCACTACACAATAATCATCTAAACTTGTTCTTTTAAAAAATTGTAAAAATTATTATTTTCAAATCGACTTTTACATTTATTGAGATTGAGATCAAGTGTATGCGTTCACTAAGTAAATACAAGAAAATTATTACAGGACGGTAAGGTGAAACACATTAACGGTTGTGAATTTTTTGTATTATATGAGTATAAGATCAAATACATTGTATGTATGTAGTTAGTTAAATTAACAAAAATTTAAATGAATTGGTAATATCCTGGGTCACCAAGAACCATTTTAATCCAATTTCAGCTCTCTAATTAATTTTAAAAAAAAAACGAAAACAATTGAAATAAAAAACTTTATACATATATGTAGGTAAGTGCATTGCATCATGACGACTGCGTGTTTGGATAATTTAACTAAACCGAGCTGATCCTCTTGGAAAAATGTGTGTATACGTAGATAGTTCATCGAACAAATTAATAATCTTAGTGGCCATTTAGAGAAGTTTTCAGATATTATTAGTTCAATGGAGCATAGGATCGACATTTTGGAACGGCAACCAGCTACACGCATTATCTATATAAATAATTTGCCAATTATTAGTTAAAAACCTGCTGTATATAGTGTTTGCTGATAATATTTGTGCACCGATTGGTTTCAACGATGGGTTGATGCTGTTAGCAAAATTTTCTGGTTAAAATCTTTCAAGTAATCAAATAATCGTGAATCGCCAAAAATAGTATCATATCCGTTGATTGTTGGTTTTTGTAGTCATATACAGAAATCACAGTATTTCAAAAATACTTCGAAATAGAGGAAGATCATTAATTATTTATAAATAAAATTTTTCTCAACTACGATATGCTACAAAATAATAAAGAAAATCAGTAACATCCAGATATTCACAAGATATCTTTTAAAAATGGTCTTTATGGTAAGAAAGTTTTAATTCTAACGGATCACAAACCATTAATTTAGTTATTCAATGCAAAAGATCATAATTCTTAAATAGTCACATGGCGAAATTCTCGAATGGAATTAAACCAATATTTAGAAAATAATTCACTTTCATACTCTGAACAATAGTCTCTGGTTCTGAATACAAAAACACAAATAACAGTAATGTTACAACCAATGAATTGTCATCGTTAAACGAAGTAAATATAAATGAAGTTATAAATGACTTCTCAAATTTAGAAATTAGTGAAACTATAGTGAATCAAACTAACACAAAATTTGAATCAATAACACTATAAGTAACAAGTTCAAACGGCAAATATACGTTATAGTCTACGATAACTACGAAGAGCGTAATGAAAAGTTTGTTATCAAAATTTTTACATACGAGCAAGAAGATATTGAATACATTATTTAAAAGTATGTATCATAACAAAAACCATCTCAGGTTTATACACTGATGATGAAACATTCAAATTATTTCACAAGCACTTAGAGATATAAGACAAAGCGACTTGTGAGAACTATGGTCTTGTTAAAGGACATCATCAATAACGATGAGCAATTGAAAATAATAGAGAGTACTCAACACATTCGTGTTAAGCTCTAAAACATTCTTAACTATAGTGGATAAATTTTCAAAATTTCTCTCCATTTTCGAGCTTTCGAATCGCAAATCTCAAACCATTATTCGAATGTTTAAAACATTTTTTACCGAATTTAATTCCAAAATCTTCGTTAATTTTATGACAATGCATAATATTGAATTACATACAACAATAGCAAAAATCTCAACCGGAAATAGTCACATTGAAAGAGTTCCTGCTCACTGCACATCTAGGGGGGGGGGGGCTTTAGTTAAGATAATTGACGTGCATTGTACCGCCTGATTCTCTAAAAAATAAGACAAAAATGGGTAAAACGACCGTTTACACATTATCACACAATTTTCCGATTCTCTAAAAGAAAAGTAAAATTTCTGTCAAATGTTCGCCCCAATTTTTGGGCTCCATTGATATGCTGAAGAATGAGATGAACTTAGGTGATGACATAATTAAGCAAGATAAAGTACTGGGAGCAAGTAATAAAATACAAAGCCGATATAACTTACAATTAATTGCCGCAGAATTCATTAAAAGCACGATTTTATTAGGTGTGCAAGTAGAAACTCGGCTTTAAAGTTGGTTGCATTAAAAACATACTGAGTACATCCAAATTGACCGCCATTTTGGATATACTATATGTAGATTGTGTATGATGATGGATGTCGATAAGCAATATTTACGCCAATGCATCCTGTTCTGTTTTCAAATGAAAATAAAAATACTGCTCAAGCTATGGAATTGATTAGTCCGATTTTGGGTGAACATTCTGTAAGTCATTCAACAGTATAAAGTGGTTTACAAGATTTCGTGATGATAATTTTAGTCTTGAGGACTAAAAATCCGTGTCAAACGACTGCACAAATCTGATCTCTTTGATCGATTTCCTAACTTTTACTGTTGTACGACCCAGATCCTGACGAATTCTCTCAATCTTATTCTGCAATCTGTGTTCCCAACCTTTGCATTAAAGGTGACACGTTAGGATAACTGGAATTAATAACTGTGGCACCCATAAAAATTTATCCGCAGTCACAGCAGTACAGCCTACATGATTGTGAATCTCAATAAATGTTGCATCATCAACAACACAAGCAGATAAAATATTGGTGTTAATTATGTGAACTGTTTGTGCAAGTTTCCTTTACTTGTGTAATTTTGGTATTTGTGCATGTTGTAATGATACCTTAGAATGGTAAACTCATCCAATCTATTACAAACTCGGAAAGAAAGCCCTTGCTAACAATTGCTCTGCGCCGATCCATAACATCCTGAACTGTGATAATTATGTTTGGGGTATTTGTGTATAACAATTTTGTGTAATGTATGCCTGTGAGATGTTTTGTCAGTTTCCAAATGTATAATAGTGTAATATGTTCGCATGATAAATTTATTTATTTGTGGGGTCCATTTCATGCGAACACGTGGTAAATTTGCCAATGCGGGCGCTGGTCTAATAGTGTATTTCGGGTCAATGTTATCTTTTACCAGAGGGAGAGAGAACGGTCGATTATTTAAAAAGTAAAATCAAATTAAAAGTTGCACAGGAAAAAGATCATGAGGCATCACAGAATAGCTCAAATGTTTTTAAAGCGGAAGCCAGATCATCTTCAAGAAATAAGTTAAATTGTTTTAATTGTGGAAAACCGGGCCATTGGAAAAGGGAGTGTCGTTCCCGTACTGAATATACATATGGTGGTCGAGGTCGTGGATATTTCATAAATAGAGGACGTGGATCATATAATACTGCCAACCTTCATCGAGGACGAGGAAATTATCATCATAATCAACAAAGAAATGACCATCGGGAGCAACAAGGAAATAGTTTCCACACTACTATTGCTAATAATACTACAACGGATGATAATGAGAAGCCAAAGAGAGGTCTAATAGTGTAACCTGTGAAAGTAAAAATTGGTGACGGTACAATATTAGAAGCTACAGAAGTTGAAGATATCAAAACTTATTTCCCAGTCTATGGACAAAAAATAGAGGTTAAATTGACAAATGTATTTCACGTAAGGGAGATGAAGGCAAATTTACTAAGCTATTAAAAAATCACAGACAAAAATTCAGTGGTGTCAAGAGGGAGATTGACAAGAATATATAACCCATATGGAAAAATTATAGCTTTTGCAATTAAAGACAAAAGACTATATAAGATGACAAGTTATGTAAATGAAGAAACGTTGATAGCAAACATGAGTAAAAGTAATATGACTAGAAAAGAAAAACTACACCGTACATCGGGACATGCTAATTTTAATAACTTGGAAATTATGTGCAGAAATGAATCATTGGAAGGATTACCTAAGGAGATTGAACGAGAATACTTAAAGTGTACAATATGTATTGAAAATAAAATGCATAACTTACCATTTCAGAATAACCGAAAAAAGAGCACAGGATATATTACAGATAGTGCATACAGATTTAAATGGACCACAACAAGCAATAGGAGATCATGGAGAAAAATATTTTTGAGTTTTATACATGACTAGAGCAAACTGGTCAAGGTTTATTGTATTCGGGGAAAAGATGAAGTATATGATTGCTTAGTGCAGTATGTAAATGAAGCACAAAACCAACAGGGAAAATGATTAAGGAACTGCGATGTGACAACGGAAAGGAGTATATAAATACGAGAGTTTTTGAATTTGTAATAGAAAAAGGAATAATAATAAACCATTGTCCGGCATATGTGGCACATGAATTAAATGGAACCGCAGAGAGGTACAACCGATCCTTGATGGATATGGGGAGATGTCTTTTATCAGAAGCAAAGGTTGAAAGAAAATAGTGGCCAGAAATAATTAAAGCAGCTGCATATCTTAAAAATAGAACCTTGATCAATACCATTGAAAGAAAAACTCCATATGAAATAATTTTCGACAGGAAGCCCTCAGTTAAGAATCTGAAAATTTATGGTAGTAAAGTGTTTGTATACGAATTCCAGAAGCGAGAAGAAAATCTAAATTGGACAAGAAGGCAGCAACGGGCATCCTACTTGGATATACTGACACTGGTTATAGAGTATTGATCAACAACAGAGTAATAGTGGCCAGACACTATGATATAATAGAAGAAGATATAACATTATGTAATGTTTGATTAATGTACGCGAAAAAAGAAGGTAAGGTTCGGTTGTGCATTCTCATTAAAAATAACATAAGTTGCTTTCTGTTATCAAATTTCAGTAACGGAGATGTAGCAGCGGTCAGCATTGAGGTGGATAAACGAAACCTCTACTGGGATACCTTTAGAATTATTCTGGGTAATTCACTACCAGTTCCGGTGCCAAAACCTCCAAAAACTGCGCAAGAGCTCGATGGCTTGGTGGACGAGTTGTCCAGCGCTTTTAATGAAGCGATACTGGGCTCTAGTCCCCTTAACAGGCCTACGAGTAAATCTCGGCCACCCTGGTGGTCCAAGGAGATTCAACAAACACGTCGAAAATTCAAAAGGCTCTTCAAAACAGCACGGAAAACAAAATCTGCTGTAGACTGGGACTCCTATAAGGAAGTCCTCAAAATTTACAAATATCAATTGAGAAGTGCCAATAACAGCTCTTGGAGACTATACTGTGGCAAAGTTCAGGAGTCTTCAGAGATGTCTAGGCTACGCAAAGTACTAGCAACTGGTCCTTCCATCCCAAGTTATCTTCAACGGCCGGATGGGATATGGACCACTAATAGTGCGGAATCGCTGGAACTTCTGATGGAGACTCATTTTCCAGGTTGTTCTGAATCTGTACCTAGCACATCAGTAGGTAAAAGGGCAAGTAGCCTCATAGGCCAAATTATTAGCAGAAAAAAGATCCTATGGCGATAAACAGTTTTAAACCATATAAATCGCCTGGACTCGATGGTATTATCCCTGCGGATATTCAACAAACTACGGATCTAACAATTTCCTGGTTAGAGGTAATTTTCAAAGACAGCCAATAACTATGTCACATTCCTAGTAAATGGACAGAAGTGAAGATTGTTTTCATACCTAAGGCGGGAAAACGCTCACACTGAAATTCCAAAGACCTTAGACCGATTAGCTTGTTTTCCTTAATTTTTAAAACACTGGAAAGACAAATAGAAGCTCATATTAGAGGCAAGATTGTGTCGGAAAAGCTGTCCAAATCTCAACATGCCTATTGCAAGGGGAGGTCTGTAGAGACTGCTCTTCATTCTCTTGTATTTTTCATTGAAAAATCTTTCGAATATAGAGACTACGCAATGGTAACCTTCTTGGTTATTGAGGGGGCCTTTAACAATGTGCTTCCAGAGCCTATAACTCGGGCACTTTCAGATCTGGGAGTGGATGAATCACTCAAGGACTGGATAGATCAGATGCTAAAAGGCAGGATCATAAATGCCAGTTTTGGGGAATCTTCCATCAGAAGATTTGCAAGCAGAGGTACACCGCAGGGTGACGTACTATCCTCCCTACTTTGGAACTTCGTCATAAATGACCTGTTGCTGAGGCTGGAGGACGGTGGCTTCAAGGTGGTTGCCTATACGGATGATGTTGCTATTGGTGTCCGTGGTAAATATCCCGGCACCCTTAGTGAGCTTATGCAGTATGCCCTGGGCACCCTTTCATTAAGGGCCAATGGCTGTGGGTTGAATGTGAACCCACACAAAACCGAATTGGTTCTCTACTCTAGGAAATATAAACTTCCTCACATCGATCCTCCCACTTTAAATGGGTTCAGCTTGACTTTTACAGTTGAAGCGAAGTTTCTGGGTCTCGTTTTGGATAGCAAATTATATTGGAAACCCAATATTCTGGAAAGGGTAAAGAAAACTTCGTTAGCGCTATACTCTTGCAAAAATGCCATTGGGAAAGGATGGTGGCTTGAGCCGCGCGTCGTACATTGGCTTTATACCGCAGTAGTCAGACCCAAACTCTTGTATGGGGTAATAGTCTGGTGGCATGCTCTGGACAAAACTGTCAACCAAAAGCTGTTGACAAAAGTTCAGAGAACAATCTCTCTGTGGATCAGTGGTGCACTGAGGAGCACATCCACTCAGGAACTAGAGATTCTGCTATTTTTGACTCCTCTAGATATCTTGGGGAAATAGTTGGCAGCTTGTACTGCCATACGACTGAAATCCATCTTAATGTGGACCTGCAACAATACAGGGCACTCATCTATTTTGTGCAACAAACAAATTCCCAAGACCACCGACTATACTGTCCCGTCACTATCTTTTGACACAAAGTTCCGGACTAGGATCCCATCCAGGGAGGAATGGATGATGGGTGCAGTTTTGGAACCAGGAGTTATAAACTTCTTCACTGATGGTTCAAAACGGGACGAAAAAGTCGAGGCTGGAGTGTTCTGCGAAGAACTCCTGTTAAATCTCTCCTTCCGTCTCCCCGACTATTGTAGCATTTTTCAAGCTGAAGTAACTGCCATAAAGGAAGTCGTAGACTGGTTGAGGTATAATGTAATATCAGTTTGTGATATTCGCATATATACGGACAGTCAGGTTGCCATTAAAGCGCTTCAATCACACCACCTCACGTCGAAAGTAGTCCAGAGCTGTCTCTCATCTCTTAACGAGATGGTAGATCAGTTCAACATCTACATTTTATGGGTGCCAGGACATTTCATAAGTACAAGGAATATAAACGCCGATGAACTGGCTCGACGTGTTACAATGGACCACTTCTCAGAAAGCAGAAAGGATATTGAAATGCCTCTTGCAGTATGAAAACTGCTGCTTCAGGAGAAAGCAAGCAAGCTGACGAATGACAGATGGTCAAGTATCACTTCTTGCGTAATAACTCGGCAGGTCTGGCCAAAGTTGGACTTGGCGAGATCCAAACAGCTGATCTCACTTCAGGGAAGTCAGATCAGTGTGGTTGTTGGAGTGATAACCGGGCACTGTCTCATAGGGAGGCATGCGAGTAGACTTGGTGTCTTCTCACATGACTACTATCGTAGTTGCGAGGACGAAGAGGAGGAAGAGACAGTACTTCATCTTCTTTGCACCTGCCCTCGTTTGGCACGAAACAGAACAAAGTTTCTAGGGGCACCCCTCTTCAAAGACCTGACGGACCTCTGTAGGATGGACGTCAGGAGTATCCAGCGATTTGTTAACAGCTCAAAATGGTTGGAGGAAATAATTATTGTGGTATGACTACGAACCATTTTTTGTGTCTATGCCTGGTCCTAGTGGACCGCCACCCAAACCTACCCTAACCTAACATTATGTGGATTTAAAGACGAGAAAGATGCAGAAGAAAAGAACCAGTAAAGGATTTGGACAAAACAAAAAAAAGGAAAGCAAAATTCAATTACTACAAATCTGAAGGAAAAGAATACTACCGAACAAAGGGAAGAGAACGAGCCATATAACGGAAGTAGTGATGATGAGGTAAAAGAGGATGAAAATAAGAAAGAAGAGAAATTAAAAAGACAAGTTAAGGCACCACTTTGATTGGATGAAGAATTCAACTATTATTACATAAGTGTAAACTACTGTGATGCCACTACCCCGAAAATTATCAGGATACGATGACCTGTAAGGATTCAAATAAGTGGAAAGCAGCCATGGATCGTGAGATGAGCAGTCTAGTGAAAAATAAAAGATGGACACTCGTTAACAAGCCACAAAACAACAAAAATGTTATTGATGTGAAATGGATCTACAAAAGGAAGAGTGAAGATGAGTATAAAGCAAGGATAGTGGTTAGGGGATTCCAACAAACTAATTGTGTGGATAAAACTTATTCTCCGGTAGCTAAAATGCCAATTTTAAAGCTTTTATTATCTTATTGTTGGCAAAATTCTTTCGAAATTCGTCAGATGGATGTAGAGACAGCCTTCCTAAATGGTAAAGTTCTATCCGAAGTTTATGTAAAACAGCCAATGGGCTACGAAGAAGACAATGAAAAGGTTTATAAGTTAGATAAATCATTATATGGCCTAAAAGAAAGTCCACATGCGTGGTATGAATGTTTTAATGGATTTATGACAACTCTAAATTTTCAAAGATGCAAATATGATTATTGGGAGGATGACTTGATTGTTTATATTTTGTTATTTGTCGATGACATTTTGATTTGCTGTAGAGACTAAGATGTTATTGATGACATTAAAATTAAATTATCTGTTAAATTTAAAATGAAAAATTTAGGCAAAGTTAAAAATTACATTGGTATAGATATTGAGTACAGCTTTGAACGAGAAAACATTTTAACGTAAAATTGTTCAAAACATCTATGGAAATAAACTTGAAATTGGAAAAATCTGAACTGAACGAGGATGTAAAGTATAGAAGTTTGATAGGTCCACTTTTATATATCAGCTCTGGTACTAGACAAGATATATCTTTTTGTGTAAATTATTTAAGTCGGTTTCAAAATTGCTGTAATGTGGGACACATTTTGGTATGCATTGCGAGTGCTGAAATATTTATTTTTGACAAAAAACCTAAAATTGAAACATTAAAAAAATGATAATGCTGACGTAATGGATTGCTTTGTGGATGCTGATTGAGCAGGAGATATAATTGATAGGAAGCCCACCACTGGATTTGTAATTAGAGTGTTTGGAAATGTTATCTGTTGGAAATCAAAAAAAACAGAACTGTATAACAAAATCTTCCACATTTGCGGAATATATTGCACTGTCAGAAGCAGTAACAGAAATTAACTTTTTAATATGCTTAGTAGATGATGTCTTTACTAAAGTTTGTAAACTAGTTAAAATATATGAAGACAACTCAGGGGCAGTGGCAATAGCTAAATATGGAAATTTTACGAAAAACTCCAAGCACATTGAGGTACGCTACCATTTTATACATGAAAACGTTAATACAAGAAGAATTGAAGTTGTTAAAACAGAGTCAGAAAATAATATCGCGGACATATTAACTAAAGCATTGGATAATGTTAAATTCATAAAATTTAGAGAAATGTTAAATTTAAAAGAATAAACATGTATAAAATTAAGATCAGTAAATGTAAATTTGTTACAATATAAATGTAAAGAGGGGTGTTGGTTTATTATACATTTATATTGGCATTGGGCAATACTTTTTATTTAGTCTAAAAGGTAAGCGCGTTGAAGTAAATGTTAAATAAATATTATAACACATATGATTAAGACTTTAAAAGCGTCATTGAACTTGGAAATAATAGTCATGTACATATTTATTAGCCAATTATTTATAAATCGAGTTTGTATGTAAATTAATACAACATTTACTTTTTGAAATGTTGTATGATACAAGAAAATTTTATGGCGAAGATGGAATCGGATTTCGTTCCATTATGTGGAAATATACACTATGCTGTACTTTATTGCATAATATAACAAATTATTTAATTACGTTTATCCTTGGTGAAATTTTCCAACTTAACCTAGATAAAAAGTTATAAGAAATATAAAACTTGTTTTCAATTTAGTAATACGAGAATCGGTCGCCACGACCGTACACTTCAAAATGTTTGCTACTCTGTTTATAATAATTGGCAGTATAATTTTAACGTGGGTGTATTACAGAGTGTCAAGAAAAGAGTTTTTACTAAAAATTAAGAATATACCAGAAATTGAACACTACCCAATTATAGGAAGTACTCATTTGTTTATTGGGAAATCACCAGAAGGTATTTATTCAAAGTGATAGTTTTACAAGAAGTTTAAATGTGTTTCATCTATTTTTAGAGTTATTTAACGAAATAGTTAAAAAAATGTTGGCAGGACCGAATACCGTCAAAGCTTTTGTATTGTCGAAACTTTTCATATCAGTTAAAAATCCGGATGATATTCAAAAAATACTCACGTCACCGCATTGCTATGCGAAAGGTTCACCGTATGACATTTATCCAATGAGAAATGGCTTAATAACAGCAGAGCGTAAGTTTATAAAATCGCAAAACGACCAAAATATCAACGTAATTTTATTTAAATATAATTTCAAGCAACCACTTGGAAAGCTCACCGAAAAATGTTAAATTCAACTATTCATCTATCATTGCTTAAAACATTTGTGGAACAGTTTAACCAAGTATCAAAATGTTTAGTCACTGACCTTCAGTGTAAAACCGGGATGAATATGTTTGATATTGCACCAAGTTTAGGTTATCGAATCACTGATCTTCAACTAAAAACAATGTTCGACGCACAACTTAATGAAATTCAAACACGAACCATATTCGAGAATAATAAAAAGTTTGTATAGAGAGGAAGCATTTTCTATCAAAAAAGTTTATTTTACGAAATTGGACTTACTTTTAGGATACTGGAATTATGGGGTGCCAAAATCATTAAAGTTCATAAACATTTCTTAATATCACTAATTAAAAAGCTATTGAAAATGGAACAAACAGATGAGAAAATAATGAATGATAATTTTAAACAAATTGTTCCACTTATCCAGAAAGCTAAAAAACAATATTTTGAGAAATTACAATGTCCACCAACACCGGAAAATACAGTTGAGGAGGACATCAAATTTAAACCGGAACGCTTTATTTATAGATTAGTCAGATTAGTAGATCGTGGATATGTAACCGAACGTGACATGAGAGATCATATTGAAACTTTGCTCTTAGCCGGTACAGATACTTTGACTGTTTCATTATCGAATTGTTTGCTGTGCCTGGCAATGAACCCCGGTGCACAAGAAAAATGTGCCGATGAAATTAAAACAGTAAAAGTTGATAAATTAGATACAATAAATATTGATGATTTATCTAAATTGGAAGTACTTGATCGAACTATTAATGAATGTCTGAGACTTCTTCCGACAGTATCAATTATTTTACGAAAACCTGATAAAGATATTCAGTTAAGTAAGCATTACTTTACATACAATTAATCAAAACCAATATAATTTTTGTAATTTCTTCTAGACGATGGCAAAGTAATCCCAGCTAATACAGATGTATTAATCCTGTTGGCAGTAGTACATCATAGCAAAGAATTTTGGGGCGAAAACCCAACCAGATTAAATCCGGACAATTTTTTACCTGAAAACATTGCAAAACGTCCATTATTAAGTTTTATACCATATAGCTATGGACTCCGTAATTGTATAGCGAAGAAATATGCACAATATGCACTTAAGATATTTGTGGCACATCTGCTGGCCAATTACAAATTTTCAACTGATTTGAAATATGAAGAGTTGAAGATGTCATTCGGAATAACCACCATATTGAGGAATAAACATATGATTCGAATTGAGAAACGATAATATGAACACCTAATTTTGATATCTAGAAATTCTACTGGAGCAAGGATTCTTGCTGATGGATTGGAACTTTTAAATTATAATAAGGACAAATCGATGGTATTTTTTGAGAAATTACTAATAATAAAATGTAGTTAAGTAGCTCGTTATTAAGATCGCAAAATATTTAAATTTGTACTGAATATTTTAATTAGTCGAAACCTCCCCGTCTCACGTCCAATTCATGTCTAATTTGATATAATTCTATGTATATTTTAACTTGTGAAAGGGTTTTAAAATTTTTTAGAGATAACTAATCCGATAAATAACAGATGAAATCACTTTCACTATTCGAAGAGAGTTTTATGAGTGCATCGTTCCAGCAGGATATTACCTATACCCAAAAAGCCAAAATTTGAATATGTGCACCATAAAATGTAAGTATTAAAAGGGTAATTATTACCTATACTATATATCAGGAAATCAAATGTAGGCTTTACAAAATTTTAAATGGTATGATTTTTCTAGTTCTTAATCTTCATGGGTATCGGTACCGGTATTATGTATGGTCGATTTGTTTTTTTTTTTGGGTATATGCGAACTCATGATATACATTAATTAAATAATTACCCTAGTCCCGACAGTTTCGTTCCTCCTTTATAAATCAGGATCATTATGTGGACAGTCAAACGGCGATCCGGTCGTTAGAATCGGTGTCTTTGGCGTCACGGGTGCCGTTGAGTTGTCACTCATCTCTAAATGAGATGGGTGAGCATTTCAACATCCAGGTAGTATGGGTCTCAGGTCACTCGGGCGTCATAGGGAACTGCAGGGCAGATGAACTTGCTAGGCATGGTACGACTCTCCAGCTGCAGCCGGAAAGGGTTAGTCTGGGGAGGCCTATCACAGCGCTGAGACAAGCACTTGGGAAGCAGGCGCTATCCTCAGCGGGGGAAAGGTGGTCTAACACCCTCACCTGTAGAGTTGCAAGACAAGTTTGGCCAAAGCTGGACTTGGGGCGCACTAGGGCATTAATATCCTTACGCAGACGTGAATTAAGAACGGTCGTAGGAATTCTCACGGGACACTGCCTTTTTGGAGAACATGCAAGAAGGCTGGGTCTGGAGGCTAATGACTTCTGCAGAAGCTGCTTGGACGAAGAGGAGGAAGAGACGTTGGTCCACTTCCTTTGCTCGTGTCCAGCATTGGCTCTCAGAAGGCACAAACACTTAGGTAAGTTCAGGATGGACTGCCTCTCGGATCTCGAAAACATTAAAGTGCGGGACGTCTTACGCTACATAAGTAGCTCGAAATGGTTCCAATAGGGGTAAAAGGGGATACATCCTGTGGTATCACAATGGACCGTCACCGGTCTAAGTGTGCGTAAGCAGCCACTCCAACCTAACCTAACCTAACCTTTATAAATCTGATTATTTAAAGCAATTAATAGCTGTTTACCTAGTGTTGGATGGGTAAGTATGATAATCGCAGAAAAGTGGTGTTCCAGATTTTCGAATTTCTCTACGAAATAAATTACCAGGACTTTTAAACATCGACGTTTGTCTGTTTTTCGTTTGTCACACATTTTTGTCTTTCCGCCCATTCTCACAAATAATAATTGTTTTGGTTGAACTTTTGCTGAATGTGGCGAATGTGTAGGTTGATGTTGATGCTGCTGCAGATTAATATACATCACCGTAAGGCAGCCTTGGCTGCTCAGCTGCTCGAAATTCAAGCTGATGGAGTTGATGTTGTCCTAATTCAAGAGCCATGCGTTAGTGGAGATCGGGTAATGGGACTCAGGTCCCAAACTATAAAGTGATGCATGCAAAGAAGGAAGGTACATTCTCTCTAAAACTAATTTAAACTTAATTACAGTAACGCGGAAAGTTGAAATCTTTCTGGGCAGTGATGTGAACTCATACCACATAATATGGGGAAGTACGAATACAAACGGGAGAGCTGCGTTACTCTTTGATTATATTCTTTGCACTAAACTACAAATATGTAAAATTGGGTATAAGATAACTTATATAACTAGGAACAGACAAGAGGTGCTAGATATCACACTTGTCTCAGATTTTACTAAGGATAGTTTGGTTGGCTGGAAAGTGTCTGATGACCATCCATTTCTTGAGCACCGCTTTCTTCAGTATAAATTGGTTACAGAAACCGCAAATAAAGCTTTTTTCAGAAACAGGAGGAAAAACGTCTGGGATACCTTCAGAACTATTCTAGGTGATTCATTACCAGTACCGGCTCAAAAGCATGCTGTATCAACACAGGAGTAGGACGACTTAGTAGACAAGCTATCTGATGCCTTTAAGGCAGCTTTGTTGGAAGCGTCTCCTCTGAGTAGACCTTGGCGCGTTGTTCAAAAAAGCCAAGAGAAGTAGAACGGAGTAGAAAGAAAGTCCTCAGAACTTATAGGTATGAAATAAGAGAAGTCAAAATAAGTACCTGAAGGCTTCTGTGGTTCGGATGATTCATAGACCACAAATAGTGCAGAATCTTTAGAATTACTACCGATAACCCACTTTCCGGGGTGCTCCGAACTTGTGCCTGAAATGCCTAGTGGTATTAGGGCTTCAGGCGTTGCAAGTCAAATAATAAGCAGGAGAAAGATAGTGTGGGCAATTAACAGCTTTAAGCCCTACTAGTCGGCAAGACTTGATGGCAATATTCCTGCGGATGTTCAGCAAAATATTGGCTTGGCTCCACCCTGGCTGAAAGTTATCTCCAGAGGCAGCCTGGAACTTTGCCACATTCCCAGGAAATCGACTGAGGTAAACCTCATATACATACATAAGGCGGGAAAAAGCTCTCATTGCTATCCCAAAGACCTTAGACCTATAAGTTTATGCTCTTTGCTGGAAACCACTCTACGCTCCCTAATTTGTTCTATTGAGAAATTCCTAGAATTTAAGAGATTCTCCTTGGTAACCTTTCTGGATACGAGGGGATCCTTCAGCAATGTTAGACTGGTGGCGATAACTCAGCAAATGTCGTGTCTGGATGTGGATGAATCGCTCGATGATACTATAAGAGGCAGGACCGTGACGGCTCAGCTTGGCGAGTCTTAATTTAGCAGATTTGTAGCTGTGTACACAACAAGATGGAGTCTTGTCCCCACTTTGTTGGAACTTGGTCATTAATGACCTATAACTGAACCTGAATGGCCGAGATTTTAGGGTCGTTGCTTATACGGATGATTTTGACATTGGTGTCTATGGCAAGCATCCTTGTATCGATTCTAGGCCTATTCCACTAGCACAATTCCACTAGACACAATTCCACTGCACGCAATTCCACTGGCACAATTCCACTTGGCACAATTCCACTGGACACAATTCCACTTGGCACAATTCAACTTGCACAATTCAACTTGCACAATTCAACTTACACAATGTTGCACAATTCAACTTGCACAATTTAACTTTTTGATAATCAAACACATTTAGGATGGTAAATCGCGCGCGCGATTTACCATCCTAAATGCGTTTGATTATCAAAAAGTTAAATTGTGCAAGTTAAATTCGCTTAATTAAAAAAAAGTTAAACTTGAAAGTTACCTGAAAGAACTACGAAACTTAAACACGAATTGAATGAAAACATGAATTGTATGCAGTGAAATGGTGCCTAGTGGAATTGTGCTAGTGGAATAAGCCTAGAATCGTAATAACTACAGCAACATAAATATTTTTTACCATTGCTACCTTCACCATTTTTTTCAAAGCTATCCCCTACTTTTATTATTTTATCAATTAGCTTTTTTACAAATTGCAGTTTTTATTAATTTAAAATCCATAGTTATAATTATCTTCGTAATTATGTTTCAATCACACCAATAAAAAATTAAAGTGTTTGTTTGCGTTTCATTAGTGTAACTGTACAAGTTATAATGCAAGTTAAATTGTGCAAGTTAAATTGTTCCCCAGTCGAATTGTGCCAAGTGGAATTGTGCCAGTGGAATTGCGTCCAGTGAAATTGTGTCTAGTGGAATTGTGCTAGTGGAATCGCCCGGCTACCTCTTGTATCTTAAGAGAGCACATTGGCATTCTTTCTACATGGGCCCAACAGTTCTGGAATAAATGTTAATCCACGTAATTCCACGTAGCTTTATCTTTTCTTATAAAGCGAAATACCTGGGTCTTATTTTGAACAGCAAAGTTAGCTGGAAGCCTAATATTTTAGAAAGGGTAAAGAAAGCAACAATAGCGCTAAACTCCTGTAAAACTGTGGCTAGCCTTAAACAGCATGGTCAGGACTGTGGTGAACTCAGAAGCACACCCACTCAGCCATTGGATGTTCTTTTTCATCTCAAACCATTAAATATTATGGACATTCAAATGGCACCCATAATATCTATAAGGCTCAAACCCATCTCTATGTGGACCTGTAATAATACAGGACACTCATCCATCAAGTTTTCTCAAGAGACATATTTGGCACCACCGACTCTACGATTTCATCACCATCTACTGAGGAAAGGTGTCTTACTGATATTCTCTCCATAGAGGACTGGCTGAATGAAGAGATATTGAACCCTGAAATTTTTAATTTCTTTACGGATGGTTCAAAAATGGATGGTAAGGTTGTTGGTGGTGTCTTATTTGAGAAATTGAATGTGAACCTCTCATTTCGTCTCCCCGTCTATTTTGCAGGCTGAATTAATCGCGATAATAGAGGTCGTAGATTGGTTGAGGTATAATGTAGTATCTGTTAGGGATATTCAAATTTTTACGGACAGTCAAAACGCTATTAAAACGCTACGATCTTACTTCCTTATGTCGAAGATAGCCCAGAGCTGTCTCTCATCTCTTAAGGAGATAGCAGATTAGTTTAACATCCACTTAAAGTGAGTGAACTGAAGAACTTTCAGTGTTGCGGGAAATAAAAAGGCAGATGAACTCGCTCATCAGAGTACAAATTGCCTCACTTTACCAAGTGGTATGAGGACACTGCCTCATAGGTGGGCATGCGCAGATTACTGTAGAGGTTGTGAGGCTGAAAAGGAGAGAGAAACGGTACTCCACTTACTCTGCACCTCTTCCTGTCTAGCGGAAAGCAGATGGAAATTTCTAGGAGCTCCTTACCTCAATGACCTGATCGATCTCAATGAGACGGACGTCAGCTGAATTGAACTCTTCGTTATAAGCTCTGGATGGTTCAATGAGTAAAGTTGAGGAACATTTTTTGTGGTATAGATATGGACCATTTTTTCTCTATAAGCTGGTCCTTGGGACAGCCACCCTAACCTAACTTAACCTAAGAGGGATTCTGAAGATTTAATTTTTCACTGTCGGACTTTAAGGCTTGTCGGCGTTTTGTCTATGTCGGCCGTTTTCTGGGGAACCAAGTATATTGACAAAAATAAAAATCTGACCCGAGGCCAGACTCTATTGAATTTTTATTAAGTACAATATGAAAACAAATGCTTGATATAATTTCATGTCATCTTTGCGCACCGAGGACCAATGCTAATCGGAGGAGTTTGTTGTTTTATTATGTGAAATATAAATGTAAATATTTTTGAAATTTTTTTGTCATTTTCCTGTCATCCTTGCGCAAGGGATCCAATGCTATGCGGCTTTGGGGAGTTCTCTATTTAAGTATGTGAATAATTATTATAAAACACTGTATGTTTGCAAACGTTCTCTGTGAATGTTAGAATATCAATGAATCGTCAAAGCGGGGTTTGTGGACGACAGCTCTACCCTCTAAAGGTATAAAACGAATTATAATAATATTTTAAAAATTTGATTTTATGGGACTCTTTCTTTGGGAGGATATCACCATCAACCCCGTTTTCTGTCGGCCTTTTGTTAGTCGCCGCTTTATCTATTGACCTTTTGTCCAAGTCGTGGGCAAAGCGTTTCGAGTTAAAAATACTAATACTATATCGAAAAATAAATCGAATGTTAGTTATGTATATGTATACCAGAAAAGGTAGCAATTCCATTTTTTAACAGTACTTCAGATATTTGGAGATCTGGAGAGGAATTTCAAATCGTGTACTTTAATTATAAATTTTTTATTGTTAAGTTTGTAACATACGAGTATTGTTTTGGGCAAAAGGCTATTATCATTTTATTTTTGTTATGTACCTAGTTATTAGAATTTACTTAATTATAAGGCAGAGGCCAATGAACCTGTTCAGAATGATTGAAATCGAAAGCAGTCACACGTAATTGTATAAATATTTATAGTATTATGTAAGACTATCGAGTAGACTTTAATAGCGCATATGATTAATAATGTAACAGTATAATAAATAAATAATTAGCGAAAAATGTAATACAGGTTAATATAGTTCAAAATTGCAATGGCTTACTCATATATGTATAAAGTATCTCATGCAACTGAGTACAACAAGATTATTACGAAATATCTAATTTCCATTTATTAAATTTTCTATAAATAGACAAATCAAATACCCTACAAATCTAGTCGTATCAAAATTTTCTTACCTCGAAAATCGTGCATTTTTAATAAAAAATTTCAAAAATTCAACTCATCGATTATTTGAAAATGTTTTTAACGTTTTTGTGTGTGATTTGTGTTAGTCCAATTGCATTATGGATAATGTTTCGGGTAAAGTATCGAGATGTTTTGCGAAAAATTAAGGAAATGGATGAAACCGAAAAATTACCAATTTTGGGAAGTGCACATTTATTTATTGGAAAATTACCCGAAGGTTTGAATATAATAATTTTGGTTTTGAGTTTAATTTCGTGTGTGTAAAATTCTGCTGTTTACATCCTTTGAAAGGGTTTCCATTTTCTGGAGCATTTTTATTTGTCGGCACAATCCAAGCTTAATTTTATAATTCAGAAAAATTGTCGTGCACATGCACATCAAAGAAAAATTGGAAGCGTGCGTTAATTTAAATTTAGTGGAAATGATTAAAAATGATTTAAAAAAATGTTTTAATTAATTCAAATTAAACCAAACAGGAATAGAACTGTGTAAACGTGACGAAGAAAATTGGTAAGGGAATTTGGCAGTATAATTGGCTAATTAAACCTGTAAATATTACAACGTGTATAAAAAGAATCTTAATTGTGATACAGTCAGTCCATGGCTTGGTGAGAGGATTGATTTTCTCATAATCATAAGCTTATCAGTTTGAAACTCGATTATATTTTTTATAAAATAAATCTTAACTTCAAATAAATTTACAAAACATTGTATACATGAAGATGTATCTAGGGTGTTGAATAATTGTTCGTAAATACTAATATATGTGTACTTCTACTAATGTTCTTAGGATCGGTTGCATAATTCAAATTAAAGTAAAAAATTGTTAATTGAACCTGAATTTTTATTACATTAATTTGAAACTGGCAATCGAAAATATGCACTATATTTTAGGAATCTCATTAACTTACGATATAAATCACATTACCGGCCTGACACACACTGTACAACTTCAGCTTGTTCACATTTGCAAGATATTTATTCAGAGTCGAATCATTCAGATTTCCCGGTTTCAGATTTCCAGAAGCAGACAGATTTCAACATGCTGTGACAATGACATATTGTCTGCCACCTTTCTGTTTAGCTGATATAATAAAAGTAACGTTTTAGTAATTTAAAATACTCACGGTTTTGCTGATTTACCGATCAGTGAAATTCCTGCTTTAAAGTTTACGATTATATCAATTTACATCGATTCACCAATATAATTTTCTCTGCATTAGCCCTATTCTGGTAATTCCCGGGGAATAGAAATTTTAAATTTTGTTGCAGTATCATTCCTTTTTCCCCAAAGTGTATTCTGGTGTTCGGGAAAGACTTTTTATTGGGAAAAAATTATTCCCCATTACAGCAGTTTTGACGTTTGATTTTCCACACCGATTTTATGAAAGAATTGATGGGGAATAGATTTTTAACGAAAATGTTTGATTATATGTAGTTGTTATTAGTAATTAATAACATTAATATTGTTAATAATTTTAAAGATAGTATTATAATAAATAAGTGTTATTATAATAATTTTGATACAACTAAATTTATTTCCCCTGTATATTTATTCCCCAATTGACAGAATGCACTTTAAGAAAATGGGGAATAAAAAATTGGAAATATGTACTCGTATCTGGGAATAACTGCTGTAAAAAAAATTATTCCCCGTTCCCCGGGAATTACCAGAATAGGGCCAATGTGACAATGTCAACAAGCTGTGACAATGACATATTGTTTGCCACCTTTCTGTTTTTTTCTTAATTTTTTTTTTACCCAGCTAGCTGATATAATAAAAGTAGCGTTTTAGTCTCGTAAATACTCACTGTTTTGCTGATTTACCGATCAGTGAAACTGCTGCTTTAAAGTTTTCCTTTATATCGATTTATATCGATTCACCAATATAATTTTCTCTGCATGTGTAGAAATCCTTCATTTCGAGTAATGTTTTAATATGTCCTTGAAGTTAGTTTGATTTAATTTTGTTTGTATTCAGCCTGTTTACACTTGATATCATGATCATGAAATCGATTACGAAACCGGTTTTGAGAAGGCCATGTTTTGATTTATTTTTTTTTTGACAAAAATTTTTGTGGATCTGATAAACGAAAGTTGATTGGTGAATGATGAGTTTATGAAATCAAGAGATCCACAAAACATTTTGTCAAAAAAATAAGTCAAAACATGGCGTTCTCAAAACCGGTTTCGTAGGCAAAGGGGAAAGAGACGAGGAATGAAATCGATTTCATGATATCAAGTGTAAACAGGGTGATTAAAATTTTGAATATGCAAACAAAATAAAACGCAAAATGAGATTAAAAATAACAAGGCCTACTCCTGTTTCATAGCAAATCATGGATTCCACTTAGCCAATATTTTTTGAACTTAAAGAAAAGCGCTATTTGACATTACAGATTGTTTATTATTAAAAAATGAAACAATTGTAAGATAATTTTAAATACAGAAGACATAGTTTTTATACCACCATAAATTATTTAATTTCATGTTTTATGAAGTATAATAGGCATTGATCTAGTAGGCTTAGAAAACCAAAAATACATATAGAAAAATGTTTTTTCATATATACAAGATTCGAGAAGGAAGAAGGTGCTCTACAAATAAAGTTACATAAAGGAGTTCATTTTATTCTGGAAATATTAAGGATTTTATAGTTCAAAAGTGGAATTACTTGGAATATCTGGATTACCTAATTACCTATAATATGTATTAATAGTTTAAAAAATAGATAAAACTTAACATTAAAAGACTTAATAAAAGAGTTAACCTCTTGGGCAGACCACAACCGGTTAAATTGAGGCATTATTACAAAGATTGCTGGTAGATATTTTGGAAAGGAATAGTGAGAAAGTGAACGTGGAGGACAATGAAATAAGTGATAATCAAAGTGAAAACATGGTACAAAATAAAACATGGCCCGACACAGATCAAAGGGTGGCTCAAAAAGAATTGCTTGATAATAGTTTTCGAACAAAATACTATATGAAGGGCTGAGACTTACTATTAGAGACGTGATCGACATTTTGCCAAACTTCGATCCAACGAAGGTGAATTAAATTCCGAACAACGGACATTTCAGGTAGAAGAGTTAATGAGGATTCATAAAATTGATTAAAGAATCAATAATTTTAGCGTCGAAAGAGAGAACGAAGGCGCACGCCAAGAAGTGGTATGAGACCATGGAACGAGACATCACTTGTATTAGGTTGGCGGAGGAATTAAAGAGAAATGTTAAAGCATAAAGATGCGAAGGAAAAATATATGAAACAATGAGGGCAGAAATAAGAAAGAAGGAACAAGGGCTAGTGGAATATTATTTCGAGATATGCGCAGTGGCGAAAAAATACATAAGCGAAGAGAATACGGTGTACTACATAATTCTAGGGATAAACGAGTTTAAGCTCTGAATTTAGCCGGCAACAGTGCTATAAAGTATCTTAGGAAACCGGTATGTGAGCGGTGCAAAAAAATATGACATACGTCAAATAGCAAATAAAGCAAAGGTGCAGAAAACTTCAGTTACATCGGATGAAAAAGAAATAGAAATGGACCGTTTGAGTCAAATATAACGAAACGACAAGAAACTGTTAAACACCAAGGTACCTGTTGATTTGGGAAGTACCGTAAGTATTGTAAAAGAGGGTATTTTATTAAGGGTATTATTATCAAATAGAACTGGCGGAAGAGTAATTTACCAAATATAACAGGTATAAATGAAAGTACGGTAATAGTTTTGGGAGAATTTAAAACCGATATATTAATAGATGATTTAATGTATAAAATTAATGTGTTGGTAGTTTCCAACGAAATATCAATTACATACATTAATATCATTTTGGGAAGGGATTTTTTGAACGAAAATTTCATTTCAGCGGTGAGAATCATTCGTGAACGAAGAAGATCAGTTTAAATATAATAAACTACCATTCGGACATACAAACTCCCCAGCACAGTTTTTGAAATCCATTCAAATGGTACTAGAACAATTAACTGATAGTAATAAATTGTTGATTTTTACAGATGACATTAGTTTCGATGGAAGGCATAGACAAACATATTGAAATACTCAAGGATCAATACGTTAGCTAAGAATAATGTAATGTTGCAGATACCAAAATGTCATTTTCTGTATACAGAAATCGAGTATTTAGGGCCTATAACATAAAATATTCGCAAATAAGTTTGAGTGATAAACATATAGAGAATCTAAATAACTACCCTGTATCAACGGATAATAGATCATTACAGCGTTACATTGGGTTAACCAGTTAGTTTAGGAAATGTATAGAAAATTTTAGTAAAATAGCGTCACCCTTTTAAAATTTATTTAACAAAAACAAGAAGCTGTTAACGAAGCTTTTATTAGATTGAAAGAATTGCTATAGTCAGTAAACCCGTATTAGGTTTATATCATATAAATAATAAGAAACAGTTACATACGGACGCGTCATCTTCGGGCTATGGTTCTGTATTATTACAAAACCAGAAAGAGGATCGAGAATTCCATCCTATCATGTATTACAGCAGGAAAATTTTGAAAGTTTTGAGTTAGAAACGTCAGCAATAGTATAGAAATTAAAAGATTTCGGCCGTATTTATTCGGTATACCTTTTACGGTGGTCACCGATTGTAATGCGTTACGACTAACTTTGACAAAACGTGAGTTGAATTCCTAGATAGATGGGCTCTATCTTTAGATTTTGGCGAGAGAATGAGATACGTCGATGTTTTTTGTCGGTTACAGACCTATCATCTAGAAATGAAGGGGAAAGATTTATTTTTAGAAAAATGTACCATCGCTCAGATCGAAGATGTAACTATTCAAAAGTTATAATTTCAGGTTCAAAATGGAAAGTTGATAGGTTAAGAGATTAGAGAAGGTATTTTGTACAGAAAGGATAAAAATAAATAGCATCACGACAATATGTGTCATTTAGGAAGTGGGAAGGTTAGCAAATCAATTAGAAAACAATTTTATTTTGTGGAAACGAAAGAGAAGACAACTCACACGCAACAAAAATAACAAACCGCGCATAAGCGTGTAATCACTTAGTTATTTTTCAAATTTTAGTGTACCGAAAAGAATTGTTACAGATATTGGTACGGCGTTTACTTCATACAAATTTCCAACATTTATGCAGGACCAAGACGTAATACATGTCAAGTAGCGACATCCTCGCCAAATTCTAACGGACAATTAGAAAGGTACAATAGAATGTTAGTGCCGATATTAGCAAAGCTGGTAAGCGAACATAAAAAAGAACGGGAAAAAGAAATAAATGATTATGAACATTTGATAAATAACACCTTAAATCAGACTCTCAAGGAGATTCCGTCAAAATTATTATTTTTAGTGATCCAAAGAGGGATAAGTTATAAGAGTATTGAGTATAGGGAAGAGACAGGCGAGATTAGGGATTTGGAAACTTTAAGACCAAATGTGAAGGCAGCTATCATACAGCAACAGGAATATAATAAACAATATTACGACAAACGAGCTAGGAAGGAAGATAGGAATAAGAAAAGGGATTTAGTTATGGTAATATAAACTCCTCAAGTAGGCAAGAATAACAAATTGAAAAGGAAATTTAAAGGACTTTATAGAACTTCTAAGGCGTTAGAGAGATATATAGGTATGTAATAAAAGATTTGGAAGGATATCAAGAATCGGCAAGACCTTTTGGAGGGATATTTGATTCCCGAAACATGCGATTATATTCTCGGAGTGAAGATCAAAAGGCAGAGGAAGAGAGCGAATGTAACTCGGAAAATTCGTATTTAGAAGGCGAAATAAATAAAAGTAAGCTCTATTTATCAATCGTCATAGAAGGTGGTTAACTGTCAATTTTAAAGGCGAGGAGTAAGTAATTTCCAGCATCGTATATGTTTCACAGGAGATATAGGCATCTGTTTGAGGACACGATGTGGGCGGTGGAATTTTCGTTCTTGAAATATGGTTTTATTCCCAGGCCGATCGACAGTTAGAAATTTATTACTTATTACAAATTTTATTACATTTGTACTTTTGGATAGTACTCATAGTAATGTTCAGGTTGTTTCTACTGATTTTAAAAAGGCATTCTATTGTCAACTTTTGAATCACATTAATTGGTGTTTTTACAGGATTGTGGTCTGCCATCCCAAATTCATCCAAAATCTCGTGGATAAAACGACTCTGATTGATTAGTAAGGATCCTGAGGTTTCATTTCGAGTAATCTCAGTAGTTATAAATAGTTTTTTATACTGACATCGTTGGAAAAAATTAAATGATCGTCGATATAGGTATACCGCAGTAACGCGACTGGCTTGCATGAGCCCGAGCAAAGATTTTTTGAAGCGACATCCTTCTTGCGTTCCATCATTGAATCGTTGTGATTGAACCAAAAAAGCATCGTCAATTAGGTCGCCCTGCAAAAAACCTGTTACCGCATTCGTCGTCTATTTTTTTAAGTTGCACACATCCACGGGCCTTATTCTGGTTTACTACTTCGTTTGAATTACATGTCGTTTCTTTCATGTCGGCTTCGGCTTTCTGCTTGATCGTCTAGTTTTCAAGTTTCTCAAATTCGTTGCTCGTGGTGGCAAATACCAATCATCTTCCTCCGGAAATGTATCGGAATCATTAAAAGCTACCGGGTCTTCAGCTTCCATCTCAGGACCTTCGACTGGTTTACCTGGATTGTTCGTGGCAAATGTTTGCGTTATGTCATTCTCCACTTCAGCTTTATTTTTCGCATTTTCTATTTTCACAGTACTATTACAGTTTTTTGTGATGAGAATGATGGGAACGTTGCGCTAGTTTTCAACTGGCATTATGTAGTTAGAATGGTACATATAATAAGGAATATTCGATCTCATCGGTTGACGCATATGAGTAATGCAGTTTGATTTGCTTCTATGCGTATAGCGTATATGGAAGCGTATAACTTGTATGCCATTTTTTACTGTTGAGCTCTCCACGCCATTTTCCTAATATTTGAATTTCAATGCAATTTGAAAGTTCTATTTTATTATCTCATACAGCTGTATTGTTTATATATTATTAAAACAAAGCAAAAAAAACCGTTAGATTTGCAGCGTTTTACAGTTTTGTGTAATTAAAAAATGGAAAGTTATGGAACAACAATTAACAAAAAAATCATTTTTGTTTAGCAAGAAGACCAGTAATGGAAATGAAAAATTATAGCTAGTTTTGGAATAAAACGGTATATAGTTTTGGCGAGTTTTGGAATGAAATCGATTATTTCGATGAAATTTCTACACCAATGCAACATAATTTTGGAATATATGATACTTTAGGGTAAAGCTATTATAGTTTTCTTGTCGGTGGTGCATCAAACTAATTTTTTTTTGTAATGTCAGATGTCCAGTTTTGGAATTATAGTCCTCATTTTTCCTTGAAGTGGTTGAGGCTTAGACAGGGTTGGCTACAAAATCTCGGTTTTCATAAATTCTAGAAAATTGGGAATTTAATTTTAAAATAAAAATAAATGAAAACCGAGATTAAAACCGAGATTTTGAAAACCAAAATTTCGAAACGCTCCCATACTATCTTCATCATTTGATGCATAATAATATTATTTTTTATTTTTTTATTTAGTGGTATTCAAAGAGGTAAAATCTCAGTTATTGAGGATTGGATCACCAAGCAAAAGCTGGATAATGTCAAAACTAATTGTCACAGTTCGGTACTCAGATGATATTCAGCGCGTCCTTTCGTCACCTTTTTGCTACGAAAAAGGTTCTGGATATGACTTGTTTTCTGTTAAAAATAGTTTAATTACAGCAAAACGTAAGCATTATGACTATACATTAATCGCCCATTAATTCATTTAATTATGTATGTTAGCTAAAATCTGGCGAGTACATCGAAAATTATTAAATTCCACATTTCATGTAGGATTACTGAAAAATTTTGTTCAACAATTCAATGATGTATCCAAAGGATTGGTGGCTGATTTAAGCAGTAAAGTTGGCGACATCTCATTTGATATTGAACCATATTTTGGTTACCGGATGATTGATCTACAATTAAAAACCATTTTTGATGCGAATATCGGTGACGAGAAGACGAGAATTATTTTCGAAAACAATAAAATGTGTGTAGCTTAAACGCATAAATAACACTAAATCTAGCTCATTACAAACCCCTTTTATCATTTTAGAATTTTGAAGTATTGGGGGGAAAAACTATTAAAGTTTTATACTCATTTCATTTTTGCTTTTTTTATGAGATTATTGAAAATGGAACGATTTGAACAAAAAATTTTGGATAGTACTTTCAAACATATTAGCCCCATGATCGACACAGCCAGAAAACAATATCAAGAGAATTTAAAGGCTAATGATGAAAAAGAGGAATCGGAAGATGATTTAAAAAATAAACCAGAGCTTTTTATTCAAAAACTGGTAAAATTAGTACACCAAGGATATTTCACCGAACAACAAATGCGAGATCACATTCTCACAATGTTACTGGCGGGTGGGGATACTTTAACGGTGTCAATTTCCAATTGTATGCTATGTCTGGCAATGAATCCTGATGCCCAAGATAAATGTCTCAATGAAATTAACGAGGTTTTGGGTGTTAATGGTGAAACGCTCAATTTGGACGACTTAACTAAATTAAATTTATTAGATCGGACGGTTAATGAATGTTTAAGACTTATTCCAACTGTGCCATTAATTGTGAGGGTAAACGAAAAGGATATTGAGCTAAGTAAGTAAAAATATTAAAAACTCAAACTCGATTTAGTTAACAATTTTTTTCTGTTTTCTTATAGAGAATAATAAAATTATACCAGCCGGTACCGATATTTTAGTTCCAATTGCACTTGTGCATCACTGCACCGAGTATTGGGGTGAAAATCCAACCAAATTTAATCCAGATAATTTTCTACCTGAGAACGTAGCAAAACGTCCACTACTCAGCTACATACCATTTAGTTATGGACTTCGCAATTGTATAGCACGAAAATATTCGTTTAATGCTCTGAAAATTATTATTGCCCATTTGTTGATGAACTACAAATTTTCAACTGACTTAACGTTTGAGCAATTAAAATTAGCTTTCGGAATTACAACAATTGTGCGTAATAAGCATATGGTCCGACTCGAGAAACGATAATATAATATATTACCTATAAAACGAAAAAAATTAAAACGTATTTAATTCGAGCATAACCTTACTTACCTTAAACCCTTAAAGCATCAACAAAAATTTGATTTTAGAAGGCAGATAAGATAAAACGATCCTGTTCGTCTTGATATTTGTACTTAATTAATAATAAACACAATAAACAAAAATACAAAAATAATATTTTTTTTATTAAATATACAACAATTATTTAATCATATGTGTAAGAAATTGTTTACATGACACATTTACAAATAAAATTACTTAATCCAATTTAACATTTTGTATCATTTCACCTCTCATTTCTAAACTATTAATAATTATATTAGCCGTAACAGAGATAATATTTATACTTAACGATATATTCTGACCAAGATTTGCTTTCTTCTGTTGTTCCGTTTTATTTATATCAAATGATCCCAAAAATATGCATACAATACATTGCAGAATCTAAATAGATTTTATAATTACATTTAAAAGTGGCTGTATAATGATTATAAAAAATGTTTGTTAATTCTAAAGCATGCGCCCATCACCAAAAGCCATAAAACATTTTGAAAAAAGAAAAAACGGAAAAAATTATTCATTAACGCGAACAGCCGGATCTAAGCCAAAATTCATTTTGATGACGTCACAGCACAATGCCACCATTACAAATGCTAATGCTACATGATTTAAAGCGTTCGCTATTGTTCTTTGTCGTTCACCTTTTTCAACGTCCACCAGTGACATTACAACGGATAATATTCCAGCTGACACCTATCGGGTGACAGATGAATTTGTTATTTGTGAATTTTTAATTTATTTTGATACGTTGATACAGGCCATTTTGGTGAAATACAATCTGCTTCAATTGATTAAGGAATTTTTTCGTCTACTTCGAAAGGTTACGCGGAGCAAACGAGTAAGCTGTACAGCAGTGCTTAGAGAAAGCAGAACAATTGTTTCCTACAACTAAGAAGATAGTTTAGTTCTTTTTGCTATATTAATAGTGATTTTTAATCTACTATAGATAATTGTTGCTAAAAAATAACTTAGTTGCTTTTATTATAAAATTTATAAGTGACAAAATTTGCACTAGAAAATAAGTTAGTGATTAGTTTGGCGATTAGGAGGGAACATGATTTCGGTTTAATAAGCAGTCTCATATAAACAAAACAAAATATTTTAAATAAATCTTCGTTTTAATCGACCGAAGCAGACTACATAAACTAGGAATCTAATATTTAATTGCAGAATTATAGCTAAGAGAATGACTAGATTTAAGTTTTTATCACAAGAAATAAAAAAAATGTTGTTATAGGAAGTTATCTGTTTATGATATTCCAAATTATGTTTCATCCTTTTTTGTGTGAAGCAATTGTAATGGCTGTGACGAATGTTCTATACCAAAACCGCTAATTACTACATTAATAATCGAAATTAAAAATATAAATATGAGAATTAAATCATTTAAAACAATGGCTGCTGTTTGATCCTTTTTCCGATTGATGTTTAAACTTCCAATTATAACAAAAAGAATTCCGACGAGCATCTACAAATACATAAAATAGAAGAATTACAAAAATTGTGAGTTGATTTTTTGACAATGTATTAGAATTCGGAAAAAATATGAATATGGAATTTGCATCAAGAGTGCTTGCAAAATTCATGTCGATTGTCCCAAGCTAAAACAAAATCCAATTAAGTTTGTATTAGCATAAAACTATCGTAATCAAAATTGTTTATGCCCGCTAAATTTTTGGTGCAACGTAACACAACACTTTTTAAAAATGAAACAAATCATAATTTTTTTAAAAATTTTAATTTTAAATAAATTAAATTAATTGTTAAGCTTTTTATTTCAATACAGTTTCTGTTCAAAATTGTATTCTAGTAAAAAGTAAAGCTTAGAGCCTAAAGTACAAAACAACTGTGCCTTTGAAGATACAATACATACAAATAAAAATAAAAATCAGTCGAGTTATCAAAGAAGAAAACCTAATCATCTCAAAGGGATAATGGATTTACGGTAAAAGCCTTATGCGAGCAGACCTCAACTGGAAAGCTGAGCAGCAAGATAAATAGCACTATTAAGAAGGATGAACCGCAAAAAAAACAGTAAAGTACTGCAACGACTGGCTCATTAACTAACAACTTCTCTATGAGAAATTCTGCACATAGTGGATGCCGAATTAACACATAAATTGCTGATGACCATCCATATCGAAAGCAATAGTACTATAAACAGATGAAAGATATTTATAAGGAGACGCAAATCTAATTTCCTGAGGAAGAAAAGCAGCAGGTAGAAGAAAATTTGCAACAAGAGGTAGCGGACGAAATCTGAAGACGATGATTTCGAAAACGAAGATAAAATCACAGTTATCACGTTGTTTAAAAATGATCGGGAGAAGCGCTACAAAATCCAAATGGCGAAAACAAAGATGCTGAAGCAAAATTTCAGCAGCATCACAAAATGCTTAGCTAAGAATTTTAACAAGCCCTACTGTGCTCTAAAAATTAAACAGCTGACAAGCGCTTGGAATACATTTAATAACAACCAAGAGGAGATCATCACGAGTGCGAATGCGAGCGCTGCGTCATTCAAATTCAACAGAAGGTGAAAAAATGTTTCAGCTGATTTTCTAAAGGTGGTGTCACGAAAAAGGCTAACATAAGATTACCAACCATCGAAATTCCCTTATTCTACGGGGATTACCAGCGATGAACAAGAAGAAGTTTATTAGCCTGTTCAATAAAACGGTACGTCAGAATGAGAGCATATCAAACGAAGAGAGGATTTATTATCTCCCTTCCTTGGTTAGAGGATAAGCAGCAAAACTAATCAATTAGCTCACACTATCGGAGGAGAACTATGTATATGACTACATGGGACACTTTTATTGCCAGAGGCCTTCACAGTTTGAAGGTCGAATCTGCTAGCGGGTTAAGGATAATACACGACATCTCTTGGGATTATCTACACGCAATAAACAACTTAAGTGTAGAGACAGAACACTGAAGTACCTTAGTAATAGGCATTCTAACGAGGAAACTTGATGACGAAATACATCGTATTTATGCGAGCACAATCAAAAATCCAAAAGAAACTCAAACGATAAAAATTTCTTTAGTTTCCTGGAATCAAGATTTCAATCGCTGGCAACTATAATTAGAAACAAAGGGAATAAGAAACAGCAGCCACAATATCAAAAAAATATTGTAAAGAAGACAACACATGACAATAACAAATGAACCATCCTGTGGGTATTGCGGCGGGATTTATGGAGTTGCCAATTGCAAGACAAGGAGCGAACTACAGCTTCCAGAGCAAAATCCTTGTGTAGAAGCTGCCTTCAGAAGTATCGTGGAAGATATTGCGGCAAAAGATGTGGAACGTGCAACGGAGCTCATCATACTTTAATCCACGACATCGAAAAGGTAACCAAAAAATCGCAAGATGCCCCGACCAAAACAACGTTATTCCGCGGTTTTGAAGGTCATTGAACCAAATTGACGAAATAATACCAAAAATCTTATTTGGACAGATCCAAGGTTTTACGAACTCGGTCTAATTGGTATATTATTAGGCGCAGATTACTATGGGCAAATAATAACGCCGAATCTAGTAAAAGATGCACCTAATAAGCCTATTGCACAATAAACAAAACTAGGACGGAATCTTACTAGAAGTACATCTGCTAGTGTTAATATGCCAATGTATCAGACTATGATTGTAACCACCAAAGAGATTGACAATCAGTTACAAAAGTTTTGGGAACTAGAGAAAGTAAATAAAGCAAGTAGTCTTACTGAAGAAGAAAGAGAATGTGAAGAAATTTACAACGAAACTAATAAGCGCCTGACCGATGGAAGTTACAAAATAAGAATTCCGTTTAATACTGACTTATTACTTTCCAAACCACCCGGTCAATTAAGAAAAACAGCCATTGCTAGACCACTACAAGTCGAAAAACGTCTGACCAAGAACGCTGAGTTGGCACTACAATACCAACAATTCTCGGCCGAGTACGAGGGTTTAGGACATATGAAGAAAACTGAAGGTATAGAGAGAGATGTTCAACAACTATCTTCCTCATCACGCTGTCTTGAAGGAGGAGAATTCAACGACATCCACAGGGATATCAATAAATGAAGTGATGCTGAATGGTTCTACTCTCCAGCAGAAGTTACTGAGCATACTTTTACGTTGGTGAAAACATAAGTACGTCCCACAGCAGATTTAGAAAAAATGTTTCATCAAATTAAGGTTCATGAAAAAGATCAGAAATATCAGCGGATTTTATTGAGAAAGTCTCTTGAAAAGCAGCTGCAAGAATACAAACTTACAAGCGTGATCTATGCCACAGCTGCACCGTCCTACTTAGCGGTGCGGACTTTGCAACAATTAACGAAAGATAAAGCATGAAAGTTCGTAGATATCCAATCACAAAATAAATCGCTCTCACTGATTTCTATGTTGACGATTTCATATCTGGAATCTGGTTATCAGCACAGAAACAGCTTTTAGCACTGCTCAAATGTGGTGGTTTTAACCTCTGGGAATGGGCTTCCAACAACCAAGCCCTACTAAATGCCGTACCCCAGTTAATGTACGCAATACTGGAATTTTGGAATTTAAGCTTGATGATAATAAAAACAGACAGCTTCGGATTTCGCCTTTCATTGCCGGAATCTGATAACAGAAACTCTACCAGAAGATGTCTACTTTACTTCCTTCATTAGAATTAATATCTATGCCTAGATGGCTTTGTTTAGTCGCTCAATCATCGCAGGCTTTAAATGAATTTTGCGATGCATCTGAAAAAGCCAATGCAGCTGTCGCCTACGTTAGGAGCATCAACAACAATGGAGATATCAACGTGATGATTGTTCCATCCAAGATCAAAGTGGTACCGATAAAAACCATATTATCGCTTCCACGACTCGAATTATACACCGCCTTATTGCTCACTAAACTCATGAAACAAGTCATTTTAGATAGATCCAATGATCACGCTGTCGTGGATCAAAGGTCGTCCCCAAAAATGCCAAACATTCGTCGCTTAAATATCAAAATAATGTGCCCCATTAAAAAGAACGGCCACATTAAATGTTTGTTAACCACAATATGAAAACAAAAGGGGTGGGTTTTTAGTATACGAATAATTATTAAAAACCACAAATTTTTTAAAAATGTTCCAATTTTTATGAATGTTAGAATTTCAAAAAATCGTCAAAGCGGGGGTTTGGGGCGGCAGCCCCCATCCTCTAAGGTATAAAACGAATTAAAATTATATTTCAAAAATTTTTAGAACTTGATTTGGGATTGGGATGGGTTTTTTGGAGATTTTTTTTATTTTGGATTACGATACCAACCCATTTCATTTGAAGGTGTTAAGTTAATTTCAATCTTTTGTAATCGAATAAATTTTTTTAATACTTTTCCTTCCAGCTGTAAATATATATAACATTCCAATTTCAATTCAAGGCGTTAAATTCAACTCTATCTTTTGTAATTCAATAAGCTTTTTAGCACCTTTTCAAGAAGATAAATTGTTTGTGTGACATTTCAGTTCAACCTTCCAACTTTTGTGGCTAAATCAATTCAAATATCGCGAAGTTAAATTCATTTAGAGGTGAATTAATTTCGTCGATGAATTTGAATTTATCCTTTTCGATATGAATTAAATCCATGACATTTAACTTTTAAAAACTGAATTAAATCCACATGAAGTTTTTTAATTCATATTGAAAATGGGATTAATTTCGCCACCAAAAATTTTCTGTGGAATTAATTCCCGTGGAGTCATCTCGTTCCCCTTAATTAAATTACCCGGGTAATCGATCAAACTACCTGGGTTGTCGAGTATTCGGAAAAGGACTAAAATATCCAAGAACCCGGTTACTCGATAAACGGTATTGGAAGCGTAATATTGTTCCTATACACAAGAAAAATCATTGTCACGAAAGTATACAAAATTTTTGAATATAATTAGTAATCTAATATGGTATAGTAACCATACGACAAAAGTAGAATTCCGATTTAAACTTGTGAACATTTCTAGTAGGATGCTAACAAAACCATGAGTGATAAAATTTCAGATGATTTTATTAACAAATTTTGGAAATCTTGCGAGATGTCACAGAGATGTAATAAAAACTAAACAATGGCAAACAAAATATCACTGACCAAATCGCCATTTAAAAAGCTAAAATAAAATTTAATTTTAATAAATTTATTACTTTTTTGTCTTAATTTTTAATATGCACAAACAATTTTGAATAAAGCTTTGTCAGCTGTACTTTTCAAAAAAATTGTATTGAAATAAAAAGCTCATTTTTAAAGAGAGTTATGTTACGGTGGAATGAAAATTGAGGTGGCACAAACAATTTTTACTCCGATAGTAAAGACTGTGGACTTATCAAGTTTTAACTTCGAATGATCAATATTATTGTATTTATTTGCGGAAGTTTCAAAACATAAAAATGTTGGAGTCATGGATCACGCAGTCTTATGCTTGGTTGATATCAAGTCATTCCATTATCATGAAGATGATTAGATGAAACTTTATTTGGGACAATATACAGCCTTGGCCAAAAATATAAAGCACCCCTATCTATTAGCATTATATATTAATATTATGTCTTTCTAAACAATGGGTGTTAACGAACGAGTCATCCCACCGAATGCGACCCTTAATTATTGAAAATCACCAATTTTTGTTTTGTATTAGGTTCTTAACAAGAAGTTGTAGCGTCGTAAAATTTTTTTATTTTAGTTTTGTATTTGATCGTGTGCAGCTTCACATAAAGTGTTTTAAATCAAAAAGAGTTTTCGTAAGTTTTTTGAGAAAAAAAGTGTGTTTGTGATAATTATGCCTAAAGCGTGCCAACTCAGTGAAGGAATAAGGGCACAAATTGTGTTGTTGGATTCCCAGGGTGTAAGCCAAATTAAAATATCCCAAAAATTAAAATGCTCTCGTGGAGCAGTTCAATCTACATTGAAAAGGGTTAAAGAGACCGGGGACTATGCCTATAAACTACGCTCAGGCAGAAATCGTATCACTTCGGTAAGAGACGATCGACAAATTGTGCGAAAATCTCTCAAAAACCGAAGAAAAACATCTGCTGAGATAGCTGCAGAGCATTTAACAGAACAAGAAGTTCACATTTCGGCACGGACAGTTAGAAGAAGGCTCCTGCAAGCTGGATTGAAAGGTTGTAAAGCAAGAAAAAAACCTTTGCTCTCACTTACCAACATAAAAAGTCGCTTGAGATGGGCTCGAAAACACAAACATTGGAATGACGTGGATTGGGCGAGAGTTGTTTGGTCAGATGAATCTACTTTTGAGGTAAATATAAAAAATAAATATTAAAAAATAATTAGTCAAAAAAAAAATAAAAAATTGTGCTATGTATTTTAAAAGAATTAATAGAGAAATTTATGTTAAATTTGATGGAATTCTTATAGATTTTTGGAACTCCTGGCGCAACCATCGTAAGAAGAAGAGTCGGGGAAGCATACAATCCTGATTGTATAGTGCCTACCGTAAAGTATGGAGGGGGTAAACTGATGGTGTGGGGTTGTATGGCATCATCAAGGGTGGGTAAACTGTTGTTTTGTGAGGGTCCGATGAACAGCACCAACTATGTTACCGTCCTCGAGGCTGCATTGAATGCCTCAATTCGGCAAATCTTTGGGGAAACGGATAGTTCTTCGATAATTTATCAACAGGATAATGCCCCCTGCCATACTTCCCGCGTTACGATGAGTTGGTTTCGAAAAAAACAAATTCGAGTCATGGACTGGCCCGCCCAGTCACCAGACCTAAATCCCATTGAAAATTTGTGGTCAATTTTAAAAAAAAAAAATCAAGGATCGCAGTATGACTTCAAAGGAAGACCTCAAACGTGCGCTGACAGAGGAATGGAAAAATATATCGAGAAATATCTGCGAAAAATTAGTACGGTCGATGAATAAAAGAGTCCTGGCTGTCATCAAAGCCAAAGGAGGACCTACAAAATACTAAAATTAATAAAATATAAAAAGTATTTCCTAAAAATTGTTTGAGTTTTAATTTTTGTCTTCATTCGTTTTGTAGATACTGCAATTTGGGAGGGGTGCTTTATAATTTTGGCCAAGGCTGTATTTGTAAAGATGTCAAACGGCATCTTTGTGAAATTGGGTTAGATTTTACTAAAATATAGGTATAAACTTAATTCATTCATTTAATGTATTTATCTAGATAAAACCATAATCCTTACACTAGAGACATCTGTTTACATACTCGTAGTATTAATTAATTGAATTAACAAAAATTCAAAATCATCAGAACCAGGCTTTCACTAAGGATAGATTACTACTTGTGGGAGTCGAAAAATACCTTCTCCAAATTTTCGACCCAAGAAAGCATTGGATTGTGGCATTGAATGCAAATAACTGTGCACCCAAATTAAACATACAAGTTACGAAATTGGTTTTAATTTATCCTTTTATTTGATAGAAAATGTTTGATTATCATTAAAATACTGACACAAATTGATTAATTCCAAAACAAAATCTAATTTAAAACCATCAGTTGCCATAGCTTCATATATAAATAGCGCATAATCAGTTCAGCTAATATTATAACCATATTTACGTAAACTAAATAAAATAAAAAGTCTAGAAATTGATGAGTATTGATAGTTTAAAATAAACCGACCTCACCTAAAAAATATCCCCGAATCTAAATTTGTACATGAAATAAATTGATTTTGCCCATTGACTAATGTTCAATAGACCACGAAATGCGCGACATAAAAGTTGTCTTTTGTGCAAGGTAAATTTCAATTGTAAATTATTTTATGTTTACAAATGTGCTATTAATACTTACAACAATAGAATTTTTTAACGTTTTTAAGTTTTTGGAAAGTCATAGACCATGAAGGATAAAGATTCAACAAAACATTATAATAATACACACAGAAAGCATAATGTAAACATCACGAAAAAAATATCGATTAAATCACAAAATAATATTTTGTATGTAGGTACGAGTATACCTATGCCCGTACGCGTTATTAAGGAGCAGTCACGATAAAATTCAAATTATAAAGCAATGGCTAAAATACATAAATCATAATGATTAGTATCTGATGGATAGTGGATCAAAAGCAGAAATTAGTAAATTTATTCCCGTTATACCGAATGATATCCCGGTTGTTATTAAATTTATAATATTTGCTGAATTATGAAATTCGCTTAAATGTAGACGGCAATCTCGCATTAAATTTAACGATAATGTTAGTATCCCCATACTGACCTGTATCAACCAACAAGATTATAACACAATCACCATATAAAAAAAAATAATTAATAATTTAATTCCAATACGAATTATATATTTAGATTAAATCAATAAACCATAAATACTTACTTGAAGTATAATTGATACGCTTATTAGAGTTAACATTAGTGTATAAAATTCATGCTTATGTCCAACTTGCAGTATATACTTTAGCTGTGAAGCATTCGCTGTCAACAATGCAATGTCTAGCATACCCTGCGCTATCGTTTTTTTCGTTGCATAACGATTTGCATCCATTGACTTTAGCTAAAATTTAATTATTGTTTTTTCATTATAATTTATAGGAATAAACAAATCTATTTTAGCGCAATATTTACTAAACGATCACTGTTTCCAGTCAATTCCGCTATCACACCTGCCATTTTTTACACAATCAAAATTTGAATTATTTAGGTTATTCTCCTTAGATACCATTCACTGAAAACAATAAGTATACTTAATAACACAGAACCAAACACACCACTATTGTCTTTTCGTATGTGTACTGTTCAACCGTAAACACTAAAATAACTAAAAAAAAATAATTCGTTTCGTTTTTATTAAAAACTACTTTTCTTTCTGTGCTGTTGCGATTGGTACAATGAGTAATTCCGTTGGTTACAGTCTTAATCACTTTAAAGGCATCGAAATATTTTTCTACTAAACTAATTTATTACCTAACAACAAAAACTTTACAATTCATTTTCATTTATTTTATTTAAATTCGATTAACAATCAAAATCCTTATATTTGTAGTTTGCGATCCCTTTGCCGCATTTCAAGTTATTTTAAGTGAACTGAAGTTGCACCAGTGTATAAATAAATTACCAAAACAAAATGTAACCGATGGTATTAAATTGCTAGCTACTGTAAATATTTAATTCCTATTTTAAGCAAATTTATTGCAAATACAGATTGTAAAACTAAAAAGAAAGTTAAATAGCGCAAACTTTTATTTATTCGCGTTTTGTTATTCATTCATACTTTGTTCTTTTATAATAGAGCGGGTCAAATACGCAAACTTTATATGTTACCCATACATATGTTTGTTTGTGTACATATACGTATTTCTAAGAAAATGTTTAGATTTCCACATACGTTTATTGGACATTAGCTCTACTAATTTTAGGAGTATGATTGTACAAACTACATAAGTATCCTACGAGTATATTGATTTTCCCTTACCAGGAAATCTTACATTGCACTTTGTTTAATTTATTTGAGCTTATAATTAAACTAAATTGTTTTATTAGCATTTTTTATATTCAATAAAAAATGGTCAATATTGGTATTAACAAGTGTAAATTACATAATTATCAATTAATACATGTCAGTGTCATAATTATTTTTCATAATTGGTACACTTTATAGAGTTACAGACATCCAACTTATTTATTTAAGATGAATAAACTTAAGCTTACTTAATTATTTTAATATTTGGTCATTAAACGTGATGTTACTCGTAAAAGCTATACAATAAAATTTTACAATTTCAAATTTTGGAACAATTTATTTTATTCAATTTAAAATTGTTATAGGTACCCTTACTAGAGAGTTGTAATAGTACACAACAGTAATAATGACAAAAAATGAATACGAAACCAAATTTTTAGTGCGGATCACTCCACTACTCGAGTCATTAACGAACATATAAATATGAACATCACCAAATAATAACGTGAGAAATATACAGTATGTATTAAAAATTCACTTAAAACCTACATCGCTTGTAGTTTTTGAAATGTCTTTGCTAAATGTGAATTTTCTATTTTGGACGCACCCATAATAATTTACGTACATTAACAAAAATCAATAATATACGCGATTTCTAGTAAAGTAAATGAAGTATGACAATTCTCGTCCCTGTTGCTTACGTAGAAACCAACGCAGTCTACAGTACAACTACAACTAATAGAGTTGATAATCGATAAGGACAATAGTATCAACCATGAGAAGTTGAGTAAAATGACTGACGTTGATAAAACACTTTATGTACCCAAATTGATTTGGTTAAAATTAATTTATTGATTGGTTTGGTTGATTGGAGTGTACGACCAAGCCTGAGATGGCCAGTGTCACTGACCGGTTACAGACACCTAGTTATAGGCTTAGTTAGCAATTTAAGACAAAACAATGACAGCACAATTCAGACCTTTTGTCAATCTAAAATTAGGAACTTAAATCATATTCATAGCTGGATATTCTAGAACAGAAATTCAAATAAATAGTAATTTCACTATTAAACTAATTACTAGCTAATAAACTTAATAATAAATAGCATATACAGCCTCTACATCCCGTTCACAATCGGCTTCAATCTCCACACGATGTCAATTATTTTAACTAGCAAAATTCGAAATTCCAAACCATACCATTTTTATTTATTAAATCTCCTATCATCAGATGCTGACATTTTAAACATCGAGGCTTTTATGTGAGTGAGTTCAATTGGCGGTGATAGATTACTTATCTGCGGTCTACCGCTCGTATTGAAACATTTGTTTTCGTTAATTTAATACTGATAGCGAAAATACTTTGTTTTGAATAAAATGTAGTAAAATTTTACTTAAATCGTATCTGCAAATTCCTTCCAAAATATCATATATGATGTCAAAAACCCAATTATCAGAAACATGAAACGACGGAATATCGTTAAATATACATTTTTCTGCTACTCCGGTAAGTTTTATGTCATTAGTGCTACGAGATCACGATCAACATAGTCATTCATCATTTCGGTTTTAAAAAATTGATATTTCTACAATACGTATTTGTTATTATTAGTGAGTTTGGTAGAAAAGTGGGGTAAACCTTTAAAAATATTGCGATTTCTGAAATTTGATTTCAACCTATTGATTCTTATCTGGAATCATTTTTTTTAATCTATAGATCAAATTTTTTGGGTGATTTTTTGGCTCATAAAAAAAGGACAACTAGATCAAAAAATACACCCATCCCTCGATTTACGAAATATCTTTTTACGAATTTTCGGACAATTTACGAAAAATTCAGTTAACGAAATTTCGATTTACGTGGAATTTTTTGGGACGAATTAATTCGTTAAGCGAATGATGGGCGTAAATCGAAATTTCGCTAACCGAACTTTTTGTAAATTTTCCGAAAATTCGTAAAACGAAATTTCGTAAATCGAGGGATGGGTGTACTGAACTCTTCGTGATAGAAATTGATCTCAGTTCAGTTTTTCTTTTTATCTAGATCTTTTTATAGATAAGAAAATAATTTCAGATTTGATTTTTTTGACATGATAATCGATAATCTTACACGATGTCTTACACATCAGAGCCTTATGTTCAAAAAATGAGCGACATAAAATGTTGCCCTTGGTCGTGGACAATTACTCATCAACAATAAGCTTTATCTTTAAGTTAAATTTATGATTGCATAGGTTGGTCGTTACATCATTGACAGATTGTCAGGATAATTTTAGATCGCGATTTCAATTTCATTTTAAAAATGTCATGAAAACAAACTAGTTCTATCTCACTTACACTTTTGGTCTCTTTTATGTATATCATGTTTATCGAGTTTCTGCAACTAGATTACGATAATCAAGTAATGAAGCTCGGTAATGCTGAAAGCTTTAAAATCGTGTTGTGACAGACTGAAACAAGTAACTACATATCGAATTTACGATTAGCGAATTTATGTCTGACGGGGATATGACACTTCGTGCCTCACATGTCATCAGGCGTTAGGGAATGCAGCGCCGCAAAACCCCGATTTCGAGCGATTTACAATGCTTGAGAGAACTGTAGTGAGAGGCTGCATACAGAAACTGTGGCTATTTATTTTAAACTAAAATAATTAATCTCCAAATAAATTTGAATTAAAATTAAAAAGTAAACCACAAAGTAGCTATTTATAATGCTTGAGACAAATAAGGAGATACCCCTGAACTTCCAAAGCGACCCGATTTAATAATCGGTATAATAATTAGACGACGTACCGAGATCTGGGGAAGTATCTTTTGTTAGCGATAAATTGAAAAAAATAGACAACGGCAAGAACAACTCAATACCGATTTTTTTAGGAAATTTGGCGCAATGCCGTCTAAACCCAAGCCATCCTTGAACTGGTGGAGGGATTTAATATTATCACCATTAGTATATGTAGGGAATTTGCAAGATGCTATTTGAAATGCGATACTTGGTGCCTACCTATCCGGATTGGATACTAGTGAGATGATAGCTCATTGATCGATTTGATGTTGGTTATATTGAGGTAATTATTTGACAGAATTAGATCAATGGTAGATGAGGTACTGCCTGTAAAGAAGTGCCTGGAGGAATCGGGATAATTGATTCTCTGGTGATTCTTTAACATTCACCTTTGGGATGCTCGGCAAGGCATTTAATACACCTTTGATGTCTCCGATCATTTGTTGCGGCGCGACCAAATTCCTGGCAGTTGCGGTTTAGTGTAAATTCCTTCACATTTTCTCGCAACTCCATGATGCTAGTCGGGCCCCTGTGAACTGAGCTCTACATAGAATACCACCTTTCACTTTGTTCTCTTTCTGCCCTGATCACTTTGATGCCGGCGTCGATAACTCCTTTTTTGATTGGTCGGTGTCCATATCGCTTAGTCCAACACAATGGCACTGTATTTCCCTTTCGTTTTCGCTCGTGAACGAATGAGACTGGTGATTTTTTGGCAGCTCGGTCATCGGCTTCTCGTTGCATGCTTTCTTTCGAGGATTAATTCTCCTGAAGTTTGCAACACCGACATTTATGGCGCAACCTGCCAAGAGTGACTCCACCTTCGAGATGGGCGCGTCCACAATGATTGGGAGAATCCGTTGCGTTTTTTCTGCTCAACCACTGGTTGTTGTTTGTTAACGGCTCGAATCTATTTTCAAAACACTGATTGTGATTGATCGTTTCTAATTTCCTCTTATAAGGTGCTTGCCGGAAGCCGTCCGACGCTTCTGCGTCCATTTCACTAGACGTATTACAATAATTGTATCACTTCACTAGCACAAATTAACTTTGAATTATTATTACTCATTTTTTTTTTTTTTTTTGAAAAACACGGGTTAATCAGTAAATCGTAAACGAAATTCTTTATTTTAATTTTAGCTATGTAGCTAGGTTAGGTTAGGTTTGGGTGGCGATCCACTAGAACCATGCATAGACACAAAAATGGTCCGTAGCCATACCTCGTATAATTGTTTCCTCCAACTCATTGGAACCATTTTGAGCTGTTAACCAGGCGCTGGATACTCCTGACGTCCATCCTACAGAGGTCCGTCAGGTCCTAGAAGAGGTGTGCCCCTCGGAGAACCAATTCGGTTTTGTGTGGGTTCACATTCAACCTACAGCCATTGGCCCATAATGAAAGAGTGCCCAGGCCATTTTGCATAAGCTCACTAAGGGTGCCGGGATATTTACCACGGACACCAATAGCAACATCACCCGCATAGGCAACCACCTTGAAGCCACCGTCCTCCAGTCTCAGCCACAGGTCATTTCACACACACTCCCAGATCTGAAATTGCCCGAGTTATAGCCCTGGAAGCACATTGTTTAGCTATGTAGCTAAATTGTATGTCAATTTTGTCTTATGTAGCTCGAGTTGCATATCGAGCTTTAGCTGGAGCAGTGCACCGAGTTTAAAATATGAACATTTCTTGATTTGACACAAAGTTATCAATTATGCTAGTATAATTGACATTTCAATGCACAAAACGGTCAGATTATTCAATTTTTCTTGTTCTATTATCCAACGATGATTGATGTTATGAATTTTTCGTTACATCAGTACATACAATTTCAGTGCATAAACATTGTGATATTATGCAGTTATAATAAATTTAATTAAAAATTATTTAATAGTTAAAAATTAAATGCGTTACTGTCAAAATATAAAATAAGTGTATGTGAAATCAATTCGTCTCGTTTTGTACGCGTTACGGAGCTGATAAGAAAAAAAGTGGATAAATTAAGTCGCATTAAGTGGTTCCGGGTTCTGCGTAATTCCGTATAAGGCCCTTAATTTCGTACACAGAGCGAAGGAATCACCTTTTTTGCGACTTATAATAAACAAGTTTGTGAATATAATACTCAGGATCTGCTCAATAATAATTGATGCGATCCATAATTCATCGTGCACTAACGATATGAGCCTACGTCATTTTACAACGTGATCACACTATAACTCACACTTATAACAAATATAAAAATTACTACATATTAAATATTACAAAAACTAAAAATATAACAATTAATACTTTTTGTGCAATAATATAACCTGTCCAGTGCCCCAGGATTTCCCTTGAGAAATTTCTGTGGGTTTTTTCTGGAAAAACATAACTCATTGGTCCTATGGATTGAAAGATCTGACCTGAGCAAATTTAAAAACAAACAAATCAATTCGGATGATTTTAAATATGTACTTATTTAAGATGGCGGTAAATAAGTAGATAAGGACGTGTTCGAAGTTTGTGATAATTTCGTTTTTGTAATAATTTTGACAGGAGTGAAATAATTTTCTCTCCCATATTTTGTAATAAGTTTTATTTGTACTGTTTTTTTTTTAGAAATAAATTAGCGTAATACGGCTTAATTATTGTTATTGTGCTCTTTTGTTTATGAATATTATTACTGAAGTGTCAAATTTACAACACGTAGTGGCTGTAATAATTTGGTTGCATACAAATTAATGTCATAATTATTACAGCTGGAATAATTATCACAAACTTCGAACACGTCCATAGAATAAAATAAGTATAACTTTCGGAAAGGGCCTTAATACAATTAATGGTATAAGTAGTTCAACGAATCTAAAATAATTATTATTATAATATTCAAAAACTCGAAAGAAATATGAATTTACTTCATAAATAATAATAAATGTTTACGTACCGTTGAGTATCTACCGGCGTTTATTCAGGCGATGCGCTATTTTGAATTATCGAAGGTTGCAGCCCTCTTTTATATCAATGCGGCTGGAAGCGCGCAAAATTGTTTCTTTATTTTTAAGTTCATTAAAAATAAAATCATTACATAAATACAGTCTTAATAGATCAAAAATTTTCTAATTCAAACAATTAAATATTATTAATCATTAACCCTAATTTCAATAATAAAAAATTAAATTTAGATTGGTGAATAAAAAAATTACTTTTACCAACTTAGCTTTTTCCTATCAATATGGCAGCACTAAAATAAATTGGTTAAAATTTATGTGAAACCATTTTTGACAAACTTCATAATATTGTTGAACATAACCTAACTTTTAAATCGCGTTTGTGCTTTGTGAATTTATATTTTTGTTATTTTTTTAATTTAACTTAATTTTTATTATTTACTATATACAAATAAATATTATTTATATAAATAAAATCGAATGTTTTTTTATATTAATTAAATTTTTATTTCTCTATACCAAAGTGTATTAGTTGAAATTGAAAATAAAAATAATAATAGTTTTTTCCTACAACATCAAAAAAAAAAAAAGTGAAACTGCAAAGAGTTGTAAAAATAATATAATGTTTATTAATATAAGGTAAGCCTTTTGTGTATGAAAATTGACAATCTAAATACAATATATACGATACAAATTAATTGTGTTGTATTTAAATTGTATTTTATACGCTTTTATTCGAGAATTTTGATTGTAAATTTTAATTTAAGAAAAAAAATCTTCAATGATAACTATTTGACAGTCGAAAGTGTATGACATTTATGGACTATAATTCGATGTCGAGATTTTTTTTTTTTTACAATTTTATTACAATTAAAATTCCATAAAAGACTTTAAAAATATTATTAAAAAAAACTTTTATTATATCATTTTCTCATAAATAATTGTATATTTCTTTAATTTTAGATTTATTGTTAATTATAAATATGTACGATATACAACAGGAGAAGTATCATGACATCCAAATAATATCACCACAGATATTATTAAATTGGTTTGTTTTAGATAAACAAACGAGAAAGAAATTATTGTTATTGATTATTAATAAATAAATAATTTACTAAAATTATTTATTTAGTTTGTAATATATAATGAGCAAAAAAATCAAAAATAACAAAAGTTAAAAACAAAATATATAAACTATAAAAGATAGTAATAATTATTGTAACATAATCATTTAATATTTATATCAAAAATATAAACAAATTGTACCATAAAAAGTGTTATATTCAACAATAATATAATAATTATAAAACGATAGAATAATGTAAGTGTTTAGCGAACTGAAAGTATTTCATATGCAGCCGTCTCTTCAACATAAAAAAAGTGAGTATCTAGATTTTTAATCTATTCGAGACCGAGTAAAATAAAGATTCATACAATTTAAAAATTTGACAAATCATTAAGCCGCAGCTAGATAATTGGCAAATATCGACCAACAGGTTGGTGCAATAATCACCTTATTGAGCGAATCCGAATATATTACAATAAAAACAATTTGTTTTTTTGAAGAAACCACCTGCATTGTTCAACATTCGCATTTGGGAAATAATCGCATATTGAGGGAATATAAAATGCTAATTTACAAAGGAATAGTCTTTCTGCCGGTTTAAGGTAGCCGAATGCCAAGAAGCCACAGGTTTTTCGATACATATGCTACGGTAAGAAGTTAAATTTTTCCCCTATCTCTTGTGTGAGTTAAATTCTAAAAATATTACAACAAAAAAATTTAGTAACTTTTTTAAGAATTTAACACAAGAGGTGGACTGTTTAGTGCAGCTGAAAACCCGGAAAACTTTTGCCGGCTACCGTTAAGCCACAGGCAGATAGACGAGTGAAATGAATTTAAACAATAATGGTAATTTTAGGGTATATTTGTTTTGCGCCTACACTAATTGTCATTTGAAAAAACAATTATTACCAACATTTCTCGAAATTTCCCAATTGTCTGGTTGTGGCTTTAAGCTATATTTCTTAAACGCAAACGTCTAATTCAGATTCAGAATAAATGAAGAATTAATCAGATTCTTATTTTGAAAATCACAGTTTTTTATAGTCCCTGGAAAACTCCAATTTTCATTAATATTTAAGTTGCTTTTTAGTATCCATGTCTAGAAAGTTTTAGTACGATCTCAAAAAAATGTCATTTGTCACTTGATTAGAATCTAGGCCGAGAAGCCACTGAAATTTAGTGCACATTTATTGAGAATATGTTAAGATTGTGTTTTTTATAAAAATAAACATTGTTTCAGATTATATCCAGTCAATGCCTTAATACTTCTTAATTCGCAATCTACAATTTCAAGTACTAAATTCAATTGGTCCAAACACCTATGAAAGTTAAATTCTCTTTTTAGACAATCCGTTGCTGAATTTTATTTTGTAGCTAAACGAATCCATAGTGAAATTAATCCTTTTATGTGGAAGGAATCAGAAGAGATCACTCTCTACCGTTGGCATAATCGATCATTTTTGACGAGTTTGAATTTATAATATGTAGTTGATGATAATATAAAGTATTAATAATTTTTAGTATTCATTCATACTGTTTTATACAAATACGTATTATTGTGAACAATTATAACTGAAATAAATATTTATTATCAAACTTACGATGATTTCAAATTCTGATAATTCTGAATATTTCTCAAACTCTAATATTTAGGTTCGTATATTTCTAAAATATCCATAAAAAAATATTTACATAAATTCTATAAAATAATAATAGCTTAGCTTCACTATTTTAAATGTTGCCTATCCCTGCACTATTCATCATCAGCTACCCAAGTAATTATCGGATATTTCTGCATTAATATTTTTTTAATCCTTTCGCTGAAAACGGTATTACATTATTATCATAACCGTTATGACTATCAAAGAATACCGCTTTTAGTTTTTTTTTTTTTTTTTTTGGGATGGTCTTATAGTAAAAGATTAAGTTAGTTTTATTGTAGGTTTTCTTATTTAATGCAGTGCTGTTCCATCTGTAATGATAGTGTAAAAAAAATTGATTTGTTTTTTTAATTCATTGGGAAGGTCATCCGTATTGGAAGGTGGTATTGAAGAAAACTTTTGATACATAAAAGATATGCAGAAGAGTAGCATTATAAGTATATTTTATTAACCTATTACCGCCTAAAAAATAACTACCTGTAAGAAATCTTTTAAACTACAATCACAAGGTGATAAAAATTTCAAAGAAAAACTATCTATTTTCATCTGCTGGTTTTCCACAATAAATGTCGAAAGCGTAACAATATCCACTCGATCTATACTTATGATCCAATTTTTGTACCCTGACAAAACTGTTTACTAAACATATTTATAAGCGTTCTTACTTTGAACACCCGATATTTTGAAATTCCAATTTCATCATTGTTGGCCAAATGAAAATATTTTTTTTGATTTCAAGACAAATAATCGAGAAACAAAAATATTTTAAATCCGTTAGATTCGAAAAATTTACGTTATAAGGTGGCGTTTCCAAAGGAGTACGGCCGGCGGTAATGGGTTAAACATTTCACATGGCTTTTCTCAAACATTTCCGATTTTGAATTTTATTGACACATCTGTTACATAAGAATAGACGCATTTAAAATGCAAATGAGTGTCTCGTATTTGAATGAAACGATTTCTTAAAACTGAAATTATTGGAAAAAATGTGTCCCATAAAATAGATGACACTTTATTCAAATATTATAGAATTTTACTATACTTGATGATATTGCCATAAAAAATACACACAAATACCGCAAATTATTAAAGTAATCGGATTAAAAAAAAATTAAAATATTTGATAAAAAAACATATTTGTACTTACAAAGAGTGTCCGACAAGTTTTTTTTTGAAATATAGAAATTAATTTACTCAAATGGATCTTTTCTTAATAAAATGACAACACAAATTTGTCATTTTCCAAAGCTAGATTAATGGGCAAAGAAATATTAAAACTATCTATATCAGTTAGTAATAGTTATGTGAATTAGCTCCGGAAACGTTGATCTTTAATTTAAATACAATAATTCATGTAAAAAAAAAACTCAAGATTACTCACAAATTCATTGTCAGATATGAGTATGTTTCAGAGCTTGCCTTCTTCACTTTATTTATTTCGATTTCAATTTTTCAATATTTAGATTTGTTATAATTGCTAAAACTAAAAACTAGTACAAGATATTAAAAATCGAGCGCAATTTGATTTTTTTACAGCGGTGTAGAAAGACCTACTTTCCACGGGATATTTGTTTAAAAATCGTGTGGGAAATGAATCAGCTCCACACAATTATTAAAATCATATTAATGGATGATCTCTGCATTGGTGATTGTCATGGAAACACAACATTTTTCAATTATAGTTTATACTTTTGACATATGGTTATTTATAAAGAGAGATTTGCTTTTCTAGGCTATGTATAAGTACATAAGTGATTTTCAACATTTCCGAATTTTCGTTTTGCCAAATAATCAGTTTCTTATTGATTCTTCACTAATGTTAAATATTTCTTACCATAGTAGAAATTATTGTACGTTGATTTTTTTTTTGATCGAATGTAAAATAAAATCATTGAAAATTAGATCTACATTTTCCAGAATTAACGAATTTGTTCATGTTTTTTACCATTACGGTATAAGAAGAAAAAACTTGTATCGCGGTCAAGAGGCTTTAATAATCGGTAAAACCACTTGAACCAATGAATAAAACTCGCCATACATGTATCATATGAATTGAGAAACAAGCCCAACTGAGATCACAAAACAGAATAACTAAAGACGCAGATCAAAATGCTAAGAACTTTCTTCCAACGAAGTAGAAAATATTGTCGTGACTGTTTTAAAAATATTTTAAAAGAGAAATAATTTTAATAGATACCTAATTAAGACTTAATGGAGCAGTTGCTTAGCGCTTTGTAATGGAATTTACTACTAGTTTCTTCTTCCGAATAGGTAGAAAATTCTTTCAAAGCAATACAAATAAGACCTTTTTTTTGCTCCAGAATTTTTATTTTCGAGATTTTGTCCCATTCAATATTTTTTCTTTCGAGATTCTTAAAACCGATTTTCAAGGTTTTGTTCAATCCAGGTTTTGTTGTTTCTAGAAAACCAAGGAACTAATTTATGTCAAACAATATTTTACTTAATCGATTTAAAAGAAAATGTTTGTGAAGTTCTTCGAATACAGTTGAGTTTCAAAATTCACATTTAGTTAATTCTATATAGCTTTATTCAAATTTTCTACATGTTTTCTAATTTAAATCAAAAATCCTCTGTATTTACAATAATTCATATTTATAATAAATTTTGAATTACAAGTTACATATAGTTTTCGATAAAGGTTAACAAAGTATACTGCTAAGCACGCGCTTTTGACTCCCCGAATATTAAACACACCAAATAAAATAAATCGCATGATCACCAAACGTAACGAATGGTATAGAATAAAAATCAAAAATACCGATAATTTCTAAAAAATTTTAAAATTTCGTGGCATAACAACATAAACAGCTTTCCATATAAGTTTTCTATAATTGCGAATTCCCGTAATATTTGTCTGTGGTAGATATAAAGTCGTTCGTGCAAAAAAGAATTTAATAAAAGATTTTTACTTTTGAAGATATGATAATCAATTGATGTGTAAGAAACTATAAACAATCTCAGAAAATATTTTGTGATTGCAGATTTGATTTTTCTTTTTATACCGTTCGGTAGGTTATTTTTGCGATGCAGATAAAAATCAATTGTCATAGACATATTTTTCCAATTTAAATTTTCCCTTTCACAATTCAATTAAAAGGAATAGTGTAGGAAATTTGGCGGATTTCTCAAGTTATCAAAGAATTATTGTCCCCTCTTTACTGTAACAACGCATGCGTTATAATTTTGGTATATTATGTTTTGATGTTTATCACAGATTCACAATAATAATGAAACAGAAGTTCTTGGGTTTCGGTTTGGAAAATAACTAGTTTTCTTGGAAGTATCGAAAAATTTGTCGTGCGTTTTAAATGTTTGTTAAATAATAAGAATTGCCGAAATGTGCTAATTAAAAAGCATTCAGATAAATTATAGATTTTTTTATTTATGAACAGTTGTGATGGATAATATTGTGTTAACGTGTAAAAAAAATATTGAGGTGGAAAGGTACAAATGACTTTAACAGCTTAACATATTATAAGGTATTTATGTATGTGTTAATTTTAACGTAGAATAACTGACTGACCTACTTTATGCCCACTTTTATGGATAAAAAGTAAAGTCTGTTAAAATTCAGTACAATTCCTGAGATAGATGTACATTTTACTTGTAGGATAACTCGTAAAAATTTTTAAATGTGACCTGAAAAATTAATTCTGTGTGTTTTATTAAGTTTACCTTAAAGAAATATTTTTTAACTTTTGTATGTATAAAATTTATCGTCGCGAGCGGCAAGATATTGTAAAGTTTATGGGTGCTTGAAAAACTAGCAAATTTTTCGAGTACAATTTTTTTGTTAAATGTAAAAAACGTTTAAAATGTTTTTATTCTTTACTTCTTAGCTAAATTCGAAAAATTGCTATTGCGAGCTAGAGCAGACGCTTAGTTTTCTGCAGTCCACCACTTTTTGTTTAATACCCCTGAATTAATTTTTCAAAGTATTTGTTCTTCTGGAAGGGATAGCAAATTTTAAGAAGATCTTAGTTTTAAAAATATAACTGGAATATTTGTAGTTGATTTTTGATATTTAGTACAATCATTTTGAAATTGTGCTAATAAAATTTTATATAGACAGTATAGTTTTCCAGAAACGAATTTCCGGAATTGTTTTTTTAATAAAATCGCATTTTTTTTGGATTTTTCGGTTGTCTTTAATAAAGGCACAATCGAACATACTTACGCATGAAAAAGTCGTTTAAATCATCCTCAGGACTACGATTGCAGGCATCTCTCAGGCGGCATAGTTTCGCATCAAATTCTCTTACTTTTTATATAACCATTCAAAGAAAATGTGCTCTAAAATCTGCTACTTCAAAATCTTTTCAGTAACCTTTCTCAAGCTAACAGGTCGGAAATCTTTTGTTGTAGTTGGATTTTTAGGTTTGGGAATGAGTATTAATTTGGATTTTTCCAAGCCATAGGAAATTCAGAATAAATTGTAATATATGTAATACAATAATTGATCCGAAATGTATGGAAAAATTATTTTTAATAATTTAACTGAATTTCCATATAAACCTATACCATTGGAACGATTGAATTCATCGCATGCTCAAAGTCCTTGCCAATAATAATCTTTAATGAAAATGAGACTGACTTTGGAGAAAATCAAATTAGGTTGCTCTCGTTTCCGATCCAGAATATCATAAAAACTTCAACTCCTAGAACTATAAGGTATAAACTCGTTCAAGTACTCCGCAGGAGTGAAACTTGTCTCCATTTCGATTTCTTTTTCATCTTTTAACCCTATTTTATTCAATTCTTTCCATAATCGTTTAGGTGGTAGGTTTGAGCAATTAAGTTTATCTAAATACTTCATCTTTTCATGCCTTATTAACTTCGTTGTTTTATTTCTAAAATAGTTAAAAATTTATTTCCATTCAATCGTCCTTTTCAATTCAAAGAAAAATCAAAATATTACTGAGACGATAAACAAAATATTTGAAGGAGTGAAAAAACACAAATAATTGGAAAATCTTTTTTACAAGAGTTATCAAGTAAAATCTGGCAGTTGGCGGCCATGCTTTATATTTGTTACGCCCACTACTCTAAATATGTTTTAAATGGCGACAAGCTGAAGTCGAGCATAGCGTTGATCAGGCTTGCTGTTATGTGTGGGAGTAACCGTGTTAGTGCGACGCTTCCAGATTTGAGCCACTCTTCATAAGCGCCGATGCTGTTGTCTGCGACGATGGCACCTCAGTGTAAAGAACGGTTTGGTACCTTCTGATTGCTTGCCACAGTGGTCTAAAACTTTGTAGAAGAGAAAGTGATTGAATTCATGCCTCGCTGAATTTATTTGCAGAATCAGTGGCTTTTCAAAATTTTAATTTGGCCTTCATATGTACTCAAACATTCACGTATATTTTTTTTTACAAAATTCCCTTTTTTCAAAATTTTAGTAAATCCTCAAATGAAAATATCGTATAATAATACGAAGAACTGACATTTATTTTTCTAAGAATATTTATCGATATTTATGTGCAGTCTTGCACAAATTATCGAATTAATTTATTTAATTACTAAAAAACTACCAAAATCAAGACCAATCAATCGTACAGAAAAAATCTCAATTTATCAAAGATTTGTTTTTTGTACACATTTTTCGATAATTTTTTTTTTTTTTTTCATTTCAATCATTTTCTTTTTAATAACCGCTTTATGAATTCAACGAAGCAAAATATGAAATTAATAAAAATAAAAAAGGCATAATACAAAAAAAAAATACTCCTAATACAATTTACTCAGCTAACAATAAGTTGAGTACATAAACAGAAATACACTCATTATTCGAACGTAAAAAAATATTAATTTCATAAATTTAATAATCCGTCGAGTTTTCCATTGTTGTTTATTTGAAGGGATGCTTTTATGTTTGTGTTATTATTTTCGGCCATATTTATTTATTTATTTTTATTTTTTTTTTATTAAAGATACGCCGGGCCGGATTAATAAATTGTAATATTTTCCACATGTTATTTATATCTTTTGATAGTAAATTTGTTTTGTTCAGAGAGTAGATCATGTTTTATCCCTTTTAGTAAAAAAAAAAATGTTGGCTAAAACATGGAAGTTGGCCTTAGGTTGAATTGGTTTTGTATTTTTCACTAAAAAATGTACGAGATTTTTATTTCAAAATTTCGTACTTGTCAATGAGATTGAAATTATTCTTTGCTCTTTTTATTGTGTCAAATAAGTGAATACCACTATAGTTCGAGATTGAGAAATCTAATGGGTATCTGAATTTAAAAAACAATCTTAATTAATTAAGTATGGTAATTTAATCTTAAATAATAACTAAATTAATAAAATGGGCCTCTTTTGCTTATGTGGAAGAACAAATCATTGAAAGCCTATTGGGTAAGTCGAACAGATTTTCAACAAAATGATCCGCCCACAGAAAAACTCCTCGCAGATTTCACACTTGAATTTGAAATAGCCTGAAAAAGTGTATCATCTGTCTTAGTAGCTTTAAAAATCGGTTACCTAGCTGTAATCAACTGATTCGAACTATATTTAGATTCTAAACATGATTTCAGCATAGATGGCTGGTTTTGAGATGAATTATTGTTGAATGTGCACATGTTCGAAAATGAATTTCGGCATTGTTGGTAATAGTTTTCGATACTACTACTTATGTTAGGACTACCACCTACGTTCATACTACTACTTGGTTGTTCATTTTCAGGGAAAATTCCTACAAACACCCAGCAAACAAAACAATTAAAACCGTAATTCTTTGATATATTGGGCAAGTCAAATTTATATTTCATGCCAAACTTGTTATTGAACACTATTTCATTTATTCGAAAAACTTTGTTTTATTGCGATCTCAATTTACAAACTTGATCTATCAGTGGCGGGAAACTTTCGTGTAGCTGAACAATATCCTGCATCCCACCGATATATCAGTGTCTCGCCAATATTAAACAATATTCTGCCAACCCAAAATATTCCTTCATCTTTAACTGATTTGAGAGATCAAAAAATATCTACACGGAAAATGTATCTGTATGGTTTTATATTGACGGATAAATTGAAGACTCCTTTAGGGCAAATGGACTATTAAAAATGTAGCTGTAAAAACTTCGGAACTAAATACTCTAACTGGGCACATCTTGAGTGATCAGAACAAACAATGGATGACTAACCAAGGTAAACATTTTTGCGCTTTGCTGTTGATTATTTTAAATTTATCCAAATTTAAATTTTTGTTCATTTACCTAATTCAAACGCAACACAACTTAGAGTAAAATTTTAAATATAAAACAAATTAATATTTACTACTGTGATCAAAAAGAAGCAACCGCCCTATTGGCCTATTTAGCTGAGTCTGACTTCTGGCTATTCCTGAAAGTCAAAAAACTGCTATACAATCCGAATCGAAGAAGGTTTTGAAGGCCATTCCGAAAATCGACTTTAACAACTGTTTCGAAGACCGGAAAAGACGTTGGTGTAGGTGTATTCTCTCTGAAGGGGGTTACTTTGAACGGAATGAAATAAATTTGAAAGAATAATAAGGCGTTTGAGTTTTATTTAAAAAGTCTTACTACTTTTTGATCACAGTATTAAATCAATGAATTTGAGTAATTTGCTTCAAATTTTGAAACTAATTGATTTGTCAAATTTTAGCTTTTTAGAATCAATTTTTAATTAAATTTATTATTTTGAATTATCGAAATATGAAAACTAAAAATTTTCTATACAAAATTCAGGAAAATCCTAAGGTTTTTCAGATTTTTTCAACTGCTAACTTTCAATGTAATCAACCAGTTGGAAAGTGTTGTAACCCGGTTACCAATTTTATTTTCAAAATTTGACATTTTTTTTAGAATCATGGAATTTTCGGTTTGGAAACTAATATTTTTGTGCCAAATTTGACAAGCTGCCATTTGAAATTTAAAATGTACGCCGGTACGCGCTAACTTTTTGAAATTACAAAATACATACGTACATTTTTAATTTCCAATTTTATAGATTTTCACATTCCAGGAACGAATACCTAACTTTTACTTTAAGCTTTTACATTTCCGCGAATATATTGATTAGCAAATTTCTTGATTTGGATTTTTAAATTGCTTTAATGCTTGAAACCAAATTTTATAATCAAATTTATTATGAAAATAATAGAAAACTACATGGAACTTTTAAAAATGTTGTTATCAACCATCTCCACATTGCATACTTCACCGACGGCGACCATATTGGTATTCGAACCAGTTACAAAACTTCCTTTACTTTGTAGAGTTGATATTGTTGAATAAATTTCGAAAATCTAAAAAGGAGCCTGGCTCAGCTTACAATAAGCGTATTTTGTTGACCAAAATTTAATTCGAATTGTTTTGGGTTAATTTTTTTTCCAAGAAAATAGCCAATTTGATTTAATTGACAAAAGCCAACCTTTCGAAATAAAATATAAATTTACTATGTATTATGGCTCTGGTGGCAGGTATCATAACCAAGAATTAGAATTATGTTTAATTAAACCCAATTTTTTTTTGGGTTAATGTTATTCTTGCGAGGATTTATTATATGCAATTGTTGTTGTAAATTTGTCAAGGAAATACGCTATTATTATTAACCGGAAATACGCTAATAAAGAATTTATTTCGTAATTTTTTCAATTTTCAAGTTCAACAAATAGTGGTTAAACCAACGGCTTTCCATAAACCCGGATTTTTCAACCTCTGAGGAATTGGGTTTCATTTGTGTGTGTGTGTGATTTGTATTTACTGCTATTGATGGTGTATGTGACCGTATATTTTCTGTAAAATCTTCAAAATTAGTACGCCATCCTTTAAATTAATTATTAAATTAATTATTTTGTTTTGTAAAATTATTTTTTAACATTGATGTTTTGGATTCATGAGGTTGGATTTTTTACCGCAGGGTATTTTTTCCGAGCTCCTTGCAATTAAATCCCCTTTCTTGTGGTTATTTTAGTGGTAGATTGGTTAAGGAGCAGCACGGAAATAAATACCTAGGCTGACGCGAAACAGAAGTATTGTTTGAAATTTTTGGTCACCTTTATTTATTAATACTAGTATATCAGATTTCCAAATAATTATTATTAACTATTATTATTAACTAGTCGCAAGCAAATTTAGTACACCAACCCTACTTAAACAACCCTCTTTGAGCTAAAGCTTATTCGTTCATTAGGTGAACATTAAAATACAAATTATATCTTTATAGTGAAAGATGTATCAGCCCTTTCCTAATAATTCAGGCAACACTGGATTTTTGGATTTACATCATTATTTGCAGGATACCTTCTTTCCACGATTTTTGAATCACTCCAAGCGGTACTTCAGGGATCCACGGCTGACGCATGTTCCCATTTGACGCAACGGGAAGTTTTAAAAATAATTTTTTCAAATAATAATTTTCAAAAATATATATTTACAAAATTAAATAAATAAGGCTTGACTTGAAAGTCAAAGCCAACTCTCTTATCAACGTCCAAATCCTTTTAACTGATATTAATTGTAATTTTTCGATGTAAATCACGTATTTTGAGATGTAAATTCGTTTCAGAAGAAAATAAACGAAAGATACACTCCTGTTAACCAGCTTAAGGCCAAGTATTTTTGACGTATATTCCCGCTTTTATTGCCATATCTGATTTTTTTTTTACAATCCAGTTCACATTGGAGCTATAATAAATCGGGTAACAATTTAATTCAAATACCGTTAGGACATAATTTTGTTTTTTGTAAAAAACATTGTTTTTGCATGGTTCATTAGCTTAAGGCCAACCTGAAAAATTTAAAATCAAAGAATAATGCAAAAAAAATTCACTTTATTGACTTTTTTAATAGTGAGTGTGACTCCCATCTTTATTAATAACCTCAAAAATTCGACTGGAAAAGTGAATTAAACAATGTTTTTAAATAAGTTAAACTTATTTCATTCTAAGCTGTTTGTATGGCCTCTATTACAGCGTCTATGGTCTAAAACCGCCGCCCTCCGTACACTTTTCGTGAGAGCCACCCACCCCCCAACATTTTCAATTAGATTGAAGTCGGGAGAGTACGGCGGCCAAGTCAAAATATCAACATTTTGTTGATAAATTTTAACAATCCTGGTTTTGTGAATTGGCACATTATCTTGCTGCAAGGTCCATTTAAGAGGGCCGAAGATTTCATTAATTTGTGGAAAAGTTTGTTGGAGCATGTATTTATATCCCTCAACATTAAGAGTCACCTTTTTGAACTGTAGTAGATCAATTGTGCCGTAGTAGGTTATAGCTCTCCAGACCATAAAACCACTTGCTCGGCTATGATGACGTGACAAAATTATTTCATCCTTCCTGAAATCATGGTAGTAAAACTTGTAACCAACTCATGTTTCCTTTGCATTACTTCACGAGTAAGGATTTTTCATTTTTCTTTGTGAATTTGTTTTAAAACTGGTTTTTGTTTCAATTTTCAACGAACTATAGTTTTGCTATTTAGGACAACCCTTCGCACTGTCGAAATGCTGGCTTTAACTCCCCCTTGTGCCTTAATTTTCGCATTAGAAAACGCTGAATTTGATGCGTTCCTTAATATGAGTCGCCTTTCTTTGATAGTTGTGGCAGAATAAGTGCATCCTCGATTTTGGGGGCCGTAACCAGCATGGTCAGAGAGGTAGTTGTTACGCGCAAGTTTTTGCGCTATTGAACGACTGGTAAAACCCATTTCTTTAAACGCTTCAATTTTGCTACATTCTTCAGGTGTTACATGTTTACCTTTGGCCATTTCTATATTTGTTTTTAAATATCACTTTAAAAATATTGCACTTTTATTTAAATTAAAGAAATTGTATTTTGAACTATGGAAAACAATGTTTTTTACAAAAAAACAAAATCATGACCTAACGGTATTTGAATTAAAAACAAAATTGTTACCCGATTTATTATAGCTCAATGTGAACTAGATTGTAAAAAAAAATCAGATATGGCAATAAAAGCAGAAATATACATACATCAAAAATACTTGGCCTTAAGCTTCTGAAAAGGAGGGTATTAGGTATGATAACTGATTTAACGTACGACGTAGCACAGTGAGGGTTAAATCATCTGCTTTTATTGTAGGTTTAAGATGAAATTCTGGAATAAGGCCAATTGGGATGGAATTTGGCTAAATCTGAACCGATTATGATGAAATTGGGACTGTCCGATGAAAATAAGATTCTAAAATGATTTTTAGATGAAATTCTGGTACATGACCAAGTAGGACGGAACTTGAATATATTTCTTAACCGATTATGATGAAATGCGACAGGTATGATGGAAATTGGATTTTTAAATATTATTTCTAATTTCGGGCCCAATACTGCCATTAGAAGTATCAATTTTGCGGCGCATGCTCGTTCAACGTTTTGTTTTTTTTAATTTTTTTCAGTAATTTGTGATTAAGTTTCGTTTCTCTCGTGCCGTGTTATGTTGGCTCGCTGAATTATAAATTAGTCTAGTCGTATTGTTATTGTCGCTATAATTGACATTTGCGTTTTATTTGTTAAGTAAACTGCGTTTTATGACATACATAAAAGGGTGTCGGCTAGAACTCGATATCCTGAAAGTAAAGTGCAGGTAAAAGATGCTTCAGACAAAAATTGTATAAACATATTTGTTTAAAATGAGGGTTTCTCAAAAATATTGGTACGAGTTAAAAAACTAAGTTGCCCTTGAAATAAGCTTCACAATTTCAAAAGTCATTGGAGGTCATCAAAATTAATTTAATTATAAACAAATTGGTTTTGGAACCGGTTTAGCTTTAGGTAATGCTTAATTTTTGAGGTATTTAGGGGAGGTCAAGATAAATGGTCCACTCTTTATAGCAATCTATGGTAAGCAAATTTGTTGACGAGTATTGCACGGATGGTGGAAGGCCGAAGTAATGAAAGTACAACCAACTCAACATTGAGTGAAACCCGCATAGTTTCTTGTGACACAGACTGTAGATACTGTTCTCGGGGTTAACAATGACATGTAAAAGCTCTTCTCTGATCGGTTCGACGATAATTAAAGAGAACTAGAAATCAATTAAAGAAAAATGTATTTCATTGATTGAAATGTTTACAAAATTTGGAACTTTAATTTTTATTCCTGAGCCAATATATTTAGTCTGTCTCATTGTGTAACCCCTTGATTTTTTGGTATTTATTTAAAACAGTAAATGAATAATTTAAAAAACGAAAAATCAAATGAGTACGTACACGTCTTCACTTTAAGCAACTAAATCTACAATACTAACTAAACACTTCAATCGCTGGTAGGTGATGACGTGTTTAACGCAATTCTACCGCTTATTCCTTCGTTGAAACAGTCATCATTCGCATTTACCGTACCACCATCCAATACATACCATCAAAGATTAAAACAAGATTAAAAATTTCTCACAAGCCAGTTCTTGTAATCATTTTTTAATTCATCCAAATGGTCACAATAATTCCGTAAACGAAATTTTACGAAATCGGAATTCATTACTTTAGAATTAGACCCTTTCAAAGAAATTTAATAACTGCGAAAAAAACGAGCTATGAAAGATTAAATTAAAATTAATTTTAAAATATTTTGGAAAAAAGGTACTTCGACAATCTTGCAAGACACAGATCAAATAATTTGTATCGTTCTTATCGCTTCTTCTAATAGTAACACAAACGTTAAAATTTAACAATACTTTCAATGTAATTTTAATTCGTTTTTCAGCTTAAAGGATAGGGCTGTCGCCACAAGCCCTAGATTTTTCGAGGGTTTAAGAATTCTTGTTTCAATTATTTTGTTTTAAATTTAATTTATAACTAGCAAAGAAATTAGAGAAAGAAATTTATTAAATTTAATGGTTTGTCGCGATTTTTTATTTTATTTTGTTACTAAAAGCTATTTTTCTGCATTCACACAATTTGTTTAATGATTGTCACGATACGATGATTGCTGCCACAAAATTGTTGTTGGTTGCTCATTTAATGTGTCCCGTTTTGAAGTAAAGGATGTTTTTTTATAGAGCTACACAAGTTTAAATCATAATAAAACAAAGAAATATATTTTTAATATCAATGAAACGGCCTTTATTGGATAGACAATTTTATGACATTAATGTTTAAATATGATTTCGGCCATGTGGCCGCCACGGCTGGCGCGTACAAGGCGCAATCTGCAACACCAATTTTCACACACTTTTCGCAGCATTTGCGGCCATATTTCGCCAATAACTCTTCGAATGTTGATTTCCAGTATGGTGTTCAATTCTCTCTGGTTTATCGACGTAGACAAGTGACTTTACATAACACCAAAGAAAATAATCCATTGGGGTTAAATCATACGATCTTGGTGGCCAATTACGCGAAATTATTCTTTCATCAAAAGTTTCTTTGAGTAAATCAATTGTAGCGCGCGCTGTGTGGCATGTGGCTCCATCCTGTTGGAACCACATGTCAGCAAGATTAATGCCAGCTAATCGAGGTACGAAACAATTTCTAATCATGTCCCTATACCGCTCACCATTGACAGTAACATTCTGACCATCATCGTTTTTGAAGACATGGACCAATGACCCCGCCAGCCCATAAAGCGCACCAAACAGTAATTGTCTGTGGATATAATGGTGTTTCGACAAAAGCTTGTGGATTATCCTCACTCCAAATCCGACAATTCTGCTTATTTACGTACCCATTCAACCAAAAATGGGCTTCATCGGAGAACAAAATTTTGTTCAATTTGTGCTTCAGCCCATTCGGCGAAGCCCATTCATTGTAAGTCTATCCATAATGAAATGTCAAACCAAACTAAACAAAAAGCAACTATCAATCTGTTAAATGGGTTGTCAAATAAAGCAGTGTTGCCAACTCAAAGTTGTGAACCTATAAAAAAAAACATCCGTTATATATAATGTTGAAATTTTAATTGGCGATATTCGAGGATGATGACTGGTAATCATAAAAATGCGTTTCTTATACATATTTGAAAACATTGTAAGGAGTATCGATGTCTTAGTATTAATTATTATCGGACAATGTATATGCGAATAATAATTGAAATAACGATGTCGGAGCTTCTAAAATTGTTTTAAACGATATGAAGTCAATGAAAGTACTTTCCACATATTCCGAAATATGGTTCGCGAAATTACTTCTAACGAGCATTACCAACATGAGAACCGATTTGTACGTAATCATAATAAGCAAAACAACAAAGCTTTATTCCGACCGCGCTAAAATATTTATAGTTTCAATACCATATCGATAAGTATTTTAAATAAAGTAGCATATCTTGTATTATTTATTGAGACGTAAGATTAATATTATATTTTATATTGACCGATTAACTAAATTTTTATTGGACAACTAATGGATTCCAAAATTTATAAATTCATTCATAAAAATTGTTGTAATATGCTAACCGACTTTACGTATAGAAAACGTGAAGTGAAACAAAGTCATAAATTTTAATCTTTTAAGTTTTTTTTTAAATTATAATATATTCGTATGAATGACACCGCTGTCTTCAACAATTCTAAAGATGACAAATTAACGATTAGATTAGTATTATAAAGTATACTAATTATACGTGGTTTATTACAAGAATAATAATTAGCGTTGATTCCTTAAAATATTATGCTAATTTTTTTGTAAATGTGCAATCATAATTTCACTAAAGTTTTAAATTTTGTATACATAAACAGAAAAATAAGTTGCACAAGGACCCTCCTACTTTGGCAACCATTACGGAAAAACTTTTATAAGGGTTGACTTGGTAATGTATATGTGTATAAGTAATATTATATATACGGTACTCCACATTATATATTCCTTTTTTACGTTATGTAAATAAAATTTTGGCGCATGGGCACAATCGTCCTTTTTATTTGAAAAAGGTAAGGATATGTAATTCTTTTGTATTTTTGTTTGAAAGATAGATTTAATCTTAAACATTTGTAATCTGTTGTATTGACAATTTTCATCAATGACGAAATAATGTGATTATTATAAATCATGGATATGTGTGTGTACCCTTTTAAATTCATCTAGGATAGGTGAATTCATTTTATATTGTCCTTAGTTTTTTATTGCACGAGTAAGTACCCGACTTTCATTATTATTCCCCTTTTATTGTATGAAAAAAAAAATCAAATCCTTAGCCTTATCAAACCTATTCATCGAACCAGAAATCAGTTGATTGTTTAAATTTGACGACAAACCACCATTTTATATTTGGGTAATATCCTATAGTGTGCTATTGTTTATTTGATGATTTTTTTGTAACATAAATTTAACTGTGGTATTAAATTACTGAAGTTTGTGTGTGGTCTATAAAGATTTATAAATTGTGGTAGTTAATAAGAGAAACTTGTAGCACATTAATTTTGAGATGCAGGTTGTTTAAGAGTTAGGTAAGCTGTTTATTGTTGATCATGTAACTAAGGTTAATATTTTTAAAGAGCTTGCACCCTGGCTCTCTAAAAAGTAACGTATTGCATAAAAGTTATGCTGTGTGCATTAGGACGATTTTTTTAATTAAATTTTCGACTTTTCTAAATAGTTGGCTAGTTGATACCGGTCAGTTATAGATGGCAATGGGTTTTATAAGACATGCTGTGCCTGAGTCTTAATGTTTCTAAATTGCGACTTTTCCAACGATAACTAAATCTCAGAATGTTTTTTTCTTTTTCTTTGACGGTGTCTAAAGCCATCCAAACAGCACAATGGTTAAATCTATGCCATTTGGTTCCGAAAGAAGTTTTTTTTTAAAAAAAAAAAAAGGTTTTATTCTCATGAAATATTCAAAATTTTTCAATCTCGTGGAAAACTACACGCCAATTAACACGAATCTCAGATTTTTCTTATATAGTAGCTATATACGAGGTGTAGAGAGTAAATGAGGCTTTCAAAATAAATGTAAAGAAACATAGTTATACTTTGGTGAAAATGATGTTCAAAAAGTAGAGACTGCTATGAAATTATCTTGAAAATTATCTGGAAAAAATCCTCATCTTGTAACAAACAAACAGATGAAACCTGAGATTTAAACCCTAAAATCGACTTTTCAAGCCATGATGGTCACCTTTTTCGGTAAAAATTTCAAAACATACCCAAAATAATTATGGTACGGTTACAATACATGAAAACCAAATAATTATTACGTTTTATGACATGGAAAAAGAAAATGAAAATTGTATAGAGAGAATAAAGTAATTATCATCTTCAACATTTTATTATAAATTTTGTTGTTGTTCAGGCCAACACATTATATTGAACTGAAATCTGGAAGGACCAATGAGTTCATATTCTCTTTCTTCCCTCGGAATTCGCTTTTGTTGAACGGTATGGGCGAAGAGTTACCATTAACAAACAAATCACAATCAGAATTGATAATGTTCTGGGAGAGTTCTGATGTATTACAGCCAGCTGCTCAAGTTGTTCGGTTGTCAAAATGAGCGGGTTGATCTTTCCTTGATGTGTGTTAATAACAATATTTATAGTAGTTTCCCAGTATTTAGGGCAAGATTTGTGAATAGCTGTGTCGTTTTTAGTTGATCTACTTCTGATGATAGCTTGTTTACCTTTTTTGTTATGTTACTTAAGTTGGACATTTGTCATTTGTATGTTTATATTGGAGACTTGCTATTGCAGATTTTTAAAGTTGACTCCATGTTGTGCCAACAAAACTGACAAGTGCTACAAACCGACAAGTGCAATATGTTATTTGCATTGTTGATGCGATGCAGTTGATCCGATAAATACATATGTCCTTTGGAAATGAACATAGTGGTGTTAAATGTTTCTCGACACAATAGCACGTTCGTTTGTGGTGAATTAACTGAATTGATATTGAGTTACTATTCCGATAATTGAGTTAATATTCAGATAATTAAACTACTGAAGTGAATTGGTCAAATTGTTAAAAAGTAACTGGCTGCTTGTGTTATAAAATAATTTAAATTTAAAGTTAATCGACCATTTTCTTGGATCAATTATTTTTGTGTATCACATTACAAAATTCTCTAAAATATCCTGACTTCTTCGATGCGTAAAACAAAATAATGTCAAAAATCAACAAAAACAATTATCTGAATTACTTACCCAAGCAAAATTATTATTCAGATAAATCAGTATCTCAATATTTTTAACTGAAGTGAAGTATACCAAACGAACGGACAAATCAATTCAGTTAATTCACCACAAACGAACGCACTAAATGTTGTTGCTCGACACAATAATTTTTTAGATTATAGTAGACTATAATCTTCCATTTTTCTTGAGCCATTGCGTCGTTTATACAATATTTTCGAAATATATTCCTGGTGTATTCTCGAACTGTTGAATTTTAACGGGATTTGCGCCTAGTTTAATAAACTTCTGGAAGCGGTCTTGTTGAAATTTGAGTATATTGGTATGTATTGAGATATTGGTGCTGCATTAGCAATGACGACACTTTACAGAAAGCTATCATAACTAACAGTCCCTTAGCAGTCCTTGGAGATCATCAATTTGCTTTGTCTGGATGTTTGTCGGATTGATGTTCTACTTTGGAAGGGTTGTCAACCTCTGGACTATTGTCACCTATAGACAAAACGCATAGTTTTTGAATCGGCCTTTTTAGAATCGTTCTACCTTTATAACGCAGTGTGGCACTCGTACCTTACCACCTCTTCCAGCAGGTGAGCTGGTGGTAAATTCGGCTTCTTGATGTGAACAATATTCCCGACACCTGTATTGGGTTCTCCTTTTTGCCACTTTGTTCTCTTCTACAGCGATGTCAAATATTCTGAAGACCATATCCTCTAAAATCTTCAGTCAGTCTCTATCAATTTTCAGCGGTTGCTCAAGATGTATGCCTCTTCAATTATTTCTGAATTAGATCTAGAAATTAACAGTTCACCGATAATTATTTATTATTATTATTGGGGGGGCCATGCGGGCGATCAGCCACTTCGCACTGCGACCTAAAAGATCTATTGTGCTGGCCCCTGCTTAATTATCCGTCCAGTCAATATTCAGGTTCTTAAGGAACCTGACGATACTGCCTCCCGGTACGTGATACATACTATCTGGGCTTATTGCTCTCCCTCCTAGATGTTTACTACAGCATGTAGTTCCGCTAGAAAGACGGTAGCATTGGAGCTCAAGGACCTCGAGAGGGTTGTCCCACTCTCGTATATTCCTACTCCTGCCCCGTATTCCGTTTGATTTTACTCTTACGAGTTGCTCGGAATTGCAAATCACCTGTAGGTCACCCAGCTTTACTACAGGAAGGCTAAATAAAACTGGAGGGTGCCTGGTATCCAGAGTCCGCATATTTTGGGCTGATTAACCTATCAGCCATTCATCTTTCGGCATATGCTGTTCCACCTTAGATTAGGGTTTTTTGTCAAGGTTTTCTCCTTTAGCGCCGTACTTTAGCCTGTGCCAAATGGCCTAAAATGTGCCAAATGGCCTTAGTTACCAGTGGTTGCCACGAGGAGGCAGTACGTACACTTGCGAATTGTGAACAGGTTACCCCTTCCACAATTGTACCCATCACGCAGCTGCCTAATGACAAGACCAGAACAGCTCACGTGATGCGCACCCTACTGGAAGGTTACGGAGCTGGTAGATTAATCTACTCAACTTTGATCCCCCCCTCCAATAGACGCCAAACCACCGATAATAAAATGCCCTGGTGTTATAGCGACGGAATCTTCAATGTCTGAAAATATAGAGCACAGCGGCATCGAGCTGAGACATGCTTCGATTTGACTGAGTACTATTGACGCCATGCAGATGAAAGCTGCGATGTAAGCCTTTTAAACCTTTTCACTACGTCCTTCAATCGGTGTATGAGTAAGTAAAAGGTCGAGACATTTATTAATTGTAAATAATATATCTTAATAATATATGTCCCCTCTGTTGGAAGTATAATGCTTGGCTGTTGGCGATTATTGTGTTCCGACTATTTCTTAATTCGCTTGACGTTAGTGCACTGGTTGGTTATTCGTTCAGGCTGCTTACTATTTAACTTTATTAAGCTTTCGAGCTTACTATAGCATTACTACTGATCTCCCGATTGGGACTCGCTGTTCTTCTTTGGGACAGATTGATTGACAGATATTTCATATTGTTGCCGATTATATTTTTCATATTTCACTGCCATATTTTTTAGTGACGTTCACTAAAATTGAAAATAAGTAGTAAGCCACGTGTCTCTCTGTCTGTTATGTGTAAACAATTTTTTTCTCTTTCGTTCAATTTTGAGTTTTCTAATGTTTGAATTGTAATTTTTATCAAAGTTTACAGTTGGTATGCGAGCTGCTGGAAAGCCTCCAAGCTATTTAAAAGCATCAGCAAACAGAATTATATTTATCTAAGCACTCATTAATTTCAATTTCTCGAGATAAGTGGAAGTTGAACCTTTTATTATTTCTCTCAAATTCATTTTCACACCATTTGATGTAATTAACTTATCAAATTTTGAGATATTCCAACATTATAAAATTCATACAAAAAGTAAAATCGTTCTTTGATTGTAAGGAATCACTTTCACATGAGCATCTCAAAGTGAAAATATTATAGTATTGTACTTCTTACCATACTTATAATCAAATGGTATGATACAAGTTTCGCAATATTTTTTTGAGAATAATTTCATAAAATTTTCACTGTAATGGACCAACCAAAGGCTCTGGAATAATCGTCGGAGCTCGCACCATGAAAAACGTTAGAAATCACTGAAATAGGCAGTAGAAAACTATATTTCTTAAACATTATTACAGAAGAGATGCATTCCATTTTGACCAACATTGGCCCTACGCGACACTGAACTGCATGTTCCTCGTAGTCAGAAAAAATGTTTTTTAAAGAACTAATAACAATCTAAGCAAGGCCATTAGTATAAATTGAATTTCAAACTTTAATTTACAGTTCGAAAATACAAAATGCAATAATACAACTTATTCGTGTCACTTTGCTCGAAGTATACGTAGCTTTTACCATAGTCACTTCCATTGTGAATTCAGGGTTGAAATTCGTAACGTTTAAAAAAGATCAACTTGGATTTTAAGTCTATACACACACCTCACATAGCATTCCATAAATTTTGCTAACGCTTAAAACTATCCTAATTAATTATTATTATTGAATTAAACAGGAAAATCCAACTTCCATAAACCCAGTTCCATTTCAAACAGTCATTCCATTCGCGTAAAACATTTTTTATTCACAAAACGTCTTTCAATGAGCTGAAGCAAATTAAAGTGTAGATTTGTGGGAACGAGATAAAATTACTGAAATCAATTTGATTAAAAACCCAACCCTCTTTCAAAACTTACATTACATACTTCATAATTTTGAGTTTTGTATAATTAAAAAGGGTTTATGAAAGGAAATTATTGTTAAGATGGGTTTTGTTTTGTTCGTTTATATACATGTACAAATTTATAAAAATAGAGCGCTGCATTTGAATAGGGAATAATTCCTTTTGTTCTCTTTTTCTTATGTACATACATCAAATATTATATTCCCCCTATTTATCGTGAACATTTTTTTGATTGGTGGAATAGTGCACCAATCAATGTGATTGTAAGTATATAAATATAAATGTATTTTTTTTTTTATATTTTCCAGGCCTTGACTGATGCCTTTTAAGAAAAATAATCTGAATTGCCAAAAAATCCCCAAAATATTTGGGGATAATTAACAATTCATAAACAACAAATTTTTAACAAAAAAAAAAAACGAAATAAAATTATTGTGACCTACTAACGAATAGCCTAAAAAGCATTGTTATGAATCAGAATACATTTTTTAAATTAAATGACGACAATGAAGGTTGCGGTCCACGTCCTCCAGTTCCGGGTAAAGAGAGTCGAAAGTCTAAGGTAATTAATACAAAGTACTTTTTTAAGCTTTACCAACAATTTTAATTTAACGCTATTAGATGACGAAAGGCCATATGGAACGTTCTAGAGATTCTCCGCCATCCTATTTAAAATGGGCCCGTACTTTGGCCAGCCTTTTAGATGATCGAGATGGAGTGGAACTTTTTAAGAAATATGTCGAATCGAAAGGTGGAATCAATGCGGATCGATTAAATTTCTATTTTGCATGCGAGGGCCTAAAACAACAATCAGATCCGGAAAAAGTTAAATTAATGATCGGAGCAATATATAGGTTTTTAAGAAAAAGTCAAATGATAATACCAGAAGATATAAAACGAGCAATAAAAGCTAAAAGTCATTTAAGTCCTGATATTTATGATGAGATGCAATTGGATGTCGAGCGAATAATAAACGAGACAACTTATCCAAATTTTTTAAAATCTGATATTTATGTGCAACATGTTCAAAATATGCAAGCCGGTGTTAGTGGAGCTTTTGGTTTAGGAGGGATTGGAATTGGTACGAGTTATATGAGTAGTAGTAATACCACCACCGGTGACAGCGGTGGTGCTGGCGGAGGAGGTGGATGTGGCGTAGGAAGTGGTGGAAGTAATCCCACATCAACATCGAGTAGCTCTGGTTCGTGTAGTGCTCAAGAATTTCTAAAAACGACTACATTGCCAACACTTCATGAGGACCGTGAATTGGAGTTTGATAATATGACAGGTTTAAATTTGGGCGGAAGCCACACACCCGTTGATATGCCGATCAAATTAACACGAGATTTGTTATTAGCCACCCAAGATCGACGCTTAGAAGTACGACCACCAGGGTAAGTTCGCACTAGAGGGTTTTATGTTTGACTGTAGACACACCCTATACACAATTTTGTCAACTTTTTATTTTTTTGTTTTTATCAATCATTTATTAATTAGTTCATGCATTTTTTATAAATAATATAATTTTTTATTATTTTTCTTTTTTTATGTATTTTTTTGCGTGTACCTTTGCTTATATCCTTTGAACATTTTGTTTGATAATTGCGTAAAAATTTGTTTTTATTGTAATTAATAAATATCGCATGTGCTCTTATCCTGGTTTATATATTCCTTTGCGAAAAAAATAATCCTTATGATAATCCTAAACAAACACAAAAACACACACAAACTCGTGCATGTAGAGCTCATGGATATTCTGTGTACACTGCCTCAGCCTATGCATCATATAATCCCGTATCACTACAAGACTCAGAACGCCAAAGTTTAAGTTCAGGACGAACTGATTCAGACACAATGTCAGTTGGGAGTAATTCAATGTAAGTATTTACAGTTTTTTTTTGCTAATCCTTTTTATTATAAATGTGTTTTATAATTCTGTAAATAGTTTTCAATTATTCGTCAAATTTTTATTTTATCAAATATAAATTTTATTCTCTACCTCTAGTGATGGAGGTCCATATATTCAACGACGAACCAGTATAATAGAGGGTCGAATAATGCGACAGGCAATGACAAATAAAGAAACAGAAAAACTGAGCATTATACCGCGAACATTACGAAATGAATGTAAAAAACCGATAACACCCGACGAATTATACAATCAAATCTTTCCAAAATTAGAACGATTACGAAGACAACAGGAAACATCCGAATTACTAGATCGCCGATTACAAGAAAATGATTTATTAGCTAACGACAGTAGATTAATAAATAACCCACCGAGTATGAGCGGCGCACCAACAACGATAGCAGGCGCTAATATCCCACCAACAGTAAAAAGTAAAAATTTAGCTGATGCAATTCGAGAAAAATTTCAACTGGAAGATGATAATGATCAGGCGATATTGGATCAGCATGTTTCACGAGTTTGGTCAGATTTAACGCCATCTCGATCACCTGGCACAATGTCTCCTTGTCCCGTTAATGTAATGAAAAAACGTTTAACGCATGATATGAATGAGTTGAAATATGTCGATGGATCAAGTGGTTTAGGTAAATTAAAATTGTCATTTTGCTACTCGATATTTGTAAAACGTTTTTATAATCATTATTAGCAGGTTTATCGATGACAATGAAACATTCAAAATCAATGCCCGAACATAGTTCATCATCCAAAAAATTACTTAGCAATAAATGGCCATCAATGAATACAGACAGTGGAATTAGCTTATTTTCACAAGATTTGTTACTCAAGACTACTAAAGATCAAAAGTAAGTATTTAAATGCAAAGCTAAGGTTTACAGATATCGTAAATGTTCGTTAATTATTATAGTCGAGAATTTCGCGATAGTAGAAATCGCATTCCTGGTGATGTGGTTACATCATTTCAACTTGAAGAAGCTAAGAGGCGTTTGGAAGATGAAAATCGAAAGTATGTTGGTAAAAAAAAATGTTTATGAAAAATTCAAATTAATTTTCAATTTTTATTTTCTTGATTCCAGGTCAAAACGATATCCTCAACAATCTTTTTCTCAACCAGGAAGTTCGACTTCAACATTACCGAAAGCTGTCCACGATTTTACAACAGTTATATTTAATTTATGTGATGAAGAATTTCCGTATCGGATAAAAATACCAGGTTTGCAACCTACACTCAAACAGTTTAAAGATTTTTTGCCGAAAAAAGGAAATTTTAGGTAAGTGAATGTGACATAATTTTCTATTTGGTGTTTGTTTATTAAATAAACGAATTAGAAATTTTCTGGCGATCACTCCTCCTGTCAACAGAATTTATAATTAATGAAATTATGGTACAAACAAAGGTTGGTTCAATCTAACTTAGAACAATAAAATTCTGAAAATATTTAAAAACTTCCGACTATTATAATTATTTCTACAAAACTGGATAAATTGGCTTTGGTATCAAGAATATGGGACACATACATTGAATACAGTCAAAAATTATTGTAAGGTAGGCCACACACATACAGTTTTAACTGACAGTTTTAACTGTGCAGTTATAATTGTCAGTTTTAACTGTGTACTGAGATGCACACACACGTTCAGTCCAATCCTTCAGTTATTATCATGGATTTGAATGAGCGGAACGATTTGCCTCCTCTCGGTGTGGTTTTTTAAATATTAAAAAAATTAAATAAAAAAAATTCTCAAAAGTGGTGGAAGAATTGGCTTAAAAAACCAAATTTAACTTCCCATATAAATTTATTAAAATAATTAAGTGAAGAAAAACCACTAGATTCAGGCTTTTAATAAATCTGATAATACTACTACCCGGTACAAGATACATACTATCCGGGCTCATTGTTCTCCCTCCTAAATGTTGAAGTCTTTGCTGGAAAATGGTTGGGCATTGGCACAGAACATGTTCCGCTGATTCCGCTTCCAGATCGCCGAAGCGGCATCCATCTGTCGTACTTAGGCCCATCTTATTAAGGTGATATCTTAAGGGGACATGACCTGTGAGGAAGCCAGTAAGTAGCCTCAACTCAGGTTTCCTAAGTTCAAGACACTCCTTAACCCTGACAGACGAAGGTGATATAAATTTCTTTGCCTGTCGTAAACCTGGAACTCTGCGCCAGTAGGAGGACTTTTGAAGATCCTCCCAGCGTTTTACCGCTGCTCTAAAGTGTCCCTTAGTGAAGCCGCAGAAAGGTTCTGGTCCAATATATGGAGAGGCAGAACCCTCACGGGCGAGGCCATCAGCTGCCTCGTTTCCTTCGATTCCAGTATGACCTGGCACCCACATAAGTGTTACCTTATTTGAGCCTGCCAGATGTTTAATAACCTTCAGACAATCCCATACCAGTCTTGACTCAACTGTACAAGAACTAAGAGCCTTTACGGCCGATTGGCTGTCTAATACACTATAAATCTTTGCATCGTTTAGGCCGTTTGCTATGCCTATCCTAGCGCAAAGTTTTATAATATGTAGCCTTTGCATGAAAAAATTATATAAATAGTCGAACTAGTTTTGTATAATTCATTGTTTTAATTATTATATGAAACGTCCTCTCATCTCAAAATTTCGACAAAAAACTGAGAACCGTGCAGTTAAACCCCCACCCCACACACGTTCAGTTAAGTTAATCGTTTCAGTTAAAAATATAAAAATTTTAAAGTTCTCAGTTAAACTGTACAGTTAAGTTTAACTGAACCGAAATACCCACACACGTACAGTTTAAACTGACAGTTTTAACTGTACAGTTAAAACTGTCAGTTAAAACTGTACGTGTGTGGCCTGCCTAAGAATATGGCAAATATCACATCACATTGACGAACAGCTATTCCCAACGAAAACTAGATGTAGGTTCTCCCAATACATAATACATACCCAAAATATTGCACAAAAACACTTGGCATAAAATGTTGGTGGGTCTGATATAAAACGCAAATAGGTTGTAGCAACATCTTTTTTTTTTTTTTTTTTTTTTTTTTTTTTTTTACCGACCAAACGGCGCAGTGGTTAAAGCTGCGGCGGTTGGATCGGGAGGTATCGGGTTCGAATCCCGATAGGGGCGGGATGGAAAAGGGATTTTTCATCATCTGATTACGATCGGTGATGAAGATGAACACATTTATGACCCCCTGTTGAGAGTGCAGAATCCATGGGCCGACCCACCTTTCATGTCAACACTGTAGGTTGGCATGAAGCAATGCAATGTGCAGGTGGTTTATACAAAACGGGTCTATAGCCGTACGTCCTCGATTTGGCTACTACTGCGTAAAGTAGGACGGTAAGTAAAAGTAAACTGCGAAAGAGTTGGGAGTGCCTTGAGCCCCAAAATAGCATAGATTAAAACTAAAAAAAAAAAAAATTACTTCCTTTTTAATATATTATTTCGTCATTTGTCCTCTTTTAAATCCTCTTTTTTTCGTTACCAAAATCAAAAATATATAAATTGAAGCAACTGGCCTATATTAAATCCAAAAAAAAAAAAAAATAATAAGCGTTTCCTTATTTCCTTATTTCTGGAAATTAAATCCTTGGATTAATTCAATTCACCTGCGGGAACATCAAATTCAGTTTCCAATGTTGGCCTGTTTGTAACAACTGATCTCTGCTGATTATTATTTTTCTAACAAATTTTTCCGATTTTATTTTCGTAACACATTAACGCTTTAGATTTAGTATCATACGAAAACTGCAGCTATGGATTTATTCCTCTTTTATGTCGGCACCAAACATAACATTGGGAACCAAAAATTGTTTAAATCGGTATGGTTAGGTTTGGAACCAACCACCCTTGTCAACATTACGACAACTTTACGTGCCCAACAGTTGTTAAAGTTTTGACAATCATCATGTTAAAATGTCCCAAAATTCTATGCCATTTATGTATACAACCAGTATGACAAGATTCAATACTATTTTCGTTTTTCTACTCTGTAATCAGAGCTTCGTTTGGTTCCTTTAAAACGTGCAAATTTCCCTGCTCTTTCTTCGGCTACTACTGTATGCTTACTGTGAGCCTTTTCCACTAACTTCAACAGCTGTGATGTAATGAGAGACGTGGCTCAATGATCCATCCAACTTCAGTTCCATTTATAATAAATACAAATTCTCCACCGGATAGTTCATCTTCATCCCGTTCGGTTGCCAAATTAATTTTCTTTCCTTCAGCAGGTTTGAAAATTCGACCTCATAATTAGGCCTTACAATTCCTTGCAAAGTGCCCTTTACCATTACACCGATGTTACAACTTATCCAAATTTCTTGATTTCTGTTTTCTTTTGTAGATTCTTATGTATCACCTTTAAAACAGAGCCACCGCCACTGTGAACCATGCCTTCGTCTCTGCACTTTTGACGTTTATATTCGTCAATAAGTTTTTATTGAACCACTGATGTAGTTAAATCAGTTTCTTTGCGCGATTCTAATGCCGTGACTAACGTATTGTAACTCTCAGATAGCCTTCCTAACATCGTGGCAGCTTACCAATCTTCTGGTTTTATATCAATATTTAAATCAATCATCTGTTGAAATAATTAATTTATCCTGCTTAGATGTACTTCCATGTCGCCCCTTCTTTAAAAATAATCTCATAATTGCCTTCATGAACCAAACTTTACTAATCGCTGTGCTCTTCTCGAGGTATTCTTGCAACGCTATACATGCGTCCTACGCCGAAGAAACATTACGAATATGAACCAATTGATCATGTAGAATCTTTCCTGTTTCCATCTACTTTCGAACCCGTCGGCTTAGGAGAATTTTCAGCAATCCAACACCATGGACCTTCTCTGACCATTAACATTTTTATATTAAATTTCCACACGAAAGAGTTACTATTGGTCAAATTCGATAGGTAGGAACTAGGCCCATAACCTACCTATTGGAGAATATGTATATCCTATGGATTATGTCAATAACAATAATTATTTATTAATTATTTATTTTTTAATTTTGACTTTTCGGCAGATACTTTTTTGAGCATAAGCTCATTCATAATAGGTTGATCCAAAAATTGTGGAATAACAAATACTTCAAATTTCAGGTCATGATCACAGTCTCAGTATGCATGCTAACATATCATTACTGGCAAAACCGCATCTTCACCTGGATCCTTTTTCTGAAAAGCGAGACTTTTATATTCTTGTTGACCCATTCTGGCTCATCAGTTATCCACATCTATTCAACGATAATGCTACTATGGTACGGTTTGGCTATTTTCTCGTACTACACAATATAACTAATTAAATTTTTAAAATTTAGAATTTAAATTATTTGAAAAATTAGAATTAAAAAATAAATTAGAATTCGTCCAGTTGACTTGAAAGTCAATTATATTATTAATATAACAATGAACCCAACGCAGAAAAAAACCAAGTTACAAATAATAGTAGTGTATTATTCAACTGTTACTTTTATTCTAAATAATGCATTTTTCTCCAAACGCCTTAAAAGTAGCTTGTTTTAAACTATTAGTTGGCCTTTTTGGTACGATTATAAAAATTTACGTGTTGCAAGGCTTCCTTTCCTCCTAGGCGTAAAAGTTCACTTAATACTTTTATGAATATTAAAAGTAATTGACACGTCATAACTAGAGATAGATTAGTACATTACAATTTTCGTTTGGATGACAAGAACGACAATATGTTCAAACATGCAAAATTTTGCAAGGGTTTTTTTGTCTTTGTTTTTGCAATTGTTACCATAAAAAAGGAAATTTAACTATAAAATATACTCGACCCGATAATATTTTTTGATGTTTTTTAATAACAAACTTAAGGTGCTATTACACCAAGCGCGGCGCGTCGGCGGCAAATTTAAATAAATTTAAATACACGTTTTTTTGCTTATGTAGATAGGAAATTGTAGCTTGAAACCATTTACAAACTTTTGTCGTGTTTTCTATGAGAACTGCACTAGAACTCGATAAATTTTAAATTCCTTATATTCTATGTAAACAGAAAAAAAAATTAATTCTTAAAGTGCTAATGTGTAGTACATTTAACATAAATACACATTTTAAGTTGATACAGCGATAAATAAATACAATTATAGCTTATTTTTTTGTTACACTTGATAAACCCATGAATTTATCAAGTGTAGTTGCGTGTAATGACGTCAGCACGAAATAAAAAATATTGATGAAATAACTCAAAAGTGAAATTTTTAAACTTAAAATGTGTATTTATGTCAAATACACAACATATTCCTGCTAAATGAATTTTTTTTTTTTTTTTTTTTCGGTTTACCTAGAATAAAATGAATTTAAAGTTTATCGAGTTCTAGTGCAGTTCTCATGGAAAACACGACTTTTATATTTTATTATCTGCCGCCGCGAAACCCGGCGGCAAAAAAAAAAATCGCCGTTCATCGCTAGTTTATATTTTTACACAAACTACGATTTCCTATCACTACATAAGCAAAAAAACGTGTACATATTTAAATTTGCCGCCGACGCGTCGCGCTATATTATGAAAACTCATACAATGACTAGACGTCAAAAGTTTATAGGAGACAAAAATAATCAAATTTTCAAAAACAGACATGTCTAATGATAACCATTTACTTTCGAATAATCCTATAAAATTCGGCATTGCAATGATTGAAACTGTATTTTTACTGCATGTAGTATTCTAGGTAAATAAAGAAATACAGAATAAATTAAAATTTTGATCAAAATTCAGTGCAGCTACTGATTTTTTGTGGTTAAATACATGGTTTAAAAGCGTTCTGTTAAGATTCTAAAAATATAAACTTATTCAACTACTAACTGATACAATAGTATGGAGTACGCTGATGTTACTCTTATTCTTCTAAAACTCACAAAATATCTAAAGGAACTAAAATTTAATAAACATTCTTTTCTCCTGTTTTTTTGCAGGTATTTTTTCAAAACTGTATGTGATGACATAGAAAATCCCGTAATACAAGAAGAGATAGTTAACGATATCGATTTACTGCCTTTCTTCGAAGGCAAAGTTATGGGTGTTGTAAAACCTGCTGAATAAAATAATAATTTTTATTTTATTTTTATTTATAAAACTATTATATATTTTTAAAAAAACACACACACACAAATACAGTTAATTATTTAACTGCCATAATAAACTGTTTCTAATTTATAAAACTACCTTACGTATTTGTTTCAGATGCCAGTAAAAATGTATAGTATAAAAATGCATAGGTATTTTCTTTTTGTATACATTAAGCCGATCATATAAAATGGAAAATAATAAATAAATTTAAAAAAACAATGAACTGATTATATAATTTTGCAATTTTATTTTATTATTTTGTTACAATTTTTCGTATTTTTAATTTAATTACTATACTATATTTACCTAAGTTTAATTACCTTAAAAACAAAAGGAAAAATGAAAATCATTTATTTATACTTACACAAGAAGAAAACTATATAATTTATAATTTGGTTGTAGCTAAATTATAACTTGCCATTTATTTTTATTATTACAATGTACATTTTTATTCTAATTCTTTTTAAATTAACAAACAAAATTAATGTTATTGTTGTATTTTTTTTTTTTTTGTAATAAACGAAACGAAATTAATTATCCTATATAATTTTTTTTTTTTTAGAAATAAATAACATTTGCGCTTTTTTGTTTAATCGTTGTTCCACGTTAGAAAAATAATCATGTATTTGGATTTTTTATTAGAATTTTATATAAATGGATGGAACACAATCTTATTTTGGGCCTAATATAATTCTTAACACAAACATTGTTTTTTTTTTTTGAATAAGCAGACACTAAATTTAAATCTCTCGACTGGATTTATTTTTATTACTATTATTATTTTATTTTATATTTTGTTGTTATTTAGTTTTAAAAATAAATATTTTTATTTTGAAGTAGCGCTGTGGCCGGAACTCTAATCTTTTTTTTTTTTTTTTAACTTAATGCAGTCATTTATAGTCCGTCCTTTGTTGTACTGTTCACAACGAATCTCTTGTTTTCTTAATTCAAAACACATTAAAATTAATATAATATTGTAATTTTTAAAATTAAAATATCTTTTTCAAGGGGATATAATTAATAATTTTAATATTATTTATAAGCCTATGGTCAAGAAAACAACTCAAACGCACGTATTAAGTTAAAGAAAATGTCATGACACTATAATGATATATTTCACATTGTAAGCAAATTCTTTCGTCTAATATCATCTAATTTTTATAAATTTAGCCACAGCCGTCAGTAAATTTAAAGTTCATAGTTTTTATTTTTATTTTTTTTTTATTATTAAATTAGAGTCTGTACTTAATTAAATGGAAACAAAAAATAATTAATTCATGCATAAATAGGTAAAAATCATAATAAATTATTATAATTATTAAAAAAAAAAATTAATTTAATTAAAAAAAAAGTTTTTACCAGGTGCAGAAAGTGCCTTTATGAAATGTAATATTTTGTAAAATAATAAAAATAAAAAAAAACAAAAAATAATTAAGAATAATTAATTTAATAAAAATAAATACATATATGATTATGAAAGAAATTATTATTATTATGTTAACAATTTCTATTTTCAAATAAAATAACTTAATAAAAAAAAAAATATTTAACAAAATGTTAAGTTAGTAATTTAAACAAAATGAAAATGCAAATAAAAATTATGCGTGCTTTTTTTATGAATACACAAAAAAGTATGCTATGTACATAAAAAAATTAAATTATTATTTTATTTTTTACATTTAATACACGAAAAACAACAACAATTTATATATTTTTTCTAATTTAATTAGAATTTCTATACTAACAAGAAATATATTACAAAAAAATAAAAAAAAAAGTGTATACGTAAGATTACTGTTAATTTTGTGGATATTATTTTATTTTTCTAAATTTAAAACAAAATTAATATTAAAAACAAATAAAAGAAAATTTTAATCAAATAAAAATGCGTTTTGGTTTTGAATACTTGAAACAGTAATCTTTTGTAACTTATACTAGTTTCACACTAGTACCCTGATTCCCTAAACATTATGCTAACGTGTTAACGAGTAAACGATAAGTTTGCGTGCTTGTTTTTTCGTATTCTCTAATTATTTGTGATGGTAAACTGTTAACTATAATGTTAAATAAATGTCAAAATTTAACACAACAATTTTACTGTGGATAAGTGCGGCGATAAACCTACTTTACTCAAATAATACAAAAATAAATATATTTTATTTATAGTTATATTACTAATAATATTCCATAAATATGGAATCTAAGTAAAACATTAAAATTAATTATTAAACAATTCCCATTAGGTTTGTTGAATATAATTTTAATATAATTTTAGAAATAAACAAACTAGAGGAAAACGTGGAAGCGTATCGATCACCTAACTGATCGACTGCACTCGAAATACGATCAAAACACCGCGATAAAGTCAGTTGCGTTAAAGCCAATAAAAAATCATGTCCCACATTCTTTTTATATCCATTGAAGGTGGATACACAAAAATTTGATTAATTTTCACATTAAAAAATAAATTAAACATTGAATTAAAATTTACTGTTAGCAACAACACTCAAGAATGACAGAACTTGTAAGTGATGTGGAATTGATGTACTTCGGCGAGCCACTCGTAAAGATGGTTCTAATTCCTCAATTAAACTTTGAACTAAATGTTTTGGTAGTCGATAAAAACTAAGAAATATCCATGATGGCAAATTAAATGGGTTTGGTTCATCACGTAACCTAAATCGAGTAATTCTAACACGACACACTCTAATATTTTCCTCGGCTTCTTCTAGCATAAGCCGAATCATTTTATGGTATTTAGTCGTATATAGTATGTATTCGCGCAATATACACAATATTTAAATTAATTAAATAAAAGATTGTAATTTTATTTTATTTTTCCACACATCACAAACAGTTTCTATTGCATCTTGCATAAAGGTCATAAATTTGAAGTTCGAGAATTGCTAAATAAATTATGTTTGCTGACAATAACTTTATCTTGTGTTTTAAATTTTTTAGAGAATTCGAATTAAGAGTGGTAAGATATGTTAAACTGTTGTTATGTTAAACTTAACACGTTAACACAATTTAATGTGATTTTTAGGGAATCAAGGTACAACAGCCTTAATTCTCTAAAAAATAAGAAAATGGGTAAAGCGACCGTTTACACAATATCACACTATTTTCCGATTCCCTAAACTTTGGAAATGATAAGTTGTAAATATTCAAGTTTTTACTTGAATATTTACAACTTATCATTTTCAAAGTTTCTGTCAAAAGTTTATCCCAATTTTTTATCTTGGGGGGAAAAGTATTTTGTGTGTGTTTTTCAGTGCGTTGGTACAAAATGCGAGAAAACCAAAAGTTATATCGATGTTGTGGAATCGACGTGTGGCTCCATTGATATGCTGAAGAATGAAATCAAAATCAACAAAAATGTATACAAGCCGTACTATTGCATTTACTCACTAACACTTGGTGATGGCTTGATTTGGATTTAATAGAATGTTTACGGCATAGATACAATACGGCTTGTATTAAAACCAACAAAAATGTCTATACAAGCCATACAGTACACTTAAGATATAAAATGGTACCCTATATTTATATATATACATAAATCTGTTTTTGTTGTTTAAAAATTAATACATAAACAAATATAGAGTACCTTTTTTTGATAGGATCTGTGTAAAGAGTGAACTGTTGGTTTTGCTTAGAGAAATTGTGGGAGCTATAGAGAAATTTCTATAGACAAGTTTCTTTCCAATTTTCAAACAAATTTGTAAAATAGATGTCATGACACTAATGCTTAATTGCTCAGTGATAAAGTTTACGGCTGAATTATTTTTACAGAATACGATTTTAGTCAAATAATATAAATTTATGTGTAAACTTTAGATGTGTAAAACTTTACACTTTTTCCTGTTCACATTATCTTATCTCTAAGCATATTTCATTATCTTATTTTTTCGAGAATCAGGCTAAACGATAATGAAGTTTAACTCTTAAAAGCTTTCTTGGCCCCAAGTCCTACTTCGATTTTTTAAGTCCATTTTTATGTTTTAATTATATTTTTGGAATATTTCTGTCTTTCTGTTGGAAAAATAATCTGCTTTGATATTACGCCAAATTAGGACATTTTTAGTTTCCTAAAGGAATATTGCAATGTAGAATCTGAAATCAATTCAACGAACCTTCGTAATTATAAATTAATTAATTTTACACTTGAACAGAAGTTAAACTAGCACTGATTTAATCAAAATAGTCTATAAATAGAGTTCAGGTGTCGATCACTCTCCACCACATATTAAACAAAAGGCATTTGTGATTGATCTCAATAAAATTTGATGGCTAAATAATGGAAAAATTTCATCTTGATTCATCACGAAACTTTAGGTCAAACTGCCAATAAGTTACCCCTGTCAGGGGGTAGTTAGTTAGTTTAAAGTTTTTCACAATCTAACAAATTTAGATTACTCACTATTGTAGTCTTTTAATTGTACATATATTAATCAGAATTTTAAATCTAACGGCGCCTTCTAAATTCTTGCTGAAGTCAAGCAGATTATCTTCAATAAGCAGTACGACTTAATTTTAAACCAACCATTGCAAATTTTGGGTGGAAATTACCTAGGTGCATTGTTTAGGTGGAATTGATTAAAAGGTAAGTGAAAGGGCAATCATAATGTGGTGATAAAATCTGAAAATGAAGGACGTTTATTTGTGTGACACTCAAACCGTAAAATGTTTTAATAATTTATGTAGATTCGACGATTAAAATTCAATAAAATCCTTAATCGTTAAATTTTTTTTACTCCACGGCTCCCTCTAAGCAAATGGAATGCTTTTTCATCATAAATCGCAGTAGTTTTCTTTTTTGGAACATGTGATTTTCAGTAGGCTTTTTTTTGGAAAATCTAAAATTTTACTTGTCAAATAATTAGCTATTTCCCAACAAATTACATAAAAATGCAATAAATGAGATGTGAGGACGTAAGGTTTTTCGTAAGATTCGATAAATGTTTTAAAGAAACACATGTATGTGCGTACTGCGCAGACCCAAAAAAATATTAAAAGAAAAACAAAATTATTATTTTTGTTATCAGTATTGCTCTAGCTTTTCATGCTATCTGTTCATTAAGTGGAAATACTTTCAATCCGAGCAAATATTTGTCCTAACAAAAATATGCCTGGTAAACGGAAGGACAAAGATGGTGAAGGCCCAAAACAATACAAAAAGGATATTTCAAATGAACAAGAAATATTTTTATCATCATTTGAAAGTAAGTACATTTTCCCTTTTTATAAGATGAAAAGAAAAAAAAGAAAAACAATTGACAGAAAATTATTGATTTTTCTCTTCTTTTTCTGTGAAATTTATTTATATTATAGAACCGACACAAATTTACCGATACCTTCGAACACGGAATATGATTTCAGTAATTATAAAACCTAAACTATCTTAATTAATAAATTAAATTTCTTTCCAATGAGGACAAAATGTTATTTTTAACTTAAAATTTTAGCCAATATTTTTACACCGGACACTTTCATACATGAAGGGTCGCATGTCTCGCAATCACAAAAATCGTTCAAATTTCAAAATTGACAACATATTGCGCGAAAAGCTAAATAAACTCGAACAAAAAGCAAAATTACCAGAGAAATATTTAATTGTTATGTTCGATTCCTTTAATGATGCCAAACCTTTAAACTATTCGCTCAACTATGCTAAGGTGGAGACGATTTTATTTAAAATTTCACATAAAAAACGTAAAGAATGTGCTTCCGATATTGAGGCGGAATATATTGGAACATCTTATATTGAGATAAATCCTGTTGAAACCTTGAAAAAATTTTCGGTAATAAATATTCCATCCGAATCGTTTAATACGGTTAAAACGACAACAACTAATTGTTCATATATCATCCTGTTTCGAGTGCATATATTTTATAATCGTGAAGATGGGATCCAATTCGAAAATGATGCACAACCTGTACGCAAATTAAAACTAGATACAAAAATATATGGTTCTGAATTGATGGCATTTGATAAGAGTGGAAAATGTTTACTATCAAATGGAGAGTATGTTATAACACTTGAAGAGATCCAGCCCTATGTAAAGACCGCAGTTAAAAACAATCTGAGGTGGGAAACGTTAAACGAATTACAATTAGAGGAGGCACAACATCAACACAATCCATTTGAAAATTTTGATAATATGCCATCTTTGAAATTTCGAATGATCTGGTCAAATGAGCAGATGCCGAATATCATTAATAATATTCTGTCACTCACGAGAAACGAGAAAAATTCAAATAAGGTGGGTTTTCAGTCGGCGAATATCGAAAACGCAACAATTTCAGCAATAAGTAACAATCAGTATGAAGGTAGAAAAGAGAAAATCGATATAATTTTCCAATTTATCTCGAGCAATAATTCCCGACAACAGACAGAAGCTAGCCAAGATTTTTATTGTCCGTGGTGTAGTATAAATTGCTTTCATTTGTATCCATTATTGAAACATTTAAAGCTTTGTCATGATCGCTTCAAATTTATTTATATACCACAACGGAATACGGCTTGTATAAATGTGACCATAAATGAAATGTACGATGGATCGTATGCTGGTTCACCATTTGATTATGTTGGCCAGGCTGGATTTTCATTTAATCGAACATCTCCAATTCGTCGGGCAACTGTTACACATTTATTAGTTTTTCGTCCAAGGCGTACCAAACAATCGTTGGCAGAATTTTATGAAATCGATGATGCTGAGTTTACTAATCAACGTCCATTTCTAATTGGTCACAATCGGTAAGTGTTGATCAGTAATGTTGGTTTAAAGTTAAATTTAAAATAAATTGCGTTTTAATTAAGAAAAACTAATTGAGAGCGAGCTTTAAGCTAACATTTTATGCTTATAAACGAATATATAAATATATCTTGTACATTAGAAATTCAATATGAAATTTTAGCTTATACCATCATACCTTGACTTATATGCCTGTTTACCCACGAGAACTCGATATTGATTCCGAGGCTGAAATGGATCCCGTTTGGCTACAACACAAAACAATAATGATGATTGATGAGTTTACCGATGTTAATGATGGTGAAAAAGAGCTGATGAAAATGTGGAATTTGCACGTAATGAAATATGTTTTCGTTGGTGATTGCCAAATATCGATTGCATGTGAAATGTTTATAGAACGAAAGGGCCGTGAAATATTAGAAAAACGTCTTTATCGAAATTTTTTGTGTCACATGTGTTCACTTTGCGATTATGGATTACTATCGCCAGATAATTTTTATTTAATCGTACAAAAACTTCAAGTTGGTTAACGTCAATTAATGCTATTTGCGCATTGGATATCTATTTTCTAATATTTTACTGTATTTTTAGAATATACTCGGAGAATATCCAGAGGCCAAACGGATTATGACTGAATCACGTAAGGAGCAAACCAGGTACTGGGAAACAATTGGCATTTATAAACCGCCAATGGTGTTTGATCCCAAATTCGGGTACAGTAAGCGAATACGTATAAATACGTAAATGATATACACGTGAGATTATAAGTTGAATATTTAGATTACCTGAAACAATAATACACAATCAAATAGTAATTAACCGATTATATAGTAATACATAAATTATATTTCCATAAAAACAATAAAATATCTAAATAAATAAAGAAAAAATGTTTCATTGGTGCAACTGTTACAAATCTTTTATAAAAATTATAATTATTGGTCAAATCAAATCACCAGTTCGGGTTTCGTAACCAACACTCAACATAGACAAAGTACTCAGAATAAAGTACTTTTCATACCAGGCGCCTCGCCTCGAAATATTTAGTTACCACAAATGCGAAGCTGAGACCCTTTCATACCGGTGGCGTTGGCTTTGAACATTCGATTGCTATCAAATATTTTATTTAGGTTTATTTTACACGTGAATTATAGCAAGAACTAAGATATTCTAAATTTGTAACGTACATAAGAGCTAGATTTTTTGGTAAGTGTGAAATATTTGTGCAATAAATGTGGTTTGTAGGTTATGTTGAGAAAGCACTTCGCTTTGTTCTGCTTTCAAATCTCGCAGTCGAGTGTGGAACGCATTCCCTTGGCTTTGTAGATAACTTCATCGTAATATATTTTGTTTTTTTTTTTAAATTATCACTTAAAAATAAATTATTTTTCAACAAATTGAATTTATTACTATAAAATTAAACGGTATCAATCGAATAAAACTAATTTCCATAATTAAAAAACGAAATAAAAAATTTTTATTTACGAAGCTCAAAGCCAGGCGCCTGGTGTGAAAAGTACTTAACTAATAAAATTAAGGAAGCACTAGAAAGAAAATTGCACAAACTTTTGACAATGTTACGTTAGGTTAGGTTATGGTGGCTGTCTCAAAGATCAACGTAGACCCAAAAATGATCCGTAGTCATACCTTATAAAAACTGTCCGCAACTGCTCATGAAACCAGCCAGAACTTATAACAAAGCGTTGAATACACCTGGGCCCCTATCATGATTTCCGCAGCAAGTCTTAAAAAAATTCGATATGTTCTTTTCGACCCGCTTCGACTTTCTTATTATAAATTCCGCTATCGAAAAGTCTAAACGCTAAACGCGTTCATTTAACGTCGTACATGCACTCATTTAATGTCAGCTTATTTGACGTTTGTCAGTGTAAGCGACATTATTTTGAGACTAGTTTTTATTTTAGTTCAATTAAATATTTTTAACCTTTATATCACTTTTCAATCGAACTACCGTAAAAAACAACTCCCACGACACGGCCATACTAATTGTTGACGCCGAAATGTTAATATTTGACAAGTTCTTGCCTGATCTAGTTTTGGCCAAATCTGCCTAGTTATAACATACGAGGTACCATTAGACTATCTATAGTTCGCTCCTCTTCTAGCTTCTTCCTGAAGCAAAAGTTTGCATGTAGCGAGCAGAATTTCAAAATGTACCTTGGTAAAGTGAGGCAATTTGTACCGCGACGAGCGAGTTTGTCCGCCTTTACATTCCCCGCAATACTGAAATGCTAATGTTAAACTATGCTATGTTAAGTGGATCTTGAACTGATCTGCCATCTCGTTAAGAGTATAGAGACAGCTCTGGGTTAAAGTTTAACAAAGTTTGGCGGCATGAAAGACCACCATAAGTTAGAAAATCTCCTACCAATCCAATTCGCTAAAATACTGGAGTCATACTTGAAAGAATGATTTTCTAGAATTAAGTTAGATGATAACTGGTCTATATGAGGGGAGCAATTACCCTCAGGGATTCGCCCGTGGTTAGATAAAGGATACGATGAATTCAAAAGTGAAATAACAACTTAAAAAGAAAACAGAATTACTGAAACAAAACCCCACCCCCATCTACGAGAGTTCAGATTATTCCACACCACAAGTGTTGCGCCATTCAGCAATATTTCTGTAGAAGCTGAATCTCCACATTTGGCTGACCAAGATCCGTAATTGTGTACAACAGTATAGTAGTTATTATAACTGTTAGCATTATTTATCGAACGGTTAAGTTAAGCCACACCCCCAACATATATGTATGTCTCATCGGAAAACGGCCGAGGACGGGAGATCCCTATTAGATAGCCGGTGCGAGGCATAGTGCACATCAATTTTGTGTTAATATCCTTTCTATTAATGTAGGCAGTACGAGCACCTTTTTTTCTAAGTTAGATTAAGGTGCCGGTCCACTAGGCCCGGCATAGACATAAAACTGCTCCATAGTCATACCACGATTTATTGTTTATCCTCCAACTCTTTGAAACCATTTTGAGTTGTTAACAAAACGCTGGATACTCCTGTCGTCCATCCTGCTGAGGACCGTCAGGTCATTGAAAAGGAATGCCCCTAGAAACTTTACTCTGTTTTGTGCCAGACGAGTACAGGTGCAAATAAGATGAAGTACTGTCTCTTCCTCCTCTTCGTCCTCGCAACTACGACAGTAATCATGTGAGAATAAACCGAGTCTATTGGCATGCCTGCCTATGAGATAGTGCCCTATAATCACTCCAACAACCACACTGAAGTAAAATCAGCTGTTTGGATCTCGCCAAGTCCAATTTTGTACAGACCTGCCGAGTACTAGCTTCTTCCTAAAGCAGTAGTTTGCATAACGCAGGAATTTCAATATCCCTTCTGATTTTTGAAATGTGGTCCATTGAGCCACGTCAAGTCAGCTCATAGGCTTTTATATTCCCTGTACTATTGGAATGCCCTGACACCCGTATAATATGGACGTTAAACTGATCAGTCATCTCGGTAAGAGATGAGAGACGGTTCTGGACTGTTTTCGACGTGAAGTCTACGACTTTCTTTATCGCAGTTATTTCAGCTTGAAAAATGCTGCAGTAGTCGGAGAGACTGAAGGAGAGGTTTAACAGAAGTTCCTCGAAGAACACCCCATCCCCGACCTTCCCATCCCGTTTTGAAGAATAAGTGAAGTAGTTTATAACTCATGGTTCCAAAAACTGCAACTAACATCCCAGTCTGGAACGTTTTGTCAAAAGATAGTGACGGAACAGTATAGTCGATGGTCTTAGGAATCCCTTTGTTACACAATATATTCGTAGATGAGTGCCCTGTATTGTTTCAGGTATGTCTGTTTTCCCAAGATATCTAGAGTGAAAAATAGCAAAGTCTCCAGTGCCTGAGTGGATGTGCTCCTCAGTGCACCACTAATCCACAGGGAGATTGTTCTCTGAACTTTCGTCAACAGCTTTTGGTTGACAGTTTTGTCCAAAGCAGGCCACCAGAGTGTAACCCTATACAAAAGAGTGGGTCTGACTACTGCGGTGTATAGCCAATGTACAATGCGGGCTCCAGCACCCATCGTTTCCCAATGGCATTTTTGCAAGAGTATAGCGCTGCCATAGCTTTCTTTACCATTTCCAAAATATTAGGTTTTCAATTTAATTTGCTATCCAAAACGAGACCCAGAAACTTCGCTTCATCCATAAAAGTCAAGCTGAACCCATTTAAAGTAGAAGGACCAATATGAGGTAGTTTATATTTCCTAGAGAAGAGAACCATTTCGGTTTTGTGTGGGTTTATATTCAACTCACAACCATTGGCCCATATTGAAAGAATGCCCAGCGAATTTTGCCTAAGCTCACTAAGGGTACCGGGATATTTACCACGGACACCAACAGCAACATCATCCGCATAGGCAACCACCTTGAAGCCTCCCGTTTTAGCAACAGGTCATTTATGACCAAGTTCCAAATTTGGGGACAATACGCCACCCTGCGTCGTACCTCTGCTTGCAAATCTTCTGGCGGAGGATTCTCCCAAACTGGCATTTATGATCGAGCCTCTGAGTTATTCATTCAATTCACTCTCAGATTCGAAAGTGCTCATGTTGTAGCTCCCGGAAGCACGTTGTTAAAGGCCGCTCAATATCCACAAAGGTTACCATTACGTAATCTCTATACTCGAAAATTTATTCAATCAAATATATAAGAGAATGAAGAGCAGTCTCTACAGATCTTCCCTTGCAATAATCATGTTATGATTTAGACAGTTTTTCCAGCACAATCGCGCCTCTAATATGAGCTTCTATTTGTCTTTCCAGTTTTAAAGAGGAAGGAAGATAAGCTAATCAGTCTAAGGTATTTCGCACTGTAGTGAGCGTTTTCCCGCCTAAGGTATGAATACAACCTTCACTTCCGTCCATTTACTAGGAATGTGACATAGTTCTAGGCTGCCTTTAATAATTACCTCTAACCAGGAAATGGTTAGGTCCGTATACTGTTAAATATCCGCAGGAATAATACCATTAGGTCCAGGCGACTTATATGGTTTAAAATTATTTATCGCCCGCAGTTTAATAGACTAATCGTCAAAAAGTTTGATACAAGTTTAACATCTAATACCTCCTGTCTATTTCTTGTTGTAAAAGTCGGCTTATTGCCTATGTTACATATATGAAAGTTAGTATTTAAAATGTAATCAAGGAGTAACTGATGAGAATTCGCATCACTCCCCAGTATAACTCCAACCTTCCGCTTCTGAGCCTCCAAAATAAGCTTACCTAGAACGACTGGTGGAATATTCACTTCATCATAAGCTAGGTAAGCTGATATCAGCCAAAGGTTTCGTTTATCGACCTCAATGCTGACCGCTGCTACATCTCCATTACTGAAAATTGACAGCAGAAAACAACTTACATTATTTTTAATGAGAATGCACGACCGAACCCTACTTTCTTTTTTCGCGTGCGTTAATCTATAATAGAGAGTATTGAGCCCAAGTACCCGGTCTTCAGTGACCCAAGGTTCCCAGGATCAAGACGACATTTGTCCTTACTTTCCCAATATTTAAAATGAGAGCAACTGATGCTGCCATATAGTGGTGAAGGTTGACTTGCAGAAATGTCAACATCTCTACAACTTCTTTTCCACCACAGTAACATTAGAGTCCTCCTTGATGAGAAGTCCTCTGCCTCTTTAAAGACTCCAAGTACTTTGTCATCTCCGTGTCCGTGGAGAGAATTTCCGCTTGGCTGTCTGCTTCTTCAGTGTGCCCAGATGAGCTTTCAGGCACAGTGGTAGTGTCTAAAACTGACATCGGAGCCTCCGGCTTGTCCGCGTCCCTATTATACACTTTGAGACTGACCGTACTGAAACCGTAGTTAATTAAACCGTAGGTTTTTTCCAGTGCGGTTAGTGACTCCCTGTTTCAAATAATAACAGTTGACCTGTAGTCAGCCTTTGCCTCCTCGAGCTTGGCAACCTTCCAGTTGTAGGTTGGCAAATCCGGGTTGCCGACCCACAACAACTGGAGTATCACCTTCGGCTTGCTAGGCTCCGAAGGAATGTAGTACCTGGCTCTTAGCCTACAGGGGACTTCCTCCTTATCAATAACAAAAAGAGGGATCGTCCTTATCAATAACAAAAAGAAAGGATTTCGTCCTTATCAATAACATAAAACATATCTCGCCAAGTTCTTCCAAAGCAGCAGAGACCTCTGTTCTGCACAGTCAGTTTTACCTGATTCCTGTGCCAGCCCCTTCCCGACAAGTCGGAGCAGGTCCTGGAGTTTTCGACAGGACTTTCAGGTAGGTGGTGGCGAAGGCCCCCCCCTTCCACCTTCCTCCAATTGGCAAGCGTGAAACTGACATCCTCTTGGGATTGTTCAATGACTGCCACGACCAGCTGATCCTTGAGTACCTCATTAAAAGGCATCATACCGGTAGCATGGAGCTTCGTTCCTTTGGCGATCTTAGGAGTTTCCTCCTGCGATCTTATTCTGTTTAGCTGTGGGCCAGATGAAAGGCCTTCCAACTTTTGTTTGGTGACTTTCTTCGCCCACGCAAGTGGCTTTATCTTTCTCCGTCCTGTCTTCCGGCGATATGTTATTATCTAGGGCCCTCCAGGCCTTTCTCCTAGTGTTATATGTCGGTCTTGACGAACCAGCTTCCTTCGTGCTTTGTTTCTGCGTTGTTAGCTCAGGTTTGGTGACCTGAGTGGAGGAACCAGCCTCGCTTGAGCTTTTGTCCCGCGATTTGATTGTAGACTTAGAGGCAGGCCTACAGACCCAACTCTCCTTGTCTACATTTCCCGGATTTGTTAGAGAGCCGGATTCTCTTTGTTGTTGTTGTTTATTATGATCCATATTAGGTCCCACGAGTAGCGGAGAAAATAATGTTCGTTTGTGTAGAGATCCGCAGTACACAGATAAGGGCTACTTAATCCGGAGAGCGCCAGGTATCCGGATCCACCGTTAGCGACTGAACTAGTTTTTATTGCTGGGCCCCCAGTCTGGTCGATTATCGGCACGGTACGAGAACACCTTGGTAACACAAATAGATCAGCAATCTAGTTACCAGCGGTCACCACTTGGAGGTAACACGAGCACTTGGGGAAGCTGCAAGCTACGGAGCTGACCACAAGTGTCAACTTGAATTCGCCGTGGAACTTTATACCTGACCACCGACTTATGGCCTAAGTAAGTTCCATCTGTTAAACCAATAATGTTAGGAAACCCTTATTCCTGAAAAAAAACTATAAAAAAATTTTGTTTCTAAAAGGGCAAGAATTTTTATTCTGGATAACCGTTTCAAACTCTATTGCTCTTTGAGGAATTTTCACGTACCTAGACTTTCGCCTATCTAACTTTTCCGCAATTATTTTTGTGAATTTCATACACAAGTTTTCTTAGCTACCACTAGCTGAGAAATTATCGCAGAAAGCATCTAAAATCATATACAAATATGTGTACACCGAAATACATAATAATACTTCAATTGGTGATGTAATTTTCTTATCGCTGTAAAAGGTAGCATTATCAAAACTTGCTGATTCTTCCATGAGAGGCGATACATTTTCCTCGATATCAAAAGAATTCAAACACTCCCTTAACTGTAATTTAGGTAAATATGTATATATTACAAATCAATTAATATCAATCAAATTAATTATCAATTATCAAATCATCACTTAGGCACCTTTGCAAACAGCTGAATGTTCACTCAAATTTCATACGAACTTCATCTACTTGGGCTTTGTAATATTTGGTTAGAAACTATATAGTTTGTAAATGTATTTAATTAAATACATAATTCATTTTATAAAAAAATTAAAATTTAAACGATTTTCCAAAGTACATATTTAATTTTGACATATTAATCAAGTCGTAAAGCAGCAAGGGCGCCTCTTTCAATTTAGTAAGTTTTTAACACTTTCGCAATTCCACCGGTTCAAAGTGAAACTCGCGTGTTAAATTATAATAGCACAGTTTTTGTGTTACGATGTGACAGCCGCTCAACCACATCGCAAAAGTAATCGTAACAGAAATTATTACACAAAAATAATTCCTATATTTCGAACAATTTTGTGAAACAAATGTGTGACATTAGGTTTATGAAAAACAGCATATAGATATGTCGAAATGAGTTTTACGTAATGTCATTTTTTTTAATCGCTTTTTTTTGTTTGGAGGGCCTCTTCACCTAACTGTTATAAAAACGAGCGGTTTTTTGCGGTTGAAATCGGTTTTGTAAACTGTTATAAAATCGAATCAAGAAATTTTGACAAAAAGAAAAGTTTTTCTGAATCGCTCGATAAATTTTATTATTAAAAATTAATAAATTCGTGATTTAATATTTTCTTTATAGGAACTTTATTTTAAAAATCGACATATTAGTTTGTTGAACAATTATTTATTTAGTTGGTTTTCGTTTGGATTAATGTAATATTTGGAAACATATAATTTTTATTTCGTCAAGAGGGCTTCACATGTCTACTTACCTTACCTAGAGTGCCTTTCTTGGTATCATAATTTTTTCTTACTTAATTTTGGGATATCGATTCGCAAATTGTTTAGAATTTTCAGATTTCTTTAATCCTGGAATTTAGTTTATAATTTTTTATTATTATTTTATTCGTATTATATAAATTTCATAAATGTTTTATTATTTTTTAATTTATTTAATTTGCTTTTCTCCACCATATTGAAAAATAAAACTTCACAATCATTTATTACAAAAACTAATAATTAAATATATAAAATTATTCAAACATAAAAAATGAATATACAGACGATAAAAAATGTTAGCGATTGTATACCATTATATCTGCCGCATAGTTTATATCTTAAGCCATATGCAAAACTTAGTATCTCGGTATCATTACCGACTTCCATACCAGGAAAAACCATTTCCAATTGGGATGTTATGGAAAAATTGCGTCAAATAATACTGCCGGAAACATTTTCAGTGATTAAAGTAAGTATTAATTTTCCTGTTCATTATTTTAACTATCACTAATTTATGCTCTGTACACGTCTAGATATCTAAAACTACACTAGAATTTATAAGGTTCGATGCCGAAATCGAAGATAAAGAAAAGTTGAGAAATGTCTTGAACCGTTTGGATGGCCGTTCGATTAAGTTGTTGAATTTTGCGGAAAATGTTAAAGTTCGTGCAACAGAAGGTCGTGAAGGGTTCCCAATGAAACACGATTGGGATTCATTTTTTCGTGACGCCCGTGATATGGACGAAATGAAACCGGGCGAACGGCCCGATACGATACACATCACAAATTTACCGGTGCGTTGGTTTTGTCCGCGGCACTTAGAGAGTGCAGAAAATGTAAAGCCAAGCGAAAATATATTCAAACGGATATTCGAGAAATTTGGCGATGTACGAAGTGTTGATATTCCAATATGTGATCCATATCGGGCCCAAATGAAATCACACATGAGCGGTATGAAGACGTTTTCGTTTGACCAGGATCTTTTTTTTGAAGGGTAATTCAAATTTCTCAATATTTTAAGCATTATTTTAGTTTAGTTTGAAGTCCTAGTCTTTTAGAACAAGTTTGAACCTAAACACCTAAACTTTTTTTAACTACATAGTTTCGACTGCCAAATATAATGTCGTTTTTTTTTCAGTTATGTTCAGTTTAGTGAGTACATAAGTTTTGTACGTGCGATGGACGCTTTCCGTGGCATGAAGTTAATTCGTAAAGAGGGTGATAAAAATTATGGCGTTAACGTTGCTGTAAATTTTGATAAAACAAAACATTTAAGTGATCTATCCTCTAAGCGACGTGCAATAGTTCGAGAACGTCTGATATCTAAAGAGCGTGCCAAAGAAGATGAAGAAAAAAAGAAAATTGCCGAAGAGGAAGAAAAGAAAGAACGAGAACGGTAAGTAATTCGGATTATTATAAGGAAGAAGGCAAGACTATAATTTGATCCGAATTTCTAGACGCAAACAAGAAGAAGCAAAACAGGCCGAATTTGAAAAACAACGAATGCGGGAGGACAAGCGTAAAGAACGACAACTAAAAAAGTTGCGTGATAAGGAACATACTGAATTGTCCATTAAAATACGGGAAGAGGAAAAGAAATTGTTGACTGCGCAACGGAAACTAGAAAGTATAAGATTATTAGAGGCACTATTTGAACGCATAAAAGTAAACCATTTCATTCTTATAAGCCAAATTTCTTAGTTAAATATATTTTTTTTATTTCAGATAAAAGTTGCCCACGAGACAAAATCAGATGCAAAATCGACAAAAAATAAAGAGAAGTGGAAAAAGAATGATTTGAATAATAAAGCTGTTGGAACCGATTTACGCAATAAACTCGTTAAAAAGTGAGTATATACATATATAATTTGGTAATTTTTCGTCATTTTGCTGTTTCGATATTTTAACCCAAATACACAGGATTAAATCGGCCCAAGAAAAAGAGTACCACAAATATAAGGAACGCGTTAAACGTGTCAAGGAGGGTAAGATGATAATATCAAAAATTTTGACGGTACGATCGCCCAGTGTAAATTCTATCAGTTCAAACGATAGCATACTAAATGAGTCGGATAAGAAAAAACGCAAGAAAAAGAAGAAGACTAATTCGGATACAAGTGATTCTGACAGTAGCGATTCAAGTGCAGAAGGTTCAGGATCTGGTAAATGGGAAAATTGTCGAATCAATCAAACATTTATTTAATTTGCATTCACAGATGAGGCGGAAAAACTAAATATGGCGCCTCAAATGATGATGCCTCCTCATGGATTTCCAATGCAACCAGTTTTTAATCCACAGACTGGTACGTGGATGGGAATGTATCCTTATGCACCAATGTTTGCACAAGGACCGATTAGACCGAATTTTATGTCTAATACGATGCCAATTCGAGGATATAGGGGTGGAGGGCGTGGTGGTAATCCTAGATTTCCTCGAGGACGCGGACAATATAGGGGACGCGGGTCATATTATAATACATACGAAAGCAATCCTCACTATCGGTATAATTTAAAATTTATCAAAAAAAACTTCTCTGTTTAGGGGTCGAATTCCTGTCTTTTTATTGATCACGTTTAATAATTTCCTTTGTTAATTATTTTTATTTTCAGCCATTATAATAAGCACAAATACGGTGAACCGGAAAACGATCATGATTACCATAATTCACGTTCTCGCTCGAGATCCTCTTCACGATCTCGTTCTCGCAGCCGGTCAAAATCGTATTCAAGATCAAGGTGAGTACAATTGTGCGTGTCGTTTTAACCTTATTTATATCGCAATTTGATTAAACAGAGGTCGCAGATCCCGTAGCTATACAAAAGGCCGTCATTCACGATCACGATCAGGATCGCATTCTCATTCAAAATCGAAAAAATTGGTTTCAACACGTCGTCGAACTAAATCACCGGAATCAAGTCGCAGCCGAACCCGATCTTCACGTTCATCATCTGGATGGTCACACGCTGGGTCAGAGAAGCATCGCAATAACCGGAAACGATCATGGTCACGTACTTCATCACGCGATCGATCAAAATCAAAACATGTACGCAAAACATCGAGGCACGGCACAGAATCGCCAAAGAAGCATGAAGTTGTGCTGGAACCTGAAAAGCTTTTGGAAGATGCTGAAAAAATTAAAAAATCCGTACAGAAAAGTCTGAGCCGGGAAAATAAATCAAAATCCCGTGATAAATCAAGAGAACGCAAGAAGGTACCGAAAAAGTATAGTCGTTCCTCTAGTTCAGCAGACAGTGCAAAATTTGAGCCACCCAAGCACCGTGAAAGAAGCGCTACACCAGAAAAACAATGGGATTGAATAATATTGGTATATAAGTTTAAAATTTTTTAAATAATATATTCTTCCTTTTTAACATTATATTCAATTAAGTCCTTATAATTAAGATCCTTATAATTAAGAAAACGTGTAACTCAAAGGAAAAAGAAAAATTAAGAAAATTAAAAAAAAAGAATTAATAATAAAATAATATTATTTAATAGTGATTTTGGTGTGTAAATAAACTGATTTCCCTTCAATATGAAGACAAAAACACTTGCTGGTAGATTCTTCCGGTTGGGTTCTATCGGCGACTACTATAATTCGATCGGCTTGATTTACTTCTACTACTTCCACCATCACGACTACTGTTTGTTCGTCGACTGCTGCTGCTGCCGTATTTCCCATTACGATCACGTGAATTATCTCGATCACGTTCTCGATCCCTGTCTCGACCCCCCCGGTCGTTTGTTTCCCAAATACTTGTATTAGCCCGAAATCCATTTGCCCACGGTGATGGTTCAATATCATCAAGTTGAATAGGTGGGAGTGAGAGTAGTGATGGGATTGCAGGTTTACTAGATGGCTGCGGCTTGTCTTGATCGTATACGTACTGTGCATTGTGATCCATATCGAATCGTGATTTTTTTACTGGCGAAGTACCCGACGACGAATTATTTGTTGGTGATCCTTCCTCGTGTGGCATCACGTCGTGCAGTTCTTCTATTTCACCCGAACTGATATATGCGTTCAATGCTTCCGGTCCGTCTAATATGGCAGCCTCTAATTTTGAACCAGCTGTTTAAAAATAAAAAAATTGGTAAATATTTCCTAAAAAAGAAGCATATGATTTATACTCACGATGCACTTGAATCATTTTGCCGTACACAATAATGGCGGATGGTGCAATTTTTGTTAGCGGCAAAACACCAGGAGTATTTTCGACTAGATGTGTTATCACTTCTTTGATTTCCTTGGACGTTGCATCTTCGTTGTCATCTGGCCGAGCACGATCATTCCATTGAGCCTGGAAATTCCGTGGGATTGGTTTACTGTAAGGTACTTTCTTTTCGCGTTCACGTCTGTCGGACAGATCATTTGGATCCAAATCTAATCCCGGTATTTCACCCTTTTCGAGAGGTTCTGATTCCAGAATATCGATTTTATCTTCAGGACCCATACCAGGGATGACAATATGTTCATCTGAAAACCAAAAGCATTTTAATTAAAGAAACATGTGCCATTTACCTAATTAGTACAACGATTCAACTTACCAATATCACATTCTTCTAATCCAGCCAAACCAGCCGGTAATGTATTCAGATTATATTTATCTCTCATCTGATCTCCGGGTCGGTTTCTTGTCCAAAATTTAATCGTATGATCATTTGAGCCCGAACACAATATATGACCCAATGGATGCCATGCCAACGTCCATACAATACTATCATGGGCCGTATCTATAGCGCCTACCTCTTTATCAGTTCCCACATTCCAAAATAATATTGAACCATCTGAACCGCCCGAACTAAAAAGACCCTCATGTATCGGATGCCAAGATACGGCACTCGCTTCTTTTTTATGGCCACGAAATACTTGTATTTCTTCGCTGAGATTCCTTAGGTCGAATAATTTTAATAAATGGTCTCGTGATGCGGTCACTAACCAATTTCCGTTACTATTCCATTTTAAATCCATAACGGTCGATTTGTGAGCGTGTAACGTGGCTAAAGCTTGCCCACTTTTTGGATCCCATAATTTGATGGGCTGTTGATTGTCTTTGCTGCCCGACACGATTAGAGCTTTTTGTGGATGCCAGTGGACACATTTTACGTCGGCTCCATGACCTAAATTACCGGGATGAAAAATGCTTGTTAGCTCAAGAAGCACAAATTTGAATATTTTGTATATAATTGGCCATGTCAAAAAATCATTTTAAAATCCAATTTCTACTAAAATTACGAAATTCGTCATAATCATCAGTTCTGCAAAATTCGCGGATTGAGAACGAACCTTGCAGCCGTACAACACTATATAGCTTCCACCAAACCAGCAGTTTTACGTTTCACGGAAACCAACATTTTGGACGGTGAGAGAGATTTTACTGTTTGCAAACAAAGCAGAATTAATTTTTCAGAATTTTCAGACCAAACGTCGGCTATGGTACTACAAAACGGCGGATTGGATTGGAAGACATATAATATTGACAGTGTAGTCTGGATCAGTTTATTTCTTCCAGTTTCTCTAAACCTAAAATATCGGAGAGCCTTTGGCACAACCTTAAATATAAGGTAGCAAGCATTTCACCGAAAATATCTCAAACACAGACCCAACGCCTGAAAACCTGGTTGTGTTTAAGCCGGCGATAAACAGGGCAACGTCAACGATGAACTTAGCTAAGAAATAGCAACATAGTAAGCTAAAAGGGGAGTTGTGACAATTTGAGATTCCAATAATAACAGTCAGACATTTTGAGCATTTGTTCGTAAGTCCAGGACAATTTTCTCAGTTATTGAATCGCGTATAGTCAACTGCTCTAATCTACCTGATTAACCAATTGTCCTCTTGCTAGCTTTTAAACGCGCCTTATTAAATTCAGGCTCAGAGTCGTTACCAAAATTCTTACAGACTAACGTTAATAAATCAGCAGATTCTGACGGTATTCCCTTGATGGTTCCACCAATCTAAGATTTCGCCCATTTTCCTCTCTAACTGAAAAATTGCTAACGTAAATCCCGTAACGAAAATAGGAAGCAAATTGATTCGAATTATTGTCTAATTGCTATAATCTTTGTGTTCTCCAAAATACTAGAGACAATAATCAATTTGTGACTTAATTAATATCGTCACTGAGCAATGAAATCGGTGCATTCATCAACCTGCTGACTTCCTGGTTATTGTGCTCGATATTTTGAAAGAATTTGTTCGTGTGTAACACAAGGGTTTGTCTTTGTTTTGTAAATTGGAGGCAATTGGTCTTCACGATTCACTATAGTTTCATGGATTGAGAATATTCTTTCCTGTCGTAAAATTCAGGTGCTGGTGGATGGTGACACCTGATGTCCCCCGGGATCCGCTCTTTCCTCTACTACTTTTTCTAATTTTCAAAAACGATCTACTGACCCTAATTCTTCTCCTCGTACTGTTATCTTCTTGAAACGACGCTTAATTGAAATTTAGCCAATAGGATTTAATTAAACTCCAATAAATTTCAATTCTGTGTTTTTAACTGGCAAATATGACAGTTATTCATCATCCTTTACGATTGGGGCTTACACTCTGGTTACGTTCGAATCATTTGAGATTCCCGACCTAACAATACCAAACAAAATCCATGTGTAGCTAATCGTCCCGATTAACAAGGATGCTGCAAGTTTTATTTTACTTTATCTAAAATATTAACAAACAATTTATAAGACCTATGCAAGACCCAGATTAGAATATAACTCCCACATTTAGGCAGGTACACCGAAATTAGCTGTACTCGATTCGAGTTCAAAGTCGACCTTATCCATAAGAGGAAAGTGAGGGCTTTATGTCCACCTGTAAAGAACTTGTACATCGGAGCGATCTGTTCACAGGATACAATCTGGAACTAAACTTTGCTAGGACCAACAAATTCCAAAACTCATTTTCTATTCGTAGTACGCCAATGTGGAACGGACGCAATTACATATGACGGTTTCCCTTGTAATTATTACACCAACTTAACAATCAAAAAAGAAAAGCGTTTTGTTCTTAATTTTGACTTAAGCAATTTTTGGTGGAATATGAAAATTTATCGATGATCTTCCCTAGCAAATTTTCTTCGTCCAGCAAAAATTCAAGCCGATTATTTGGCTTAATGAAATCGTAAATCATACATGCTTAGCGTTTGGTAGGACATATAAAGGACAAATTTGGTTGCCTATGTCCTATACGTATTGGCTCCGTTAACCAGTAGACCGGACCATTTAGATTTGGACTTAGACCAGTGTTTTAATTTGATAATATTGCTGTGGACCGTAACTGCCAAAATTCTTGATTTGAAAGTACGGTTTTATCCAATATGATAATTTAAGCTTTAGTTTTCCTAGCTTTAAGTAATTGTATATGAAGTGTTATGTACTTACCTCTTAGAACCCGCTCCTCTTGGCATCGTAAAAAATCCCAAACCCTTAATGTTCCATCATCACTGCAGCTTACAAATTTACTATCAGTAGGGCTAAAGCTAAAAAAATTGTGAAAAAATGAAAATAAATCAAAAAATACAAAATGACTGTTTGTAATTTTATTAAACTAATAGAAAACATTTTCATTGTCCGAATTCGGAAATTGCTGAATTAATCACTTCCTCTAAATGGAAACTAGTCGCTTATTTTTTTTTTCGAGTATATTTATGGGACTTAACAATTACCAAGTATTTGCGGTTTTATTTAAATCACTACAAAAAATTACATGTATATAAACATCATTATTGTCTGAGTCTGATCGCGAAACTAAGGTCAGGCTGCAAATTTAAATGAAAAATTGGAGTTGGCAGTTTGGAATTTTTTTTGTCTTTAAGTGATGACTCGACAATTAATTCAGTAAATTAGATTCTAAAGACGTACTTCAATGGATTTTGTTTGAATACATCTGTAATGAGTAAGAAAGGGTAAATTTCTAAAATTCCAACAGCGGCATATGATATTGTAATATATTTCACATTAATTATGCAATATTTGACGAAAAGGGCTTCCAGAGAACATATTTAATCGAGTATGTGTTTTTATTATTCCAAATGTCAGTTACAAAGCATGATAAATCAAACTATTTAGGGTGACCAGATGAAAAACGACTAAACCTGGACAAAAACGTCTGAAAAAGTTTGAAAAACCAGAACATTTCGACTTAAAAAACCCGGGACAGTTATTAAAACTCTAAATACGTTATAGATTTGATTAACAAAAAAAGTTGCTACATAAAATTAGTTTGGTGGCAATTACAAAACAGTTATATGGTGAAATCTCTTCAAGAAAATCTACAAAGCCGCTACCTTGATTCATCATTTGAATGTGCTGCAACTAATTCTTAGACCAACAAATATGTTGGTTAAGTCAGATACTGTATAATTGCAAAAGTTCCTTTTGAGGCAGAGATGTTTGTTTCTGAAATTAAACATGGCCAGAATTTAACAAATATTGCGAGAAACTACTAATAATACTTTGTCCCGTAAATTCAAAGCGTAAATCAAAAAATTAGATTGGCTAAAGAGAGATTGACTTATTAGATTGGCTTTTTTACATAAATAACCAATCCTTGGCTTTTACTTACATTTCCAGTACCAAATAGAATGCGCACTTTTGTTAATGGATTTTAGTGAAATTCTACGTCTGAGTTATTAAGTCGATTCTATCAGTAGTTCCTAATATAATATCGAATTCACCATTTTTTTACGTACACAAATAATCCCTGCAGTTTACTTCGTCAGCAGCTCCAAAATGAAACTAGAGGTCGCACATTTGTGAATATAGGTTTTAATAATATTTTATAAGCGTTGAAACGCGCAATTTTTAACGCTTTTTCATAACACACTTTGCGCAAGTGTTCATTTATTTAACAGTGTAGCTCGTGAAAAAAATTAAAATATGATAAACAAGATCCTACCCTAAGCTACTGATGAATATGTGGAAAACCATGATTCTACATTTAGCTAAATAACACAAATCTCTGAGATTGACTCGCATAGCCGTCATATAGGATAGAAAGTGGACACTAGCCTTTCCAAATATGTACGTATAACATGTAAAGATTTGGTAAGCCCTTTCCTCTTTACATTCTATATGCTGTCTATCCGAGCAAATCTCATGTTGATTCATGTTACTTAGCTTAGGGTAGGATCTTGTTCCTCAAATTTTAATTTTTTCATGAATTACTCCTCCAAAAACCGGACAACTGCATACGAAGTGAATACAATTATTTTCCTTCCTCTTCTAGCCAGTCCTTGCATATATCGTCTTAAGTCAGTCCTAAGCGACGGAGATTACCTTTAAAAGGGCCATTTCTCATAAGAATTCTGACTAGGATTTGGAGGTGGTTCTTTTTAAAAGATTAAACAAATTTAATATAACTTCCATTAGCCTCACTAATAAAGTGTTCCACCTTACGGCACCCAGATGTAGCAAGCCACTTCATCCCTAATTGTTTGAGTGTGTAGCTTCGTATAGCCTTGCAGCCTTTATTAAACGATAAGGGAGCCGCTGCCTCGGGCTCAATAAATGTTAATCGCGAACCACCCTTGGCTAGGGAATTCGCGATCTCATTACCGTCAATTTCACAATGAGCCGGCACACATAAGATCGTAACTATATTTTTAAAACCAAGATGTTTGGGTTTATCGTTAGGTGGCGGTTCACTAGGACCAGGCATAGACACAAAAATGATCCGTAGCCAACGATTTATAAATAAATATCAACATTTTGGGGCTCAACCCCCCCCCCCCCAGGATTTAACAAAAGCTCTTCTACACTGCTAAAATATGACAGTAGCTATTTGAATTTTGGAATCAAGGTGGTAATTCCAGGAGAGTTTATTATCTAGGATGACAGCAAGATGCTGTATCTGGTCGGATCTAGTAATCGTTTTCCCAAAAAGGGAGGTTACAAATAAAGCTTCAGTATTTCTACACCTAGTAAAGACAATTAAATCAGTCTTAGGTTGGTTGACGTGTAAACCCTTCTTAATACACCATGCCTCCACTGTAATTATAGGGCCTGTTGCATTAATTTGGATAAGATATTCGGAATAACATGAAGTTGCTCAATGACCAAAAACCACAGCAGATGAGAGAGCTCTCCACCCTGTGGACAGCATTTGGCAACATTGACAGAAATGGATGATCCATCCAGCTCCACGTCAAAAATGCGAGACTTAAGCATGGATTAGATCCATAAAACAAATGTATGAAACAAAGTAATAACAAAAGCTCCCACAATATCCAGGAAAGTACCCTCTAAAAACTCCTCTTTATTATTGAGGTATCTTTCAATCCTAGTGATAAGTTCATGTAGGGTAGTTTCACAGGACTTTACAACTTTGTAAGCATGTTGCACGTTACTAAGTGGAGATGATTCTTTCTCGAGTCTTAAGAAAAGTCGAAGACAGACTAATGAGGAATTACTTAGGGTCCATAAAATCAGACTTACCAGCCGTTGGGATAAAAACAATTCCAGGTCTGCTCCAGGACCATGCTGTAATTCAGCAGGGAAAATTCCATTCGGACCACACAAATTCCCAATTAGGGATTTAAACAGACAAGTTAGTGGGTTCGGAAGCAACAAAATCGAAACTGATAATAGCACAGTCAGGGAAAAAAGCAGAAAAAGCAACTCACCAACCTCCCTGTTGGAGGAGCTGAGCTGACCATTTGGTAGACGAAGTGCACTAAGTCTTGTTCATCACTTTTAATCAAAACTTTATTAAGTCTAGCTACAGGCAGCCGAAGACTATTAATTTCCTCACAGAAATGTATCTTAAACTTCTTTTATAATCCGTACCAGAGGAACCGACTCTGCAGAGAAAAGATCTCAATCGGTTAATTTCCTGTTAAGGTGTGGTTTAAACGGTGGTCTTTTAAGTTTAATAGAAAAAGAGACACACCTGTGATCTGAAGTGAGAATATCATTTGCTACTTTAAAATTAAAAATTAATTCAATTATAGACATGGATCACAAACTGATGTCAGTGCGAGTTTACGTAAATATTCTGCTGAAAAATTTTCAACAGGCAACCAATCGACGTAGTCTATTTCGTAAGCAAATTTCCCCCTCCGAATAAAATATTTTTAAATTGTTGAAAATTTTTGGGCAGTATATTTACGTAAACTCGCATTCAATCACTTCTTGCCGGGCAGAGTTAACAAAAGTTGGCTCACAGCCTTTATTGGGTATTTCCAGCTCAGAAGAACTTATAAAATTGAATAGAGGAGCTCCTTTATGATTAAGGTTCAACTACCCTACCAGTATTTCCGCTTACTCCACAACACCAGGTTATTAAGCTCATCCGAAGGAGGAGGTAACGATGAATCGTAGCGTAGCTCTAATACTTATAGGAAACTCTGCCATTAGCAGGAATGCAGTTCAGAAACAGTACCATCAAGAAGGTACAATTCCTGAATTAGACATTAATTTGATTCGGGATTTTCGAGGATCTCACGGTTACTATTTTGAGATTTTCAAAGACTTATCGACAATATTTCAATCACAAACCAAAGCTACAATTAATCGACAATACATTAAATTTTGTTTTTAACGAGGAATCGAGGAGTTGAGTTCGCAAATCTGGGGCGTTTCTAAGAAATTCAGTAGAGAAAAGAAGAAAAAAGAGAGCAATAATAAAATTCTAATATTCCTTTCCCTTTTTCTTCTGTTGGCTACTATTACAAAACGATAACCGTGGAAATGAAGTTCTGGAATATGGTTAATTAAGAGGGAAATGGTATTCTAAAATGATATTTAGAGGAAGTTCTGGAAAAAGGTCAATAGGATGGAGTATGGCTGGAACAATTATTTCTTTACCGATTTTGATGAAATTCTACGTAATATACGATGAAAGTGATAAGCTAAAATTTGTTTGCTAAAAATCTGGAATTTTGCTATTTCTTAATAGATTTGAATGACATTAAAATTATATCCTACTGGAAATGGGATTCTAGAATGATTTTAAGATGAAGTTCTGAAATTTGGGCTATTAGCATGAAACTGGGATATTTCTAAACCTGATTGATTATGATGAAATTCGACATGTAGTTTTTTTGGAAATTCGATTCTAAACGATTTTTTGATAAGGTTCTGGAATATGGCCAATTAAGACGGAGCTCTTGCTATTTCTTAGCTGATTGTGATAAAATTCAATAAATATGATGAACAAGGAATTCTAAAATGATTTTTTGATAAAGGTCTGAAATTTGACCAATTACCCACAACGGCAGCCGGGAAACATCACCGTGCTGTAGATTGTTGCAAAGGTCTTGAAGAGTGTAACAAATTTATCAAATTCACAGTTTTGGCGCTGTTGAAAGGTATACCTAGTCCATATGTATTTGTTGGGAAAATCCTAAACTTTTCACCACTGCTTTATACATTATGAGGTGACGATTAAATTGTTGGGTCGTATATAACCATGTAGCTTGTATTGTAATAAAGGTCTTAAAGAATGCAACGATTTTAGTTGCTCCACGATAGTTATCAAATTTACCGTAATGGCTACGGGGCAGATATATAAGTTTGGTCAAGAATGCAACCAGTTTTAGTTCTAACGCTGTAGTTATGAAATTCATCGTTAGGGCGCTGTTAGTAATTATTTGTTACTTGCAGATATCGATTGGACTTGGAAGTGATACGGAAGTCGTAAAGATACCCCTATAAATAAGCACTACGGGGTTAAATAAAAACTGGAACCTCACTTAACAGGGACTATATAGGGTTGTCCAAAATGAGACGCACGAAAATAAAAAATAATTTTGCAAAGACGCCACATTTGTTTTCTGTCTTTTTGTTAGTTGAATGTTTGCCGTGCTAAAGTTTTTCAAGCTATGCATGAGAATATTGACGAATTGCAGAGGTTCTTCGAAAATCACAGCCTGCAAGATCGTACGATTTAACGTCATTAGACTACTTTTTATGGGAATTTTTGAAAATCAAAGTGTACGTTGATAGTCCAGCCATCATCCAAGACCTAAAAAATAACATCATAGCCGAGATAAATGCCATATAGAGACACAAGACGAACAATATTTTCGAATAATTTAATACAGTATGTCCCATAAGAAAGTATCCAATTTATTGTTTCTGTTTAACCCAATCTTGTGCCACAGTGGCAGTATTCGCAAGTCGGCATAGAATTCGATGCCGCCACAGTGGCAGCATTCGCAAATCGTCGTAGATGTCGATGCAGCCAGCCTGGCGGCATGTTGTCATTAATGATCATGAAACAACTTTCTGTAATTTATACACAGAAAGTAAAAAAATCTGATAATGGAAATTTAATGAAACCAATTGAGGCTATACATTATACCAAAAAAATCAGATCAGTTGATCGCGCGGACCAATAAGCGCAACGTATTGTTTCCTTCGAAAATCCCTCAAAGGTGGAGGAAATTATTTTTTTGGGACATGGAGATATGCGTCATCAATGCATACATAATGCTTAAAATGACAAGACAAGAGAACAACGAAAGTCCACTAACACACAACAATGTTTAGTCGATGAGTTAGTAGGAAATTTCCGGCCCCAAACACTATCTACAGCGCAATTTTCAACGCGATTCATATCCATATATTTGCTTTAAATCACTAAGGGAAAAATAACTCCGAAAAGTTACATTTGCTTCGACTAGCTGGTACTCTCATCAAACAAATTTGCCGACCACAAAGGGTTAAATGAGGCGAAAATAAGGTGAAACTATAAATTTATGGAAATCATGCTACAGGAGGCAAACAGGTATATTTCTTTAAATTCTTCCTTTTCAAAACCGATATTTCTATCTATTTCGTAATTATGTTTAAGTTGGACGATCTAACCTATTTTTCGTACGCCATTGTTTTAAAAAACAAAAACTAACTGTCCAAAAATTACAAAAAAGCATATTTTAAAGGTAGGTGAAAAGGGATTAAAATGGCCGCCGAAATGTGTTTTAGAGTAATTTGCTACTCCATCAATTTCGACATAGGCTCTTTAGAGTAGAATAACCTGTAACGAGAAAACGACATTAAAAACCGATTTTTATCCATTTCGTAATATAATTCTATTGAACAATTGAACGTAGCAAAAAACTAGCTTTGAGTTATTTTTGTTTTCTTGCAAAATATTAAGTCTTTTCTGTTAAGTAAAAATGATCGCAGCTCACAGATCGAAACGGAATTATAGACTCTTATGAACAATTTCTCCTCTTCGTAAAACTGAAATTTAAAACTTAAACGTATTTTGCAAGAAAACACAAAAAATATAAAACAAATTGAAACATCGAATAATGATAAAACAAATCGAAATAATTCAAAGAACATTTCGGCGGCCATTTTGAAAACTTATTAAAGATGGTACTGCACATTTTATAATTGTGTCTTAATTCCTATTAAGCAACCTTTATATAGGCCTAATACTATAATTTCGAAAAATTATATATTTTTTTTAAATATTAAAACTACTAAAAACTTGAATTTGTTAAATTTCGAAACAATAAATTAGTTTTTAAGTTTAGACAATAATTATAAACAGATTATTTATAATTAAGTTTTCATTGTTACTAATAAATACAACAAATTTGGTAAATGCTTTCTTAAAATTATCTCAAAATTTCGTTAAAAATAATTTCTTTTACGAAATAATTTTTCTATAAAAAGTAAGAACTTCAAATTTCAAAACTATATCAAATTTTACCAGCCGTACACTTAAAATTGGCTCTGAAAGAGCCAGCCGGTTAAATGTTAAATTCGTTTTATTATTTGTAACCAAATCTTCAATTTTATTAGAAGTAATTCGTTTGCAAGGAAGGGGAAAGAAAAATAAAGCATGTTTCTGCATTAGTAAAATCTTAATTTTAACAAACTTTTTTCCAATTTTTAATTTTACCCTTTTTTGTTTCCCTGAAAAATCGTAAAAATATACTTAAGATGTTATGTTTTGTAAGTAAAGATGTTTGTACTTCGCACTGAAGTTTTTTTAAATGATAATAATAATGACATACTTAAAATGTCAAAAACCAACAAAGGCTTAAACGAAAAAGTATCAGTAGAGGCCTAGATACACTCTTCATTATTATTGTATCGAAAAGTGATATTTTTCATTTGAGATAGTAGTCCGAAAAGTTAACTTCTCAGAAAGTATTAAAAATCGCTGCGATTGCTATGAAATAAAAAGTAGGACGAAACATTTTTTTATTCACAATCAATTGATAACATACAGTGTTTTCAACCTCTTAAAGGTTAGAAAGTGAGCGATTTCCATGGTAATGAAAGCATTAAGGGGGAACCAGCGAGTCAGTAACAACTTTAAGTAAGAACGGGATATACCGAAAGTACATGTTACTGACCAGCGAATCCTTAAGAACTTTTCGTTCAGTTCAACTGTCACTTAACAGAGCGAAAATTAACGCACAAACTGAAGGATATGTCAGAATACATCAAAATTTTCACAGCATACTTTTCGTAAAAATATAAATTTTTCTATTCACATTAAAATTTTAATACTGTATTTGTCATTTGTTACGGATTCGCTGGCCAATATGTCAAATATTCTGTAAGGAAATAGTTTCGTCAAATTCTGTAAAGATTCTTATTGATTCGCTGGTTGCCCTTTTACTTATGAGGGAACCAACGAATCAGTAAAAACGCGATATACAGAAAGTGCATGTTACTGACCAACGAATCTTTAAGAACTTTTCGTTCAGTTCAGCTGTAACTTAATAGAGCGAAAATTAACGTGCAAACTGAACAATAGTGTCAGAATACGTCAAAATTTTCAAATCACACTTTTCTTAAAAATAATAAATTTTTTGTCAGTTGTTAAGGTTTCGGTGGCCGGTATGTCAAATATTCTGTAAGGAAATAATTTCGTTAAATTCTGTAAGGATTCTTACTGGTTCCGCTGGTTACCCCATAACCAGTGGGGCGCACTATCGATTTATAGTCGATTTAATAAAACGTAAATTGTGCAGCGCTTACTAAGTGTTAATATTTTGCCAAAATAAACGATAAATTTTCTCATGGAAACAAGTCGCGAACACAGAGAAAGAACAATTTTTCATCTGGTGTCAGGTGGTATAACTAAAATTAGGAATGAATTAAATAATTCAAACTTTTGGTTTGAATTATTTAATTCGTCTGTCGCTGCAATTGTTGGTTTAAAATTCTCATGGAAATACGACTAATATAGAGATAGGTTTTTATTTACTTATGTTATAATGTTGGTTGTTTTATTAAATGCCTCTGATTGTGAATAAAATAGTATACAAACCTCGGCGAAAAGTACCATTCTCATCTTGAAAACTAGTTCACCTCGAGGCTACGACTCTCGGTAAACTAAAGTTCTCTCGTCGGGAATGGAATACTTTCCGTCTCGGTATGTAATTTACTATTTCGTCGCTTTTTCAAATTTCTCGTTCTACTTTTTTTTTAGAACACAATAGACTAAACTGGATTTGGTTTTTATTACGACTAATACGACTTTTTTAGTACATTAGCGCACAAATTGTGAAAATTTGACTTATTTATGGAATTTATTAGATACTCTCGATGTAATTAGTAATAATTTCTTTAATATCGAACAAAAAATAGAACAACGAAATTTTTCAGCCTTTGACCACTATTTCATCTTAAATAACTAATTTGAGTACAATCCTGCTTCTTTTACCACAAATTATAAATTTTGAGTTTTAATTAAACTCAAAATTTATAATTTGTGGTAAAAAAAGCAGGATGCCTGAACGAACAAGATGTAATAGAATATAATATGAGAGCAGTTCAATAAGTGGCCGAATGTAAATAATTTTTACGAAATACAATTTAACATTTTTAGGGCGACATATCATTTAGTTTTTGTTTCACCGCCGTAAAAAGCGAACAACTTCTGATTTTTTCAAAATAATGAATAGAAACGAATTTCGCACAGTGAAAAACAGCGAAAGAAACCAAGGAAAAGCCTGTTAAATATTATGGCACATCTGCTCCATCGAAAACAAATGTGGTTTATTGGTTTGCAGAATTTAAACGTAGTCGTACAAGCACAATTGATGAACACCGTTCAGGTCGGCCAAAAGAAGTGGCGACCCTAGAAATCATCGAAAAAATCCATGATATCGTTTTGAAAGATCACCGAGTGAAAGTGCGTGAGATAGCTGATGAGGTCGTAAGTATCTCAACTCAAGGCAGTGCGCATTACATTTTGCATGAACATTTGCATTGGAAAAGCTATCAGCAAGATGGGTGCCGCGTTTGTTGACAATCGATCACAAACAACATGTTTCAACATAATCAAAATGAATTTCTACGTCGATTCATAACCGTTGATAAAATATGGATTCACCACTACACTACTGAATCAAAAGAACAATCGAAACAATGGATTGAAGCTGGTTCAAGTGCACCGAAGAAGGCAAAAATGGTTGCATCGGTTGGAAAGGTTATGGAGACTGTTTTTTGGGATGCGCAAGATGTGATACTCATCGACTATCTTAAGAAACAACAACAATCACAAGATATTATTATGTAACTTACAGCGTTTCGAACCTCTTAAAGGTTAGAAAGTGAGCGATTTGCCTGGATATATTTCAAACGCTCAGTAATAGTAAAAATGGAGTTAGTAATGAGACGTAATCGGTCAGTAATGCAAGCATTACTAACCCGTGGCCCGGGGAGGCGGTGCTATCGATTTATTTTCGATTCATTAATAAAATATCAATTATGCAGCGCCTACCAGGTGTTAATATTTTGCCAAAATAAACGATAATATTATAGAGATAGCTTTTTATTTATTTATGTTAATGTTGCTTGTTTTATTAAATTCCCTTGATTATAAATAAAATAGTATGCAAACCTCGGCGAAAAGTACCATTCCCGTCTCGAAAACTAGTTCACCTCGAGTCTATGCCTCCCGGTAAACTAAAGTTCTCTCGACAGGAATGGAATACTTTCCACCTCGGTATGTAATCTAATCATAAGATTTTTTAACAAAAAAGAACGATTTACCTCATCACTATTCATCAAGACAATACACCAGCTCACACCTCTTGGAAAACTCAAAAGAAATTGGATGAAATACGATACGAATTGCTTCCGCATTCTCCATATTCTCCAGAACTAGCACCTTGTGACTACTTTCTGTTCCCAAACTTGAAAAAATGGCTTGGTGGAAAGAGATTCACGTCAAATGACGAAGTTGATCGGAAACTAATTCGTATTTTGGAGGACTTGAGAAATCGTATACTACAAGGATGGCATAATGAAATTGGAGAAACGCTGGACTAAGCGTATCGAGCTAGATAGGAAACCATGTTGAGAAATAAAATGAAATTTTGGAAAAAAAAATGTGTTTTCATGTTCAGATCGGCTAACCGATTTGTACATTAGTAATCTTAATCAGTTTAATTTTTTATTGAAGAAGAAAATTTTTGTTACTATCAAAACTAAGAGAAAAATGGTTTTAATTGAATAATAGTACAATTTGAATGAGAATATTGTTATTTCTTTACTCTGGTTCCTAACATTTTCTTTAACAATTCTGCTGCCTATAATTTTTATCATCTTAAACATTCATTTGATGCTGTGAAATTTAAGTGTTGAAAAAAATTTGAAGGTTTTAATTCAAATTACATCTAACTCTAAAACCTTCAATCAGATCGAATTTAATATTTCCCGATGGCTTATAAGCCTATTTTATAAACAAAAAATTTGTTATATGTGTGTTAAATTCATTTGGGCTAAAAAAAAAGGAAAATTAATTTTAAAAATTTGAGAAAGTTTTTTAATTTTAAAGTTTAAAAACTAAAATTTAATTTGAGAGTAGCAACTACTCTCGAATTTTTATGTATGTAAATTAGCTAGTTGGGAAAACCCCCTTTTCGTATGATTGCACTAGTAGTAAAATAATTTAAATTATTTGCAAGGTTACGGTCCCCTCCCTCCACTCCTGTACCCCGCGACCAAATTCTTGTAAATAATAGTATTTTATATTTTTGTCACAAATTTTTGAATATCCATCTCGTCGGAACAAATTTATATTTTTTAAAAGTTAAATAAAAAAAAAAAATTATTAATTTTAAAATAAAAGAAAAATTGGTTTTGGTAAATTTTTAAATTTATTTATTGCAAAAAAATTATTCGCGTAGTTGTGTGTGTAACTCATCAAGAAAATATCTAAATGGCTTTATTTTATTTAAAAATTTGTAAATTTATTCAATATTCAATAATATTCTGTACACATATTTATGATTTATTAAAATTTATTTTTTCTATTTGTAAAATTATTTTTTATTGAGTATACAAAATCATAAGAAAATTATATAAATAATCTTTATTTGTTTATTTAAATAAAAAAAATATAAAATATTTTTATTTATTTATTTGTTTTGTTTTATTAAAAATATATAGTTTTGTAAATAATTAGGTCAATTATTTTCTTCATCTTCTTTAAAAGGAGTTTGTTGTTCAGGGGCATATTTTATTCTTTATTTATTTTATATCAGTCTAATACAATTTATTAAAAATATAAACTATTTAAAATTTTTGTCTTCAGCATTTTCCATTACGACCAATGGGGACGGGGTAAGATGCAGCATTTAATGGATGGGAAGGATTAATAGTGACAAATTCTACATTGGATTTACATAAGTTCAAAGGCACGCGGAGGCTATCACAGATCAACTAAACTTATTCATTGAACTCATTAAAAATTTAGAAAATTGTAGTCTTTGACCAAAATTGTATGCCTTGAAATAATGAAGGCATTTAAAAAAAACTGAAAAGAGTTCAACAAATATCTTACTTTATTCATTCGCTACGAAACCACGACAAGGGGCAAAAGGTGTCCAACGATGGTATTGTTTTTATTTATTTATTTTATTCCAAATTGATTTAAAGTAAAAAAAATTGTATATTTATCTTAAATTAACATGATGGTTGTGTACCTTATTCCTCTAATCGGCTCCTTGTGCGCCTGAAACATCTTCACATTGTTCATATTGGATTGCCAATATTTTACGTAACCGCCATGATCACCGGTTATCATCCAATTGTCATTGTTCGACCATACCATTGTTCGAACGGGGACATCATGAGCCTGAAATAGAAAACACAAATATTTATAAATGCTTTAAAATAAATAGGCGTTGTGTCGCCATTTTGTAGTAGGGATAAAGAAGTAAATTATTAACTCATAAATTTTACTAATTTAAACTGATTTAAGTCACTTCAATATTACCTAGCAATAAAATAAAAATGGAATTACGACAATTTCGATAAACGCTAGCTTCACCGTCATGTGATTTCACTGAACTACAAGTCTACTCAGATTATCGGCTTAAGTCAAGTAAATCCTACATAAGTCACTTAATAATGTAATTCTTTCTAAATTAGCGAATCATTAAGAAACTCTACAGAATTAGCAGACACTTCTTTGTTTAAATAAAGTTTGACCTATTGTATATAGATTAGTAACAACTTATCAAGTAAATAAGAGATAAGGAGCTTTAACAATATTACTGAGCATTTCGAGCTACATCCTCGTACATCTAGTAAGGCAAACCGTTGCTACTAGCAAAAATGGCGGAATTGCTAGTCACAACTTTAAAAATATTCTATCACATTCTCCATAAGTCCATATCGTATTTATCCAACACGATGCTGTAATAAATATGATTTTGTACAACGAAAAGGACTTAAAAATGGATAGTTCGCCCAAAAAGCGATAAACCGATTATATGGAATTAACGAAAAGGATTTTTAAAGTAAATATCGAACCGTCAAATAAGGTGGAATAACTTTGCTTCGTGGGACTCTCCCTATCACGAAACACTCTTAGTTGAATAAGCGATTCCTTCGACAGAATATTTAACAAAACAAAATTTACCAGTTTATGACAAATTTTTTCACCAAATATGGTTAATTTTTTGAGAACTCCTAAAAATACTTTAATATTTGAATTACCATCTCAAAGACCTGTGCTGGGATGTTCTAACATCACTATTTTCGATATACGATACGCTTTATGTCTCTTTTTTCATGAACAAAGTTGCCCATTATTTCGCTTCCTTAATTACGCTCATCTATTGCGATCTCAGCCTATTAGAATAAATTTCTTTACTATCCTTTTCCAACATAATCTACAAAGTATCACAAAAATTTTTTGTAGTGATAAAGTGATGAAGCGATTTAGCAGGCTGAATCGAAAATACTTAGACAATAATAGGAAAAAGGTCATTAAATAAGTGAAAGATAACGCGATTTTGTTCTTGAAAAAAGAGACATAAAGCGTATCGAATATCGAAAATAGTAATGTTAGAACATCCCAACACTGATAGTAAAGTTTTGTCTCATTTTTATTGCTAAGGACTAGGTAGCAACAATTATTTAGAATGTGAAAATTAGATTTTAGCTAGCAAAGTTGCTAATTTTATAGCAATGTGATATAGAGAATATAGCCATAAGAATATTTCATTCAGTGCGAGTTTACGACCATTTTCTGAAGAGAAATTTTCAGCAGATTCAATATATTTTAAATCGAAAACAAAAGAATTATGTTCGGAAGGGGAAATTTGTTTACAAAATAGACTACGTCGATTGGTTGCCTGTTGAAAATTTTTCTTCAGAAAATGATCGTAAACTCGCACTCAAGTTCATTTATAATTGATATAATTTCGTCAATTTTTATAATCAAAAAATCTCTGATTTCAGTCTGAGAATGTTAGAATTAACCAAACGTTTGCACAGTGCTTAAAAACAGCGGTGTTTTGATTGGGACAACGTTAAATTAGAGTAAGAGTTGAAATTACCTCGAGCCCAGACCAGTTTGAAGATAATCCATTTAAAAAAATCAAACTTTAGACATGTTCAAATAGAAAAATCAAATTTCAAAATTTAGTTGATTAAATTAAAAATTCAATAGAAATTAGATTCAGTGAAACATTTAAAACTCAATTAGTTCTTATCAGACGTGAAAGGGCTTCCTTCTAATCTTAATTCGATTCTATGATTTAACGGCTGTCAATTACTGTTTAATTTTATATTTAAATATAAATTTAGGGTAAATTAAATATTAAGGTTCATTCCGAAGCGATTAACAGAAATATTTAAAAAAAAATCTTACCCCTTTTAGCCTTAGTTAAATACCCTTATTTCGTCAAGTATTTCTAAGTGCGGTAAGTGCCATAAATCTATTACAAATCTAGTCTCACAGTTATGGCATTATGATGTATCAATTTCTAGCTGAATGTTACAATTGTGGCACAATGATCTATTGAAGTGTCCCAGAACTCGGGTAGTCGAGTACTTTTTATTTTAATACCCGGGTTATCCTGGTTGCCTAGTTTGTTGAAAGAATATGGCTCCGTGAATTAAGTCCACGGGAATTAATTCCGCGACCTCAATTTTTTAGAAAACTGAATCAAATCCGCGCGAAATTAATTCATTTTTTTTGCGAGGAATTACATTAAATTCATTAAATGTTAAATTCATTTCAATCTATTGTTAAAGTACAAGTTTTTTAGTGCTTTTTCATGAAGGCGTAAAGTATGTGGAACACTTTAATTTCAAGACGTTAAATTCACCTCAATCTTTTGTAACCCAATCAGCTTTTTAATACTCTTAATATGAATTGGTTAACCGAAATTTTTAAAATTTTTTAATATCAGTCAATTTTTTAATGATTTTTCAATTGCGAGACAAAGAATACCATGGTTACTTAGTAACTTAAAAAACAACAAATAAAACAACGTTATGTTTTCGGAAACAATTATTTTTATTTTTAATTTAAGATTGAGTGCGAGTTTACGACCATTTTCTGAAGAAAAATTTTCAGCAGATTCAGTGCGAGTTTACGACCATTTTCTGAAGAGAAATTTTCAGCAGATTCAATATATTTTAAATGGAAAACAAAAGAATTATGTTCGGAAGGGGAAATTTGTTTACAAAATAGACTACGTCGATTGGTTGCTTGTTGAAAATTTTTCATCAGAAAATGGTCGTAAACTCGGCGTTAACCACAGATAAGAATAGACACGTTTCAAAACAGAAACGAAGCATTTCGTTTTTTTTGGTTTTCGTTTGTAATAAAAATAGTCATGGGTAAAAGGGATAAAGGTAAAAAGGAATAGAAATGTAAATTATATATACATCTTGGTCTAAACAGATTGGATTGGAATTTGCTATAGAAATTTGGAATGTAAATATGGCCCATACAAGATCCACATCTGTCTATTCTTATCTGTGATTAAACCGTATAACGATTTTAAGTAATTTAAGGCAGTTCCTTCCACGCATCCTTTAGATAGCTGCGATGAGCGAATCCTGGTCTGCTTGGAACCAACTTTTAATTATATGAGTCGTATGGATAGGTCCGTTATACTGTTGGAAAAGTCATTGCATTGGTTCAAAAATGCTATCAATCTTGGGGCGAACATTTTCTAATATAATTTTGTACGATTCTGCTTTCATTGTACTCTAAAATTTTAATTCGATAGTCCCATAATAAGAGATTGAACCTCATATAATAACACCACCGATTTTCCTGGGTCTCTTCATCAAAACTCATTCCTGCTTTCTCAAATCGTGGAATTAATAATTAAATCCATCACAGCCATCAGTAAAAATTACTTTTCTCCACTTTTCAGACCAAGTAGTAAACGACTAACTCGATGTTTCCCATTTAGGAGTGGTGCCATTTAGATAAGGGCATTGTTGTTTGATGACTTTTGAACCATCGAAATGCTGGCGGAACAAATTACATTGCTTGCGATTTTTACCGCTACAATAATAATTTTTCAATATGAATTAATTCCGCGACATATAAAAATAAAAACTTAATTAAATCCGTGCGAAATTATTCATATTGAAAATGAGATTAATTTCGCCATGCAAATATTTTCGTGCCCCTGAAAATCAAACTACCCGTGTAATCGATCAAATAACCTGGGTAGTCTAGTATTCGAAGAAGGACCAAAATATCCGAGCACCGACGTACTCGATAATCGGTATTGGATACCCTAATCAATGCTCAATCATTGATAGAAACATTACACACATCATTTTACTGTAATAATCGTAATTATTACTGAATCGTAGTCATTCTTGAAATTCGCCCGAATTAAGTCACCGGTGACTTTCTAGTAAAATACGTCATTTCAGTCGAGAATTTAATGTGATTTGTACTAAAGTCACCGGCTACTTTTTTCGGTGAATTTGAAGAATGCGGGCGCGGGCATTAGTAGTCAATTCTCGATAAAAATTTCTCAGTCACCGAAAATAAATTATCATACATTAGTCGTTGGGGTTTGATGAGCGTAGCGAAATTTTTATAAAATAAGCAAAATTTTGAGAACAGTATTTTATCGATTCTAAGACGCCACTGATTCTAAGTGGGGTAACCAGACGTCCTGGTTTTTTGGACATGTTCTGCTTTTTCAAACTTCTGCGGGCGTCAGAGAAAACTGGTTTATAGATAACATTCATTCAGATCGTCAAATTTATTAGTGAATTTAAAGACATTTAAAATAATTCATCTAAAAATCAAACTCCACCCCAAATGAAATGGCCTAGCAATTTTTCAGCACGCAATTTAATCTATTTTAGATTGGGAGCTGTTTAAAGAATCGGCTTAACATGTCAGATTAAAATGCCACTAAAATACATCGACCAAATTGAGTGTGTCCATTTGGTACTAAAGGCGGAGAAAATTATCTTGGTTGGTTGATTATGGAAATCTAGAATTGGCAAATCCAATATTTTCATTTATGGTGTCGATCATTAGTACGAGTAGTTTTCCAAATTTCTTGCTGTTGCCCCATGTTTTATTTTAAAAATTCTGATCCCAGCCCAACCTTATGACTGTAAATATTTCAGATATAAAATTTAACTAAAATCCATCGACAAATGTGCTTGTTCTATTTGATCCTAGAGACTGAGAATATAGCCTGAATTAACTAAGTATGTAAAAATAAATTTCGCCAATTTAGTGTTCCGCAATATTTCTGGAATTTGAGCTATGGTTTAATTAAAAAGTCCGACCCCAGATGATATGACCGAAGGAATGCTCCAGAGCCGAAATTAATCAATTTTATATTAGGAACTACTTTAAAGAATCGACTTCACATTAAAATTTTATTAAAATACATTTGGTAACCTACCACCTACCTCTATTTGGAGCTGTAGACGTGTAAACGACCTGGATTGGTTGTTTATGGAAAAACAAAATTGATGAAACAATTATTTGATTAATGCCTACCGACAAGTGGTGGTCCACAATATTTGTTGAATTTGGCTCTTATTTTAATTAACAAATCCACCCCAAATGATATGACGCGAGGTAATCTTCAGAGCGTGAAAAATTCGGTTTTATATTAGGAACTACTTAAAAAGTCGGATTAATAACTCAGATATAAAATTTCAATAAAATCCATTGACAAACGTACATGTTCCATTTGGTGCTGGGAATGTAATATGTAAACAACTATTTTTTTTTGGTAAAACAAAATTGTTGATTTATTGTTTGTATTTATGGACCAAAGTATTATTAGTAGTGTAGCGAAATGTTTGTTAAATTTTGGCCATGTTTTATTTAAGAAACTCCATCTCTGCCACAAATGGAACTTCTGGATTATGCAACAACCCCATTGAAATTTGGTATCTGACTTAACCAAAATATTTGATGCTCAATGAATTAGTTGCAGAACATCCAAATGATGAATTAAGGTAGCTGTTTTAAAACTTTTCTAGAAGAGATTTCAATACACATCTGTTTTGTAAATAGTCGTCACCACCAAACCAATTTTATATTGAAATTTTCTTTTAAATTAAATACTTAACATGTTTACAAACTTAAGAACTGTCCTGTTTTTTTTAAGTCGAAATGTTCTAGTTTTTTAAAACGTTTTCAGAATTTAGTCGTTTTGACATGGTTACTCTAATTCTAAGGACATACCTAGTTTTCAGAAATCCTTAAATGTGATAAAAAGTGAATCTTAGAATTGAAGGGGCGCGCGATGAATCAAATTGTTTTAGCGGTTTTTCAGTCGGAACTGGTGAACTGAAATAAATCAGCCCACAATAGACTATGGGTAAACTTATTCGTAAAATACGCCATCCTAATGGGCCAACAATTGCCCTATTTTTTAATCAAATAGAAATTGCAAAGACCTTTCTTCGGCCAACTTTTAATCAGGTGGATAGTAGACCAGTATTATAGCCTAAACCCGATCAAAATCTCGGCCGATAAACAATCTGTAGTCTGCCTAAGAGATTTTATTAAGCTACTGAAAGGGAGAAATGAAACTATACAGCTGAAATTTAAAAGTTATGGACAAAAATATTCGGTCTGTATCAATTTGAATAGCTGTGCCTAACGTAAGCTTAAACTGATTTTAAGCATCAATAAACTTATAATCGATTTAAGACTATCTAGACTGTCTTCTAAGATTAAATGTTCCTTCTTAAGCAAGCTATTTCCCTGCTGAGAACTATTCTGCTTGGAGTTGGGAGCTCAATATCTGGGATCAAAAAAAATCTATGTATATAGTGCCAGTTAAAATGTCTATAAAATTCTAAATATCTTTGATTTGAAACTAGCATTTGTTTAAGAAAAAGTTCTGCTAAATAAGAATATATAGAAAATAATAAGCGGGAATAGCGAGTAAACTTACCTGCAAGATTGTCTCGAAATTAAACGTTAATCCATTCCATAGCGTGAATTCTCCAGAACTAGCACCAGTCACAAGACGTCTACCTTCAGGCGTCCAAGCCAGTGTAAAAATGGGACAACGCATTTTATTGGTAGCCGTCTTTACGAATTTCGTTGTAACAGCGTTACTCGGATTATCTAAATAACTAGGAGGTGGTAATAATTCTGGAGTATAAATTGATTCAGGTTGGAGAGCCTGCCGATCACGATAATCTCTTTGCCAAGCACGATTCTAAAAAACATTTATTAAAAGTTGATTATACATTTTATAAAACAATTGCCGTTATGTAGATAATATAATTATACCTGTAATTCTTTAACTATAGCCGCATTATAATCAACCGTCTTTCGCATAACACTCTTTCGGAGCCGCTTGCCATCAAAATCATCTTGACTCATTGGTATACCACCGGGGCCACGCATCATACCCGATTGAAATGAATTGTGTCGAAAATATGAATTTGATTTATTACCAAATGTCCCTTGCATGCCACCGGATCGTGGAATTCCAGGCGGTGGCATATTAAAATTCACTTGTGGCCCCGGAATATTATTTGACATTTCAGGTGGTGGATGGGCAAAATTCATTTTTAATTTAATTAATATTTTTTTTTTACAATTCACAATTATCACTAAATACTAAAAGTTTATGTAAAATTAAAAGAATGTGATTATTTTCGAATAATTCTTTATAAAATAATTATAAACACTAAAATGTTTTTATTTCAAATTTATTATCATGTCACACAACATACGCCATACTTGATTTTATTCGATTAATCCAAAATCCACATTTTTAGTGTCTTTTAAAACAATTTTGAATTACTAATTGATTAAAATACAATTAACTAACAAATCAAAATTTTATTAGTCACAATAAAATATAATTTTATTTTATTTAAATAATTTTAGAGTTACAATTAAAAATTATGATTACGTTTCGAGTTAATCGCAAGAAGGAATATTTATGAAGTATGTATGTCAAACATGAAGTTGGTGCTAATTTTATTTACCACACATTTGACATTTATCGGGTATTTTAATACCGGTCAATTAATTGAACGAAATACGTATGTAGAAATGAAATAAAGTTTAGATTTATTATTTATATGGATATTTTTTGTTTTAATATAAATATTTAATACAAAATTTATTATTATAGGACTTGGTAGAGTTCTGTCAGCACCTCATACAATGGAAACGGATCACCGTCACACTCAAATATATTATTTGCTTGTTTCAAATCGATATGGAGTATTGAAATCAAATTCTTGATGGCCTAAAAATGTTTAACGTCTATTTTATTTGCTCGATTTATTAAAAATATATTCTCTTACCTTATTCAATTCAGCTGCCAATCGATTTGTTTCCGGATTAACCATTAATGTTTTAATATTTTCCTCTTTGGGCGTTTTCAACTGATTTAGAAACTGATCCAACCGTGTGCAGGACTCTCGAAATTGTTCAACCTCTGAATCATAATTAGTCGATAGATTCTCCTTAAACTGGCTGTTTAGCTCAATTTCGGTGATTTTCTTTAGTGCCGTCCGATCAATTTCCGATTGATCATGTTCATAATTTAATGAATTTAGATTTTGTGCCGATGTTGTACCAGACATAGATGTGGATGGGGTTAATGAACAGTGTGATCCAGATATCAATCGTGATTCTAAGAGAGATTTGGCCGAACCACGCTGAACCGTTTGAGTACGTGTTGTTTTTCTTCCTTTGCTACTTGGTTTATCCGTAACAGGTTGTAAAATTTCATAATTAAAATCGCGAAAGAATTCATCAATTTCTTCTACACTGGCCGTAGCAGTTGAATTACTCGTCGTAACATTCGCCATTGAATTTGATTTTGTTAATTCACTTTGAATCTTTCTTTTAAATTCATCCAGCGTATTAAATAGCGCGGGATCCATTTGGCTAAGTAAATCTTTTATAATATTATTTATATTTGGAAGCTCTGCAATTATACGTGATTTAATTGATAAAATTTCATTTTGATTATTAAGTAAATCTTCCATTGTATTTTTTAATTAATAAATTTTCTTTTTCTTTTTTTGCACTGTTTAATTTTACTGTTTTGTATGTGTTTTGAATTTTGACGTCTATTGGTGAGACATCTGCAAATAGGTAACTACAATAAATAAAGAAGAGTCGACGACAGTTTTATATTGACAACATAATATTGAAGATGTTCACGTACATAAAGTACTTCTCATACCAGGCTCCTCGGCTTTGAGCTTCGTAAATAAAAAATTTTTATTTCGTTTTTTAACTATGTAAATTAGTTTTATTCGATTGATACCGTTTAATTTTATAGTAATAAATTGAATTTGTTGAAAAATAATTTATTTTTAAGTGATAATTAAAAAAAAAAAAACAAAATATATTAGAATGAAGTTATCTACAAAGCCAAGGCAATGCGTTCCACACTCGACTGCGAGATTTTAAAGTATGTAGTACAAAGCGAGGTGCTTTGTCAACATAACCTACAAATCATATTTTTTGCACAATTGTTTCATTCTTACCAAAAAATCTAGCCCATATGTACGTTACAAATTTAGTATATCTTAGTTCTTGCTATAATTCACGTGTAAAATAGACCTAAATAATAGCAACCTAATGTTCAAAGCCAACGCCACCGGTATGAAAGGGTCTCAGCTTCGCATTTGTGGTAACTAAATATTTCGAGGCGAGGCGTCTGGTATGAAAAGTACTTAAGTATGTGCATATAGCTAATGAAGTACTTTTCATATCAGACGCATCGCCCCAAAATTTTTAGAAACCACAAATGTCAACTTGAATTTAGACCCTTTCATACTGGTGGCGTTGGCATTGAACATTCGGTTGCTATCAAATATTTTATTTAGGTCTATTTTACACATGAATTATAACAAGAACTGAGATATTCTGAATTTGTAACGTATGTACATATGAGCTAGATTTTTCGGTAAATATAAAAGAATTGTGCCAAAAATGTGATTTGTGGGTTAAGTTGACAAAACACTTCTAAAGGAAAAAAATAAAACTTGTTATCGTAATTCAAAAAATAATTGGATTTAGCTGAATCTTTTTTGGATTTATTCAATGCAATTGTTGTTGTACATTTTTGTAAATTTACCAAAGTAATACACTTATTATGGTTTTACAGTTGAGCTGTTAGGTACCCAACGATAGAAAAGATCGTAGAACCAAAAAAATTCTGAACAATGAATTTAGCGACTTTTCCCTTGAATTCGAACTATGTTTTAGTGGTTTTGCCATTGGGTGTTTTCTGGTTGCGCAACATGTAGGCGTTAATAATTTATTGATGAAAAAAAATGACATTCGAACGATCACATTGGCATGAAATTTTCGATAAATCGGAGGCATTTATTATTATTATTGATTGAAGGACCATGCGGGCGATAAGCCACCTCGCACTGCGACCTAAAAGATCTATTGTGCTGGACCCTACTTAATTATCCGTCCAGTCAATATTCAGGCTCTTAATGAATCTGATAATACTACTGGCCGGTACAAGATACTATCCGGACTCATTGTTCTCCCTCCTAGATGTTGCAGTCTTTGCTGGAAAATTGCTGGGCCTTGGCACAGAATATGTTCCGCTGATTCCGCTTCCAGATCGCAGAAGCGGCATCCATCTGTCGTACTTAGGCCCATCTTCTTAAGGTGATACCTTAAGGGGACATGACCTGCGAGGAAGCCAGTAAGCAGCCTCAACTCAGGTTTCCTAAGTTCAAGACACTCCTTAACCCTGACAGACGAAGGTGATATACATTTCTTCGCCTGTCGCAAACCTGGAATTCTGCGCCAGTAGGAGGACTTTTGAACAATTTCCCAGCATTTTACCGCTGCTCTAAGGTGTCCCTTAGTGACGCTGCAGAAGGGTTCTGGTCCAATAAATGGAGAGGCAGAACCCTCACGGGCGAGGCCATCAGCTGTCTCGTTTCCTTTGATTCCAGTATGACCTGGCACCCACATAAGTGTTACCTTATTTGAGCCTGCCAGATGTTTGATAACCTTCAGACAATCCCATACCAGCCTTGAATCAACGGTACAAGACCTAAGAGCCTTTAAGGGCGATTGGCTGTCTGATACAATATAAATCTTTGCATCATTTAGGCCTTTTGCTATGCCTATCCTAGCGCAAAGGGAAAACGGTAGCATTGGTACCTAAGGACTTCGAGAGGGTAGTGCCACTCCCGTGTATTTCTATCCCCGCCCCATCTTCCCTTTTTGATCCATCTGTAAACCATACCATGGGCCCTCGCTCAACGGATGGTCCACCTGCACTCCACACATCCCGTTCAGGTAACCTAACACAGAATGGTTTGTGGAAGTCCAGTTTAGCTGGCTTACAGTCGGAAGCCATTCCTATGGTAGGATCTGCCTGAAACTCCTTTACGGCCCTGATGGTTACTGACTCGCCACCTAGTCTGGCAGTAATCTCACGATGTTCCAGCATGGAACTGTACCACCTAATTGTAGAAAGCGGAACCCTTTTTTCCATTGCTGCCCTCTCTTTAGATCCATAGGAGGTATTATCAAACGCCCCTTCAATGTCCACAAAGGCACAAAGAGCAATTTCATTAAATGTCACTGCTTTTTCAATCCTAGTGACTAGACATCTAAGGGCCATCACAGTGGATTTACCAGTTTGATACACAAACTGGTCCCGATGCAGCGGATTTTTTTCAAGGATCTCACTTCTTATTTGATAGTCCAGGATTTTTTCCATCGTCTTCAATAGAAACGATGTGAAGCTAATTGGCCGATATGCCCTGGCTTGGGTGTCTGGACAACCCCCCCCCCCTTGGTATAAATACCACAATCGGAGGCATTAACAAAAACAACAAGTTTACTTCAGTCAAGATGTTACCAACAGTTAGCGGACCTGAAAGTTCTGAAGGAATAAAAAGTTTGTTAAAAGCGAAAATTTCGATTGAGAATATCTGACCGACATGTTTTCATGGAACAAGTCCTTAAGTTGGAATTAGCGAACGACCTGTGATTATCTTCTTGAAACGAATCTTTCGAAAATAATATTGTTTGAATTCACCTTCCGAAGACACGCGGTTACTTTCCGGCTCATCTTCTTTTTAACACGCTTTTATTTGGTAGACCTGTAACTATGTAATAAACTAATAATTGCTGTGTAGCTCTGGGGGCAATACAATATAGTATACTCAATGTTATAATATGTTCAAAATGGCTGCCGCCCCAAGATGGTGGATTATCATTTTCTTTATAACCCCTTGATATGGGTATCAAAAGAAATGATAAGGTGAGTGACGTCAAACTAAATTCAATTTGGCGGATTATCATTTCACTTATAACCCCCTTGAATTGGATATAAAATGAAAGAGCTTGACGAGAAGACAACGGTGGCGGATCACCTATTTTGTAACGCAAGTTTGGTTCTGATGTATGATGTTTCTAACGCGTTTTTGTTAGTTAACTCCCTTTTATTAGGTCGACCTGTAACTAACTAACTATGTAATGGGTTCTAAAGAACTGAATTTCACCTGCTTCTAATTGTTCTATCATCATGAAACTTGGCAATTGTGTATAGTTCAGATGACAATACAATAATATGAGGTCATCGGACTGAGCTAATGATGGAGTCTGAAGATAGGTACTGGAACTCCATAACGGAACAACGTGAGTAAAATGGGGATTTGGGGAAGGTTAAATTAGTACTTTACGGTAATGTTTGGTAAGTCGTTTCGCCTAGACTACGATTTAAAATCGGTAATATTTGGAAGCTTAAACTTAAGTTTCGAAACCGAAATGCATGAAAAGTGTCCCTTTCAACACCCAAATTATAACTTTGCAAATATGAGCCTAATTGAATTTGCAATGCCCTGTGATACATACTATCAAAATAAGCGAGATCAGTGGGAAGAATGCATTGATCAAGATAATGATAATTAACCACGTCGATTCACAATAGCAAAATGATTGTGAGAAATTTACCTGCAGCTGTTCGAGTACCATATTTCATACCTTCAACAGGTTCTGAAAATTTTTATTATGACCAGGGTTTGATAATGCAAGAAACCCTTTATTAGCTCGGGAAGAGCCACTGAAGGCAATAAGTGGTCACATGGACTTAATACAGAGCGCGACGGGCAGCTGAAAATTGCCTTAAATCAGTGTATGCATTCCAGATCCTCGAAGATCCATCAGAGTAAGTGAATATCGAAATCTATGAAGAATATTTCAAGTGGAAGTTTGCGTCTTTACCCTACAAACGATGATTTAGAAAATCACAACGATAAGATATTTAAATATTATGAATGGAGAGGTACTCGAATGTACGATAAAAAGGCTCAGGACCAACTTGTTGATGATGCGACGCGAAATCTTGGAAATACTAGTTTTGAATCTATCATACCAAATATCATAAATAAAACTGGTGGACTTCCAAGAAAACTGAGAATTTTCGAGAGTGACAAGATTATGCTCGAATTAATATTGATTTCATCATTGAGATCATCTGGACACATTTTCGACGCGACCAAATGTATGATACTGATATTCCTACAATTAAAGTGAATTTTGGTAAGGATAGCGAACATCTTATGAATCCTATAGGTATTCAATGCTTTAGTGTAAGCTATGTTTGTAATTAAGTATATAATATTTGAGTATAAAAGCGTGGGGCGCTTTTCGAACGCTGTTTCGAACAGGTTCGATAATTAAAACGCTGAGAATATCCTTAACCAAATGACGAGCCACTACTAAATGACGAGCCGCAACCCAAATTATCTTGTGCATATATGTACATGTCGATAAATATATTATCAAGGATAATGCGCTTCGTGAGATCTATTCTCTCTCTTGCTGGTGTTGCAAGTGTACAATGTGGTGCAATGATGCTAGCAAATATCGTACGAAATATCCTTACCCCATCGAATCGGACGACTAACAGGCTGAATACAAATATGATAGAAGGCGATAAAATATTCAGTGTGATTCAGTCGCTGTCTGCAAGAGATTCTGTTGCATATCCAATCCAAGATAATGGTTTCTTCTTCGTATCCAATTTTGATATAATCAAAATCAACTGCGTCATGTTTCGTAAGTAGTTTCACCTATACTACACGGTTTAGAATTGGCACTATTTGGTAGCTTAAATGATAGAGACAATCAGTCGAATAATGGATTGACACTTAACAAGCCCTTGAAGAGGGCACATAAGGTGGATGTATTAATAACAGATTGAGAGAAAAAGGGTCTCTCCCTCCTTTGTTTGAAATCAGATTTTTGCATAAATCACATGTGGTATAAGTTTCATCCGTTTTTATAAAAACTCAAATTTGTCCACTAGTTTTAATTTAAAACAAAACTATACATACGTAGATAAATAGTTGATATGTACATCAAACCTATGGACAAAAATAGTATACATATTGTATACATATTTACACTTTTAAATTGGCTGAAGAAAGCTAATAAAATTATTTGTGTACAATTGGAGAGCTTAAACTATCGGAATTCGGAAAGTGTGTTTGTTGTGTTATTACTTTAAATGCTCTGCATTTTTCTCACAATCTGACGTTTTTTTTGAATTGTTAAAGTGTTATTCATTGACTTTTTATTTTATTTTATTATTTATGAGCCTGGCCTAATTCCAATTTGCTCGAAAGTTCATATTTTTTAGTACATTACAATACAATGTAAATTTACTTTTTAAAGATAATTTGATGTTGTTTGAATATAATTTAGTTATCGGTGGAGTAGTATTTAGTTTTTAAAATTCTACGTTCGCTTCTATAAAGAATTTCGATCGCTTAATTAGGTCATCTGTAGAATCTGCAAACCTTTTATTACAGGCAATTAACAGTTAAGTGGATGTCCGTCTCGTCGTTTGAATTTTTTTCTTTATGTGTGGCTCGTTTTCCGTCTATTTATTGTTTTGTACATACCATACCAAATATTTTTGAACCAATTTTTTTAGATGGCGCTGCATTATTAACAATCCTGTAAAATATTCCTTATTAGAGGCTGATACAATTTCATATCCATCTTGAGAGCCTCTAACTATCCAATCTTTGATTCTCGGATAATTAGTTTTGTCTAATGTTCAGAAAACATTTCAAGAAATTGTAATTAAGCACCTTAACAATTTTATGTCTGTTTAAACTGGAAACGTGTGCTAATTTTGTCAGAACTAAAAACAATTAAGTTTATTAAATGTTCGTTAATTTTGTGATAACAACAAAGTTTATTAGTTTTTTTATATTTAAAAGTTGTTAATTTGGAAAGAGGGAGTGTATAAGAAGTACATAATTAATTTATTCTGTAAAAGAGTTATTTTGGTTCTTGTTTTGATTATTTTGTTCATTTTTGTTAATAACCACGAGTTATAAATATTACATTGACCCGATTTGTTTATTGTTATTTTTGTGTTTTTTTTTGTTATGTGTATGTTTTTATATTTTAAAATTCAAGAACATATTTTTTTTTTGTATTTACTAACAATTTAAATTATAGTGGTGCTTTGCGACGTGGTAAGCATCTAGCTTGAATTGATTTTGGTTGAAAATAATAAGAATTGTAACTGTTATAGTTACACATATTTTATATTATCAAACTACATACACATTGATTGAATTTGAAGATAAGGAAATATATTTGCTCGCTATGTAAAATTTTCATGTCAGGTGGCTGCAATACAGACTGCAATTATGAAGCAAATACTAATAGTCGTCATCTTCATTCCATAATAACCGAATGTGGGCAATACATTTCAGAGTACTCTAGATAAATTATATAACCTTGCTTTGCATCTTGGGGCACGATTGGGTTGGAATTTACAAAGACAGGTTTGCGACCAACAATTCTTAACAGTTTTATTTGGTAAGACAAATTCAAATGTGTTTTCAATAAAAATATTCTTAAATGTTTGTATTCAAGAAATTCGTTTTCTTTCTTCCTATCCTTTCTAATTAAATCATATACATGTAGGATCGCTATACTTGGTTTTGTTATATTCAAACTGATCCCAATAAAAACACGTTTATACCGAAAATAATCTCTTTATTTTTAATTCTTCTCACTACAACGTTTTTCTTTCGACTCCCTTTTGTTCTCCTTTTTATATGGCATCTCTGTTTTTCGCAGTGGCGGCGTAATTTAGTATGGGTTAAATGCGACAGTGGCATTACTTACCCCACACTCGGCCATCCTTCAAAATCTTCCGTCCCGGAAGATTCGGTACCTCCACTATCATACGATACCCAAGTCTTCATTAAATCGGCAGATGCCAAAGTTTTTATTGGTCCTTCGCCATCGCCTACTTTCCTAACATCGTATCTATCGTTCCCACCAAGGGCTGTTAGTTCGTATGGTCCCAAATACTTCGCTCGAATTTTCAATCCTGTCCCAAACTGCGAACGACTTATTGCTACTAAATCACCTATATTATACTGTAGCCATCTTCCTTTTCTGGTTAAAAGATTTTCTATTCTCGTCCTGTAGATTTTTTATCTGCTGCCTAGCGTTTTCACGTAACTCTACCCTCTTGTCACTGAACTCATTAATCAGCTCTTCCTCGATTATTTTGGTCAAATCATAATTTTCTGACCTAAACATATCAACTCCAAACATAAGCTTAAAAGGTGTGTTGTTGGTACTTCGGCTAACCGTGGAATTTATCTGCTTCTGTAGAGTTGTGATTTGCTTATACCATTTTAAAGGTTCCGCCAAAGACAATTTGGTCAAGATTGATATAATTATTCCATTAATACGCTCGACCTGTCCATTTCCCCTGGGAACACCTGTTGTGATTTTTACATGCTGTATCTTTTGTTGAGTGCAATACTCCTCAAAATTATGCGAGGTAAAAGCCGTTCCCCTATCCGAAATAATTCTTTTTGGATTTTCAAATATGGCTTGTTGCTGATCAAGTTTTTTTAACACTTCTTCTGTTGACGTCGTTTTAACTGGATATATCCACGTGAACTTTGCAAATCCATCAACAACGACAAACAAATATTTGAAATTCTTTGCGGTGGATGGTAATGGCCCTAGATGATCCACATGGTACGTGTGAAGTGGAACATCAAATTTCTCGATGGGATTAAGGTAACCTTCCTGTTTTCCGTATTTTTTTGTTGCTAATATGCAATGTACACAATTAGAAATTGTTTCATTGATTCTCTTACTCAACTTTGGTATGTCATAGTCCTGCTTCGCTACAGCTTCCACTTTCCGTCTACTGATATGCCCGTTTTCATGAATGTTTTTTAGTATTTCATGTTGCATAATTCTAGGCACTGTGACTACATGACTTCCGTTGACAAATTTAAACACGATCCCGTTTCTCAATAAATATCCATTATATTCCTGTTCTTTCAGGATTTCTGCAATTAGCTGGCATTCCTTGTCTTGGATTTGGACATTTCTGATTTTTTGTAAAATCCCTTCCTCAATTATAAAGATGCTTGGCTTCCTACTCAGTGCGTCGACGTGACGCATTGCACTCCCAGACCTATGTAGAACTTCACAGTCGTACTCTTCTAAGTACATTGCCCACCTGGCTATTTTGGCACATAAATCTTTATTTTTTATCGTTAACTGAAAAGCTTTACAATCTGTATAAATTTTAAATTTCAGTCCTAACAAATAAACCCGTAGTTTTTCCAAACATTTTATAATTGCCAGAACTTCTAATTCGTAACTGCACCGTTTCGCCTCTGCTTCTGTGGTTTTGAAACTTACATAGTACACCGGATGAAATTTCCGATCGTCTGGGTGTTTTTGTAGGAGTACACCTCCATATCCTTCTTTGCTTGCATCCGAATGCAATTCAGTTTCCAGTTTTGGGTTGTATATCTTTAAAATTGGTTCATCACATAACCTTAACTTCAATGTTTCAAACGCCTGCTTTTGACAGGTACGAAATTCAAATTTAGTATGCTTTCGTGTTAAATCACTTAAAGGCTTCGCGATAGCAGAAAAGTTTCCTATAAACTTTCTGAAATATCCAGCTAAACCGAGAAAACTTTGAACTTGTTTGCACGTTTTTGGCTCTGGAAAATTTCTAATGCTTTTGGTTTTTTCAACTGACGGCTTGATTGACCCATTTGAAATGATATGGCCAGAGAAATCAATCGAAGATCGAACAAATTTTGATTTTCCAAAATTTATTTCTAAGCCATTGTCTTCTGCATTCTTAAATATTATTTCTAATTTTTTTAAATTTTCAGCTGCACTGTTAGCCGCAACCATGATATCATCCATATATACAGCCTTGGCCAAAATTATAAAGCACCCCTCCCAAATTGCAGTATCTACAAAACGAATGAAGACAAAAATTAAAACTCAATATTTTTAGGAAATACTTTTTATATTTTATTAATTTTAGTATTTTGTAGGTCCTCCTTTGGCTTTGATGACAGCCAGGACTCTTTTATTCATCGACCGTACTAATTTTTCGCAGGTATTTCTCGATATATTTTTCCATTCCTCTGTCAGCGCACGTTTGAGGTCTTCCTTTGAAGTCATACTGCGATCCTTGATTTTTTTTTTTAAAATTGACCACAAATTTTCAATGGGATTTAGGTCTGGTGACTGGGCGGGCCAGTCCATGACTCGAATTTGTTTTTTTCGAAACCAACTCATCGTAACGCGGGAAGTATGGCAGGGGGCATTATCCTGTTGATAAATTATCGAAGAACTATCCGTTTCCCCAAAGATTTGCCGAATTAAGGCATTCAATGCAGCCTCGAGGACGGTAACATAGTTGGTACTGTTCATCGGACCCTCACAAAACAACAGTTTTCCCACCCCCGATGATGCCATACAACCCCACACCATCAGTTTACCCCCTCCATGCTTTACGGTAGGCACTATACAATCAGGATTGTATGCTTCCCCGACTCTTCTTCTTACGATGGTTGCGCCAGGAGTTCCAAAAATCTATAAGAATTCCATCAAATTTAACATAAATTTCTCTATTAATTCTTTTAAAATACATAGCACAATTTTTTATTTTTTTTTTTGACTAATTATTTTTTAATATTTATTTTTTATATTTACCTCAAAAGTAGATTCATCTGACCAAACAACTCTCGCCCAATCCACGTCATTCCAATGTTTGTGTTCTCGAGCCCATCTCAAGCGACTTTTTATGTTGGTAAGTGAGAGCAAAGGTTTTTTTGTTGCTTTACAACCTTTCAATCCAGCTTGTAAGAGCCTTCTTCTAACTGTCCGTGCCGAAATGTGAACTTCTTGTTCTGTTAAATGCTCTGCAGCTATCTCAGCAGATGTTTTTCTTCGGTTTTTGAGAGATTTTCGCACAATTTGTCGATCGTCTCTTACCGAAGTGATACGATTTCTGCCTGAGCTTAGTTTATAGGCATAGTCCCCGGTCTCTTTAACCCTTTTCAATGTAGATTGAACTGCTCCACGAGAGCTTTTTAATTTTTGGGATATTTTAATTTGGCTTACACCCTGGGAATCCAACAACACAATTTGTGCCCTTATTCCTTCACTGAGTTGGCACGCTTTAGGCATAATTATCACAAACACACTTTTTTTCTCAAAAAACTTACGAAAACTCTTTTTGATTTAAAACACTTTATGTGAAGACTGCACACGATAAAATACAAAACTAAAATAAAAAAATTTTACGACGCTACAACTTCTTGTTAAGAACCTAAAACAAAACAAAAATTGGTGATTTTCAATAATTAAGGGTCGCATTCGGTGGGATGACTCGTTCGTTAACACCCATTGTTTGGAAAGACATAATATTAATATATAATGCTAATAGATAGGGGTGCTTTATATTTTTGGCCAAGGCTGTAGAAGCATAATCCTATCCCTTATCAATGGTTGAAATATTGTGTTTATGTACCTTCGGAAAACTGACGCAGCATTACAGAGCCCAAAAGGTACTTTTAAAAATTCATAATGCCCGTCCGGCGTAACAAATGCTGTATATTGTTGGCTACTATTCTTAACATCTACATGGAAAAATCCGTTTTTTAAGTCTATTGTAGAAAATATCTTCGCGTCGTATAGATTTTCAATTATATCCTCTATTAACGGCAATGGATATCTATCTTTAATTATTTTTGAATTAATCTTCCGGTAATCGATGCATATCCTTTTCGAACCATCCTTCTTTCGCACTAAAACAATAGGGCTTCCATACTCAGAATTTGTACTAATTATACCTTCTTCCAGCCACTGATTTATTTGCTTGTTAACCTCATCTTTTTCTACTTGAGGCAACCTTCTCGGATTTTGATATACTGGTGCTTCGTCTTTGAGCGTTACTTCAAGTTGTACGCACGACTTTGCTGTTTTTTTCGGTGTATAATTATTTATTAAAGTTGTAATTCTTTGTTTAATGCTAGGATTTTGAATATCTGCTATGCATTCCATTTCATTTTCAATGGTAAAAACTGACTCCTCAACGACGTTCTCTGGAATGTCATGACTTTTTTTAACTTTCCGTAATGTGACTTCTCCATTGATTATGTTTACTTCAACTGTGTTTAGTAAATCCTTATCAATAATTAAATCGTGGTTCATAACAAAATCATCCACAACATAGCAATACAGGTCGAATGACTCGCGGTCGATTTTTATCGGTAAACTTAAACAGCCATACGTGTGTGTAATTTTCTTACCCAATCCGGTTAATGTTATATTGGATATATCCAATTTACGAAAATTATTTAATTTACCTAAGATTGATTTTCTGATTAGGTTTACATCGCTACCAGTATCAATTAGCCCTATGATAGAAATGCCAAACATTTCAACACTGACCTGCATACTAGTTACTGCCACATGACCTACGTCTTTAGAAGTAGTGGGAACTAAGTCTAAACAATTCTTGGCAATGTGCCCAAAGTTATTACATTTGAAGCACCTGGTTCCTTTACTTTTATTAGGACAGCTTTGCGTAATATGGCCAATAGCTCCGCAATTAATGCAACGAGTTCCCCCGATATTGACTTTGGGTTTTACAAAATTGAAATTTTTTGTTCTTTGGAAATCGAGTTTATTTTCCAGTCTTTTGGCCTCAATAAATTCTTTATACACATCTAGATTTCCTCTTAACTCACGTATGTTTTTTGCATCGTATAACACCATTTTATTTGAGCTTGAATCTGGTATTCCAACAATAATATATGACACAAGGGACTTTTCATCTATTAAATTGTTCGCTACTTTTTTCATGGTAAAAATATATTCCAAGTAGGTTTCTTGGTTTTGCTTTTTTCTAGATGATAATTTTCTGTGTATGTCCATACTAGATAGTTGAGCTGTGAATTCATCTTGTAATAATTCTTTCAGTGTTTCCCAGTTATTTATCTCTGGGGATGCTTCTACCGCAAGCTTTGCCGCACCTCGCAAAAGTTTACGCAAATAAACATATTTTTGTATGTCACTCCATTTAAATGCCGTCGCACTAGCTTCAAAAACCGCTATCCACTTATCAACATCTTGGCCTGATTCCCCATCAAATGTCACCATCGATTCTTCAACTTCGCGAAGTGGTAGGCTATTATACACACTACGACCTTCTTGTCCATTACTGTTTGTAACCTCAGTACTTCCAGAACCACTCTCTCCGTTTGCATTTTCTCCCGTCATCTTAGTACCTTCTATGAAATCTGACAATCGTTTCACTAACTCTGATTTTCTTTTAAAATCAAATGGTAAATTATGCTTCTTCAAAATCGTTTGTATTTGTTTAGCCGTTAGTACCTTTAAGGAATCATCCATACAAAATAAATTCGTATCCTGATTTCACTTTACCACTGTTGCGTTCTTTTCCTTTTCTTTTCAATAGCTTAAGTAAGCGTGGCTGTACAGAACTTAACCTCAATTTTCTTTATAAAGATACTTGGCTTTACTTTCCAAAACTTATCTTTTCGAACTTCACAAATATGCACTTCACTTTTCCACATTTGGACTTGTCATTGAATAAATGTTTATTTCTAAACCCGTCTCACTGTTAACATGTGATTATACCGCCAGGTCAACCCTTCGGAGCAAATAACCACACTTACTAAAAAAAAAATGAATTTAACCAATAAAAATTATTAATTTTTTATTTTTTAAATCGTTTAGGTTGAGCCCCCAAATTGTAGGATCGCTATACTTGGTTTTGTTATATTCAAACTCATCCCAATAAAAACACGTTTATACCGAAAATAATCTCTTTATTTTTAATTATTCTCACTTCAACGTTTTTCTTTCGACTCCCTTTTGTTCTCCTTTTTATATGGCATCTCTGTTTTTCGCAGTGGCGGCGTAATTTAGTATGGGTTAAATGCGACAGTGGCATTACTTACCCCACATACGTATGGTATGTAATTGTTGTGTAATATAATATTAACATTTTTGCGTAGTTTCTGATTTTATCACATACCATCGAATATCCTAAATACGCTGCTACGCCTGAAAAATAAATTACATTTTTTTATTTAGTAAATAATAAAGAAAATATTTTAATTAGTATTAATTTATATTTTAATGCGTTTGGATGAACAATATTTTTGGCTTTTCCATTCGGTGAAAAAATTAATAAATTTTCTAGCGCTCCCGCTCCTCAGGCAAGCAACATATGGTATAACTGACCAAGTGAAAAGTATTGGAAACTGTATAGTTGCTTGAATTCGAAGGACAAATCTTATCCTTAACTTTTACCAGTAATAATCGTTGCTTAAATCTGGTTATGTATCAGATTTTTTTCACACACAGTCGTGTTCCGTTGCACAATTTCGGCGGATCTAAATTATGAAGAAGCATTATTTGTGAACCAAATTTCAAAAATGTGAGTTAGGATTGCACGTTCGCAAAGCCTTTAAGTTATTTGAAATGGTTGGAGTAAACCTCATTAAAACGTAGGGTGTTTTGTCTGCTCTTGTGCATTTGTGACTTTGAAGAGTCGACAATGCGACTTTGAAGAGTCGTTGTCGATTAGAGGAAGAACTGAACCGAATTTATGGTAATTATGTCTTATACTTCAAATGTGGGCTTAAAACCCCTATCGTTAACTATATAGAGTTGTACTTTCGAATGTTTTGTAGAATGTAGTTGAATAACTCAGCAGTTCCAGATACATAAGATAGAAGAGGTTCTGTTGGCTTACCCGTAGATGTGGTAAATTGATTTTCCCTTTCGAACAAGACATTCCGAGAAATTCATAGTCTTCATCGTAATTGAATGCTGCCAACTTTAAATCGTCTCTTAATCTTTCTCTTGATAGAACATATCGTAAGCAATTGTTTTCATGGCAGAACCCATTTTTTTCAGAAGTATAGAAGGTATGTTCTGAAGTTGACGAATTTCACGTTCATGAAATGTTTCAGCCAAATTTCACGTTGATTGGGTGTTTTAGCCGCTCTTGTGGCTTTCATCTTCCTCCTACTTTGCCGTAACTTGTCCAATAGATCTTTTTTCAGTGGCATTTTTTAGGCAACAATGAAACTTACCTACAAACAAAAGTAAACATACAGGTTGATAAGAATGTTTATTTAAAGCAATATTTCACATAAAAAATTTTCGCCAATAATTATATTATTCTAATGCGCATAAGCAATCGGGAGTAATGAGCATTCGGATGTGTATAATTTAGTATTTACACAAAACATGTCCATTACGAAACGTTTCACTGTGCTTTATGTTTGAATATGACATTACGAAAAACAACAGAAAATTTTAAAACTAAGCCGGTTTTACGTGTACAAAATTTTGAAGCAAAGGATATTTCTTGTAGAAGATGTAAATTTTAAATATAAAATGTTAGTACTTTTTCTCCCATTAAATTATATGACAACATGTACAAAAAATACGTCAAAAATCGCTTCAACGTTGAATAAAAAAAAAATTGAATCAAATTTTAGAAAAATATCGGTTCTAAGATTTGTTCTTGACGTGCAACTCATACATGGTACAAATTTCACGACGATCGAAAATTGAAGCGCGCATTCGGAACATAAGTACATATAAGTGGGTACAATAATTCGCTTTTACTTATTGTATATAGAATAAAGATGATAATGATACACAAAAACATTTTGTATAGTTTTTAAGTTTTTTTATGTAAATAAAAAATAACTTTCAATTGTTTCAGTAAATTTAATTTATTCATTTTGTTTGGTTCTTAGATTTTATCACTACAAAAAAGTATTTACAGATCGTGAGGACTTCAGACCTCACCGTAGCAAGGCGAATTCGATCAGGCGTACGAGGGGATACTCGAACGATAATAAAGCCTTCATCCTGGATGTAATTTACAGTGGTTTAGTTACATACATCAATAATTCTAAAAAATTGTTTCCGCTGTTAGCTCTAACCGGCTATTAGTTACAAATGTTCCTACCGTTGGTAACAAAAAATTTTCAAAAAGCTTTGTGGACAATCTTGATATCGATGGCGAATATCTTGACAGTTCCAACAAACTAATAAATTTGGTTTATCTAAAGAAACTGATCTACGAGGTGTTTGGTTCAAAGCGGAAATATCAGGTTCAGAACTCACTACATCTCTACCGTTCGTAATTGCTAAATGTTGTTTGGGAGATGTAGGTAACGAATCAGATGAATAGCCTACTGGAGTACCGTAGTAGTACATGTTTGATATTCTGTTCTGGTTCTGATTCCAATCGTTGACCGTAACCGCTTAGAAAGGGTTGTTACTATAAGTGACATTAGTTGGTTCTTTTTTCCACTCGGCAGAGTTGCCTTGTTCCTTATCAAGAGTGCCTGAATAATACATAGTCAACTAGATTTACATTAGGAGAACGGACTCGACTCTGAGTATTTGGAAATTTTGTAGAATTCCACAAATTTTCGTATTTTTGGCAGAATAAACGGAGTTCTTCTACATTATTGAAATGGAGCGGGAGTGTTCTCTCTTGCAGGTTAGAATTCATATTCTTTCTCAAACGTATAAGTAATTCAGTTTCCGATAATCGACTATCCAGTTTCACATTTAATGTCTGAATTTCTAACAAGAACTCGTTAAAAGATTCGTTTGGGCGTTGAAATCTGCTTTGGATTCGTCGTCTAACTTCATCTTCGCTATCTGGTCTGCCGAATCTTGATAACAAGGCTTTCCGCGATTGCACCCAGTTCGCATCAGGATAATTATGTAAAAATATCCAAAACCAACGTTCAGCAGTACCCTCTAAAAACATGTTGATGATATTTATTAAATTCGACATTTCATAACTCTCACGAGCATCCATTGTTTCCACTCTAAATATAAATTCATTTATGTCATGTGGTTTATTAGAACCATCATATCGAATTGTCCATTTTGGGGATATATGTATTTATCGACATACCTATATGGATTTCCAGTACATTTAGGTACCATATTTTGAGGTCTGGGTACTTCGAAATTATGATACCTAGGCAATACGTAACCGCCAAATGACCTGGACTTGATGTTACCGGTGTTGATTCAGAATTCGACACTCTCTGTGAAATAGTTGTATTCCTAAATGATCCATTTGTAGATTGGGCATTTTCTGGAATATCATCTGATTGGGGTTTCACCATGCTATTGTTTTTGTCTACATCACTCTCTTTGATCTTATTTGCTTGACCTAATACAATTGGATTTATAGTTTTTTGTGATGAACCTGACTCTTCTTGATATTTCACCGTGGTGAACTTTTTCGTTACTTGTGCTGGTTCTCTAAACTGCCTTGCTAAACCTCGCTGATGTCTTTGTAATTGTTCAATAATATTCTTCAAATTCGGAAGCTCACCATGAGTATTATGTAAGCGAATAGCGCGGCTCAAATAATGTGATGACATTGCCAGTATTTGCTTAATTTGTAATGCAGAACCTTCTTGCGGCAATTCTGAGATCAGTTTGGAAATTTGTTGAGATTTTTCAACATACAAATCACTTTCCGATTGTGGGGATATCATGAAATGACTATCTCTTGGTCTACATTTTACGTCCTCTCTTTCGCGTTTTAACCGGTCTACTAATAATTGTTCCGCCCCTGGTCTATTTTGAGCAATGCCCCGTACTTTAAATTCTACTTCCACCTCATCAGGGCTCAATAGTTGGATTAGATCGAGTTCGGAAACATATTTATAAAATAAAAAAAATTCCGTGAGTGGTATAGAAATATAGTATGTATTAATATAATATATGTAATTATCGAATCTATGGCTTAGCAAGTAAGTAATTAATTAAAAAAAGAAAACAAATAAATAAACAACAACAATAATTATATGAATAAATAAGGAATAACGTGAATACTAATTAACTTGAATACTATCAAAAAAAACAAAAAAACTGGTGAGGTGCTCAGAACTTCTGGAGTAATGACACCTGAAAACGTACAAACCTTAAAATATTTCAATAACGTTTTGGGATGAGCGGGTTATAACTTATTCATTTCATTGTGAAACTAATCCTTATAGGCCTTTGAGAACTCGAGGAGTCACCCCGGAATCTAATCATAAGCCGACTAAGGAGGCTATCAAACAATTAAATAAAACAATTATAACTTAATATTTTAAATTGCGAAATATACATTAACCTGAATCTAATAAATGAACTTGCAAATGTGAAGAAGTATGAATCGAGTGTCTGCAACAATTTCACCTTGAGATCGCACAAAATCATTGTAAGTCTATCAACATGAACAAAGTACAAACAAATATTCATCGTTTCAAACTTCTAATAAACAAAAAATTAAATTGGTTATATAAGCAAACGGTTACTAAAATACAATAAAAATTGAAATTTTTTTTTTTTTTTTTTTTAAATTCTGAAAACTAATAACAAAGAAGGAATTTATCCGCTGAAAATTTTCGTAATCAAGCGAATTTTCAAAAACCTGTAGATAGGAAGTGAAGCTTCCTGGATACATTATTAGGGCAACCAAAAGAAAAAAAAAAACGGTTAATAAAACAATTTACATTAATAGCACTAATAAACTCAACTGAAAATCTAGCGGATTTTCAGTAAACACTTTTTTCCCACAAGATATTTCAATTGGGCTCACTAACCATCAGGTAGCTGTTTCCGCGCCATTTTTTGTAACGGATCTATAGCGTGCTGCACATCCTGGTAGCGGGATAGCGATCAGGGAAATATGGGGTTCAATTTTAGCCGCCATAATTTAACAATCCGTACAAAAAAAAAATTGATGTGCTCAAAAAAAAAAAAACAATTTAAATTACAGGTTACATAACGAAATCACAACTCTAGGTCTATACTGAAAAACTCCAAGTCATACCTCCACGAAGTATGGTACCTCACCATAACGGAAAATTTACCACATCATTTTAAATTAAATAACTACCTGAACTCATTTTATGTTGCTAATAACACATTTAAATATATTTTATTAGATAACTTTTGCTTGTATATGTATGCTAATCCAAGTTCTAGCCGAACACAATCAAATATAACAATAATAAAATTTCTCGGACCAGCTGATTTGTAGAAAATATCCTCATTTAGTTGACAGGTCTATTGATAGTATATTTTCGTAATATTGTATACACAAAATAGAAAGAAAGTAAAGATGAATAAGTAATCTTGTGACCAATGCCGTTTGCGGATCACCGTTAGGCCACTCAAACGGTGTCGCAGAAAATCCTGTTTTTTTCTTATTAATTTTTTTGTTTTATAAAAAAAACTATTTTCCCGATTAGTTTTTACTGAATCTAGAACACAAGAGAAACATTATATTTAGCGTTACGTCATATAACACTCTACCAAATTAAAAAAAAAAAAAACAAACCGATATGATCTTACCTTTCCCTTTAAACTTTACAATTACGAATTTTTACGGAATGGTAACAATCGGCTAATAATAATGCTTCTTCAAGCTTCCTATAGTGGAAAATTTGAGGATTAATTAGCATACAGCCAACTACTTAGATTTTTTTTAATATGCCCTATATTTACCGGACGATTTTTTAAGCTTAAACAATTTATTATTCCAATGTGTACTGCTTCAGGTTTATATTGTTGTTTTTTTTCTGCTCTCAACTTATTAGCACTGGGGGCCTATTCTCGAATTTCACATCCATTTTCCACATGTGGACATCTGTCAAAGTTGTCAAAAAATGGTTCGAAAATTGTAATTCGTATATAAAACACATGCGGCATTGACATTTTCCTATATGGGGAATTTTTTCACATGCTTATACCCATTCGGAAATATTCCCTTAGTACCGAAAAAATTCAATTTTTATGAGTTTTGACAGGAAAACGGATGTGGAATTCGAGAATAGGCCCCCTGGCCACCAAATTACGAATGATTCAATAAAAATAAAAAACTTTATTTTGTTCCCACTCGGTCACAAATGTTTGGAAAAGTCCGTTACGATATTTATTTATTTATTTATAGTATTTATAAACAATTTAGTATTAAGAGGAAAAGCACACATGGAAACAAAGCAATCGAAACAAAAAAAGAAAAAAGAAGTTGCTTCCATTAGGCATAAAAACCTCTTAAATTTTTTCAAACAATTTCCACCTCGTGCTTACACATTCTATTTTGAGCAGTAGCTCATTTACAATAAAATGTACAGCACGAGGTGAAATAATATTAAAAATTAAAAATTAACAAAAATAACATGGTTATTAAAAATAAATTAAAAAACTACGTATTGCCCATCAATCACGCCACTCCAAAAATTTTGACCTAAATAATTTTGCCGATCCTAATCTCTTAATTTCCAATGGAATTGAATTCCAAAGGGAAACTCCCCTAACACAAAATGACGCGTTTAACGACCTACAACAATTTTTAGCCGGAATTAGGCGGAAGTTAGAGGAATGAAACCTACTAAACATTAATTTCCTATATAGATAACAAGGCTCCTTAGCTTTAAGAAGTTTAAAAATAAAAAGACAAACGCGAAATTCGTAAAAAAATAGATAAACTACATTCTAAAACAAGGCTAGAGTAGGCAGAAATATGATCGAACTTCCTAATACCAAAAATAAACCTGGTACAAGCATTGAAACATCTTTGGAGAACATTCATATTTTCCTGAATCATACCGAATAAAACTATGTCACCGTAAATAAAATGAGGAAGAAGATAAGACAAAAACAATTTTTTCCTAAACTGACTATCAGAAAATCCAACCACTTTATACAAACAACTAAGCATGCCAAAGACCCTCTTACTAATAGTAACTAAATGGTCACCCCAAGTAAGAGTTTTATTAATAACTAAGCCTAAATCCCTAACAGTATTTGAATATACAATTAGCGAACCCTGCAGAAAAATACCAGGAAAGGACGAGGTATCTAACGGTTTTTTATAAATTATAATCGACTGAGATTTATTCGCGTTTAAAACAAGCCTGTTAGAGACCGACCAGCGAACGATATTACTTAAATCTTCATTTATCAGACAAATATTCCTAACAATAGAATCCTGATCTAAACGACTATTTCTATAAATTTGAACGTCATCAGCGAAAATATGAAATGAACAATGTTGAATGGAGGATTCTATGTCATTTATGTACATAGAAAATAAGAGAGGACCCAGCACTGAACCCTGAGGCACGCCGGAAATTACAGGAAGGAAATCAGACAAGGAATTGTCGAAAAAAACTGCCTGAGAACGATTAGAAAGATAGTTAAAAATCAATTTGGCAGCAGAAAGCGAAAATCTAAACTGAGATAAGAGTTTATTGAAAAGAATTCTGTGATTAATAGAATCAAAGGCCTTAGAAAAATCTAACAAAGTTAAAGAAGTTAATTCTCTATTATTCATATTACGCCTAATATCATCACATACATTTAATAATGCAGTAGAAGTACTATGAAATTTTCTAAACCCAGATTGGAAGCAACTAATTAAACTATTGCTATTTAAATGCGATTGAATTTGATTTTTAACAACTATCTCGAAAGCCTTAGAGAGAGAACTTAAAATGCTAATTGGCCGAAAATGGGATAGCTCTAAAGGATTACTGATCTTTGGAATCGGGATTATTTTACTTAGCTTCCACTGATCTGGATAGGAAGAGGACGTGAGAATAAAATTGAAGATATGTAACAAGTATTTTGAGACGAAAGGGAAAACTACCTTAACGAATTTTAAATTGACGTTATCCAGACCAGAAGATTCCGATTTAACCTTCCAAATAGCAGATTGTAAATCCTCGAGAGAAATATTTGAAAACGAAAACGAATTAGAGGACGCGTTAGAGAACAAATCGACGGAACTACTGCCCGAGTTCAGACTAGAGTAAAAATAACTATTAATTTCATTGGGTTTGAAATCCCCACTTGAACTAATCTTGCATTTACCCAGGCCTAAATTACGAACATTACGCCAGAAAACCTTGGGAGGAAGAGAGGAGTCTAACTTGTCCTTGAAAAAATTACGTTTAGCAATTCGAATTAACCCTACAACTCTGTTACGAGCCTGCTTGTAATCTAAATGAGACTGACTATTAGGACACCTTTTCCATACACGATATTTACTAACTCTAATATTTATGGCATTCGAAATTTCCTGAGACAACCAAGGCGGAGATTTTGCTTTGCAAGTAACCTTTTTAAGCGGAACGCAACTATTAAACACCAAACTAAGATACGAGTTGAAAAATTCTATTTGGCTAGTTGCCGAACTAAGGCAAAAAATATCCTCCCAAGGAACTGAGTTACAAACTAAGTAAAGGCGGGAATTGTCTATACTAGAAAAATCTCTAAAGCTAAAACTCTTAGGTTTAGGTGGAGAGTAAGAGTTTACAGAAAAAACTAAAAGATCATGATGGGATCCCATACCGAGAGACAACTGATTGAAAAAACAAATAGAGTTATTAGTAAAAGATATGATATGATCAATAAGGGAATAAGATGCCCCGCTAGCGGTTGGACAAGAAAACGTTGGTGCCACAGTGTTGTGTACGGATAAATTAAGACTATTTAAAAGATTCAAATAATCCCGAGGGAAGCCGGACTTTTGGAGTATATCGAAATTAAAGTCACCTGATATATACATTTCATCGAATCTACAAGAGAAATAACTAAATAAACTTTCTAAGTCTACAAGTGATTTTTTAAATTTGGCATACGATCTCTTACTAGTTTTTGGTGGGTTATAGATGGTACCGACTAAGATTTTACGACCATTAATAAAAATATTGACAAATAAAAACTCTAAATCCGATACTAACAATTCTGAAATGGAAGAAGGTATAGTAACTAATATAGCCTTAATGTGATCTCCTACAAACATACATAAACCACCATAATTAAGGGGAGGTACCGCTCTATCTTTCCTAAATATATTATAACCTTTGATGGCCAAAGTTAAATTAGGGATATTCGGATTTAAAAATGTCTCAGAGAAACAAAGAATGTCCACGGAAGCACCATTAAAAATGTGACGAATCTCGTCAATATTTGGGACTAAACTTTGCACGTTAAAACTAGCTACATTTAATAAAGACCTATCGACTAACATAGATTTTAAAACTACATTGGGATTATTAAACGACATTACAATCAAAAATAAACACGACGTGACGTGATTGAAGCGCAATACTTACAAATAAATAAAAGGAACGCTTCATCCAAACCGAACCGGATTACTGGAAATCTAAAACGAAAAGAAACAAAAAACCAACCAAAGTAATAAATGACAAATTAACGTAAACAAAGGAACAATACTTAACCGTTGAGCCCCTTTTTATGTCCTAATTTATTTTAATTGTTTTTTTCCCTATTGTGGAAAAAAAACACAAAAAAAAGACACTACCGACTAAGGCTACTAATCACGATCAATCTTGGTTAATGCCATATAAGAGAGAAAAAAAAAACAATCATAAACCAGAACGGGTATCTATTACTAAACATAAATATCATTTCATAAGTCAGGGGTATGAAACACTACTATTTTATAAATTGCGATATGTATTGAAATAATTAAAGTTGAATAAAGCATATGTAACAACGACTAGTAATTGGTATTACCATATGTTAATAAAAACCTTTTTTTTTAAATTGTGAACAAAATCATATTTAGAAACTGCAAATTTACTAAATAAGTCACACCAGAAATCCCGTTTAAGAATATATACTGAAATTGCCAAACTAACCACTTCGAAAACCCGATTTTTTTTGGCAGGTTGTGGAGGTTCTATGGTCGATTCTGGCCAATGCAGGCTGTTCTTAACAAATGTTTAGTTATGCACATTGTCGCACAATCATAATAAATCGAAAATCAAGTTCATTTGTTAAACATAATAAATGGGATTTCTGGTTGAATAATCACAACAGAAATCCCTTCCTGTTACCGAAAATATCATCGTAAATGGGATTCCTTATCATCTCTATCTTGGTAGAAAAAGGGCCAATAACCAAATTTCTTGTTTTGAGATTATAAACGTTTTACTTTTCGGTTATACAAAATTCGTTATATATTCTAAATTTTAGTTATCAAAAATTTAAGATTTTTCTATATTTTCTTAATTATTAATAGTTTTGAATGGAAATTGGGCGTTGCAAAAATATTTGGATTGGAAATTGGTCCTGAAGTTAAGACATATTTTATTTTTAGAACGTCCTGCATTATTATTACTAAACACTTTATAAACATTTGATTGCTGCAACTATTCTTCTTCAGAATTTGAATCATGACCATATATGGAATTTTGTTACTCGCAGCTCCGATAAAATGATCTGTTCTCAAAAAAGGGATTTATTTATCTTAATTTGCTATTGTGTTTGTTTTAAATGATCATTAATTCGTTTGGCATTACGGCTTCGTAAATACAAATGTAAAACCTTCACATACGTCATACTTTCGTTGGTGCCGACTCGAAGCCCTGTTTAGTGGTCCGATTTTGTGAACGAAGTACGCGTCTCTCTAAACCATCTAAGCTTTGACGATTTTATGAATCCGATGATGTCGATTTTATTGAAATTTTTTCTGATCTCGTGATTCATGTGCATTCATCACCGAGAATTATTGTGACCTTCTTACGCTCAGTTATAGCTGTTTTCTGTGTGTTTTATGCTGTCAGTGTCCAAGACACACAACCAAAGGTGAGAACTGGTCTTATCAGCCCTTTGTAGATGTCCAGTTTTATTTTAATACGTGTTATATGAGGTGACTTGAATATTTGGATGTTGGCGTAAAATGCTCAGTAGCTTGCTGCGATCCTCGATGAAATAATCACAGAAATAGAGTTTTGCTCAGTGATCAATGATCCTAGAAATTTGAACTCATTCACCTTCTCATATTGTGTATTTCCTGAAATAAAGTGTCCTCGCGTCCGCCTTCTCGCGGTGACCATGTATGTAGTCTTCCCTCCGTTGGTCTGAAGGCCAATTTGTTGGACTTTTACTCTGGTTGATTTATAATTCAGGAAGCTGCGTTGCACCATATTGAGCTAGCGAATGTGTAACATTATATCCTTTTGGGTTTAGGGAAGATACGCCCTATTTGTTTTCGGCCTGGATGGTGCACATCAGTTTGGACAGGGTAAAAAAAAATGCGTAAAGATTGTTTCCAATTATGCCACGATCGTCATCACGTCTTCTTCTCACATCTCTCAATCCAAATAAGAAACTCCACTAATACATTATTATAGGCTTTTGCCAAACATGGATTTATTAATCAATAAGCATTAAAAAAAAACAGTCGCTTGCTTATCTTTAACTTTAAATTAAATTGAATATCTTTATGTGGTATATTCGGAAATTATAAGAAGCAGATATTAAGAAAAAATAATCACTTACCACCTTTGTTTGAAGACCAGAGCGCTCAAGTATCCACCCAAAAATGGATATATTGTATATGTATATACTAATTTTAGTCTTTTAGATTGATAAAAAAAAATTGATATCCACTTCCGAAAATTATTGCTCACGTCGGTTATTCAATTTAAAACAAAAAAATTAACACTAAATCACTAACAATAAACTCTAAGAAAACAATAATAATATAAATAATTAAGACGAATTAAGCACCAAAAAAAAATTAATTAAATCGTTTCGTATCCATAATTAAATCGCGTAATTCCTAAGTGATGTGATGGGTAACGGTAAAGCAAGATGTCCTACTTTCCATGAGATGAGCCCATATATAAATTTCCGACCAAAAGAAACGGCCTGTGTGCCCATACAAAAAAATAGAGACACGCGGTTCGTGTTCCCTTGATGGCCTTACTGCCTCTCTGTCACTTGATTTAATCCCAGGGCGACGTATAACGTCGGTAAGAGATATCACGACCGCGTGTTATGCTACGGTTATCAAAAACGTCGTATCAACTACAAAAAAATATAAATGATAACAGTAAGAAAGGGTTGTGACCCAAGATTTAAAAAAACATCGTGTTTTACCTATATATTTAATAGCGATAAACACTATATTGAACTCCAACTAGGAACTATTCACTAGTCGGGTTATAGTACGTATTAACTTATTTATATAGTACGTAAATATTGCCACACTACTTGGCCTTTTAAAATTTATTTTTAATAATATTTGGAGACCGATGGTTTCATCCAACACGATCCAATTCAGAAATGAAAAATCAAGAGTTATCGAAGTATATAAAAATTAAATTACCTTTATGATAAACCGTTTGTCATTGAATGCACAGGTACAACTCAATTAACTCCGACCCGTTACTCCATAACATACCAATTAGGTAGAATCTAAATAGAATACACCCAACTGGAGTTAATTGTATAAATTGCAACAACAACATTTAACAAAAAAAATACAATTGAACGGTATGCCACCTCAAGTATAAATTGGATCAATGTTGGTACATTACAAATGGCGTACTCCAATGAAAGATTGAGGAGAGTTTGAGCTATTGGGTCGCTTTGCCTCACGAAATTTGGCCTTCTTTCAGCACCTTGCATATTGAGCCTTAAAAGCTGGTACATAGAAACCAACTTTTACTATATGCTCAGCTAGGACAAGACGTTCCATAACTTATCCTCTAAATGCTGTCATACGCCTGTTGCAAGTCTACGAATAGGCTGTGCACGGGAATATCCTTTTCACAGCACATACAAACCAAGAAACCACATTGATAATCATCCAAAATCGTCTCACTATAAGTCGCTAAAACTTTGCCGCGACTATGTTGGCCAAAACTTTGTTGTCTGTGTTCACAAAGCTATACCGCGGTAGTTACTACAGTTTAGCTGATCTCTCTTTTTATGAAGTGGATAGATAAGAGCCGTCTTCAACTCTTCTAGGATGTCTTCTCTAGACCAAATTATTGATATGACCTCAAATAAGCGGTACATAAATATGCAACAATAATTTTTTGGCGGATGAAAAGATAACTTGTATTCCTCGTTGAATATTTCCCTGTAATTTCATTCATTAGCAGTTTTCTTGTTTTAATTTTGACAGAAGTCATGGTAAAGTCTATACATTTTTAAACAGTTTTTTGAATATGTTTCACGAGAATAATGACTTTCATATTTCGGATAACAGACCCATGTGATCCGGTACCAGTTGTTCAATTTATTTAGCAAAAGTTTCGCTTGGTTCCCTAATTTCCTACGACCTTCGGATGAACAGGTCGGTATTTCCAGAAGTACCTACGTCTTGTTTCTTTGATTATTCTTATTTTTTTAAGAATTAAAGCAAAATTGTTCAAGTGGCTTCAGGTTGATCCATTTGTTTATTTAAACTTCGCCTTTTTTTAGTTTCTAGAATTTAAATTTGCATTTAATATGTATTGATCTTGTCGATCCCTGAAAAGGTGGTCCAACTCATCAAACATAGCTTGCCTTTGAGTAGCAGTTACTTTAGAAAAGTTACTTTAGCTAAGAAAATATTCCGAACCTCTTGATGATTGGGATGTCTCACAGAAATATTATAGTTAGGAGAGCGTTCATTAACATCGTCAGTGCCACTATACGAAAACACAATTTCTTTCTCTATAACATTTGAAGTATTGCTTAGATCTGAGAATAAGCAATAAAATGTTTTAGGATATAGTTTTATAAATATTTTGATGTGACCTTTTTAAACAAATAACCTTCATTGTTTTCTACGACGTATTCATTTTCTACTGTGTTCCGCTGTAACTCCATTATAAAATACTTTAATCTGGAAAATTATATGCATAAGTGAACTCACCTCAAGCCAACCCGATCTAACCTCCAACTTAACCCGCAAATAAATTGCTAACTTAACCCACATCTAACACCAACTAAATCTAAATCCCTTGACACATTTCGATTTAATAAAACCGATTTAGTGAATTTTTCGAGCTTATTCGCTTTTAGCTAATCACTTTGTTTTTGTATCGAATACTTAAACGAGTTTAGCTAAATCGGATTTATTAAACCACAGTGTATCTAGGGTATTACTCAAGCTTAACAACAGCAAATCAACACGATCCGAAAATTATATCTGTACATAAACTCAACTCATATCAACTCAATTTTACCTCCATAAGAACTTCAAAGGAAACCCGGCTCGAGCCAAATCTTAGTTCACATCTCAACTCCAAACACAATAGTGAGCTCAATTCCGAAATCATCTCGATCCTAAAAATTGTATTCAACTTAACCCTCAACCAAATCCTAAGTTCAACTCCAACTCAACTTTCAACTAAACTCCCAAATGAAACTGCCTGCTCAACCACAACTCAACACTCTACTAGACCGCAACTCAACACTCAACCCAACCCCAAACTGAATGCCCAACTTCAAAAACTACATGCAACACAACTCAAGCTAACTTTCAACTCAACAATCAATACAACCCCAAATAAATCTCTAACTGAACGAATGACTGACTGAACCTCAACAAAACCCCAACTCAACACTAACCTAACCCCAGCTCAACCCTAACTCGACCCTCATCAGCCCTTAACTCAATTCCAATCTTAACACCTAACTCAACTCCCGAACCAACATTGTGGGAAAAACTACATACATTAACTCAACTCAAATCAACATAAGCTAACTCTAAGTCATCATTGATCACTCAGCATAATCCAGTCTCAACTCAACCTGCAAATAAATTCGCAACTCAACCTTCATCTCAACACAAAACCATGTATAAGTACCATATACAGTTGATCACAAAATTGAGCGTACACCTTTAAAAAAAAGAGAGTTTGTTAAATAATAAGTACAAAAACAACAATTTAATTTTATTTTTTTATATATTTCGAAATATTACATATTTCTAAACTTAATTTCTAAAAAAAATAATAAACCAATTAAAACAATTCATAATAATTAAACAAAAAACAAAAATCACAATATTTCAGTATCACAAAATTGAGCGTACACTTAACATAATTTTTGAGAAGTTCGTAGGTTTTACTGTATTAATGTGTGGCCACCTTTAGCGTCTATAACCGCCTGTAAACGACGTGGCATGGATTCCACCAGTTTTTTAGTATAAGATGCCTCAATATTTTGCCATTCATCCATTATTTTATTTTTTAGCACTATTTTATTGGATGAATTGCTATTTGCAACCCGTATCTTTATTTCCCGCCACAAATTCTCAATCGGGTTTAAATCCGGTGATTGAGGTGGAGTTTTAAGTTGGTGGGGAACGTTGTGTAGCATCCATCTTAAATATGAAGAATATTTGGGGTCGTCATCTTGTTGATAATAAAAATCAGAAGACAAACCTAATTTTTCTGCAGTTGGTCGCACATTTCTTTTCAAAATTTCGAGATAATCTATTTTATTCATAGTTGTCTCAATAAATTCCATATTTCCTACCCCATAACATAACTGATCCTCCTCCATGTTTTACTGTTTAAACTAAGTTCTTCATTTTCAAAGATTCATTTGGCTTTCTTCAAACAGTTTTCTTCCCGTCCGAGCTAAATAAATTTATTTTGGTTTCATCTGTGAATATTACCTTATCCCAGAAACTTTGAGGCTCCTTGATAAATCTTTTAGCAAAGTCAAGACGTTTTTGTATATTTATGTTTGACATTAATGGTTTTTTGCGAGCTATTCGACCGTTCAAATTGTTCTTGTGTAAAACACGGCGTACAGTTTCTGTTGATATGGCTTTTTGTGTGACTTCTGACATTTTCAATGTAAGCTTTGGAACACTAGCTTTTGGATTTTTTTTTGATCTCACGTACAATAAATCGCTCGTCCTGTTCACTTAAAATTCTTTTCCTGCCTCTACCTTTTTTGTTTTTAGAGTTCCCTCATATTTCCATTTGTTTATAATTTTTTGCACTGTAGAATGACGTCGGCCAATAATTTCGCCTATTTCACGCAACGATTTTCCCTGACTGCACAGTTTAATGACCAATTTTCGAGTACATTGATCGACTTCTGTTCTTTTGCTTTCCATTTCCAAAATGTTTAATTTCGCTGAGATTACCGTATATGATTCTTAATCAAAATTTTAAAAAATAAATTTCAAAACTACCCTTACTACGCCAAACTTACTATACGAATAACATTTTTGAGGAATTACGTAAATTGAATGGAAAATTTCTAGTTCTCAATGAGCGTACGCTCAATTTTGTGACATTGAAATGTTGTGATTTTTGTTTTCTCTGTATTTATTATGAATTGTTGTATACATTTTATTATTTTTTTTTTTAGAAATTTAGTTTAGTGACGTAATATTTCGAAATATATAAAGAAATAAAATAAAATTGTTGTTTTTGTACTTATTATTTAAAAAAATATGTTTCTTTAAGGGTGTACGCTCAATTTTGTGAGCAACTGTATGTTAATAATCAAGTGGTTTTATAAATTCGTATTGAAGATATGCGATCTTCTTTATGCACATGTTCCAAAAATTTGTCAACTCTCTGCCTGCAGATAGACGTTCAGACAAACAGATGTCCAGACATTCAAGCAGAGGGAAGGACATTTTTGTTGTTGCTTTTTCGGGTTCAGCGTCCTTCAACACATCGAACAAACTGGTTTTGGACAAACACAATTTTTAGCCTTTTTGTAGCAGGATTTCAATAACTTTGAAGTATTAACAAATTGATGTTTTTGATATTTTGCTTTTTCACGTCTTATCCTAGTTTCCACAGCTTGATCCAAAAGTAAAAAGTTTACGATAACTATTATACAGTGAAACCTCATGCGAGCGTACATCGACGCTACCAAAGAAAATGCCCTTTACAATGAGGTGTCCGATTAGCCGAGGGTAATTTATTTGAGAAAAGTAAATTTGGGACTCATAAATTTGATCGTTCAAAGCGGGGGGTGTCCGCTAAAGCGAGGTTTTACGGTATTTAATTCATTTTTATGTGCAACAAACAGTAATTATTCCAGTTTGATGAAATCATTGAGCAGAAAAAAAAATTGGGATTATAATTGCGAAATACAAACAATTATTATTATAAATGTAAATATTTTTAAAATTGTTTTGAAGTTTTTCCATGATTCTTGCGCAAAGGTTCTAACGCAAAGCGCCTTTGGGAAGTTCTCTATTTTAGTATGTGAATATTATTAAAAACACAAATTTTTGAAGAATGCTTAATTTTCTATGAATGTTACAATTTCAACAAATCGCCAAAGCGAGTTTAGTCCGATAACTCTTCTTTCAAACGAACTTTTTCTGGTCCCATTGACAATTTAAAAAAATTGAGTTGGTTGTGACGCCAACTAGATATTATCAATTTTTGACATTTCCACTTAAAGAAATATTAGAACGTGCGCATCTATACAACAAGTAAATCGAAACGTATGCCGTCTTACTTTGGTCACAAGAATAGTTATTGGTATAAAAATAAAAATGCAAATTATGCTCAAAATAAAAACCGAAAATAATTTTCTTTTTACTTTTATCAATTGACATTAAAAATTAAATAAAAAAACAAAAAAAAATTTCAAAAATATTCCTAGAATAATTCTATACCAACAAAAACTAGTTTTGAAACTATTCATTCCGGAATGAAAATACATGGCATTGTTGTTGTAAAATGCTCAAAGTAAGACGGCAGTAATTTCTATAGTGCAAATGTGCATTCTATATCAAAACTTTAATTATAAAACGATTGGGAAGCAACTTGCTTATATTAAATAAGAAGAGATTAAATTATGAGTGATTCACAATAATTTCTTTGTTTTTAATTTTATAAAAATAAAACTAATTAAATATTGTAAAATAGTTTAGTCGAGATTTGAATATTAATGTGATTCATTTAAATAACTTGTATGAACTTTTCAACAATATCAAGCTTGGGATATCACACAGCTCCACTACATCCAACTAGTTTGTCTCCTCCTGCGTTCATTCATTAATATAAACGGGATTTTTTTTTTTCAAGTTGCGTCAAGCTGTTTGTTTTTGTTTATCAAAAATTAATAAATATATGTATTTAGGTAAAAGTGTTAATTAACAATAATTATCTTGAAACGACTAAATTAAAATTCGTAAAACACTTAATAAAGTTTGGTGCTTCCTGTGCCTTGACAATTCGTGTTGAATTTAAAGTTGAGTCAGGCGTTGTCAATGTTTACAACAACAACAACAAAAAAACAAATCGAACAGAATTTAACACGTAATTAACTCTAATTAGAAATGTTAATAATTAATTTATTTATAAATGTATTATGAATCCCTTAATTGTTCTGACACGAGAAACTTACATTATTTATATTTGCAATTACAATATACCGGAATAAATTTTAAAATTTGCATCTAAATTAAATCCTCGTATCACTACCATGTGTAATCTGTTGTAGTTAAATCGTATAAAGATTAATTAGTGACAAAAGGGTATAAATAATTTAAAATTTGTTGCATTTTTGCTCAGGAATTGTACATGGATTACATTCTGGCAAACACAATCAATAAACGAGCGGTTATTATGCATTTCGCGTAGGTATCAAATACTCGTACATTGTTAATTTTTCAATGACAATTAACAATAATTTTGCATTGGTGATAAGCCAAATGTCATCAAAACATTATTTTGTAAAATTAAAAAGCCTTCAAAATTTATAATACAAGTCAATACGTATAATGTAGGCAAATGTTATTCATTGGATGTGAATAATTGAGTTATCTTAGCACATCTCAAATTGTGGAGACCCACTCCTCCACAAAGACCTAAACAAAATTGATAACCCTATTTCTTTTACTTTGAAGAATTTCATTTCAATCATTTTAAATTTTTAATAGGAATAAAAGGAAATGTCCTACAACAACTACTTTCTTGTATACAAATCCATAGGGTGTTAGTTTGTAGCGCTGGGCGTTTAATTCGAAAGTATTTTATTATTATTATTATTATTATTGGGGGGGCCATGCGGGCGATCAGCCACTTCGCACTGCGACCTAAAAGGGCTGCTGGCTGTTACGGCCGCTTAGTATTTATTTTTGCTGACGGTTTAATAAGTGCCATGATCTCAGCTGATTTTATTATTATTGATTATAAATTATTAAATTGAGGGAATTCCTTTTACGGTTTTCAGGTCATTGAACTGAGTTTTCTTGTTTTATTATTGTATGAAATGGAATGATACTATTACGAATTTTTTGATTTTTAATTGTTTTTGTTGTAAATAGCCATGCGTCACAGATTAATCAAGTTGTATGGTTTGGTTGTCTGTATTTATTCCTGTGTAGAGACCCGTTTTCTCGGTGATTGTTTTTTTTTGTCTCAGGTTGGTGTATGGGTCATATTTTTTTTTAGGATGATGTATGGGTGACCTAATACTACAACTTTTATTGTATACTTGAGTTGAGCTGACGAATTTACATAGGGACAGAAATAATTTGGTATTTGTCGACATAAACAAATAAAAATATTTCTGTAAATTATTGATAGTGAGGCTTCCGTGTGCTCAAGTTTAAAAAACCAAAAAAAATTATTCTTGGTTATTCTTGGATTATTGCAGTTAAAATTAATAAATTGTATTTAGAGTACGTAAGGCAAAGCACTGTTGAATTTTAAAGTGCCTCATTAGTTTTTTTTGTGGAATTACTGGAGCTTTCTCATAGTTCGATTTTGAAATTGAGAATAAGACGGAGTCTCAGGTAATTGGATTATGAAGTAATAACCATAAATGATATTAATATTTGCCTGTTACCTCAGCCACCAAGATTATTCAGTGGATTTGGGAACATTTCCACCATTTCACAAGCAGTCCAAGGTCATTTAACAAACCGCTGTTGTCCCGCTTGCAGTATTTTCGTGTTGCGAATTAATTCATGGGATAAATGTATCACTCGATATCTTTTATGAAACAACGTGTAGTGTTTGTGAAGATTAAAAGTTAAAAAGTCAATCTTGATCAGTGAAAAAAAAAAATTTTATTTATCACAAAAAAAAAAAAGAAATAATTATTAGTAGTTTTAAGATTAAGTTAGAAAAAAAATATTGTTAAATTGAACAAAAATTTATGCTTTTTGTGTGATATTGCGCTGTGTGTTCAAGGATATTTCTGTTCAAGTAGCAGAAAGATTCTTTATATTATTTTCAGCACCCCAAATTACCTGAGAGTACTCTGAGGACATTTTTTTGGATTGGTGAGTTTAATTTTATTTCTAAAATTTATTTTTTTTTTTCTCGTTATATATGTATATACCCATTTGTATATATACGTATTATGCACGTAAAAAAAAGCATATATTTTTTTATTATAAATTCTATCGCTTAATACGATTTTTTCTAGTATTAGGGTTTTGTTTATAAATTTCAAAAATTATTGGATTTCTTTAAAATAAATTTTTTTTTTATATAACATGGATTGATTTTTCATATTAATAATTGGTGATGATGTGGCTTATTGCAATGGGGATGAAATTATTCTTATTTTGTTTTAAACACGTGTAAGCTTTGTTCGATCTTACAAAATTCTGTAACGGCGATAAAAAGAACCTTCCCAGCCAACTGTAGTTTATCCATACAAATACGTGTTTGTCGCCGGAGGTCAGTAACATGGCCCCAGCTTAATTATCCGTCCAGTCAATATTCAGGTTCTTAATGAACCTGAAAATACTGCCTCCCGGTACGTGATACATACTATCTGGGCTTATTGCTCTCCCTCCTAGATGTTTACTACAGCATGTAGTTCCGCTAGAAAGACGGTAGCATTGGAGCTCAAGGACCTCGAGAGGGTTGTCCCACTCCCGTATATTCCTAATCCTGCCCCGTATTCCGTTTGATTTTACTGTTACGAGTTGCTGGGAATTGCAAATCACCTGTAGGTCACTCAGCTTTACTACAGGAAGGCTAAATAAAACTGGAGGGTGCCTGGTATCCAGAGTCCGCATATTTTGGGCTGATTAATCTATCAGCCATTCATCTTTCGGAATATGCTGTTCCACCTTAGATTAGGGTTTTTTGTCAAGGTTTTCTCCTTTAGCGCCGTACTTTAGCCTGTGCCAAATGGCCAAAAATGTGCCAAGTGGCCTTAGTTACCAGTGGTTGCCACGAGGAGGCAGTACGTACACTTGCGAATTATGAACAGGTTACCCCTTACACAATTGTACTCGTCACGCAGCTGCCTAATGACAAGACCAGAACAGCTCACGTGATGCGCACCCTACTGGAAGGTTACGGAGTTGGTACATTAATCTACTCAACTTTGGTCCCCCCCCCCCTCCCCCTCCAATAGACGCTAAACCACCAAGAGCAATATAATAATGACGTTTTCATTCATCAGAGCAGAGCGTATTTATTTTCTCAATATAGCGCAATAACACAGAGCGAAAAGATGATAACACAAACGCAATAGTGGAAGAGCAAGAGCCTTATAATAATAATAATGCTCCAGTTCTTCAGAGCGATATTTTTTTTTTCACAATATCGCTCTTTATAAAGAGCTTTTTAATAGTTTTTATTATCGCTCTTGAACAAAAATGAAGAGCGAAGAGCAAAATGAAATCCCATTTTAAACTCTGCCACTACCAATAAATTTTTTTTTTAGGCGAGTCCATATTATTGTCTAACGATTTAGCAGTTGAAGCCGTTGTTATGTTATTATTCTCATTTCTCTTAGATCTTGAAAGTATATTGGTGGGGCAAATTTCATATCAGTTTGTTTTGTTTTTTTTTTAATTTTACAGACGACGACTGTTGAGATGGTCTTGGTTTTAACTAACTTTCCACGTTAATATTAATAGCGGCTGATGTTTTATTTAGCAATAACAAGGACGCTGATATAGCATCGATAGAATTACTCATATGATCATTCGTTTCCTTGAGAATTTTATAAACATCGATACATACACTACATCGTCATGAAAAATTAGGAATTATCGAAATGGCATCAAACACAGGTTTTATAATCCCTGCACATCCAAAATGAATAAGTTTATTACATTCACCAGCACAAGAAAAAAAGTTTTCAAACACTTTGGCACTACATTCACAGCACACGCAGACATTATTATTTAAATCAAAAAATATTAGTTAATAAAATCACAGTTATGTATTTATGTATCACAGATTATTGATAGATTTTATGATTTTTAGCCGTTTCACAGTTATTAGAAAAATAGTTAATTTAATTGAAAACTAAATAACAAATTTTTTAAAATTAAATCAAAATGTTAACACAAAATGTATAGATAAATTATTTAACCATATGAAAATATTAAAATTTAATTTTAAGAGCAAATTGTATACGTGTGATCACAACGATCATCAAGCGACTCATAAAGCACAATACAATGTTTGCCGTTCTATGTTTTATGAAACAAAATGTTTGACGTAAAATTTTTTTGCCTGATTCAGTGTGCATAGCGCTATATACAATCGTATGCATTTTGGTCGCCAGTCGCTTTAAGACAAGAAAATAACGTTTATCCACTTTTGATATATAATAGCGCGATAACTATGCTGATTTCAAATAAAGAAAATGTGTAATAATCCATTGTTATTGTATAATCCACGCTGCTAGGGGTAATGTGAGTTATATTTGGTATAACAAAATGTTGAGTAGTCATTGGAAAATTATTCGTAGTCAAATTGAATGAAAAACTATATTCCAAAAATTAATTAAATTAAAGTACACCATGACAATTTAAAGAACGGTCACTATGATAAAATATATTTCAAAATTCAATGCTCCACTGTGAAAACACAAAATGGAACTATTTCTTATTAATTTACGAAATTTATTTCAACAAAAGTGGATAAAACGTTGTATGCCACTCGTGAGCAAAGAGATATTATCCACTCGGGATAATGTCCCACTCGGCTATCGCCTCTTGGGACAAACTTATCCCTCATGGATAATATCTCGTTTTGCTCACTAGTACCATAATAGTTATTTATGGTACTAGTGAGCAAAACGAGATATTATCCACGAGGGATAAGTTTGTCCCACGAGGTGATAGCCGAGTGGGACATTATCCCGAGTGGATAATATCTCTTTGCTCACGAGTGGCATACAGCGTTTCATCCACTTTTGTTGAAATAAATTTCGTAATTTAATAAGAAGTAGTTCCATTTTGTGTTTTCACAGTGGAGCATTGAATTTTGAAATACATCTTATCATAGTGACCGTTCTTTAAATTGTCATATAGCGTATTTCCTTGACAAATTTACAACAACAATTGCAAAGGATGATTCCCCGCAAGAATAACATTAACCCAAAAAAAATTGGGTTTAATTAAACATAATTCTAATTCTTGGTTATGATACCTTCCACCAGAGTCATAATACATATTAAATTTATATTTTATTTGGAAAGGTTGGCTTTTTTCAATTAAATCAAATTTGCTATTTTCTTGGAAAACAAATAAACCCAAAAAAATTCGAATTCAATTTTTGTCAACAAAATACGCTTATAGTGTACTTTAGTTTAACTAATTTTTGGAATATAGTTTTTCATTCAATTTGACTACGAATAATTTTCCAATGCCTACTCAACATTTTGTGATATACCAAATATAACTCACGCTGCCCCTAGCAGCGTGGGTTATTCAATAACAATGGGTCACAAATCACTTATAATAGATTACACCTTGCGCACTTTACCTATTTGGATTATAAAATAAACGGCAGTCAAATGACGTCAATTGAGACTGAACAGTTTTGTTTCACAATATCGTTGTATGTAATTGAATCTAAAAATTAAATTAAATTAAATAAATAATGCGGTGCGCCGTATTTAATTGTTGTAATAACAATATAAATATGTAATTGTTCATATAGTTTTCATTCTTTTCCAACAAATAGAAATAAGACATTGTTGAAAGCATGGATCCTGTTTTGTAGGAGGAAAGAAATATTCAACCATAATACATCCAGAATTTGTAGCGCCCATTTTACTGACAATGATTTTGCAAACAAGTTAGAGCATAAAATGGGTAAGAATTATTATAAAAAATTTTGTTAGTTGAGTTGTAATTCTAATATTATATCAAGGATTTTCAAAAATTCTAAAATTAAAATCGGGTGCGATGCCAACTTTGCGACCAGTTTGTGAAGTGAACGAAAGAGTTTTGTTAAGGAATCAAAATCGATTGTCTCGAATCCAAAGACGAGAAGACAAAAAAATGATTAAATCATTACTTGGTGAATCAAATTTCAGTTTACCCGAGCTTGTGTATTGCGAATCAAATGATTTAGAAGAAATGGTATATGATAATAACAATGATCGGGAAGAGCCAGAAAAACAAATAAATAAATCGGAATTTGATGCCTTAAAGGACGAGATGTATGTATTTAGTTTGTTATAAAACATGAGAATTAACCGCTATAATGTTATCATAATTTTAGGGACAATTTTAAACAGAAAAAGCTTACCGAAATTCAAAAGTTAAAAGCCGAAATTCAAAATTTAAAAGACCATGCAGACTTGCTTAAAATGAATTTAGAGAGAAAAGATTTTGAACTACAGAATTTAGAAAGTAAATTGAGAGAACTATTTACACCAGGCCAGATACAAAAATTAAAAAACGGCATTAATAAACGTATGCAATGGGCAGAAGCTGACATCGCCAGATCTATTACACTGTATTCGGCCAGCCCTAGAGCTTATAAATTATTAAAACAAAAGCAATTTCCTCTTCCTGCTGTCCACACTCTCCAGAAATGGGCACAACAAATTGATATTTCTCCAGGGATTCTTGAACCGGTTATGAAAATTATGAAAGCAGCAACTGAACTAAGTGAATCCCAGAAAGTTTGTATCTTGAGTTTTGACGAAATGAAGATTAGGGAAACTTATTGCTACGACCGGTCATCGGATTCCACGTATAAACCTGCAAAATATTGTCAAGTTGGAATGTTGAGAGGTATACGTGAATTATTATTACTATTGTACATTTTATTTTAATAAAATGAATTCTTATCAATTTCAGGGTTAATCTCCAAATGGAAACAACCATTTTATTACGATTTCGATCGTAAAATGGCGAAACAAATTTTGTTCGAAATATTACAAAAAGCGGAAGATTGTGGTTACACTGTGGTGGCTATAACTAGTGATCTCGGAGGAGGTAATCGAGGGCTATACAAGGAACTTAACATAGAAACACATAAACCATGGTATGATTATTAAATTATATTTCTCATGTAAAATTTATTAATTTTTTTTTTATTAGGTTTATCTTTGGAAACAATAAAATATACGTATTTGCGGACGTACCTCACCTTATTAAGCTTATAAGGAATCATTTTATTGATAATGGTTTTTTGATAAACGGTAAATGCGTAAAGAAACAAATAATTTTGAAACTTCTATCGTGTACATCAACAGAACTGACCATTACTCACAAAATTTCCAGTAACCATTTATGTAAGTGTTGCTCAAGCAGAAAGACAAAAAGTCAAAATGGCTACCAAACTTTTTTCCCATACCGTAGCACAAGCTCTCTCGAGGGCCATCGACCTTCGATTGAGAGAAGACGAAAATTGGGAAGAGTGTTATAATTTATTTAAGCTTGTACAATTGGAAATATTTTAATATTATGTACATATTTAAATCATTATTTTTTTAGACTAACGATTGGTTTGATGTGATGAACGTCAGAGTATATTCTGCTGATTCCAGAGAGCGAGTTCAGGCCTACGGACTAGCCATTAAAGTGCAAAATGACATCTTAGATATGATGACCAAAATGATGAATGAGATGCTAGTATTGGGAAAGAATACATTACTACCGTTTCAAAAAGGTAAACTATTTTATGTTAATGTATTATTATTAAAAATTATTATAATTTTTTATAGGAATTATTCAATCAAATACCGCATTAAAATTGTTGTACGAAGATATGAAACAACGTTTCAATTTTAAATACATTTTGTCGTATCGTTTAAACCAGGATGTTTTAGAAAATTTTTTTGGTACTATCCGTGCAAAGGGTGGTCTGTACGATCACCCTGATAGGCAGGAATTCAAATACCGTTTGAGATCCTACATTTTGGGGCATAATGAAGGGGCAATATCTGAAAATGCAAATGTGGCAATTGACGATACCCCTGATTTGGTAACATCAGAATCAACGCTAACAGCTAACAAAATTAGCTTTCGCCTTAATAAATTATTAAAATTTTCTTTCAACAATTTTTAGGACAAATTTTTAGAAATGTTTCTGGGTTAAACGAAAATCCCGAAGATTTTCAGGAAGATAATTATTTTTCATTGATGGAATATGACGGACTTGAAAATCTTGCTGGATATATATGTCATAAATTGCATAAAGAAGTCCCCAATATTCGAGTAGATTCCACATTCCATTCGGTGAACTCCCATTTTTCTTATACTTGCGTTGATCAATTAAATGAAGGGGGCCTGTCAAAACCCACTCAGAGTATGATGATACACATGTCCTCGTTGGAATCTATTTTCAATGATGCAAATGGGGATGAATTATTAATAACAAGGGACTATCAGCAGCATCTGTTGTTATTAGCAAAAGACATCGACTGTGATAAAAGAGTAAAAAAATTATTCTTTAGGGCAAGAATGTTTTTCAGAATTAGGAAACTAACTAAAGAAATTTCTGAAACAAAATCAAGAAAAAGAAAATATAAAAAAATTATAACTTGAATGTGTTTTTAATATAATAAATATAATATTTATCCAAAAAATAGTTTTTTATTTACATATATTATACATTTATTAGACAAATTCCTTATTTTTCATACAATTCCTTTGCAATATTTTACTAGCAAGTCTCAGTTGACGTAATGCGCAGTAAACTACGAAAACGAAATCCACGAAGGCGTAATCTATTACAAGTGATTTGTGACAATGGGTTATATTACATTTTCTTTATTTGAAATCAGCATAGTTATCGGGCTATTATATATCAAAAGTGGATAAATAACTATTTGTCTAATTCGGTGTGTTTCCAGCCTAAGCCATAAGGACTAGAATCTAGTTACCGAATAATACACATTTACACTCTATTACATTTACTCACTCTATTCCATACTCTAATACATTTTGCAAAAATAGACTGCCCATTTAGTGTTATATAATTGACTATACAGAATGTGATAATTCTGCAAAATATAATATTTCTAATCTAACTATAGGCGTAATTGTTATCTTATGTAAATGATGATAAAGCAAACCTAGTTTTCTCGATAATAGAGTCATCAAAAATGATACAGTAAGCTTTTGATGATTTTAACACCTTTAATTTACACATTTTAAATTTTTTGCCAAGTTCAGCTTTTAGTCATGTTCAGTTTCATTAGCGAAATTTGCTTTAATCACGACGATAGTGTCTCAGCAATTTAAGCAGGTTAAGCAGGTTAACTTAGAGTTAATTAAATTAAAAAAGTATCTGATTTAATATAATTTCTAAACAAAAATTCAAAATATTTACTTTAATGTTTTGTTTATCTTTATTTAAAAATCATGTAAAGGTACGTAAATTGTTTATATTTTACTCGATTCATTTCACTCGATTCATTCACTTGGTCATAAATATTTTTAGAGCATTAACGATTTGATTATAATTGTATTGTACTTGTACAATATTTAACTACATATTGTGTTACCTAACAGTCATCAATGAAAACAAATAACCTTAATTTCATTTATTGTTCTTTTCGGTGTACGGGACTTGTGATATCCAATCTCCTATCCGCGTTTATATAGCACGGCAAATTTAAAACAATTTTTATGTATGATTTCACCGTAACCTTTGATATTTTGCAATAAAAATTACAACAATTAATGTATAAAAGCTTAAATTAATTGTTCTTGAAAATACTTTTTATTGCTCTAAAATAATTTAATTTACACAATTTTAAAATATGCATAACTAAATGTACAAACTGCCGCTTCAACACTGCAAATCAGTTTACATTATTTAGCATCCTGGTGAAATTTTGGTTTTCGCTCTTCAGATTTTAGAAACTCTCTGATCACTATATGCTTTAAACATTTATTAATTGCTGCAGTTTAAATTAAAACTCAAAATTTTCATACACCACATGAAATTAACTTTAATAAGATTTACAAAGTATACGAGTCGTTTCGAACAAATTAATTTGTAGGCAATAAATCTGCCATACCGTTTTTATTGTTTAATTATGAAGTTAATATTTTTCTGTTTTTATTGTTTTGTTAAATATATTTTTTAATTACTAAGCTAATTGAGTATTAAATTTAAAAGAAAAAATTATAAATTCAAATTAGATACAGTTCAATTTTGTTCAATTCTTATTTTAGAAAAATAACACAAAATCGTTCTGAGTTTTTTCCGTTGCAACGGCATTGGTTTACGATCGGTTTCCAGCAGGTTCGAAAATCTCGAAAATTCATGAGAATGTCGAAAAATTTCATAAATTTCGTATGTCTGTAAAATTCTTTAACTTTAGAATATCACATATTCTAGAATTTTCTGAAATCTATTCTGAGAAAATCAGGGGCAGATCTCAACCAAAGAAATTCTCGTAATTCTCTTATTACCTCATAATTCGTTCTAATAATTTACCTTAGACCTGATTATTGGTTCAGAGATATGGGGCAAAGTCGTTGCGTCAGTTAAAGCGTTTTGCTTTAAGCATGGACTAATAATTTGGCCAACCATCATATTCGTGTAACTGTTTACGATCGCGATTAAACTGAGATAGTTTTCCTCAGGTTTTTGTGAAATATGAACAAGGCGGTGGATCATGCAACAGTATTCATTTGACCCGTAGATTTCTGGGGCTTCAATTAATTTGCTAGGGTCACGGGTTTGGTCGTGATTTTCTGGGGTTAAATCAAAAATCCTTATTTATTGAGATACTGATAAATGATACAACGTGAATCAAGTGTTTTCTTAATGGGAAATTAAAAGTACCTCTCTGTCTGTTTACAAAAAAAAATAAAATCGAATACGTTTTTCTAAAAGTATATGTTAAGCTACATACACATATACTAGGCCACTGTCAATTTGTTTTGCAATTTACCGTCAAAATTGTTTACGTCGGGGAAATCTTTCTCTGTAGTTGACAAATATTTTTTCTGGGGCTTACAAACAAATCGAGTCTGGTCACTTCAAGAGTTGGCAACCCTGCTTGCACTGGTTGATACGACTCATTTGTAATATATCTAGTCTTTTCGTGATTGGCTTTTGAAGGAATTCCAGAAGTAGAAGGGGCTGGATTTTACCAGTAACAAGTTCGCTATTCATCAACTATGCATATATCTAAAAAAAATTAAAATGTTTTTATTTTGAAATTATGTCCCAAAATAGTTTCGAAACTTTAATTTCGATTTTGTATTCGATAAGTATATTGTAATATTAGCGAGTGGAAAGGGCACCATTGCAAAACGAGTACGAAAATTATCAGCTTTGCAATGATTCCTTCCCCAATATTCTAGATTTAACGTGTAGAGGAAAACCTATCGAGCTCTATCAAAATTTAGTAGAACTCTATCTAACGTATTCACATGAAACAACAACTTTCTCTTTTGATATGTAGAGTTGTAGTAAAGAATTTGTTTGGATTTATATGCGTTTTCTATATGCAAGGCTAATTTTATTAATTTGAAAGTAAGGCAAATTTTAAATTTCTAAATTTTTATGTTTCTCTAAAATTTGATCAAATTTTGGTTTAAAATTTCACTCAAAAAAGTTTTTCTGGGAGATATGTAGAAAGAATTTTCTCAAGGCAAACAAAAACTGATTTTCTCCCTGGAAAGTGTCGGTCATTTTGACAGATATGCCAATCCAAAATTGTCAAATATGCGATAATAACTATATAACCTAGATAAGATGATCTAAAACGTTTGATTTGTGCCCCCGAATATAAAAATAAGATTTTATGGTTTAACCGGCCTTTGTTAAACCTTGCCTGTTAATGGATTTGGAATAATGAAGTTCGTCATTCTCAGTTCAGTCGTGAAACATTTTTTCTGTCCAAAATTTTCATATTATTCAAGGCTAGCATCCATAACAGTAGCAATTTGTAAAGTCATTTAATTTTGCCAGTTACGAAAAAATTATGGATTAACTTCCTTCACCTTGACATCAATATTCTTAATTTTTTTTAAACTACGAGTATAAATGCGGAACATAAATATTTACGTCTATATTTACGTCGTTAGTATTTGGTTTTGTGTTGTACAAAACATCTGACAAATCACCACCATTTTGGTGAAATTTTCCATGACATGTTGGAATAATTGCGGGCAAATTTCAGCAATGTTGCGTCGAATTTCTTCTTCGAGTTCCTCAATGGCTTATAGTTTGTTGATATATACACTTTATTCTTAAGATCGTCCCAAAGAAAGAAGTCTAACGGTGTTAGGCCACATAATCTTTGCGGCCAATTCACATCACCTATCAAAATACCAAATTTTACTTGTAATCACTGGATAGTTTAATTGGTATAAAAGCTTTCTAATGGCGATTCACTAAATTATCCACGATGTTCCGAGAAGGTGGATTATGATGATGAAAAAAAGTAAGGGAAACAGTCGTTTCAAATTTTTCACCAATTCTAAAATGAATTTTAACAATTTTTAAGAGTTGTTCGATTGTATATCTTTCCATAATTTAATCTCAAACGTTTACTAATGGCACGATGTCAGTTTATTTTGGGACATCCTTTACAATAATGCAAAAAACATTCCGCCCTGAAACACAATAAAATTTCCAATTTCGCTACCGTACCCGTTACACGTTTCACAAAATTCTATTTGGCAAATAATTTTCAATACTGACTTAAATGCATTTATAGATATGTAGTTTAGAGTCAAAACCCCAACCGTACTTTATTAAAAGAAGCTGATGAATGATAAATCGGCTCACATTTACTGTAGTTTTCCCTATGCAACTCAAAATCTCTAGTAAGTCTCGAACAAAGTTGCTCTGATTTTAATCTTACGAATAAAGAGAGACTCAACATTTGTTAATTTGCTCTACATTTGCATCTCCAAATAGCCTTCGTAGACACTAAAAAGCGCTTTTGCACTCTTTATGCTATGTGAATAGTTTAAATAAAACGGTTTCCATATCTCAACACTATTCATATAATGATCGAACAAAAGTGGCGTATAAAGTTTTAATCCCATGAAGATCATGAAAATCTTTAGAAAACCTTTTAACAAACCCAATACAGATTGAAAGTCAATTGAATAATTGGTGAAATAATTTGATAATTTTTATGTCGTCCTCAAAAATGAGAATGCCGGAGTATCTCAGATAATTTACCACATCATTTACGAAGAACATGGAGCCTTAATGCCTACCTTAAGCAAGTCCCGAAGAAACATCAATCACTATTGAAATGAAACTTCCAATTTTCACAATTTGAGCTCTAAATTCCAGATAAGAGCTAATCCAATCAACTGGAAAAAAGTTATAATCCAAAAAATCAAGTTTCTGCAACAGTAATTCATGATTGATCTTGTCAAAGGTCAAAGGTTCAATCGCTATGACATCCAGATTTAAAATTCGGCTAAATAAGTCGGCGTTTCCCATAGAATAGAGAAGCAACCCTCAATGAGACTTTGATTCAATAGGAAGGAAATATATTAACTCTCAAAGAAATCAGCAAATAAATCACAAGTGTCCCGCACGTTATCGCAGGAGCGGTCATTTAAATACATCGTGGAAGAGTAACCATTCGATTTTCTTTTGTAATTAATAGAGAGCCAAAACTACAGAAATCGGTTTAGACGTACATATATACTTCTTACGCAAAACATTAAACGAGTTGTAATTAACAACAGTAGGATACAATTCATATTTTTTGTGAGCCTTGTATTTTCTACTTTTTCGATTAATATGCCGGATCCTTCTTTGCGCTTGAAGCTTTCATTCAAGGGATAAACCACTCAATACCTGGATTAATGATTCGATGTAATTCGCTCAACATATCCTCGATATTATTACAAGCATAAAAAGACGACCAATCATACATGTAATCGCCCATTTTAAAATTGAAAAACCAAGAGTTCACATTTTCTTCGACTAACTCGCAATTTCAGAAATGAAGTGTTTTCCTCCTCATCGTTCATGTTAATAGGAGTCAAATTGTGATCAACAATCTCCCATACAATATCTGGTACGTTAAAATCTCCTAAAATAAAAAGATGTTCCTCCGGCCGACGAAGTGGATCAATATTAGATTTTACAGTGTCGGCAAACCTGAAATAGACTGCCATGATGTCTGTATGTCTGTACCCATGGTCTCGAGAGAACGGCTTGTTCGATTTAAATTTTTTTTTGCCAATCTGTTTCTATGGTCAAGGCCGATATTTGAAAAGCTTCTGGAACCTGTGCGTCAAGAGGGTCGGGTACCTGCCATACGAATTGACTCAAAATACCTGGCTATAGAAATATTTACCAATTTTTTATATATGCTTTTGTTTGAATATTGAGTTGTGTATTGAGTTTGTTACAAATTTACTTTCTAATGTTAGGAATTAAATTATCAAAAGTCAGTCCGTAATAAAAATAAACCGAATGTAACTTAAATATTGTTTATTTGTAGTAAAGAGAGGACACAAACCTTAATTAAAATATATATTCCCTTTAAAGCCGAATTGTGCCATCTACTCTAAAGTGTCCAAAGGTATACATATTTATGTCGATCAATATTTGCAATTAAGCCAATACACATTTAGCTAGTTAAAGTCAATGAATTGGAATCTTGAATTTATTTGGTATAAATATTATGTACGCAGAGATGTTTATATACTTTTTTTGTTTATTTCTTATATTTGTTGTTGCAATTTATTGGGTCGTATATAGAACATTAGGTAGAATATAGGTCGTCCGGTATTTCCAACTTTTTTGTTGTAGTAATACATAAGCCGTTAAAACCATCGTTTTTTTTTGTTACCATGCAAAATATTAAAAATTAATTTGAGATGATCGGAGGGCGATCACTTTTTAAGAGGCCACGTTGGTGAGCATACATCCTAATTTCTTTTAAATAAAAAAATAAACAAATAAATAAGGTTATGCTCGCTCTTTAAATTAATAAATGTGAATATTAAAAAAATATTAAAGAGCCCGTAAGATAATTAATTTTTTTTAATAAAAAAAAAATAAGGCGAATGGTAAGCATTTAACTATATAATCTAATCTCGTGGATAGACATATGTATTTAGTTTTGTTCTCTGTGATTGGCTTATAGGAATAGAAATTTGATGGGAATCATCCATAAATACGGCTACAACCTTTTTTTTTTGGGCGTTATTACTAGCGAGGCCTCAATTTATTTTGCGAAACCATACAGTGTGAATTGATGGTAAGGTCGACCAACTTTGGCGGCTGCATAACGGAGATTAAACGAATTGTGTAAATATAAGACTCTTACACCAAAACAAGGAAAAAAGGTGTTTTGTAAAGAAAAAACATAATATGTGTACAAATTATGTATACCAATTTTCTTTTTAAAATCAATTTTAGCCATTAGTGTGGTTATTTAAATTCATAAAACAAAATTTATTTTGAAAAAAAAACGTTTACTCATTTTTGCATTAAATTATAAATTCTAAAGTAAAATCAAAGTCGGGTCTTGAGTGATTTGTGTTATACCATAAGTGGAAATATTTTCTCGGTGTTTAGGTAACGAACACAATCTTAGCAGCAACCAGTGAGCGCTCATCGGTGGAAAGCTGAGGTAAGCAAATTAATAATCAGTTTTTTTAACACATACATATATATATTTTCTACCTATTGTTTGGCAAATTGAAATCGCTCAAATCCTTTTGTGTTTTTTTTGCTTCTTAAAAAAAGAAAAATGAAGTGTTCGTTGTTTGTTTTTATATAAAAAAAAACTGTTACTTTTGAGTGAATAAACCAAAGTTTTTTTTTGTTGTATTTAATTGAATTAATCAAATCTTTTAATTAAAAAAAAATAAATAAATAAAATTTTATTTATTTTGAGAACATTTGTATGAAATTATAATTATGTGGTAAGAACCCAAAATTTGGTGGTGTTGACTGAAAGAGGTAATTGTCTGATAATGCCGAAATATAAATTAAAATTAGTTTTATCAAGTCACGAACAATGTTTGTCTGAACATTAGCCCTGGAGACAAAGAACCCTCCATTTCCGACCGAAGCCTACCTAAATCGTGACAGTCTCCAGAGGTTCAGTAACAAGTTTGGGGTTGAATTGAAGGTTAAGTTAGGGGTCAATTTGCGGGTTGAGTTCAAGTTGAGTTGGAGTTGAGTTGGGGTTGGGTTAATATATAGTGAGCAGTTGACCAATTTTTTATATATGCTGGTTTGAGGATTGAGTTGAAAGAGCGTTGGCGGTTGGGTTGAGGGTTGAGTTGGGGGCCAAATTAAACCTTTAGCAAATTAAATGAATGGCTAATTAGGATGGAACTTATCTATTTCTCCACTGATTTTAGTGAAATTTGACTTCCGCTTTGGAAATGGGATGACTAAAATGAGTTTTAGATGAAATTCTGGAATATGGCCAAGTATGATGGAATTTGCTTATTTCTCAACCAATTATGATGAAATTCCACTTGTTCATTGGAAATGGGATTCTAAAATGAGTTTTGGATGAAGTTCTGGAATATGGCCAAGTGTGATAGAAATCTTCTGTTTCTCAACCGATTATGATGAAATTCCACTTGTGCATTAGAAATGGATTCTAAAATGATTTTTGGTATGGGATTTTAAAATGATTTTCGGTTGGCCGTTAATTTGGTGACTGTGCTTAGGATTGTGTTGCGATTGAGACAGAGGTTGAGTTTTAAATTGAGTTGGAGGTTAAGCTGAAGATTGAATTAAGAGGTTCATTTCGGGATTGATTTGGGAGCTGAATTAATCAAGACCGAAGTTCTGATCACCTTATGAGGTTTCAGCCCTTTATATTTTCGGCATTGCAGGATTAATTTTGCAATGAAGTTGAATTTAAATATAATTATGTCTGGTGGGGGCGGCGAGGGACATTCTATGTCAAATCGGCCATTAACATGCGTGTTTCAATTTTTGAGATAAACCTTTTTGGGTTTACAATTTTCATTAACATGTCTACTTTTTAATTCTTTATGGCGTTTTTATGGCGTCTTTGGATTTTCAAAATGGCGGATCAACGTTTTAGGAGTTAATGATTACAAATCTATTATTAATTTTTTAAAATTTCAAGATGGCGGATCCAAGATGGCCACCAGAACCTACCAGTTTTTCGACGTTCTTGAAGATCGATAGAAATATGTCCTAGGAGGTTTTTGAAATCGCTGATCGCGAATTTGAGGTCAGAATTTTAAAAATAAAGATGGTGAACCCTAGATGGTGGATCGAATATGGCCATAAATCAATAAAAAAATGATCTAAGGATTTTCAGGGTCGCTGATCATAAATTTAGGGTTAGAATTTGAAAATTCAAGACGGCGGTTTCTAAGTTCATGAAAATCGATAAAAACATGACCTAGGGGGTTTTCGGGCTCGCTGATCACGAATTTGAGGTCAATCCAAAAAGTAAACAGATTTCCGATAAATGGACGTTTTTGTCCAGAAACAAGTGGCGAGTCAAAAAAACGGCCTATAGGTGGGTGGGGATTAACTCAAAGTACAGTAATAACAGTAATTTGAGCAAAATTGTAGATTCCAAATTATTTGAATAAGTAAAGAGTGTCCCAAAATTAACGCAAGATTCGAATTTGCCGCCATTTCTGCAGTAAATTGTTGGCAACCCTGAAAAAAACAATTTGACAGCTGAGAGTTTAGGGTTAGTCAAAATGGAGCGTTACACGATACAAAAACGTGTTTTCATTATTGAACAATACCTCAGAAATAATGAAAGTTTGGCGGCCACAGTTCGAAAATTTCATACAAAATATGGTCGGAATAGTGTTTTAACTTCGTCAACTGTGGAGAGATTAACTGAAAAATTCAGAGAGACGGGATCAGTTGGAGACGCTAAAAAGACTGGTTGTCCAAAAACAAGCCGTTCAAATGTCAATATCGAAGCAGTGCATGAGAGTGTTGGTGCAAATCCCAGAAACAATTCACACAAACAATTCAAATACTGAGACATTTCCTAGTCATGTAGTCTCTCGTTTCGGAGATCAGAATTGATCCCTAGATCGTGTGATTTAACACCATTAGATTTCATTTTATGGGGTTATTTGAAGTCAAAGGTCTATGTCTATATCAACAACGCTGAATCAACGAACTTCAGCCACATTTATACAGAATGGTCGTAGAAAATTTCGACAAAAGACTGCGCATGTGCCAGCAAATCCGTGAAGGCCATTTGCCCGATTTGTTATTCCATAAATAACCCTATCCTATATACTTTATTATTCAATAAAAAAATAACAATTTAAAAGCTGTATTTTCTATTTAATTCAAATCTTGCGTTAATTTTGGGACACCCTTTATATGTTACTGAGCTACTGTTCCATAAGCTTTAAGTTAAATTTTAATTAGGCTTTTCAGAATCTTTTTAGCTAACGACTCTTTAAATTTGTGTAACAGGGTGTTTTTTGAGGCCCGGCCATCTCCGGAAAATCTTGTATACAGCTTGGTCGAACACTCCAATCAAACAATCGATAAACGAATTTTATTGACTGAAATTTGACATGACGTATTGATCGATACATTATGTGTGAATTGCTTTAGTAAGGAAAATTACTAGAAAATTACTACGGAAGAGTCCTTAAAATATAGATAACGATTACGACGTTAATTCTGATTTTGTATTGTTTATGTTTTATTTTTTGGTGTTCTCTAATGGTCCACAGTAATACTTCGTTCAGAGTCCAGACACATCAGCCAATACTCACGTTGCTCAAATAATATTTTGATCTGAATAACCGGCTCGAATTTTCAGAAAAGGCATTTTGAACAGAGCTCTCTGAACGGAGTAATTTAAATTTTTCAGGATTTTCTTAAAGATTGAATATAATAAATGACGAATTAGATTTTAATTGCTGTTTAACACGTTTCAGTTCTAAATAATCAAACATTAATTGTTAGTGTGTAATTTGGTAGAGGATTTATATTGATATAATAAATTGTGATTTTGGGGAAGGGGTCCCCAAATTTAAGAAAACCCATGAAATTATTTAGGACTACCACTGCTCAAAATAATGGACATTTTTTGTAAAATTTAAATGATTGAGGGAAACGTTGTGGGATTTTTTTTATATGAAATCATAAATGTTACAGACAAATTTAATTAAATAACTAAATAAAATGTGATAGTGGCCCAAATAACTCGGTCACATTAAAAAAGAGTTGGAAACAATTTATCATTGATCTTGTGGAGAGTAGTGAACCGAAATTGGGTCATCTAATGGAGTCTACAAAAGACCACGTATATCCTAATCTACAAGATTTAGTACAGTAGTTACAACTATTAAACATGTTTTAGAATATGGTCAATAGATTATTAGTTCTGTCAGAATGTTAGTACATCAAAAAGCACAAAACTTATTATTAATTCTAATTTCGCCCCAAACAAGCGGTCTGTTTGATGTATAAATAAAATTTATAAGAAAGGTTACAACAATTAGGAAACTACTCGTATGTTATTGAATACTAAAAGCTTCTTTTTAACAAATTATTTGGTTTATTTTTTGTATTGAAAAATACGCAAAGACTTTTTGAACAACCTAATGTGCATAAAAAATCATCAAAAAAATTTAATATGCACAACCGGTCGCTTGTTAGATAACCAAAAAATAGTTTTATTACCTAGGTCAAAGACATACGAATTCAATGGGATTTCGCTGATTTTACAGTAAGAATCAGCTTTACCTAATATTGCAGTTGGAGGAGTTTCGAGATTTTGAGGTTTTTGGAATGATAATGCTTACATGTCCTCGGTTTTATTCCGTTATTTAAGATTGAAGGCAAGACGATTACGCCCGCTTCCAATACCCAAATATAGTAACAGCGTAACTGGCGATAAACAATCTATCTTTTCGTAAATAAACCTCTGTTCTGGTCTCAGGTCACCTACAGCAACTTTGAACGCGATTTTGTATGATGATCTTAAACTCTCAAATCTCAAATGGAATTTTATAAAGAACATTTCTATTTTTATTTTTTATGTATAGTCAGGCATTCGTCTTCTTATCTTAAGATTTTACTTCTTTTACCCAAAATTTGTATTATCAAAATAAAATAGCTGCGGAAGAGATAGCAAACAACTTTCCGAGCCGGTTCGCTGCGGTCATTGTATTTTTAATTTAAGCACGATTAATTCTTAATATTTCTTTAAAAGTTCATCACGACAGATCTTGCAACAAAGAAACAAGAAGTTGGGTAGGTATTTGTGTAAACATACTCGTATGTACATGTGTACAAATAAAATTAAGGTGTATCTTTAATTTTATTTGATTTTTATTTTATTTTTGATACCTACAAAATTTACCGTTATTTTTTGTCTTATATCGTATTATATTCAAATTTTATTGTTATTTTCTTCACTTATTGGATTTTTTTTCTTTAATCTTCGAGTTATGCTCTAAGACTGGTTTTATTTAATTTTCTTTTGGGCGAGAGTGTAATGGTTGTACATGTCAACACATAAATTGGACGACGTTGAAGTTTGAAGAGAAATTACATTTTGTAATTGTATATGTACTTGCAAATAATACATACATATATGTAGTTATTGATTCGTGAACTTTTAATTATAACATCGCGTTATCTGAGAATATAAAGATGTATAGAACATCCAATATAAATGAGGTAATCAATGGTAATTATTATAATTACCCAGTTTCAATACATATTAGCGGATTTCTATATAGAATTGGTAAAATTATCCTTCACAAGACGTGTTATGTTCCATCAAAGACGGGTAAAAAATATACGAAAACAAAAAGATTGTGTTTTGATATTGAAAACAAAAAGATTGTGCGTTGTCAGGCATTAAAATTAGCTTAACATTTCTTCGAATTCATCCGCATCCTCGCACAAAACAATTACACTCACAGGTTTGGTTTGGTTTTTCAAATTTTATTTATGTCTATAAAATTTTTACGAATATTAATGATCAAACACAGTTTCAGTTTCATGTGACTTGTCTTCTAATCAAATGATTAATTACGATCGATATATTTATAGTTCGATATAGTATAATAGTTATAGACGATTAGTTTCAAAATACCGTTAAACACTTGACTTAGTAAAAAGATAAAAACCAATGTTAAATCAAACTTATGTCATTTGTTTAGAAGCGAATTTAACTTTGTTCTAATTATATGCCCCAATTTAGAATTTGTTTTTATTTAAGTTTGAAGTTTAGACTTGCTTGTTAGAGACATATAGTTGGCGGTTGATTTAATCTAAGTTTTTCCATTGTGAGCCACGTTCACCATTATTAATAAAATAAAAAAATGTAACAACAAAATTACGAGTAAATTATAGTTGCTCAATTGGAATATGATCAATTGTGGAAAAAACGTATTTAAGTCGGGTACATCTACGAGTATAATATGTATACTAGAACGCAAAACCAGGTGGAAAATATATAAATTTAATTTCCTAATTGAGTTTTATAAACAAGTAGTACACCAGAAAGAAGGAAAAAAAGGAAAAATCGAAAACAAAAAGCTTTTAAGCAAATTCCAACTTTTTTCGTCTTACAAAGTCGTGACTTTTCATGGTTTCTTATTACTTATCATATACTTATTGATTCAAATGTAAATAAATGAATCATTTACTGGAAAATGTAGTAGATAATTTTACGATACCAATTAAATAAACAAAAACAAGTATTACAAACGACGTACCAATTTATAATTTGGAATTTCAGACTGTTGTTCAAAAAATAATTGTTTTGAAGTGGGGTGTGTGTAAAAAGATTTGGCGTTTGAATTAGGTTTTAATACTTTGCTCATATTGTTTTACAAATTTCAAGGTCGTTCAAAGTCTTACGCTATATTTATAGGGTGGGCTAATAAAAGTGCACCGGTTAAGGCCCAATGTCGAAAGGCCAAATGTCGAAAAGCCCTATCGATGTCTTAAAATGCACCGTGGGTTGGCTAAGAAAAAAATAATACAGAAACTGAAAACAAAAATCTAGAAAACTAAAATCCCAGAAACACAATTATCAAAGTGCGGACTAATTATATTTAAGATTTATAAAAGGTTTATAAAATTTGAGTTTTTCGGTAAAATTCTGAATATTTATAATAATGGAAATTATTTCGTCAACCTTTCAGGCACAGATCAAAGGAATTGTATCGCTTATATCGCTTCTACTGATAGTTCTACCATAAATGTTTCAAGTTATTTTGTAGTTGGCTTAATTCGTTGGGTTAATATGGTATCGACGAATATATTTTAGCCAATTACAGATTTAATGCTTCGTATCGCTTCCACTGATAGATGTACCAAAAATGTTTCAAGTGATGGCAAACTATTTTTTCTGGATTTTTTCCTGGATTGCCTTTCTGGTAATTTGTAGATTTTTTTTTCGGGAATTTTTTTTTTTGGATTTTTACTTTTCAATTATTCTGGATTTTAAAATGTCTAGATTTCTTTTTTCAGACAAATGTAGTGATCCCATGCACTGTTTTGTACCATATGTAGTACTGAAATATGCCTTTGTGTACCTTATGCCGTATTTAAATATGCCGTAATGATACATGCTTTAGTGTCCCACGAAATATGTCGTAGTGTACCATATGCCATGGAGGTCCGGCACCTTCTGGAAGGGGGGAATAAAGCTGTGTAGTAATACCGGCTCCGTAACCTTCCTTTAGGGTGGGCTACAGCAGGCTGTTCTGGTCATGTTTCAGGCAGTCTTGTCTGTGGGCCCACGATCTGCGCGCGGGGTAACCTGAGCGTGATTCGCAAGTGAACATACTACCTCCTCGTGGTGACCTCCGGTAAATGTTGAGATGGTGAGACACGTGTGCCGTGGGATGAATGCTCATGGGTTAGTTGGTCGCTATCTCAGGTTGGAGATTACCGACCAAGGCTACCCAGAAACAAAACTGGATATTGACCAGATTCTGGCAGTACAAGATGCCATAATGGAGACTGCGGCGGAGCTGCCGTTAGATGGTGTCAGCCCTAATTTCCTGGGATGTCGCACCAGAAACGGTTGGCTCACGGTCAACTGTGCCAATGAAGAAACGGCAGAATGGTTTAGGGCCACAGTGCCCTCACTTAAGGCATGGGACGGGGCATCCCTGAAGGCAGTCGAGGAAGAGTTGCCTCGCCCAAAGATTATGTTTGTTTACCTGCCACGAGGGTGTAAGGAGACAAACGACAAGATACTGTGTCGACTGGCGTTCCAGAATAAGGACCTTAGAGACGAAGATTGGAGAATTATTGCGAGGAAGGAGCGAGAAGGAGACCTCCTTCAACTAACAATGTCCGTTTCACACAAAACGGCGGAGATACTGAAGGGCTCCAACTACAGAGTCAACTGGCCCTTTGGCTCTGTACACTTCCGTCCAAAGAAGGAGGGGCGGTGGAAACAGTCAAGGAGAGAGTGGCAGAGCCGAATCTGCCCCGGTGATGTGGTTACTGGGACGGGGGAGGCCAGGAGACCTGGCACCTCCGGAACAGGGAGACCGGCCAACCCAGACCAAGGAAAGAGCGGGAAGAGCCATGGGCTGACCACTAGAGGAAGAGTGGCACAGCAACCAAGCAATCCGGGCTCTCCGGAGCCTAAGACATAATAAAAAAAAATTAAAAAAATACACATCATGGTGATATACACCAAACCTGCAACAGTAGCGAAAACGAGATTTGTGCAGATTAATCTGCATCGATCGAAGACGATTAAAGATTTTGTAGCCAATACAGGTTAGCTAGTCTACAGCCGAGGACAGCAATTCTCTGTCGCTCAAGGCACAATATCTTCTCTATTAACCAATTTATTTCTAGGGATATCACGGTTTTTTCAATAGAAATGCCCTTAACAAAAGGAGGCAGGAGGGTGATTAACATCGCTTCTGCATACTTTCCCAGGGATGAAAATGACCCTCATCCAGAATTGATACATAGCTTCGTGAATTATTGCACGACACATCACCAAAAATTCGTCATTGGTTGCGACGCTAATGCACATCACATAGTCTGGGGAAGCAGCAACACCAATTTAAGAGGTGAGCAACTTTTTGAATTCAGTCTTAGTAACTTAGCAGTTAACAATAAAGGGAGTGATGCGACCTTTGTGAATGCGTTTAGGAGAGAGATACTGGATCTTACCCTGTCTGGCATGTGTACCTTCAGTGCAATTCTCGACTGGCATGTGTCCAAGGAAGCATGCCTCTCAGATCATATGTTCCATGCCTCTCAGATCATAGGTTAAATATCTGGGTGTCGTACTTGATCAGAAATTGACATGGAATCCCCACTTAAATCAAATCACAAACAAGGCGAATAAGGCCTACTTCACCTGCCAAATAATGATTGGCAAAACGTGGGGACTGAGCCCACAAATGTTGGTTTGGCTCTACCGGGCCGTCATTAGACCTATGGTCTCTTAAGCGGCGTTTGTGTGGTGGCCAAAGACGGAGCAGACTGGTGCACGGAGAATACTGGACAAGATCCAGAGGTTAATCTGTGTGGGTGCAACTGGAGCAATGAGGACTTGTCCAACAGCTGCCCTTGAGCGAATACTGGGGCTCTCACCACTGCACCTACACATTAAAAAAGTAGCCGGTTCAAGAGGTCTGAGCCTAAGAATTATAGCCAAAATTAAAACTGCAAGGCCAGGACACAACAGTATCCTACATAAATTAAACTTTAAGGAGGAATTGATCCAACTATCGGATTTGATGGTAAGGACAATAGACTGTCGGAGGAATTTTACTATTAGTTTGCCGGATAGGACACTGGTAGAAAATATTATCTCCTTCCTCCCCCGTTATGCTTCTGTAGGGTATACGGATGGGTCAAAAACAGATGGGGATGTCGGTGCAGGGATAGTCGGGCCCGATTTAGAGCTATGCACACCACTGGGTAGCACCCCCACAGTTTTTCAGGCAGAGACCTTTGCTATTGAGGTATGTGTACTTCAATGTCTCAAAAACAAATATAAGAAGACCGAGATCAATATAATCTCGGACAGCCAGGCAGCTATGCTAGCCTTAGGAGCTTCAGTGTTCAACTGGAAATTGATCTGGAGCTGCTACTGTAATTTATTAGAACTGGGTAAAGCAAATAAAGTCACCCTTTTGTGGTCTTCTGGCCACTCCACCATTAGAGGAAATGAGGCAGCATTTCCTGGGTCCCAGTCCTAGTATTGCTTTTTCCAAAACCCATTTGGCAGATGGTATAAGGAACTGGGAGCAGAACTGTAGGAAATAAGTCTGGGAGTCCTCCATTGGGATGAGACAGGCCAAGAAATTATTCAGTTATAATATTATATGTCTGAAAGAGGCACCGAGGATGAACCGCCAATAAGCCTAAGATCCCTTACCTGGTTTTTAACAGGGCACGGCCCTTTTAACGGCCATCTACATAAAATGGGAAGGTCCCTTAGGGATCAGTGCAGATTCTGCGACATCGGAACACCTACTATTCACATGCGATGCTATCATCCTAAAAAGATTAAAGTTCCTCAATGCGTACATAATCCAGTGGCCTAACGCCGACCCACTGGATATGCATCAGGTAGCTGCATTTATCAAGGATATAGATCTACATTTCACGTAGGAATCTCTAGGGATGTACAATAGGCCTCAATGGTCGCAGTGCTCTGGGCCATATACACCCACCCTTTAAAAAGAAAAAAACCATATGCCATATTGAAATATGCCGTAATAAGATATACCCTAGTGTACCATATGCCATACTGAAACATGCCGTAGGGTACCATACGCCGTATTGAAATATGCCATCCCCAATTTGAGTAAAGCTCAATGCTTTTATGCACCTACGCCATTGCGAATGAATCCTGGTCATTTTGATCATAGTCTAAATTAGGATTGAATAGAAAGTCATTATTGATCGTTGAATATAGAATATATATGGCTTTCCTAAACGCTTATAATCCCAATGACCATCCGTCTAGTAATGATTTTCTACTATCTAGGCAATTTCATTGAACCTGGCCCTGGCATTGCCATAATAATAAACTAAAAATCAAGTTTAGATTGAGTATTAAGTGACGTATTGTTTCTTACTAGATAACTGCATAGTTTCAAACTTTAATTTTTTAGTGCTGCCTTTCTGAAAATTTTAAAACACTAATTTTCACTTTTTTGTTTGAATATTTTGAGGCAAAAGGAAGTACGTAGAAATTAAAAAATGCTGTAGGATGTGTGGAAGGGCCGATTGGGTTGAAAGAAATAAAGAAATTCAACTAAATGTATTAAATTTAACAGAGAAACCTATTACTAAATGAAAAGTCTCTTAAAGTACGTTAGCATCCCCTAACATATTCTTCCATTCAAAAATGTTCTCATTATTTTTTGTAGAGAGGTTGGACAAAAATGACGAATGTACCACAATATTAAGCGAATAATGTGTAGGTTATGTTAGGTTAGGTTAGAGTGGCTGCTATCGCATACTTAGGCCAATTGGCCCATTGTGATACCACATGATCTTATCTCACTTTTACCCCTGAAACCATCCAGTGTTATTTATGTAGCGTAAAATATCTCGTACTCCACAGTTCGCGAGTTCCGAAAGGCTGTCCATACCGTACACATCCAAGTATTTATGTCTTCTGTATCATAGTGTCGGACACGAGCATAGGAAGTGATCTATTGTCTCTTCCTCCTCCTCGTCCATGCAACTTCTACAAAAGTCATTTGTTTGTAGACCGAGCCTTCTTGCGTGCTCCCCAAAAAAGCAGTGTCCTGTCAGTATTCCTAAGACCAATCCTAACTCTCGTTTTCCCAGGGATATCAGTGCCTTGGAGCGCCGCAAGTCCAGTTTTGGCCAAACCTGTTTTGATACCCTGCACGTGTGAATGTTGGTCCATCTCTCATTTGTCAAGGCGATTGCTTTTCTACTGAGCGCCAATTTGAGCGCTGCTATAGGCCTCCCCACACCTGCCCTTTCCGTCTGCATCTGGAGAGTCATACCGTACCTAGCTAGTTCGTCCGCCCTGCAATTCCCCGTGATGTCCGAGTGACCAGGGACCCAGATTATCTGGATACTGAAATACTCGCTCATCTCATTAAGAGATGATCGGCAATCCAACGCCACCCGTGACCTCAGACAAACCGCCTCTAGTGACCTGACCAGCACCTGACTGTTCACATAAATTGCGATATCCCTTACTGATACCACATTATGCTTCAACCATGTCACGACCTCCCCGATCGCCACCACTTCAGCTTGGTATACGCTGCACCCAGGTAACCAGAAATCATACAATTTGTTTTTAATTCGGTTATATATAATTCTCTACGACTTTCTTATATGACTAAGTCATAAAATCAAATCATAGAAGCATCATCATTTAGAAAATATTGATGTTATTATGATCAAAATGGTCTATATTATATGTCTAAAAACGGTCAAATAAGAACCAATGAAAATCTTGTAAAGCTCTGTTAAATGATACACAACCACAAACTAATATTATATGACTGGTTTATGACCATCATATGGTTAGTATATTGCTAGTACTAAACTGCTAAAACTGATATATGACTGCTATATTTATGTCATTGTGTCTAGAATAATGAGCGCTAAATGACAGATCACATAATATTTTTTTATATGACTTAGAATGGATATATGATTTTAAAAATTTATTTAAAAATATATTTGCTTTTTTTCTCCTTACACACACACACACAATTTGGAATTTGCAATTTTGTATATTTTCTATTAAATTACACGGCTTGAGTTCACTTTTAATATTCATTTTTAATCATATATGATCAAATTATATTTACCTGTTTTTTTATTTATATGCATCCTCCGGCTGTGATTCGAACTCATGCTTGTCCAACTCCATGTAAGATCTCAGTAAATACGCTGTTCCTCTACTACCTGGGGTGCTATTCTTGAAACATTACGAAAATTTTCGTAACCGAAAATTTTCGTAATGCTATTTTCGTAATAGTAATGGTGAAATCATAATTTAGTATTCTTGAAACCATTACGAGTATAACGAAGAGAGGCAAAAAGAAATAATAAAATTTCGAGAGAGAAGATGAAAATGTAAGTTCTTAAAATGGTATTCTTGAAATCCGGATTACGAAAATTTTCGCAACGGAACGTTACTAAAATTTTCGGATGGTTTTTTTGTTTCTTATTGCATTTCGTAATGAAATCATTTAGATTTTTGTTTTAATTATATTCATACAAAGACGTTTATAAAACTCAATAATTTCTGTTGATGGTTAAAAATAATTAATGTATTTACATTTCGATAAATATTTATTATTTTATTACCACAAAAAAAAGGGTACCTATTTGTTTGTGGTATGTTTATTATTTTCTTAAAAATAAGGGTAATAGCTACAATACTAATTGACAATTTGGGATGTATTTTTAAATGTCGCGTGTTGTAATTGGAATTGGATTGATATACCGTCACAGGCGGCTAATACTAATGGTACGTAAAGTCATACAATCATACCATCATACCATAATATTATCGTACGACAGTACGATCTAAAATCATATCGCCATAGAATCAAAGGACAATGCCACTACATAAACAGCCGTGACATCAGTCTAAACAGTCAAATCCCCAGGCGAATAAAGATTTTTATTTTCCTATGAAACATAAACAAAATCATATTGGAATTATTTTGTGTTGTCTTTATTTTCAATTTAAATGAACATTTTTATTGATAAATATAAACAATTTTAAATTAAATATATCGAATTGCAGCTTGTCCACAATTTTAATTAAAATTAATAAAATTTTAATTCACAATTTTGCGTTTTAGTAAATTGATTTTTATTCTCAAACATCGTCAGCCTCCGTGCTTTTTTTTTTTAAATTTCATTTCGTAGATTACTAGATTAGTTTTATTACTTTACCAATGCTACTACATAAACAGCCATGATTTATAATAAAACTAATCTAGTAATCTACGAAAAGAAATTTAAAAAAAAACACAAAGCCTAACGATTTCCCTAAATTTCGCTAAAAATCAATTTACTAAAATGCAAAATTGTTAATTAAAATTTTATTAATTTCAATTAAAATTTTGTACAAGCTGCAAGATATACAATGTGTTTGGTCGTAAAGTGACCGGCCGGAAAATTCGGAATATGTAAAATTATCGCAAAAAATCCTTTAAGGTGGGTGTCTCATTTTCAAGTTATGGGCTCGATTATAATTCTGTTTGTGGTTTTTGAAAAGATGAAGTTTATGAGTCACTTTATTTGATAGTTTGCGCACTTAGCTAGGTTTTTTAAAGAATGTAAAAAATTTCGGGAAAATAACATTTTTTTTAGTAAAGAAAACCTCTACTTTTTAAAAAACTGAACTGTAAACCGTGAAAATGTCCCATTAAGTTAATTATTTTAATAATTATTATTAATCTACAGCATAATATCTACAAATTGACAAAACTTTCTTACTAGCTAACTCTTAAAAATACCGCGCAAAAGTCACCTATAGAGAAAGTAGGGAAATTAAACAAAAAAGTTATTTAAATTAAAGTCAAAGAAATAAAATAATACTATTTTATTAATAATCAATAAAAACAATTTTTATTACAAATTATTAAACATTTTTAATTAAATGACATGTTCGAAATGCTCTCCACTCTCTTGTAAACAAACAAGAACTCTCCTGATCACACTAGTTGTTGTCCAACGCAATTGTTAAGGGTTGCCTCTTGTTTCTGCTGCAGCAGCGAAAATTCTTGCTGTCAGAAATAAAAATCTAGGGGCGTAAGATCAGGGGACCTTGGCGGCCAGGCTACAGAACCTCCTCTACCGATCCACCGTGGATTGTTTTCATTCAAACTATCACGTATTATCTTTGCAAAATGTGCTGGAGCTCCATCTAATTGCAGCTGCATTCGCCTTCTCCTCAACAATGGCACTTTTTCCATGACAACGTGATTCCTGAAAATTCTAATAATACATGTTGATCAAGCCTGTTTATTACCACGTAAGGTCCGATAAGTTAATCGTGGATCATTCCCGCCCATACATTTATAGCAAATTGGCTCTGGAAAGCTGTCTCCCTTACGACGTTTGGGGTTTCGACAGCGCAAACATGGAGGTTTCTATAATTTGTTATACCTGCCCTGGTGAAAGTAGCTTTATCTGTCTACAATATTCTCCTTATAAAATTGACATCACTTGTTTGCTGTGAAATTATCCAGTTACAAAAAACTGATCTGGCACGATGGTCCACATTTCCTAGATGTTGAGCACGACGGAAGTGATAAGGATTAAGGCCTTCTTGACCTCGATATGCCTAATCTAATAGACAGGCGGCTGATACTTGTCGTAAGTTCAGCGCGTATTAATCGTAATAAATCCTCTTCCAACGTGTACGTTAATATTCACGCTGGACTCGTGTTGTTGTTGGAATAATCCTTGTTTGGGAAAACGTCGATGTATTGCAATGAATGTCCTATACCCAAGTACTGGCCTGTTGGATATCGACGCCTGTATTTTTCGACAGCAACGCGTGCATTTCCATTACAGAACAGGTTTACAAAATGCATATTGGCTACATGAGAAGGTGGTGGAGCACGCAAATGTGTCATTGTATTGATTAAGCGTTTACTTAACACAAACTGTCCTTTTAATTTTCACACAAACTTAAAATTGTTAAAACACAGAACACTGAGAGTACATGTGTGAAAGTGTCACACGATTGGTTAGCGAACAACTGAACTATTTAATATTACTTACCAATTTGAGTTTTCGATCATTTAAAAGATTTGGTTAGATAACAGCACTATACCTAAACGGCTACAAACGCCATTTTTTCGACAAATTGGTGTTCGAATATTTTATGAGTTAGGTAGTAACAATGTTTTAATAATTATAAATAAAATAACCATGCCATGGGACATTTTTTCGACTTACAGTTCATTTTTTTTAAAAAGTAGAGGTTTTTTTAAATAAAAAAATCGTTTAAGTAAAAAAATGTGATTTTCCCATAATTTGTTACATTCTCTACAAAAACCTGGCTTAGCGTGCAAATTAACCAATAAAGTGACTCAAAAGCTTTAAATAACCGCAAACAGAATTAAAATCGAGCCCATAACTTGGGAGATATGATGAAAAATGTGAAAAGCTATCACCAACACACAAGGGGTCACTTGCCGACGAAACAGATTGTATTTAATTTAAAATTATTTCTATTTATCAATAAAAATTTTCATTTAAATTGAAAATAAAGGCAACACAAAATCCCATATGATTGTGTTTACGTTCCATTGGAAAATAAAAATCTTTATTGCCTTAACACCACTACAAGTTTTTTTTTTCATGGCTTTTTATGTAGTGGCATTGCATAGGATCATATTGTCGTAATACCATACCATCAAACCATCATGCCATCATACACGACATAACATTATATCATCGTTCAATCGTACCATCATACAATCATATGTACCGCCGTACCATAAAAACAGATTTTTGGAAAAAACAAATTCTAAATCGGATAAGCGATTCTCGAGATATCATGGGTACAGACATCCAGACGTCCAGAAAGACGGACAGACATTTTTTTTTTCTTTTTCGGACTCAAGGATTTTCAAAACGTCGAGATAAATGATTTTGGATCAAACAAATTTTTGGCCATTTTTGACAAGATTTCAATACATTGGTCTTTTTAGACCGAAGTAATTTTCCCTTTAAACGAAAAAGTAGCATACACAATCATTTTTAATATATTTAATTTAATATTAAATAAATGAGCCATTATTGACAAAAATTCACAGCAATTTATAATTTTAAGTAAAGAAAGCGTCCGCTTCGCTTAATATTCTCAGTTATACTAAACTAAACTAACATTTTTAATCATCTCTTTCGAAATCTTCTTAGTTTTTTATTCCTCTCTTCGTAATTTTCGTAATGGCTTCAAGAATACTAATTTATGATTTCACCATTACGATTACGAAAATAATGTGCATTACGAAAATTTTCGTAATGTTTTAAGACAGGGCATTTAAAATAATAAAACAAAATTGTTCCAAATGAACTTAATGAATAATAAAAATCACACTTTAAATTACACATTGCATTAATTAATTTCCAATCATTACAATTTTAACAAATAAATATAAAAGTTAAATAGGCAATATAGCTTTAAATAACATATTTTTGTTGTATTGAATCACATATTCCATTTTTGTCCGCTATAGCCAATTGTCAATTACGAAAAAATCTCATACCCTTATACACGTATTGTTTAAAATTAGAAAGTGGTCAAGCATTTAAAAAAATATCCCAAGATTTAGGTATACGACATGTAAATACAAAAATTTAGAAGAAAATATGGTTTTGTTCTAGCTAAGTAGTAAACAAAACCGAATGCATAGTTATGTACATCGTTATCTCGAAATAAATAATACATATTTTTAAGAACACGTGAAACAAAGAAAAAAAAAGGTACTCGTACCCTTTTGTTTTCACGTTTTTATAAAATATTGAGTTTTATGAACATCCTTATCAATATAATTAACACAAAAATCCAAATGATTTCATTACGAAATGCAATGGGAAACGAAAAAACCATTACGAAAATTTTAGTAACGTTCCGTTGCGAAAATTTTCGTAATTCGATTTCAAGAATACGATTTTAGGGTTTTCGTAATACTTTGACACTAACTCGCAATACGAAAGTTTTCGTAATGTTTCAAGAATAGCACCCCTGGTCTATCATTGGTACTCATCAAATTATTTGTTTTTAGGTATTAAGAATTAATTAATTTCCTTGTATCAAAATATTAAATGCATAAAGAATCAATTATATAAATTGAATATATTCCAATATACGGACGCAATATAAATAATCATACATTCGTATTATACTCGTATATTACAATTCGTATTAATCGTAAGTATACAAACTGTTTTGTAGAATAAACTGTTTTGGTTTTGTTTATATGATCATTATAAAGCTTTAATATTACCAAAATGTGACTTGATCTAATATTAAAGCTATTTTAAAGTACTTAAATCATCATTCAGTGACCAATAATTGTACCGTAATATTTATATAATATTCATTTTTTGCTAGATCTATGACAACCGTAGTGCAAGCAAGTTGTGAAAAAGTGAAGATGTTATGTGGATTAGATGTTAAATGATCAGGATACAAGAAACTGTAGTTTTCCACAAAATGCTCTGCTAATGATCTCCCCAATGGCCAATATTGTTTATAATAATTAGTCGAGAAAATTGTTGTTGAACAGAACAGTACAAGAAAATTGTAATAATCATCTACAGGTAAAATATCTTTCAGGACCACAATGCCTATATAATTAAGAAACGAGGCAAATTCGCTTCCCTTCCAAAAGGCAAGAACATCTGTTCCTCTAACTTTCCGATGAATTTCTTGGGGAAGTTTAATTTTTAACAGTCTTTCATTCATGATACTTATAGTTCTAGAGTCCCATTTAGTGCCATACCCTAAACTGCCTTCTTTAAAACCCACTAAATATCGTTTCACAATACCAAGATGTAAAAGGTGTAGCGGATCTCCTACAACTATATCTTTAATCATATCTAAAGATGGAATTTGTAATAACGGCGATGTAATTGGTTCCAATTTTGTTCGGGAAATTGGACCATCGGGTGTTTTTCTTTTATAGTTGTTGTGATGTAATCCATATATTCTTGATCGAAAACCTTCGTCTGTTCTACGTGGAGCATATTGATCGTGGAAAACAGTTGTATTCGAAATATGCGAGAATTCTCCTATAGTAGTACATTTCAAGCATCCGTGCTTTGCATTAAAGTATGCTGTACCTTTAATAAACGATCGCGCCGGAGTGTCACATATAAAGCACCTTATTTGCACTTTAAGTGTGTGGTTATTGATTGTAATTCCATTTTCAAGAATTGGTACTATTTCATCCACAAATGGTTTTAGAAATTCTTCTACTTTTTGTGGCTTACTAGTTCCGTAAAATACCCCGATTACCATAGGTTGAAAATCTTCTATTTCAAAAACATTAAATAGTATTGGCCAAAATTCTGCCTTGGAGCTTCTAAAAATAGGCAAACCATCAATATTGATATTTAAAGAAATAGAAACTGATTCCCTGAGTTCTGCGAAGTATGATCTTAAACAAAATTCAAGCCCCTGGTGCCAGTATTCACCACCTTCTATTTTTGTAAAGGTATTGGCAGTTTGCCGCGGCGTCATCATGACTGATCTAGGGTCGTTCTGTAAATTGGCAGCAAAACATTTATTTATATTTTTAATTAAAGGTTTCAGTGCTGCTTGACTGATATTATAGTGGACTGTCCAAGATTTTAAAAATTCACTAAACGCTAAATCGTTTTCTTTTTTTGAAAACTTATTATCATTTTCACAGCCACTTTCAGTATTAGTATCATCTGGACTAAAGTATTCAACATCGTCACTCTCATAAGTAGCCCCTACATTTACAGTATGAGTATCCATGTATTTATTCGAATTAATTGTTTCTTTAGGTGGTAACTGAATAAATGAATCACTTAAAGCTAGAGTAGATGAATGAACGACTGGTAGTTCTTCGTGTTCCAAACTCTGCTCACTTAAGGCTGCTTTGAAACGAGTTCCAACCTGTTTGCAAAATGTTGAACATTTTTCTGAGGTAAGTTTCTGCAATCGTCGTCGATATTTTCTCCTATCGTTTAATTGTTTACAACTCAGTTTTTTTTTGTTGCTTTTATCCATATTTTTAATTTATGTATTATATTGTATGAAATTAAAATAATTGAAGCAAAATTTCTTTAAAATAGTTTGTTCGCCACGTAAATGTATTTTATTTGACATATATTTTTTGTTGATTATTCAGTCATAACTAAGAATTTTCCTATGACTTTTCTTTGATATTATGTAAAGTTTGTTGAATTATAATTTTTTTAATGATTGGTCATTATTCGATCTTAAAACAAATTATACAGCTTGATATTTGATCGAACACAACTTTAAATAAATGTTAATCACATCAGATATATATCGATCAAATATCGAGATATAAAGATTCTTTTATGATCAATGAATGACCAATAAAAAAAAATATTAAAATTATCGAGAGATGTTTCTCGATTGGCACAGTATGATTAATATATGATACCCTATGACTGTCAGTCATATGGAAATTCAATATATGACGTTTTATGACTAAGTGATCAGCACAATGACCGAAGTGTGACCGATTAATGTGTTCGAGTCACAAGATGACCGTTATAAAACCAATTTATGATTAAACAAAAAAAATTATCTGACTTGAGGTTTACTGGGCAGTAGTCAGGAAGACGAACAGAAATATTAACATTAAGCTTTTCACAGAAGAATCCGGCTCCTACCTTACCATCTAGCTTAGAGCCGTCCGTGAAAAATTGCACTGCCTCTTTTTCCAGTATTGATCCGTCCCTCCAGGATTCCCTTGAAGGACAGACGGTCCGAAACCCTTTATCGAAGCACAAAGTTGGTATAACATAATCTAGATTCACCAGTTCATCCCTTAGTGATCCAACTATCGTCGAGTGCCCTACCTGCAGACACTTCCACTGAGAGACAACCGTAAGTCGCATAGCCACCTCGGCTGCCTTCTGCTTACCAAAAACCTCTACTGGAATAAGGTGGAACATAACCTCCAAAGCCCGAGTAGGTGTCGTTCTAAGCGTCCCGCTTATAAGTATGCAGGCCGTTCTTTGCGCCCTTTTCATTCTACTCCTGTATGTTATCTTGTCCAGAGCTGGCCACCACACGCCCACTCCGTACATAAGTACAGGTCTCACTACGGCACTGTACAGGCAGTGTACCAGCTCCGGTTTCAAACCCCATCTCTTACCTATGGCGCTCCTGCACGAGTAAATGGCTACAGTAGCCTTATTTACCCTCTCTAACGTGTTAGGCATCCAGCTGAGTTTACTGTCCAAGATTATGCCCAAGAATCTCGCTCTATCAGAAAAAGTCAGTGCCGTTTATAGTAGGCGGGCAAACTACAGGAATTTTATACTTCCTGGTAAAAAGTACCAGCTCTGTCTTGGACGGGTTGATCCCTAATCCACATTTGCTGGCCCATTTGGTAACGATCAATAGTGCATTCTGCATAACATCTCTAATCGTGTCCAAATATTTACCTGGTACCGCTATCGCTACATCATCTGCGTACCCTACAACCAATACCCCCTCTCTCTCCAGTTCCAACAGCAATTCGTTAATCACTATATTCCAGAGAGAAGGGGGCATTACACCTCCCTGCGGGGTTCCTCCAACCACTCGCCTTCTAATTGTGGATTCCCCCAGTTCTGAGGTAATAACCCTGCTTAACAGCATATGATTAATCAACCTACTTATAGAGTAATCCACCTTCAAAGCTGACAATCCCTCCATGATCGCCTCCGTCTTTACGTTATTAAAGGCACCTTCAATATCGAGGAATGATACCATACAGAACTCCTGCGAGTAAATTGACTTCTCAATTGTGCGTACCAAAGCGTGCAAGGCTGTGTCCACCGACCTCCCATTACAGTACACATGCTGTGACATTGCCCGATTGCTGGGTTCAATTTTTGATCGTATAAATACATCCACCATCCTTTCCAATGTTTTCAGCAGAAAGGATGATAGAGCTATAGGCCTCAGGTCCTTCGGATAAGCATGCGAGCTTTTCCCCGCTTTCGGAATGAAGACCACCTTGTCCTCCACCCGTTTCCTAGGAATATAGACAAATTTCAGACATCCTCTGAAGATCATTTCTAGCCAGGGAAGGATGACTGCCAAGTTCCTCTGGATCTCCGCTGGTATAAGGCTTAAACCCGTTCATTGCCCACGCGACCCGTTCCCTATCCACGATCATATGAAAAATAGTATCTGACGCAAATGTCACATCCAAGACCTCCTGTCGATTCCTGACAATAAATGTTGGTTCTCGCCCAATATTGCAAACTAAAAGGTTAGTATTTAATAAGTATTCAAAAAATAACTCACCCCTTTCATTAATGTCTGTGCTTTCCCAGATTGTGTGATGCGCGTTTGCATCGCATCCAGGTATGGCACCTACCTTTCTTTGACCTGCTTCCCGGATCAGTTGCTACAGGTTATCCGGTGGAACCTCCTTCTCCCAATCCATATAGGCTGAGGCTAGCCATAATTTTTCACAGCCAACCTCAACGCTCGCCGCGGTAACATCCCCACTACTAAATTGAGGAAGAAGAAAAATATTCAAATTATTTTTCGCCAAAATACACGATCTGATCTTCTCAGATTTGCCTGATATAATAATTTATACCCCCACATTTCCTGTTATTGTTAATCCAAGGTTCTTGGATTAGCACGAAGTTCTAGCCCCTCTAGTAGCCCCTGGACAACCGCAGCTATCCGCCGTTTCGCCGCTCGTCTTCTCTTTTAATCCTTTTATGTGGTTGCCGTTGCCATCCCCCTCTCGCGGAGACTTCAACAGGTTTTCCTCATCAGAGAAAGGGAGCAGGCTTGAACAACCATCATTTCGATATCCGTATCCGTCTCCGGAAGATCAACACCTTCCTTCTCGACGTTTATCCCAGGCTGGTTTCCCACTTACGTGTCCACTTCATCCTTCTTATACACATTGAGAGTGATCGACCCGAATCCGAAGCTGATCACTCCCTTTGTTTCCGCGAGGAGAATTAGGGACTCCCTGTTTAACAGCATAACTGTTAACCTATAGCCCCCTTTGGCCTCCTCTTGTTTCACTATCTTCTAGTTCTTTGCCGGAAGATGTGGGTTACTGGCCTGGATGATCTCAATGACCTCCTCAGGCTTCTCTGGCTTGGTTGGCAACCAGACGCGTGCCCTCGGTCTGCTCGGAATTTCCTCCTTACTGACCGCCTTCGCGCCCTGCCATACCTCGCCTACTTTGGCCACTGCCATTCTATACAGATCCACCGATCTTTTATCTGAGCACGCAGTCAACTTAACGCGCCCCTGATACCACCCCGCATCCCTACAGGACGGTGGGGGTCCCGGATTATCTCTTAGGACTTCCAAAAATACGGAGTTCAGTTCATTGTAAACCAACTTCCATTTTTCAGCCGTAATGCAACCGTCTTCCTGACCCCTGTCGATGACGGGTAATATCAAGGCATGCTCCTTCAAGATTTCGCTGAACAGCTTCATCTTTTGGTCATTTTGGGCTCCTGTGATCACCTTGGCTCGTTTAGCGTCGCCCGGTACTTCCTCATCAAATGATCTCATTCTTTTCGAAACAAGATCCTTATTCAAAGTGCCGCTGCCGACAACTTTCCTCGCCCATGCCACAGATTCCTTTTGTTCTGCTGTTAACTGCCCCTCTGGGGTCGCAGTCAGCATTTCCAAAATTCTGTGCGCCAACCGTTTTTCACGATATCGTCGCTTCGCCGGAGAGACCCCTTCCGATCCCCTGCTTTTTTGTTTGGCTCCGGTTCTGCTTCTACCTGGCTTTAATGTCACGGTATTGCTTCCCCCGCCGCTAAGGAGCGAGCCCCACCTTTAAGGTTCAAGCTACTCCCTTCCTTGTTGCTTGACGGTTTTTGAAGGGTACCAGCCCCTATTTCTTTCATTTTGGAATCATTCATGCTATTCCCAGGAGTATCAGAGAAACATGGGTCCACCTGTGCAGAGATCCGTATACACCCAGCCTCCCAGCACCCCCTTCACTCCGTTCCACATTCTCTCTCTCATTCACCTATTCACATGGAAAGCCCAATCCAATGGGATCCATTCCATTCCCAGGGTCACCCGTTTATAGGGGACGTACCCCACTCATCACCCGCGGAGACTCCGGAGGTGCAGAGAGGACGTGACGCATTGTCCGCCGTGGTTATTGGTCGATGGTTTTCTGGCGCCATCCGTTCGCCTTTCCATACTGGGCATCATAGGGACTCAGAATTTAATGAACTGAGGTTAACCACTCCCCAGTTCCCTGAAACCCTCCCACCAGCTGGACTGCGGTTGGGGCGGCTTATTTAATTCACCGCTAACCTATCTATCGATAGGCCGTCCACTATCCACCACCTGTGACCCCCCGATAGCTGCAGTACGCCACGGGGAATAATGTGTAAATAATGACTGAATAATTTGTGAACAATGATTGAATTGGTGAATAATGAATATCGGGCGAATAGTGTGAGTAATCAGTGAATAATAAGTAAATAACGAGTGAATAATGTATGAGTAACGAAGGAATTATGAGTGAGTAATGGGTATATTCAGTAAAAATAATAATTGAATTTATATTATATTCTTAGAATTTATTTCTAATGATGGGTGTTATAACTAAAACTAGGGTAATATTTAAATTAATGTAATTTTAGAAATTATTCAATGCAATTTTTGATGTAAATGGTTCTAAATCCTAGATTCTAAATGAATGGATATGGCTTATCAGTAAAAACGAGCGAATAATCGAAGGTATATTCAAACAAGAAAATCAAGTTGCTATTTTACAGTTATGTAAAAATAATAAATGTGTTAAACAATCTAAACAACAATTTTTAAACGCTTTTGTAACACAATCATCACACTCTAACACTCTTTCTTTACAATTACGACGTAGAACGATATGATTCCGTAAGAGGAAAATAATAGAGAGTTCTGAAAAGTGATCTCGAATCAAAATATTTGGCAAATTTTTTCCGTCAATCGAACACTTTAAAAGGAAAAAAAGGCAAATTTGTCTCCTTCAGATTCTACGTAAAACCTAGATGCCGTCTCCTCCGGTATCTGAAAATTAGCTGCTTAGTCGAAAAAATTACTTTGTATTTAAACACAATGAAAATTACTTTGTATTTAAATTACAAGTCTGTGTCCTTATCGGTGGCGCATCAGGGCTAACCCCATTTAGCCTGAGTTACGGTGGGCTTGAGTAGGTTCAGGGGCACCCAGTAATTAGCAAATTAAACATTTGTAAAAGAAAGAGAGGAAATTTTATTTAAGGTCCGTTGTACATTTCAGCTAAGCTAAGCTACGCGATGTGGGCTCTGTGCATAGGTTTCGGTAGTAGATACAGAGTTTTTATGGAACGTTGCACACTTGAGCTAAACTATGCGAGCTATGTTTTTTTTTTTGAGCGATGCAAACTATCTTAGCTCGAGTTGTCTTCGCCTTGCTATGTCAGCTAACATCGATCACATATATGTACACTGATATTTTTATATGTTTTATTATTAACTGCAACGGAGTGCTTACATAGTTGAAATGTACAACGGGCCTTATTGTTAGTTGGCTTTATTTTGTGCTGATAAATAAATATATTTTTTATTATTTCCCATTCGCATAATTTACCACTGGCGCATAATTTACTCTGGGAGAATAATGAATCAATTAAAAGTTTTTGAAAATTCAGCGATATCTTCAAATAAAAAATCTTTACTACACGATTTAATAAGATGGAGAGATTGTAATTAATGGTAGTTTGTGCATTCGAAACATTGTTTAAACTAAGTTTAAACATCTATTTATTGAACAAATAACAGTAAATAATATTTTATTTTAACGTCAAGCAATTTGATTTCCTGGAATATTTTCAGCATCAACCAAATATATCAAAACTTGTTACTTGTTGCCTATGGACAAATGTTTTGTCGAGTTAAATTGCTACGTATACTAATTACTAGTGTAAATATACAAAAAAATACCCGGCTAACTCTATGTATATACAAGTAATATTTGTTGAGATAATTCGACGAATAAATAGAAATAGTATAAATTAGAAATTGTATTCATTAATAATTTTATTTTAATTTATTCGTTCAATGACAAAAATTAGGAAAATTTATTTAAAGGAACAGTTTTTGAAAACATTTAACTATTATGTAAACTATTTTCCCAGTTGTTGTGGAATGAAGTTTTTATCTTGCGGTCGAGGAGGTTGATAATTGTCGACGCGTCTGCTATTATTGTCGATATTGGACACGAGTTAATAAAAATTCAGTGATATGCGTCGTCGACGTATCAAAAATTATTGTTGACATTGGCTTGTGACTGATTTTAATTTTTTTATGTATTTTATTACAGGTGGTGTTGCAGTTTTTGTTGCCGCTTGCATAAATGGTGTAACCAATACTGATTATTCATTAAAAAGTGCTGATATATTGTTGGCTGATTGTAATTTTGGTGGCTTAAAATTTTCCATTTTATGTGTGTATAGGTTCCATTTTGTTAGTATAACTGAGTTTTTAGTTGAATTTAATGCCTTACTGTGTGTTGTGAAATCGAAAAATTTATTAATTCTAGGAGATTTTAATATTGACATACTAACTAATTCTAATTTAATTGATGAATATAATATCATGATGGCAAGTCATGGGCTCGAATCTATTATTAATTGCCCTACTAGAATTTTTGGTAATTCGGAATCTTGTATTGATCATATGTTTTGTAGGCTGACTAATCCTGTATTATCCGATGCTTGGGTTGAAGATTTACATGTTTCTGATCATTGTGCCACTTTTGCTAAATTTAAGTTACAGCAGGAAGTTTCAGGAATTAATTGCCCCTCTACGGATAAAGTGATTTCGAAAATTGATTACTTAAGGCTTAATGATATTTTACAGTCTGAGACATGGGTGAATATTACTTCAAATCCTGACCCTAATGTGGCATTTTCGGTATTTCTTTCCAGATTATCTAACATTATTTCCGATTGTACTAGCTCTTTCAACATGACTAGCAATTGTGTTAACATTAAACCATGGATTAATTCTTCTCTGGTTCGCCGGATTAATAAAAAAAATAAGCTGGGTAGAAGAGTTCATAACCTACCTCTGAATGCTAGCTTACGGAAATATTACAATAAATATTCTAAGGATGTTACAAGGGATATTAAACAAGCTAAGGCCAAGTACTACTTGACTAAATTTCATCTTCAGTCTGGCAATATTAAACAGCAATGGGCAGTTGTAAATGAGATATTGAATTCTAATACTAAGGCTGAATATTTTTATGAAGTATTGGATGATTTTAATGGTAAATTTACTTCATCGTTTGATATTGCTAATAGTTTTAATTACTATTTTACTAATACTGTGAGCCTTGCTAACTCGCATTTATTACCGGGGAATGTTGATTTACTAGTTCAAGAAAGGTCAGTTGATTCTAGTTTCTTTTTTCGCCCTTTTCTATCCAGTGAAATTTTTTCGATTATTAATTCCCTCCCTACAAAGTGTTCCATTGATGAATTTGGTCTTAGCAACATTGTTTTAAAAAATATTAATCATAATATTGTTGACATTTTATGTTTTCTATTTAATGCAAGTATCACTTGTGGCATATTTCCCGATTGTTTAAAGTCAGCTATTGTTATTCCGTTGCATAAAAAGGATTCTCGGTTGTTTGTCGGAAATTACAGGCCAATTTCCCTATTGCCGGTAATTTCTAAAGTTTTTGAGAAAGCTGTTAAACATCGTATGGTGGAATATTTGGACAGTAAACATTTTTTTAGTGATGCTCAATTCGGTTTCCGTGCTGGTCTGGGTACTGAGGATGCTTTATTAGCATTTCTCAACCCTCTTCATATTGGCCTTAACAAAAATCAATCGGTTGGTGCTTTATTTGTTGACATTATGAAAGCATTCGATATGGTCAATCACCAATTGCTTTGTGTTAAACTTATGAATGCTGGATTTAGAGGTTTCATTTTAACTTGGTTTAAATCGTATCTTGATAATCGTTCGCAATGCGTTCGTATAAATGGTGTTTTAAGCAATCGCTCTGTTCTACCAGCTGGTGTTCCTCAAGGATCAGTGCTCGGTCCAATTTTATTCCTCATTTATATTAATTCCATTTTTTCCCAAAAATTCAAAAGCACGGTGGTGGCGTTTGCTGATGACATGGCGTTCGCTTACAAGTCCAATAATTATGCTAACATTATTTCTAATATTAATCATGATCTATTGATTCTTAGCCAATGGTTTAATTTTCACACCTTTGTTTTGAGCCCTAAATCTAAAGCTATGTTTTTTAATTTAACTAGCTACCCATGCGTAAATAGTGACATCGTTTATCATGATAATCGTTGTACTAGGATGGGTTGCTCCCAGTATTGTGTCCCAATTGAATGTGTTCAAAGTATTAAATACCTTGGGATTACGATTGATTGCTGTTTAAATTGGAAATTACACGTTAAAGCATTAGTCTCGCACCTTACATTCGCTATTAGAAAAATGTATCGTTTAAGAGATCATTGTCCACCTGCAGTTCTAAAAATTTTTTATCATGCCTTAGTTGATTCCAAACTTCGATATGGTATTTGTTCATGGGGGGGTACTTACCTTAATACTATTAAACAATTAATGATAGCTCAAAAGTATATTATTAGAGTAATGTATTTCAAGCAAAAGTGTTCGGCTTCTTGGCCTTTGTTTGCATCTAACTCACTTCTTCCCCTGAGACATTTATACGTTTTTAAGGTTCTAAAGATGTTCTTTGATATTTGCGGTAATCGTTCTTATTCTTATCATGCCTACTCATTGAGGAAAAATAACTTATGTATGAAATTTATTCCAAAATTTAATACAACACATTTCCGCAAATATTTTTTAGTTTCAGCTCCAAGAATTTTCAATCAACTACCTCTCAATATACGAATTGAACGTAATTTAAAAAAGTTTCTCCATGGTGTTAAAGGGTGGCTTTTTATTAATGAAAGTGTCGAATTTCTTTTTGATGTAATTGTTTAAATTATGCTTTAAATTTTAAAAATTGTTTTATTTTTGCTCTCATTTTTTTTTTATATATTTTTTTTTCCTTTCATTTTTCTTATATTGTTATTTTTGGTATTTTTATTTTTCTCTTCATTTACTATTGTTTAATTTTAGTTGTTAATGCTATATTATTATTATTTTTTTTTTAATCTTTAGTATTGAATTTTATTGTTCCTCTTCCTCATTATTTTATTTACATTTTCATATTGTTGGTAGTTCTAAACAGACATTGTATGTCTAAGAACTAACCTAATTTTTTTTTTTTCAATTATGTACATTACATTTATATATTTATATTTTTTTATTTATATTTCATTTAATTATATTTTTTATTTTTTTATATGTTGTTTATATTGCATAGCTGAATAAAGAATCTTTTTTAAAAAAAAAAAAAAAAAAAATTTAGTCCTGTTATTTGTGCGAGTACTTTACTCCATTTTAGAAGCTCATTAATTCGTCTCCATTGTTACATTGTACATATCGCACTATCATAACTATAAGTCAAAATGTGCGATTTTCAGTATAACGATTTAAAGGTTTTTCGGCTGAAAAATATAGAAAATTAATAGGTAAAGCAATAAAACTACTTATGTTAACATTACAATTACTGTACAATTCTTAACAAATTTTAAAAAAATACGTATGTGAAACTGTTTAACTGTTTCACTGAAAAATTGTAAAACGTTATGGTATGATGCGGCAAATTACTACTTTAAGTGTAAGTTAGAGTTCTTTTGAAAGTCATTTTGATTTCGTGAAAAAGATCAACTTGAGTTAAAGTTTTTTAACCAGTCAATATTTTTTTTACAACTGTGTTATGTGTAAGTTAAATTTATTTTGTATATAAATTCTTGTTCTTTCTGTTCCAACTTTTTGGTTCAATAAAAAATAAACCAAAAACGGATTAAATTAATCATTTATTTAGTTTTTCTACATTTTGCAGAAATATAAACTACAAAATGTAAAATACTTTTATTTTTATTAAATAATTTTTATAAGAATTACAAAAGCAATAAGTTAAGTTAAGCAAAATTACTCATCAGGCAAATTCTCATAAAATGACTTGTAATATGAGGGAATGTCGTTATTATTACAAAGATACATTAAATCTTTGTGCTTATCAGAAGGCAAGGGAATCTTGGAACTGTAAAGCGCTGAAACATCGTTGCAAGGTTGTCTTCTTTTCCTTCCTCGTTTTTTGGTTGGTATCACATCGTACATAATAATATCACAGAAATTATCACCGAAATCTGTCTTATATAAGAGTTTATTTGGTTCTGCTTTTGATATGAAAATTTCTCTTATTTCCAAAAAACTTACTTTTTCTTTTCTAGAATTTGTTCTAAAATCTTATCTTTCAGAATAAGTTTTAAAATCGTAAATCTCTTTCTGATCCATTTCATGTACAATATAAGGAGCACCGGTGCTTTTAGCATTTCTGCATTCTACAACTGTTTGTTTTTGCGAGTTTTTTCAATTTTCGCGGGAACTGAGTCCCCCTCATTTTGCGTATGACCTTTCTCCAAATATTTGTGGCTTATGGCAACGTTTAGTTTTGCGGAGGCCCAAGAATAAAATGAGATCAAAATTCGATTTTTATTTTGTCCCGGGCAATTGTCGGACCAGAAACAGAATTTTTTTAAATGTTCATTTTTGGATTTTTCATATAACATAAACTGATATAAGCAACTCGTAACTTCAGAAGAACCCCGATTAGCAGTAGTTTCATCCCACATAAAACAATGACCATCATGAGTTCCCATGTTGTAGACGGTAAAATTATAAATACCTAATTTACGCTTATAATAGTAAATGCTTGTTTCTCCAAAAGGGCACTGCAACACCTTCTAAAAATCGAAACAAGCTGTTATAATGTTCTTATTGAACAATCGCGGTACTGTCTCTCCGTAATATTTTCGATAGTTATTCCTTCATTGCTTATTCATTCTTTGAACAAACGAAACATTTTTGCAATAGTTAGGTTACTATCCAAATATACTTTTGAAGTTTGGGCCCTTGAAAAATGAGACTCAACTTTCGGAAATTTGTCAATATGGCGTATCACTAAGTTTTTTGATTGTTGTTTTAGTTCATTAACTGGTCGTAAGAATTTACCTATAAAAACAATAAATGTTATGAAAAATTCCTTTACTATGCCGCCACTCTTGTTATTGAATGCCAATTAGATTCAAATAGGTAATATCCGTAATATTTACCTCGATTATCTGATGATCCTTCTACAGTTTTCACCAATGCTGTTTCAACAACTTGGTTGAACATACAAAAAGTGTCTAGAAACATTGTTTTACAGACTTTTTGGCTATAAATTTCATTTTGATATGAATAATTTAAATTATAAATTCTTGATGAATTTCTCTTGCTACATCCAGAAGATATTTTTGTGATCTTTTTGCCTACTACCTGAACTGATCTGGCAATGTAGTTCCACTGACATTCTTTCGTTGATAATTTATAACAAAAAATTAAAAATCTCTGTTCTAATTTCGATGGATAATATTTCTTGGCACTTATTACGACACTTTGCTCCACACCCTTTTCTAATAGATTTCGCAGGAATCAGCAAACCAAGATAATTCTTATAATCTTTCCCTTGTTTTTTTCTTATTTTCCACATATTCCGGCCCCAACTATTTTCATTTCTACACCTTTTCCGTTTTCGTAAATTTTCGTTATTTTCATCGACAAGAAATGAAATGTCCGTTTCATTTGGATCTGCGAGTAATAAATGTTCATTGTCAGATGAATAAATTAACCATGAATGAAAAATTTCATATAATTTAGATTTAACAATACTTTTAAAAAATTAAAAAATTTGAATAAAATTATTTAAATAAGAAACTAAACTTACCATCATCACATAACATTTTCGAGAATTATAAATTGACAAACAGAAAAATTTCAATTATTACATGCAGTGAGTACTTGATTAAAATGTTTCGATAAAAAAAGTTACATATACTGTTGCAGAAATATAAATATTGTATGAAAAGTTTGATTTTCTATGAAAACTATGTTATAAGTTTTTATAGAGATTTTTTATTTTTTTCGTATACTCTAAGTTAACTTATCATGTTTTTGATCGGAGTTTAAATTTAATATGAAGATAGTGTTCTTCTATTATAGCTTGTAGATTATGCAGGAGGAACCTTACCACAAAATCAATTTTTTCTGTGGGTACCACATTATTGGTACTATTCAAAAATGCACCAACTAGTACTTAAAGTCTTCTTGTATGGATAGTGCGATATGTGTATGGGAAAATGAATCGAAAGTTACTTTATAGTCTGTTAATGAAAAAATCAGCCTGCTTCATTTTAGCAGTTGTGTTCTAAATCGTCTTAATAACATAAGGTGTTTTCAAGAGTGCAACTATTGCGTAAATATTGTAGTCGTTATTGTAGTCGCCACCAGAAATACTATGCGATATTCCACCAATGCATACAGTATAAAAAGACTGTAAAAACTGCTTTTTGGCTGCGTTACTAAATTTCATTTTTGAATGTTAAATTGCGAGTATTTGGCTTCCAAAATAGTTGCTGTATTGTTTGTGTTTTAGCTAAGCCAAAAAAATGGTTTTACATAAAACAAAATTGATTTTTAGACCAACATACTTAGTTTCGGTGACACCTAGGTTAGAATAGAGTAAGTTAATTAAGAGCGTAAAGTTTACTAGTGACCTAAGGTGAGGCCATTATAGTTAATTGTACTAAATGAAAATTCTTCATGCTACAATGTAAAACGTATTTTATGGTAAAATAATACACAATTTACCTAGCGAATTTTATTCGCACAATTACCACATTTAAACTGGCAAAAATTCACAAAACTGTTAATAATCATGTGGACGAATTTATGATTAAATTCGCGCTACAATCAAGGTTAACCCGATTCCCCATTTTTCGTCCATATTGTCACCAATTTTTCTCACATTTTTTTCCCACCAGTCACCATTTTATTTGAAATTTTTGTCGTTTTTTGTGACGCTGCTTTGAGAAATTTTATTTACTACAACATTTTTTACACAAGTCGACTTAACAAATAAACAACATTAAATAGTAGGATTGAAAATGCTTTTATCTTTCGCCGTAAATAACGCCTAGGCGTTTTAAACGAATACTCCACTTACGCGCCCTGAGCGCTTTACTCGGGATTAATTTTGCAACTTATATAACTTTCACATTTTATGATTTAATTTTTTTCTGAAACTGTCCCTTATTTTTATTATAGTGTATGCGTGCTGCTTTACAAAACGAATAAAATGTTTCTGCCAAAAATTATTGTTATTTCCCTCCCAAAATTGGACTCATTATAATTTTTCTCTTCTTAAAACTTTATCTGACACCATCCATGTAATGAAAGGCTTGGTGTTACGTTTTAGACTGGCTTTTATTCAATTCAGTTCAGTGTATCGACATTACTGTATAACAATATTAAGTATAACAATATTACTGTATAACAGTTGGAACACTAGTTCCAATGCTAAGCACAAAATATCGCTTGTGACAGTTGAGACCTTTGCGACAAATAAGATGATAACCATTTTATAGAAATAAAATTAGAATTCACTTTAATCAATTTATCAATTAATAATTTGTGATTAATTTTGTCAAAGGCCAAAATATCGCAAGATTGGTTGTTGTTGATCTACCAGAAAAAAACAACCGTGCTATTGGGGAACAAATAAGTTTTTAATATTAAGATAAATACAATCCTTTACCAGTTTTTCAAAAAGTTTTGGGATAACAGATAATATAGATATTCCTCTATAATTCTCAACTGAATTTTTAGGTCCCGATTTAAATACTGGAATTACATACGAGGGTTTCCAGCACTGGGGAAAAATACCTTGGCTAAGGCTGTAATTAAATAAATGTGCTAAATGGCCACTTAAGCCTTCGGCGCAATTATTTAAGAGTAGTGAGGGAATACCATGGGGGCCCATAGACATTTTACTATTAATTTCAACTAAAGTCATTTTGATTTGCGTTCCCCCGTAAAAGAAGAAATACAGTGAATATGATTATTGACCAAGACTTGGTCACTGGGAGATGTTAAAACATTTTCGACTGAATAAACGGATTTGAAAAACGTTGCAAATAATTCACAAACATCATTTAGATCATGAGCTTGCCTATCATTATAACTCATTGGTAAAGGATAACCAAAAGATTTTCTTTTAGAGTTAATATAATGCCAGAAACACGATGGATTGGATTTGATACCAGATTCAATTTCTAACAAATAATTACCATACAGTTTGTGTGCCTTGGTTTTACGATTATATAAATTAACAAGTTTTTTTGTTAAACCACTTTTCACGATACGAATTATGTTTGTTGACAATTTTTGGAATAAATAGATCCATCCCTGCATACAAAATTTCGTAAAACCGGCTAGTCATAATTTCAATATCCTTCACATTACAAAGGAAATCCCAGGAAATACTTTCAAGGAATCTATTTAGAGAGTCATAATCACCATTTCTAAAACCAAATATTAAAATATTATCATTTGGAACATAATCGTCGAAACATTGAAAACTTTACTTAATTAACAACGGTGTATGATGAACACAAGATTGCACTGATGGATGTAAATTATCGTCAGTGAAAAAAAGAACCAAAAGTGAGCCATTCTGATTGTGCACTTCGTTATATTGTTGCCTTAGACCCATTTCAAAAAATGAATCTATCACGAAAGAAGTATTGGCAGTGTTACCAAACGGTGTAAGTATTCCGCCAATTCGTTTCCAATTTAAGTTTGGAAAATTAAAATCACACACGATGCACAAAATATCATTTTCTTCCATTTTGGGTTGAATCTTATTTCCAATTATATCGATAAATTCATTAAGGAATTCACTTGTAGATTTCCCGGGAACATACGTAGCACAAACGAAAAGATTTTCTTTGGCCATTTTTACTTGTACTAAAAGGATTTCAATATCACCGGATGCAATATTAATTTGTAGACCTTTGTGGCGTTACGCGTCATTCGTTTACGCATCATTCGCTACGTGTCATTTTTTAGCATACCATATTATTGCTTGTTGGACGGAACAATAAAGAACGAAAAATGGATGAGTACATTTTTCTTAATTTTGTTGTTGTAGAAAATATATTGAGCAGTCGCTCCAAAACCATTAACTTGTTAACATTAATTTTTTCTGTATTAAGCGAAGAACGCTAGAAATAATAAATTAGTTATTTTATTTAGAAATTTATACTTTATTACTTAAAAAATATTCTCAAGTATTACAATAAATAAAAAGCAAGTGCATAAATAACATGTTTAGTTTTTATTAAATAATCCACACGCATTTCGTGTCCCCGTTGATATCCTCGTGCTACAGCTTAAGTGAAAATTGCGTAAGAGCTCCTCATAGCGCCCTACATTCATACTAAACCCCCATAAAGTGGTAACCATCTGACGTGATAAATTACGAACGGGCAAAGAAAATACATTTTACGCAATTTTTGCGACAACATATTTTCACGTTCGCATATAGCGGGGAAAACATACATCGACACGCGGGTTAAAACATATAACCCAACTTTGTCAACAAGGACAAGAAAAATTCAATTGTGGCTTAAATCATCAAAGTTTAATAAGTCAATTTAAGGCAATTTTGTGGACGAGCATCGAATTTTAACAGCCATCACAAACAATGGAAACAATTTGGACAGCATAACCGCATTTATATACAGTACGATCTACAAACATTGGAAGACATTTCGGCTCCATGGGATAGCAGTAACATTACAAAATTTTTTATTTTTTCATAATTCATGTAAGTACCATCAATTTTTTTTTTCTTTATTGCGGTGTCCAACAATTAATTAATTAAGCAATGATAACTTTCGCGAGCGCAATTTTTATTTTTTCCGCCACATTTTTATTAAACAGTTATTTATTTTGCTGCGTGGCTAGCGGTCATAATCCGAAAGACGCGAGCGGTACACCGCCTTCCTTGGTGAGTACTTAGACTACGCTTTCTTCTGGCGATCCTGCCACGGACACGGTTACGTTGTCGACGGCACAGTTGCGGGACATTATCGATTCGCGAGTTAGGGAGTTAGTTCGTGCTCAATTCTCTGAGACGCAGGTCGCAATTCCACCTACTAGTGACAGTGATTTAGGTATAGCTCCAGAAATTTTAGGTAACGAGAGACAGGTTACCCCTGATTGAAAAAAAAAAAACAATTCCTAAATTTTCGGAAGTGGCACATATAGCTTTCAAGTCACCCCAGCCATTATTCGGCCAAAACCCAGTGGTATGGTTCGAAATTCTCGAGCAACAATTCAATGTGGCTGGAATTGTCAGGGAAGGCACACGATATTCACACGCCGTTAGGGCGCTGGACGCACGGCTACATGATCAATTCGCTGGTTTAATAACTCGAAACAAAGGAGACACACCTTACACCATTTTTAAACAGGAAATAATCAAAGGACTGGGAGAGTCAGAAAAGAGCAAACTGTATAATTTATTGCACGGTATGTCGTTAGGTGACAAGAAGCCATCCCAGTTACTCGAGAAGTTTCGATTGGATGCCGGTGTTAAGTTTAACGATGATTCGATTCGTCAATTGTGGATGCAGCGTTTGCCACAGCAAGTTCAAATGGTTTTGTCGCCATTTGAGAACGACTTGACCCTATCAGTTCTGGCTGAACGAGCGGATAACATAATGGAGACGATGACCCATTTACAAATACATTCCGTTGCATCTCACCCAGTTACAAGCCCGACATCCACTCTCATGGCTAGCACTACGTCAGAAACAAATTCCGACGAAAGGTGGCATAATTTTGAATCTCATATTATGAAGGAAATATCAGCGTTAATAGGCACCCGATTCCGATCGCGTAGTACATCCAGAGGACGTAGTAACCAACGCGGATCTCGCTCAAATTCTCGTGAATCAGGCAACAATTTCGAATGTTATTATCACAGACGTTTCAAAGACAAGGCAAATAAGTGTGTTACAGGGTGTACATACCAATAAAAATCCCCTGATGCAAACCGGATGGACGTAAATTCAAAAAAATAATAGCACATCAACATTCGACGACGTGTCCTGATGATGCAATTTCCAGTCGTCTCTTAATTTTCGAAAAAAATTCACAACGCAAATTCTTGATCGATACAGGCGAAGATGTATCAGTAATACCAGTCAATTTTAGCAAAAACATAAGCGATAAATCAGACTTTAGTATTCGCACACTTCATCTAATTATTGGACTTAGACGAGATTTCGTGTGGAATTTTATTGTGGCAGAAGTATCAATACCAATTTTAGGGGCGGATTTCTTAAAAAACACTTGTCTTATTGTCGACCTTAAGAGAAATCGAATAGTAGATCCGTTAACTTAGTTGTTCACCATTGGTTCTCTGACAGCAGCACATGTTCCATCACTGTCCATTTTAGACAAGATAACCCTCGGAGCAGATATTTCGAATATTTTGGCGAAATACGAGGAAGTCACACGCGAAAATTTCGGCATCAAACCTGTGAAACATAGCACCACACACTGCCTAGAGACTCGCGGACCACCTGTCAGTTGTAAAGTACGACGTTTATCTTCAGAGATGACTAAGATAGCCAAAGACCATTTCGAGAGCATGATGGCACAGGGTATTTGCCAGCCCAGCAATAGTGCTTGGTCCAGTCCATTGCATTTGGTCAAAAAGAAAAATGGAGAGTGAAGACCTTGCGGTGGCAAAAGTGGCTTTGACTTTCGAGTCGAATAGTTGCATTTATTTTTTATTTTCCTTGAAAATTTTATTTTTTTAATACAAAATTGTTTTATTAATACAAAAATTGTCGTCAAAATTGTGTAATCGCTGATATAAGGCTATCAGTAATGTAAAAGTAATACTACAACCTGGGGATATGGGATAAAATGGGCTGAAATGGGATTCTTTAACCAAATGCTGCAGAAATATCGGACGGATAATGGGGATGTTTTACCAACGGCAGTATTATTGGATCGTTGAGCGGTGCCACAATCTTTGCTTTGTTTTTTTTTTTTTTTTTTTTCGTACAAAATTGAATCTGTTGTATACTCTGTTATTAATGGGCCAATATGCTCAAAATGGAGTGTACTACATATGTGTAATTAAAATTATTGTCAAATAAATAAATAAATAAGCCTGGGAACCATTAGGTTTTTTTCTGTACGACTTACCGTGACGCAAAGCAAGTACAACTCTTGGCGGCTTATTTAGGGATAAGGTATTTCAGGTTTCTTCTTGAGGGACAAAATTTCACACTGTTTACGGATCATAAACCCTTAGTTTACGCTTTTAGACAAAATAGTGAAAAAGCATCACCCAGACAGCGCAGACATTTAAACTACATAGGGCAATTCACAACGGACTTACAACACGTTTCTGGCAAGAACAATATAGTGGCTGATACTCTTTCCCGCATAGAGCAAATAGAAGTCCCTGGATCAATCGGTTACTCAATTATCGCGGAGGCTCAAGTTGGCGACGAAGAATTATTAAAACTTATCGAAGACAATAGTACGTCAACCCTGAAATTCGAGCAATTTCCCGTACGTTTTGGTGCCAATAGAACATTGTATTGCGACATATCCACAGGTAAATCTCGACCTTATATAACTTTCGCGTTCAGGAAACAAGTTTTTGAATCATTGCATAATTTGGCTCATCCAGGAGTAAGGTCTTCAGTGAGGTTACTTACGGATCAAGTCGTTTGGCCATCTATAAGAAAAGACGTTGGACTCATGGCTCGTTCATGTGTCGCTTGTCAGAGGGCTAAAATCGGCAGACATACGAAATCTCCTATCGGATCATATGAACCAACTATTGATCGTTTTACCGAGGTTCATTTGGACATTGTCGGACCATTGCCACCATCTGCAAATTACCGATACTGTATAACGATGATAGACCGATACACGCGTTGGGCAGAGGCCATACCCGTATCCGACATAACCGTAAATACTGTCGCTTTTGCGATCTATTCAGAATGGATTGTACGTTTTGGTGTCTCATTATTCATTGTGATCGACCAAGGAACCCAGTTTGAATCCCAGTTGTTCGCGGAATTATCAATCTTGTTAGATTTCCAACATAGACGTACGAACAGTTATCACCCGCAGTGTAATGGTATGATCGAGCGCTGGCACCGTACACTAAAGGCTGCGATTATGTGTTATGACAGACCTGATTGGACCACTATTTTATCGTCCGTCCTACTAGGATTAAGAACTAGTTATCGCGAAGATTTGCAGGCTACTTCAGCAGAGTTAGTGTATGGAAATAACTTGCGAATTCCAGGTCAATTTTTTGAAGTGAATAAACATCCACTCCCACAACCAGATTTTGTCAAGGCACTCAGACATCATTTTTCGGAATTAAAACCAGCCACAGCGTCAAAACACACTACAGACAATATTTTCGTTAGTCGTAATTTAAAGGACTGTTCACATACGTACAGACGCGTTACGCAGGGCTCTCCAACCCCCTTATACAGGACCATATCAGGTGATCAAACGTTTCGAGAAATTTTTCGAAGTCCGTATAAATAACAAATGTGTCAAAATTTCGTTGGATCGGTTAAAGCTTTGTTTTGTAGTAAAATCCGACAATTCTCAAAGCGAAACACAACCTTTACGAACAACCACGCCACAGACAGGAATCAAGACTGATACTGATTCATCGGCCAGCTCTACAGATAGTTCGGACACCTTCATTCCGGATTTAGTTCAGATTCATGTGCCCGAAGCAACGGTTACTAGAACCGGACGCGTCGTTCAATTGCCATGCCGATACAGATAGGTATCGTGTGATCATTCAATCACACTGAGGGGGGAGTGTGTGGCGTTACGCGTCATTCGTTTACGCATCATTCGCTACGTGTCATTTTTTAGCATACCATATTATTGCTTGTTGGACGGAACAATAAAGAACGAAAAATGGATGAGTACATTTTTCTTATTTTTGTTGTTGTAAAAAATATATTGAGCAGTCGCTCCAAAATCATTAACTTGTTAACATTAATTTTTTCTGTATTAGGCGAAGAACGCTAGAAAAAATAAATTAGTTATTTTATTTAGAAATTTATATTTTATTGCTTAAAAAATATTCTCAAGTATTACAATAAATAAAAAGCAAGTGCATAAATAACATGTTTAGTTTTTATTAAATAATCCACACGCATTTCGTGTCCCCGTTGATATCTTCGTGCTTCAGCATAAGTGAAAATTGCGTAGGAGCTCCTCATAGCGCCCTACATTCATACTAAACCCCCATACATTTATACTGATTTATTACAGCTATTAGTAGACCACCACCAACATCCAGACACTCTCCAGTTTCGTGCCGATCGCTGCGGAAAACTATATAATATGCAGGTAAGAATTCCTCATTCTTTATAGCAGGAATCAGCCATGTCTCATTAGTTATGACTATTCTTCCATAACCGATGTCAAAAAATTTATCCACTTTTGTGCGCATTCCACCCGCGTTATGGTAAGATATATTAAACCAATATTTATCGTTAGTCATATAATTAATTTAAAAACCAAACATTCATCTTTTCATCGGCGGGCTACTTTACTTTGTAGTCGCTTAAGGTGCTATTCCATGGGAAAATTTTACTGAATAGTAAAATTAAAGGAAGAAAACAATATATATTTGCTAGTTGGCGGAATGAAACAAAAAATCGAATCAGTAAAAAAATATTTGTGTCTGTAGTTGTGACACTCCTCTGAAAAGTATCAAATCTAGAACTTTTTATAGGAGTGTCACTAACACACATACATAAAATTTGTATACGATGGAAAGTAATTCTCGCACACACTAATAATTTTAATACGATGACGATTTTATGGTAGAGATATTTTTAATTTTATTTTCTGTGACGGAAATTGTTCGAAAAAATGAAATTCTGATATGAGTAATAATAATATTTAATTTTTTAGATAATTTAGAGACGAATAAAAAATCGAATAATACTAAAAATACTTTATTTTTTTAGCAATGATTGGTTATGTTTTGGTTTAATGTCAAATTTCCCCTTTTGCTATAAAAAAATGAAAAGAAAAAACATGAAAATAAATAAATGAAAATAAATGACGTTTAAATTTTCAAATTTTCATTCTGTACACGGAAAAAAATTATTTGATTAAAATCATTAGGAGGATTTTCTAAATGTTTTTTTGTGGTTCTCATTAAAATTTTATTGAATTTAATTGTTTCTTTAATAATACGCATCAAACTGAATTTACTGATTTTTCTACAATTGTGATTTTCATTAAAGAATGTTTTATGAAATTCATAATCGAAATTTTAGCGTATTTTGTTGTAATTCATAAAATATTTATTTGAAATAAATCAAAAATTAATCAACATTTGTATTGTGATAATCAATAAGGTTTTAAATAAAAAAAATTATTATATTCACGAAATGTTTATTGATTTTAATGAAAATAATTATTCTCTGAACTTAATATCGTTAAATGAGATGTTGTGCAATTCATGAAAGATATTTTACTAAATTTTTGATGAAAATCACAATGTTAATAAAACTTTAAAATAATCTATAGAAAAAAGATAGATTTGAAATTTAAATAATTTAGTCGGCTATAGTTTTAAATTATTTAAGTTAAACTCAGTCCTCATCCTTCTGATCATTCTTTAGGATGACAAATGTATTTAAAATATTATTTGCATATTTCAATTAATAACAAATGTGGTACATAAACCATGCTTTTACTTCAATCCAATAAATCAATAAATTGAGGAAGAAATTGATTTTACTAAAATGTGTGCTACATTTCTATAAAGATATAGCCAAGCCGCATGTAATCATTCCCCCCCTCCCCCCTCCCCCCTCCCCCAATAAACAAACAAAAGTTTCAGCTTTACATATTGTGGTAAATAGTTTCATGAGCCACGATTACAAAACTGGATAGATACTTTTCCTATTTGTATTAAGGATATATCAAGCACCCTTTTCTTTGGTTAAACGACTAGCCGCCTGGACAATTAGGTATATATGAAAGGCATTTTGTAGTTTTTGCGAGGTGAAAATTGCGATCGTTAAAAAAAATTATAAACTTTGATCTAGGCACTAAATAGACAATGCAAAAGATTTCATCACCATCCAAGCTTTGAGCTTCTCGTATGAAATAACGCTACTTTTTAGCTTTATTGACTGAACTAGCTAAAAGGCAAAAAAATGTAACTCTGTATGTCTAGTGCAACATAGGGTTCACCAAGATCTTGGTAATTCAAGAATAGTTCGACGAGTAAAATGGTAGTTTACTTAATTGATTCTTTGTACCTTAAACACATTGTGTCAGCGAGAAAAATTGTCCATATTGTTTGTTTAGGACTTATTACAAGGTGACACATACAAATTTTAATGATAAAGCGATTGTATTATATAAATATTCCCCCAAAGTTCGGTTAATATTGTAATTTTGGATTTTATAATCCAATAACATTTATTATGCAAAATTCCCGTTTGTTTTTGCGAAAAAGTATTATGTGTTTTAGTGTATATAATAAACGAAAGTACTGATTGAACTGCACAAAATATATTAATGATATTCATCACAAAATATTATGTTTTAATTCTTTTATGAATATCAGAAAACTTTGTGTGATAATTATACATTTTTTAGTGAATTTCATTTATTTATGTATTGAAACTAATAAAATTTTACCGTTATCTGTGCTATCTGTGTTTTTTACCCTTTCATTATAAATGGCGTGTTCTTAAAGAGAAGAAGTGTTTTCTAATTTTGAAAAAATTGTGTTTTTTATAAGTTTATTAAATATTTTACAAGTAAATTGTATTGTCCTTAAATATATGTACTTCTAAACAATTAAACATGTAAGTATAAAATCGAAATATTCATAGTTCACATTTTATTTTATATGGTTTTAATGTGCAATTACTTTTTATCATCCATACAATCGATTTCAGTAATACTTACCTAAAATATGTAATAAAGGGTTATTTAATTTAAGAAATAGCGTAAAATATATTTGAATTAATAATTTTATCGGATCTTTTTACATATAATTATGAAGTGCTTTAAATGCCTTAAATCTGTAGGCAATTTCGAAAACTTTAAAATTCATTGCAAACAAGTGCATAAATTATCTGATAGCTGATAGCTACAAATGCATTGAAGGTGATTGTTTAACCTTTTCTCTACTTTAAAAAGTTTTCGAAAGCACGTGTTTAATTAACACTGTGAAAACTTTGATGATTCGGACAAAAATTGCGTTTTAGTGCGTAAAGAAACATCACCTTTAAAGAAAAATGAGGTTAATTTTATTAGCGAAATTGAAAATTAGTCTTCTCAGGATACGTTTGAGGACCAGATCCCTAAACAAATTTTAAATTTTGTTTTGTGTGTGCATGGTGACTCGAATTTCTTAACAACAGACGTACTTTCAATACAACACAATGTTACAAACAAAATGTTAATTCCCTTTATTGAAATGCTGGTTAAATTTGTAAATGAAAATTCTAAAAATCAGAATTTATTAATGAATTAATTTTTCTTATGCATAAATTTCAAGATCCCTTTCAATTGTATAATACTGATTAAAAATTATTTAATCTGCTTGAGAAAGAAGAATTAGTTAGACGCCCAAAATGTTTTTATTTTATTTTACTGGTGTAGATTTTACTGGTGTTTCCGTTTTGACTCCAAACACAGGGAATTTAAAAGCTTTGCTTCTTTCATTACTTCTCCTCGAAATATTTGTCTTTCGTTAGTGAAAAAATTCCAACTAAAATTTGCTAAATGTTTGTTGGAACCACCGAAATCGCCTATTGTTATTGACAATCAAAATATTATTCAACATTCTTGTAGGTCACTCGGAAATTGTTTCTCAAATGAAATCCACACTGGCTTCAAATATTATAGTAGTTTAGAATATAAGGGTACAATATATAAAAAGGGATATTTTATTCCATATTTTGATGATGATATGTACGTTATAGAAATTATTGAGTTAGCAGTGAACAACTCTAAAACCAAAATTGTTGTTGTCGGAAGTCCTATAAAATCTATTGCATACGATGATCATTACGCTGCATATCAAATAGATTTAAGTCAGAAGGGTACCTTTAGAGCACTTGATATTCATACATTTTGTGGTCCACCGGTATTAATGTCATTAATAACATGGTCATGATTAGAATAAAACAATTTTAATTTTTAACTAAGATTTAATTATGTAAACGATTTTTTTTTTAATTTTTTTTAAGTCACTTTTATTAACTAAAAATGAGCGAATTAACTAATAATAATAATAACAATAATAAATGAAACAAGTATACTGTAAATCATACAAAAGATAATAATAATACAATTTGTCCTGCCATAACCAACCAAAATGAAGAAGGGAACTTGGATACAAATGATATTAGTTTGGATACTAACGAGGTACAGGTTTTAAACGTAGAAACTTTAACAGATCAACAAACTGAGCTTTTCAATTTATTGAATTCGTGGGATTTAGCTGATCTCTATAGTTATTTGGATAGTAAGTGATTTTTTTTATTTAGAAAACCGGTTTTTAATTTTTTAAATGTTCTTTTCTAGGCCAAGGTGTACACATACAAGAACTAAAAATGTTGACACCAGATTTCAAATGGAAAGATATAATTAAATTTAAAGACGAATGGACCAAATGGCAAAACCTAACCATGAGCAAAGAAATATATTCAGAATCAACTGTACCCGATACGTTATCAAGCGTAACATCCACGTCAGCTGCCAGTACTTCGGAGTACCGGTATATGAATAGAGTCTATCTCTTGGAAATCCTAAACGGCAGTCACGAGGAAAACTTATTACTGAAGAAAATAAATACCACAAATCAAGAAAAGGAGCGGTTTTCTGATTTAAGCCGAGATGTTTTATGCAACATTATTGTCAGCTTTTATATTAGAAGAGGCCTGAAAATGAACACAAAAGTATGCAACCAGTTAGCAGAAGAAATAATACTCTTAATACCGACTGAGGAGAAGGTACATAAGTACAACTGAAATGAATGTTAGATAAATTGATATGTACTCGTATATTTTTATACATATATTAACTTATTATATATATATATATATATATATATATATATATATATATATATATATATATATATAATATATATATATATATATATATATATATATATATATATATATATATATATATATTATATATATATTTTAATAGTTATATGGTTGGGCGAAACTAATGCTCCATGGAAATATGTATCTCTGAAATGGAGATGTCGTTTTATTGAAATTTGACACATTTGGGGGTAAAGGCACAAAATACATTCGTTGTAGAATTAACCAGCAGTTCACTGGAACGAAACATAAGTCCGTTGTGTGTGATGCACATATTTTTGTTTCCAGCGAATATCTGCTTTATTCGGAATCGTAATCCACTTTTTCATTTTAAATGGAGAGCCTGTATATCAGGCGGTTTACCTTATTGTCTTTTAAGGTTAAAAATGCAAAACAAGGTGCCTATTTCAATATGTAAAAAATAAAAATGGATTATGATTCTGGTTAAACCAGAAGATCAATCTAAAATGGACAATTTCATTTCAGAGATATCTTCACGGATCTACATTTAGTCCAAAGCCGTATATACTCGTATGTGCAATGAATACAGGTTCAATTTTTTTAAGGAATTTTACTATCTGGCGAGAAAAAATGCTTCACCACTGGGGAAACTACATTTCAAATATCGTAATCAGTTAACTCGCTTGAAAAAACCGAGTTATGTAACTCTGATAAATCAACACATGAGATCACCAAATCAAACGTAACGTTCAACAATCTAGAAACTCAACTTGATGGAGAACAACATTATCAAGCATTAAGAAATGAAGTATTGAGCTTGGTGGAATTAATTTTCCATTGGAAGAACTGTTCAACTAAAAGAATTAAGTTTATTTCGGAAAACTCTACAAAAGATATCTGTGAAAGATGGCCAAACTACAAAGAATCTACAGAACACAAATTGGTAAGACACGATTTTTGAATAATTCTTAAAGTTATTCAACTATTTACTAAAATAGTGCTTATCATTTTACAGATTTCAATTGATTACTTTATTAAGTATAATGACGCCGGCCGTATGCTTCATGATGTTTTTACTGATGATTTTTATAACAAAATAGTTGATATTATGAAGTCTCAAATAAAAGATCCTCAGTCAAAAATTATATTGGAAAATTTATTGTTCGGCTGTAACTTTAAGTAAGTTTTAGCTAAATACTTGATTACAAATAATTGTGTACCTGTTATTAAATCCAACATAACCACTTAGCCATAAATCTTAAAATTTTTGTTTGTAAACATCAGCAAATAATTTTGCGATCAGAAAATATTAAGTATTATTAGGTAGTAACCCACAGAAATCGAAAAAAAGTCTAAATTTTTTCGGAGTAATTCCCAAATGTTTACAATGTTTTAAAAGCTTTTTTAACTTGGTCGTATGCACCATACAATACTACTTTAAATTTAAAGCAACCAAAAAAACATTTTAATTGGCTCAGAAAATAGAATTTTAATTTTTTCGGTACTAAAATTTTATTGCTGACAGAAAAATTAAAAATCGATTTTCTAAGCCAATTAAAACATTTGTTCCGCATTTTAAATTAGAAATATCACTCTATGGTACACACGATTACGTTTCACGATTAAAAAATAGTATATGTTATTCGGATTAAAAGTGGCTTTGTTTCAGTCGCAATCTTTGCACTTGCTCACATACGCTGTACTTCGCCTCGCAGTATAATTGCTCGTTAAACAAAGTATTATTTTTAATCCTAATAACACAATGAAAAACATTTATGTCATAAAAATTAAATTCCCATTTTCTTTACCAATTATATTTTTTTTTGTATTTTTAAATTAAAAATAGTATCATATGGAACTTTCGATCAAGTTCCAGAAGAATTTAACTGAAATAAAGCAACAGTTTTTCTGTACTTATCATTACTGTCTACTGGTTATGTTTTATATTCTCAGATGGAAAGTTCGCAACAACATTTATTTTATTGCATGCCATTTTGAAGAATAATCCTTTTTAAGGAAATCATAACTGAAAACGGGAAAAAGGAAAAAATTCGATGTTCTATAAAAAAATGTCAAAATTCTTTTATTTATTGCTGTTCAACAACTGAAGGTTTGGAGCAACATTTTGATAAGCTTCTAAATGGAAAAGAGACAATTCAGCCGTTCAGCGCTGTTAAAGTATAATTTATCCCGAACAGATATTATTCTACATGGACGGAATAAAATATATGTATATTTTCCTCGTTTTTGAGAGCAATGGACGTTTGCTATAAAGCATTCCAAATTTTTAACTTAAAATATCCAACCGCGGGGCATATTGTATGGCAATTTGTTCAAGTTTACTGTTACGATATACAAATATTTAACGATTCCATTCATCAATCAGTAAAAAATTTGAAAAAACAACTGCAAGAAATGTAAAATTATTTTAAGAAATTGCTAAGTTTTTAATATATATGTTATATTAAAGAAATAATTTAATTGTGTTTTATTTAAAAACCTACTCGTAATTTATACGTTTGTAATATATTTACTATATTTATATAGTAAATATCAGTATTGTGCTTTACTGATATTTACTATTGCGCCTGGTATGCAGAACACAATGTATCTTCTGAATAGCACTAAGAAGTCACAATGATAATCAACGAGAGATTTGTTAGTTAACAGTGAACTTTGTTGTGATTTTTACCATTAGTGTCTATGAATATCATTTACATTCAGATTAATATCAGAAAATGTTTTAATTCGTAACACTAAATATTTAATGATATTCACGAAATAGTTTAATGAATTTAATTGTTTTTTTTATATAGTTCACTAAATATTTAATAGTTCTAAATAATCATCGCATCTTGAATATTACAAAAAATTTGATGATTTTCATAATTAATACATAGTAAAATAGATATGACGTCATTACTTTTTAGTAATATATTTTGTTAAATTCATTGAATAATTTTATGATATAAAAAATATTAAAAATTACTAAAGCGAGTTTCTGCTAATCATTATTAGTCTGACTGGAGCAAGTTTTAGTGATTATTAAATAGTTTTTTGCTGAGTTACAGAGCGTTTTTTTTTCCGTGTACATTTGAAAAATATAGTTGTGCTCTAAAATAAGTGGTTATAAGTGCTAATCTTGTGTTTAGTGTTTAAAATAATAATTAATATAAAATAATAAAAGTACGTGAGGGAACGTAACAATTTTTAGTCATAAGGGGCCCTATTCTCGAATTCCACATCCATTTTCCACATGGGCACAAGCAGGTGGAAGAAATTCCCCATAAACGAAAATGTCTATATCCCATGTGTTTTATACACGAATTACAATTTCCGAACGTTTTGATTAATTTTGACAGATGTCCGCATGTGGAAAAAGAATGTGGAATTCGAGAATACGGCCCAAGGTATGTTTAATCTTTTTGGTTTATTTATTATGTTGTTATTTATCATATGGTATTGTTGGATAAATATCGACGGGATTTTATCATATTTTTACTACGAATATTCTAACGAAATACGGTTTCTTCTCTTAAATTCTAGTTTGGTTTTGTGTCAAGATCGATAAGATGGATTATGGTGAGTTCAAGGATACAGTATAAATTGACATTTAATAAAATATTATTTAATTTCAGGTAACAAAAAAATAACAATATTATCAGACGTACGGTTGGTGGACGCAGCAGACATATTTATAGAAAGCAATAGTGAGAGCTGTGACACCAACGCATTATCTAACTACTATAGTCATTTTGGAGATGATGAGTTTGATATTAGCCGTGAATCAACCTCATCAACACCAATTACTCCCATCCCAGCTCAGCAAGACAACAATCTCGGTATAATCAATAATAAATAATAATATTTATTAATGATTTTGGTGGTAGTGAATTTCTTAAAGTTATAAATTAATAAAACTCACAGTTTAAATAGTACAGTTTAAATACAAACGATTGTAATAGCAAATGAGAACTATTTTGTTATAAATATAAACTAATAAATAGAATAAAAATAAAGCTTGTATACTATTTTCTTTATCAATAAAAAGCTTTATATTGTTTATAAAATATAACCGAATGTGTTTTCATTCATAAGTTGGTGATAAATATACCTTTATTTAAAATTGGTAAACAGCAGAAATCCAATTAGTGCAAGTCGTATGATTCTACCCATTCGAAAGTTAAAAAAAAGGTCGATAAATATAATCTGAATCTGTAATATTTTAATACACAAGAAGTAATCCGGTCTGGATTGGTTGAAACGTTCGAGAATAGTGGAAACGAGGCCAGTCAATTTACCGGCATAATATTTTTGGATCGAAGAATAACGGAAGTCGAAGGCAACCTGTTTAAACATCAATACAAAGTTAAGATCATTATTTTTTTATTATTATTATTTTGTTACTCATTTGCTAAATTAGTATGTACACTTTAAATTTTTTTTTTTTTTTGTTGCATTTTTTATTCATTTCTTAATATTTAGGATATTTCTTTAGTTTTACTTATATATCGACACAATTTGTTATCATTTGTGTTTCTTAAATTAATTTCATGTATCGTGTTCCATTAGGTATGGATTTCTAAATTGATATGAATTAACTCGTATTGTAATTTGGCGGGAGTGTAATCGAATGACAAAGATACCGATAACGTTTTTTTCCGTTGTTTTCTTATTATTTTTTTTTATTTTTATTTTTGCGGTTTAGATCTAGGTTGTTGCAAACTTGGGAACAATCGAATCCACTATTAACCCTGAGCTAAAGCCGGTTAACAAGCAACCGCACCCAAGTCTAAAATGCAACAACATCTGTTAACAGGGGTTGTTTTTCTACGATGTATAATGGACTGTAAAAACCTGTTACAGTGGTATGTTACAGTGGTAGTATGTCCCAGTTCTCCATGAACTCCACCTTCCGTTTCCCGAGCAGTTGGCACATCTGGGAAGCGTAGTTCCTTTTAAACCGCATTTGGTACAAAACCAACCCTTAGGTGGCTCTGGGCAGTCTGGAAACGTGTGTCCTATATCATCGCAGTTATAGCAAATGGACATAACTTGATTTACACTGGTATTGGTTGGAGCTTGACTATTCGTTGGAAAATGTTGATCTGATGATCGCGCTCGGTATAGTTGATACGGAGGTTGTACAGCGGCTATTTGCGCTTCCGTATTATTTGAATTTGAAGGCAATATATTTTGCTGAAATTGATTTGTACTGGAATCATTAGGACTTGGATTATCATTATAGTTGATTTCGTAAATCCGTCTAATTGGAACTATGCTACCGTGCTGATCAATCTTGAGCCTTGAAAATGTATTTTCCCAATTAGAACAACTAGCAACAAGATCGGCAAGAGTTGAAAAAGTTGTGTCCGTCAGTTGGAATTGTAAGCTTGGACTCATGTTTTGCATTAGCAATTGTATCAATTCGTGGTCGGAATAAGGAGTTCTACTTTGTAATGTTAAATTCCAAATATGATGATAGAAATCAATAAATGATTCTCGGGGTTGTTGTTTTCGTGATTCAATCATTCTTCGTATCTCTAGATCTGTACGTCTATCTTTGAATCTCTCGAGCAAAGTATATCTTAAAGCTGAATATGTTGCGGACGGGTTGAGCTTTCGATAGGTCCAATACCAGTTTTGGGCTGTTCCCCTTAACACAAAACTGATTTCGGTAAGTAGCTGATCATTCGAAATTCTCATTGATTCGGCTACGGTTTCAAGCTGAAATAAAAATAAATCGACCGGTGTACTAGATGACGAACCATCCCATGCGAGACCTGAACGGGAAAGGCTTTTCTTTTCGGATAACGACCGGCTCCTAAAAGGATCTTGACTCGTAACTGAAATATTTGGGTTATTCGTAATTACTGGATTAAATTCATTGAATGGTGGTATGGTTTGCTCTAGTTGTGTACTTGATGGTATTCTAATCGATGGGCCATGATGATGACTCGTCAATATACCGTGTTGGTATACTTCTGGTGATGGTATTACCCCACGAAAAATAGGTAAAGCCATCGAAGATGCATTCAACTGCGCCGTAGTATTTATAAAGGGGGAGGTTCCTACGCGACTGACATTTGCTATTGTTGATATTGCGGTCATATTAGAGGATATATCGAAACTTGTAGCATTACTATTTGTTGTATTTAATGTGATCGTATTTACGCTCTCTGCCACACTGAAATTCGCTTGCGAGTTGCTAGTTGGTTCTGCAATTTTGGGAGCGGCCAGATTTGACCCTTTTATTGAGGAATCGGCACGAAATTCTGCTTGTTGATGACTCAAAACATTGACTTGAACGGACAATTGTTGCAGACTTTGCAAAATATTTTCCAGCATTTTAGTTGGTATTGTTGTTTGAGTGGGTAACCTTTCTTTACTAGTGGAAGGTGTAGGTTCAGTTGTCTGCTCATCTATAGTTGATTGTGTGGTGATATTTTGTTTAAAATGCTCGTTTAAATTAATATTGCAAACATCAGCATTTATCTCCGAGTGTACTTCTAAAGAATTGTCTTCAATTTGAGGTATTTTGATATTGTCAATTTCTACTAATCTAGCTGCGTCTATAGAATCGTCCAACTTACTGCTATCAGCAATAAATTGCTCCGTACTTGACAATAATGTTTGGCAAACATCCAAAGCTTTACGAGCATGTGCTTCGTAATTGTTGGATTGGGTTGCTCGGGTTAGTCTACCTGATAAATGGTTAAGCCGAGAACGCATGGTTTTAAATAAATTAGGTCTACTATCGGGTTCAATATTGGACATGTTGGCAATATCGCGTTTAATTTCATACAATAAAGCCCTGCAGGTATCAATTTCGTCACTAGTACGTCTAGTTGCAGCTCTGTGCATTTTAGTTGGTTGCGATCTAATACCTGCTTCTTCTTTTTGTATCATAACAGTTCATTTTTGCAGTGCATTAGAATCACTTGGAGAGATCTCTCGCGAGGCACATTCTATTTCAACCTCATCAGGTTTCAAATCACTAATATCAAATGAGAATGACATTTTGAAAAAAAAAAACACAATTCGAAACTTTAAACAGAAAAAAAATCTTTCGAAAATCTTTCGAATCTAAGGTCAGTGAAAATAACCAAATAGAAAGTCGGGAATTACAATAAGAACGAAAAACTTAATAATAAAAATATAAATGGAAATAAAATCAAAATCAAACTTAGTTGTTACAAGAAAAAAAAATCTTATTCACAAAATGGCGGGAATAAAATCAAATGACAAATAAAAATAAAAATGTTATAGTAAGATAGAATACCGTTAATTATTTGGTTTGGATTTTATGTGATTGGTTGTTGAAAGTTCACGTTAAAGAATAAAATATATCAAATACTATTATAGCAGATATTAATACCATCCTAACTTAAACTTCATGACAAATTTATCTACGACCAGCAAATCAACAACTTTGACAAATTGGAATGCTTTCAAGTAATAGACACATTCGTGATTAAATGGACTCACGTGTTATTTGTAAACTATTTTCAAACTGATATAACATCCTGGACTCGAATTCAATTCAAAAGTTTTGAAGAAACAGATATCCAAAATGCTAATTCATTCTGAAATGAATTCTTATTTGTTCGAGTACATTAAAATATTCAAATATGACTGGCACAGAAATTTATTGACCCTAACAAACAAACAAAACTTAAAAATATAACTTTAAAAGTATTCTTTTGGAAAATCAAATACTTCAGCAGATTACGACAAAATATGAATACTTTCAAATAATTATAATATAATGACACGCGATTCTCTTCCATCCAAATCCTAAACCATTACGTTTCCGTTTAGGTACACACCTTGGGCGCCACTGTGCAATTAATTCTTCTTTTGATTCTTTTAAAATACAAAAAATATGTGGAAATGTAATTAAACCAGTTGTAATATCAATTGGAATTTTTCCATTTCCAATGTCCAATAATTGTTTGGAAAATGTTATAGCGGATTCATCGTTTTGCAAATGAACACGCATATTTCTTGTTAAATTTAATTTTTGAACGTTTCTCCATAAATTAGATGATTTTAAACACGCATTTAATTCATTACCTGGAGTTGATCGTGGTATAACAGGTAGTGTCTGTCTATAATCGCCTGATAATAATACTGTTGTACCACCGAATAACTGTTGATTATTGCGTAAATCTTTTAATGTTTTATCTAATGCTTCTAATGATTTTTTATGTGCCATTGTGCATTCGTCCCAGATTATTATTTTGCATTGTTGCAATACTTTTGCCATTCCTGATGTTTTTGATATGTTACATGTTGGTGTTTCAATTATTTGCATATTTAATGGAAGTTTTAATGCTGCATGAGCAGTCCTACCGCCATCTAATAATGTTGCTGCTATACCTGAAGAAGCAATTGCTAATGCTATGTTTTTTTGAGATCTTATATTTGCCAAAATTAATGATATCAAAAATGTTTTTCCGGTTCCTCCTGGAGCATCTAAAAAGTATAAACCACCTCTTTGATTATTTATAGCTGACAGAATTGTATCATAAACATGGTTTTGTTGTTGATTCATTTTTTATAAATTTTCTTGTCAATATTCATTTAATAAATGTATATCAAAGTTTTGTTCACGTTGGATTTCAATATTGGTGATATCATTTACTAAACGATTGGGCGCTGTCAATCCTAATTGTGATAATGTTTTGTTTGCAATTGATAAACAAATATCTTCAATTAAAATTAATTAATGTTCGATTATACATATCTATTGTGAGTTGTAAATCATAATTTAGTGTATTTGAACGTATACGATGTAAAATGTCTTCCGTCATACAATCTTTATATTTTTCCCATAATTGTAATGGACTTGATGGAAAACATGTTGTTATTATTATGGAAAATAGTATACGTATTTGATGTGGTGCAGAAGAAATCGATGCATCGGCAATTGTATTATCCCAATTTTCATCGTTTTCAAGCAAATTTAATTGACATGCTTCTCGATATGTTACACATATATTATTATTTACTGTTCTTAAATTTTCGAATGATGTTGGTCCATGAACATTAACTAATAATAAACGTAAATAGTAGCATTCTGCATTGTTTGGGTGTACAGCATATAATCTTCCTAAGGCATGGGTAGAAAATATATTTATTTGGCCTTCAACTCGAGTTCCTTGTTTACGACGTTCAAATATTTTTTTAGATATGTTCCAAGTGTAATATGTTGGAATATCTGAATATAATAATGTTTTTGCGAATGAATCAGTTTGACATAATGAAAAAAATGCAGTTAATGTTGTTAGTGGTGGTTGTTCTGCTCTTTGTAGTGCATTTTGTGTAGTAAAGTAAACTCTTTGTCCATTTTCAAGATGAATCGCTAAATGAACAACGCGGTTGGATGTCGTTCATGTATTGGAAATGATGAAATTCGCCAGATAGCTTCATTGCTACTTATATAACGGCCCATTTGATATTGTGTAATTTCATCAATATTTGTGTTAGTATTAGATGTTACACCGAAAACTGCCATATCACTCCCTTTGTTTACATATTTGCAAATATATTTTATTGATTTCACGGAATTGCAATATTCAACGTTAATATGTGCTTTATATGCTTTAGATAATAGTGGTGAATACGGTATACAACCCATCTATTATCTATTTCAATTTCTTTATTTTTAATTTTTATAATGAAAGATTGACCATTATCCTCAATTGAGCGCCGACGATATAATGGATAACCATCAATGCCTGTAATTGATTCTGATATTAATGCTCTTGGGTATCGTTTTGAGCACTTACCGTTAATCATGCAAGGTGAATTGATGTTATATGCACCACATGGACCATGAATCATATTTTGTTTAATAATTTCAAATAATTCTGGATCAGTTGTTAAATCTGGAATTTCTGCAGAAATTATATTATCAACTTCGTTTGGTGTTATTTGTGCTACTAACCAAATTAAAATGTGGGCATGTGGCAATCCTCTTTTCTGCCATTCGATGGAATACATCCAGCAACGTGTTTCGCCAAAAATTTCATGTTTCGTTATTAAATCCAGTAATGACTTAAGTTTCAGTTTAAAGACACGTGCTATAATATCATGACGATCTGTATATGTTTGACCTTGAAATAAATTTTGTTTTATTTCATCCCATTTGGGATTACATGTGAAGGTTATAAATAAATCTGGGCGTCCGTACTTTCTAACATATGACATTGCATCTTGTGCATATTCACGCATATGTCTTGGACTTCCAGTGAACGTTGCTGGTAAAATTGTCATTCTTCCAATATTGTTGACATTTCTATCATTATTTATTGCATCACGAAGATGTATGTATTCTTCTGAACGTAATTTTTTTTTTGATTTAATCGAATATATAATAAACGTTCTGTCGTAACGTCGGTTTGATTTTAAAAGATTATTAAAATAAATAAAACAAAACTCTCTCTTTCATTATTTCTTCTACCGTCGCGCTTCGTCTACTATGCGTTAGGTTTTCAAAACACCAACATAACTTTTTATTCAATATAGTGACATCTATTATACATTAAAACAATTAAATGCAAACTCTACAATTCGGCTATACCTGACTCTTCAATCGACTCTGATTGCTTATACCAATTACAAGGCTTCATATTAAAAGCCGCAAAGACACCATGAAAGGGTTTGTTCGACAAGCGTTGTCCAGGAACATCTTCAACTATATATCGTTCGCCTAACAATTTACGAGTAACAATGTATGGTCCCTTGAATCTGGGTAAAAGCTTATGATTAATTCCCGGCTCGTTTACAACGTTTCGTATAAAGACATAATCACCGACTTCATACTTATGTGCGTCTATATGTTTCTTGTCGAAATAAAGTTTATTTTTCTCTTGGTTCGTTCGCGTACATTTTGCAATACTGTCTCTTATTTCGTTTAGATTTCTACTCGTATTCTCATTCTGAGAATTAATAAATTGCTTCAGAACATCATTTTACTTAATTTGATTAACGCCAAAAAGTGCAATCGAAGGTGTAGTTCCTATAGTTCGGTTCTGCGTATTGTTTATTACAAATTCCGTATCGCTAAGGACAGTGTCCCAACTTTTATTAGGGTCAGAATCAACAATTTTCGAAAGTATCGGTTTAAATGTACGATTAATTCGTTCGACCTGACCGTTTGATTGAGGAGAACTCGTAGCGGTCAACACATGTTGAGCATTCACCTCATTTATAAACATCTTGAAATTATGTGAGGTGAAACATGTACCCCGATCTGATACTATCCGTAAAGGAACGCTGAACTGATTAAAGTAAGATTTTAAATGCTTGACAACTTCGGTTGTATTCGTCGTCTTTGTCGGGTACAGTTTCGTAAATTTACTAAAACCGTCAACTACCGCAAAAATATACCTGTAACCTCGCCTGGTCATTTCTAATGGACCTTCATGATCCACATGGATCGTGTGAAATGGCCTGTCATATTTATCGTATATATGGAGAAAACCCTCTCTATGCGCTTTCGGTTCGTAAATGAGACATTTCATACATTTTTTAATAAATTCGTTAATTCTTTCCACCATATTCGTAAACCAATAATTACGTCTAATCATTTCGACGGTTTTATTAACACCTACGTGTCCGATATTATGGTGTTGTCTTATTATTTCATCGACAAAAACCTGAGGCACCAAGAACAATAGCCTGTTCTTGTATTTTCTATACACCAGATTTTCTCTCAGCTCATAGAATTTATTCTCTCCGTTTTCGTTTAGGTCATCGTAAATTATTTTGATGGCGTTGTCCGTCAACTGAAAATGCGCCAGATTTCTTGAAAGGTTGCATTCCAACATTAATATATTTGGTGCACGACTAAGCGCATCAACATGTCGCATTCTGTTATTACCACGATGCACGATCTCGTAATCATAGTTTTCCAATAACAGAGCCCATCGCATGATTCGATTATTCGTATCTTTCTTTTCCAACCTCAATTTTAATGAATTACAATCAGTTACTAATTTGATATGAATTCCATGTATGTATACATGAATACGTTGCAGTGCATAGATGATAGCAAGCGTTTCTAATTCGTATAATATTAGTGATAACGTGCTTCCGTTTCGGTCGTTCGTTTGCTATAAAATAAAACAGGATGGAGATATCCATCTGCTTGACGCTGTAGTAAGATAGCACTAAAACCTATTTGACTAGCGTCCGTATGTAATTCGGTAGCTGCGTTAGGATTATATAAACTCAGAGTTGGTGAGGATGTCAATTTAGACTTTAACAATTGAAATGCGTCTGCCTCAACCTTATCAAATTTATAATCAGCATTTTTTTTTAATAAATCGTATAAGGGTTTAGCTAATATCGAATAATTTTGTATAAATCGTCTAAAGAAGCTCGTTAAACCGATAAAACGGTGCAGTTCGTGAACATTCTTAGGTAATGGGTAATTTTGAATTGCATCAAGATGTTGCGACGTCGGGCGAATTTCATCTTGACCAATTTCGTATCCTAAGTAATCGATTTTGTCTCGAAGAAAACTACATTTAGCAGGTTGAATCTTTAAACAATTCGCATACAATATGTCAAACACCTTTGTGAGTATTTTAAAATGCTTTTCTATTGTGTCCGTAGCCACCAGGATATCGTCAATGTAAATTATTACGTCACCTGATTCGATTAATTGTCTAAAAATTATTACTACAAACCGCTGAAACACTGAAGGTGCATTACTTAATCCGAAGGGCATTTTTAAATATTCATACTGCCCGTCCGGCGTAACAAACGCAGTATATTTCACAGAGTCTTCGTTTATCGGTATGTGGTGAAATCCACTTCGAAGGTCTATTAGTGAAAACACTTTCTTTCCTCGCAGTTTTTCTATGCAGTCGTCTATTAATGGTAAAGGAAATCTTTCCTTTATTGTTATTTTATTAAGTTCGCGGTAATCGATGCACATACGCTGAGAACCGTTCCTTTTCTTTACCAGTACGATTCTACTAGCAAAATCGCTTGTACTTGGTCGTATTATGCCACGATCAAGTAAATCGTCAATCATTTCGCGCACTAATTGACGTTCATGCATTGAAAGTCGTTTCGGAACTGAGTGGATGGTCTTATCACTATTAAGAACAATTTTAAGTTCGTATTTGGTTTCCGGTGTTGTTTTAATCGGTCGATTCTCAAAATCATTTAACAATTTATTGAATCTATCCTGAACTACAGTCAGTCAAGTAAGAGCGTGGTCGTCATTACCGACAGGTAATGAAAGATTTCGCTCTAATTCCTTTGCGAGCCGATAGAGGGAAGCTTTGTCCTTGATGCATTGTCAACAAAGATTCAGTTGTCGTTGATCTTTTGAAAGAGAATCACGTTAAGCACCATGAGTGCTAAATACGCGTCGCGCTACGAGGCTGTGTTCCTTTGCACCCACCCGAAAGGTCCCAAAATGTCGCAATCAGCGGCTGCTAAATATATGAGAAAGTCGAAGGCATTTGTACATAAGTGGGTACAGCGATATAAAGTGGCTAAAAATGTCGATGATTTACCAGAACGTGACTCGATAGGAAAAGTGGACAAAAAAGATGAAAAAAGAATAGTGAATCTGTTGCGGGATCCTGGTTTAACACTGCGGCAAGGACAAGCAAAATTAAAGGCAAAAGGTTTAGATATATCCTACGAAACTATCCGAACCCATCTCCGTACTCATGACCTGAAATGGCGCAACACAATGAAGAAGTCTCTGTTGACTGGAAAACATGTGAAAAAGCGACTCGCTTGGGCGCATGAGAATATCGATAGAGATTTTGAAAATGTCATTTTTACTGATGAATGTTCTGTATGGGCACGTTGTGTCCTCACGCGAGCCTGGTCAACTTCCACCAATAGGCTTGTTCAGCGGACCGTAAAACACGGAATAAAGGTGCATCTTTGGGGCTGCTTCTCAAAGCAGGGATTCGGCACTTTGTACTTCTTTACCGACAACCTAAATGCCGAAAAAATGATTAAAATCTATAAAAAGGCTTTACTGCCATCTGCCAAACGTTGGTTCATCAGCAAAAATGAAGATTGGATTCTGCAAAAGGACAACGATCCTAAACACCTCAGCAAGCTCTGTACTGAGTGGAAGACTCAATCTGGCATCGTTACATTGGATTGGCCGTCGCAGTCGCCTGATGCAAACCCTATTGAAAATGTGTGGGCATATATTAAACAGAAACTTCGTGGAAGACGCACACACACTTTGAAGCAGCTATCTTGCGATCTGGAGATCGTTGCCACTAGAATACGCCGTCAAATTAGTAGAAAGCATGCCTCGGAGATGTCAGGCAAATATCGACGCCGATGGTGACTGGACACAATATTAACCGAATTGCATCATCGTTTGTAATGTGTACAATATATTTATAAATATGAAAGTTTCACCAAATAAATTTTTTTATAAATTAACCCGACCACGCTCTTACTTGACTCACTGTAAATATTCTTTCGTTTTATCGTCATATAATGGACCTATTCTATAGTCATGATTCGATTCTAATTCTAAGTCATCGTCTGAAAAATACTCAATATTTAAGATCTCGTCAAACAAATTGCATCGCAATGTCTGTTCCACTTTTTCACTCGGACTAACGCTTATCGAACCACCACCCAAATTAGTTAATATGTTACAACTTACCATTGGGCTTCTAATAAATTCGCGACCGATCAAGCAATCATAACCCATTGTTTCGTCCGGTACAATATAAAACTTAATGTTAAAATTATTAAAATTAATTTTACAATTCAACTCCAATATTCCGCAAATTTGTATTTTTGAATTATTCACTCCAGTGAATTGATTTCCGTCGTTCCTTTCAATTATTATTCCCTCAGGAACAATTCCTCGCTTCATGATATTAATTGGGCTTCCCGTATCGATGATCGCTTTGACTTCGTATGATGTATTATTTGGAAATTGGATTACCATATCCACCGAAAATTCGTCATGTTTAATAAGATACATTTTTTGAATGTCTTGTTGACAATTTGTAGGGCCACCTTTTGGATGTACTTTATTGCAACTGCTACATCTTTCTCGTCGTTGAGGCTTTGTGCATTGTGTCGAAAAGTGCCCGATTTCCCCACAATTAAAACAGCGTTTTGAATCGTATTGATTGAATCGTTTTGGATTATTATTCACTTTTGCTGTAGACGTATTCACCGTTGGCATCGAGTTAATATTTTCTTTCGTTGATGAATCCTTAGTATAATGGCTAGTTTGCAGTTGATTTCTCGTTCGCACTGGCTGCATACTATTATACCATTCGATACGATCTTTTAATTCATCGAACGTTGCGATTTTATGTGTACGTAGTGAATTCGACAAATTCACTTCGTTTATTCCCAGAATTATATATTTAATCACGGCTTCCTTTGATATATTAACTTTGTCACTAATCGTAATCATCTCGTAATAATATTCCAATAAATCTTGGTCTTTACGTCTTATAGAGTTTCTTAATTGGTCATGTATTTCCACTTCACTAATGTTTGTTTTGAAATTCTCCAAAAACTTATTTTTAAAATTCTCGAAATCATAATACTTGTCTTGGAATGTCATAAACCACATTCTTGCAGTGTATGATAATTTTGATGGAATCGCTAACATTAATAATCTATCGTCGATTTTATAGATTTCTTTTAACGATTCGATTCGATTAATCCATTGTACCGATGACAAGGACTTTGCGTTACCTGGCTCGAATTCAGGTATAATGTCGATCATTTCTTTGGTAGATAATACCGATCTTTGAGGTTCCTTTTTCTCAATCAACAACTTTCGTTCTAACTCTAGTAATTCACGTTCTTTCGTAATTAAATTCCTTTCTCGATCAATTAATTCTCGTTCTCGTTCCAAATCCGCATAGCCGCTAGTAAAATTCAACACTTTACTTGTATTAGGTGAAAGTTCGTCCACCTCACTTTTAGATCCATAACCATTGTGTATTTTCAGTTGTGACGTTTCGTTTTCCGAATTATCGTTCTGTGCCAATCGTTTTAGTAACACCTTCTTATTTCCGCTCGTTGAAAGGTTCTTACTTTTCAATAAGGCTCGCAATTCGTGTACGCTCAATTCATCCATCTTTTTGTCCGATGAATTCATGTTTTTTTTTTTTTTTCACAAATTATTATTTTTCGATTATTTTAAATAAAACTGATATCCCACAGCTATATTCGTCAACACTTTATCGCATCCAAATCTCCTTCGTATCCCACTTCTGAAGATGTCGTAACGTCGGTTTGATTTTAAAAGATTATTAAAATAAATAAAACAAAACTCTCTCTTTCATTATTTCTTCTACCGTCGCGCTTCGTCTACTATGCGTTAGGTTTTCAAAACACCAACATAACTTTTTATTCAATATAGTGACATCTATTATACATTAAAACAATTAAATGCAAACTCTACAGTTCTGTTTCTATTTTCGCGTACATATCAACAATATATTGATGAAATAATTGGCGATATTTTAATATATATGATTTTCTTCATTTTCCCGTACCATAAGTCTATATGAATAATAATTCATAGCACTTACTTTTTTATTTAATTCTTCAGCTATATTAATTATTAATATAATATTTATTTTGTTTAATAGAAAAATTTAATAAATATTTGTTTACCATTTACTGGACTTATCATTTTAATTTGAATATGATATCCATCTTGTCCTTGCCAAAATATAATTGGATATTGTAATGCATCATAAGACCTATGTGTTTCACAAACACGTTGAAGTCTATCATTTTTGCGATGTAATATAATGTCACGTGATTCAAATTGGTCTCCAGCAATAACTATCGCAACTTCATTGATTGTTGGTGCATTAAATCTTCTAGAGTGTTCTCCAATAGGAGTTTTATCGGCTCTAATTACTATTCTATGATTATCCGATGGCATTTTTTCAAGTGACGTTTTAAATAATTTAATTAGTTCATTATGTTCATGAAATAAATTTTGTAATGATTCTATAATTACTCTTCTTGTACATGAATTGATTTCACAACGTACATTTAATTCATCATCAGAATTTCCAATAAAATAAATTTGTAGAAATTTATGTGTATCATCTGGAAGTGGTAATAAAGAACCTGCTGAGTGAAAAATTTGGCCTTGAACTTTGAATGTTGGCATGAAATTATCAGTAATAATATTTGTAGCACCAAAAGAAGTCATTTGAAAAGAGTTATTGTATTTTCGGATATTTGATAAAAAATGCTTCGACTGTCGTGTTGTTCCCGAAATTGCTAACAAGCAATGGCTCTGGTGGATCAATTAAAACTGGCAAATTTACCTTACCATTTGCACAACATAAGCCATGAGCTTCATTTTTGAATTTTAAAGCTTTGCAATGCACACAAATGTTATTCATACCGCTTATAGTAATAATTGGATTTAAGCTATAATCAATTGTATGATCATAACGAAAAGCAAGCTTATTAAATATTATCCTATTTGTATTTGATGTGCTTCTTCTTGCTTGTCTATTTCCAATTCGATTTGATTCATTTCTTAATTCGTATTGTTCAGCTGATTCATTTGCACGTAACTGTGATATTTGCAATCTAACCCTTCCAATCCGTTCTCTATGTTCAGCTGGTGTTTCATTTGAACGTCGTGTTCTTATTTGATTGTTTCGACATGTGTTGCGACCAATATTTGAAACTTTACGTGGCATTTTAATTTTCACATATAAAATCTGCATAATAAATAAATAAAAATGTCTATTTAACTTAACTGCTGCTAAATATTAACTGCTTAATTCTTTTCTTACTTGGTTGAATTCCCAATATCGCAGCATAGATTTCACACTCGAAATTGAAGCGAACCACTCAATTAATTTTTTGGATATGACGATAACACGAACTAATTCTTCCTTAGATTTTAGCATATATCGTAAACCAACGTATACGGACGCCATCATCCCTAGTTCATCTAACCATCCTCATAACATTAAAATGTCAGCTTTCCACTCATTTTTGGACAGATTAATTAACATACCATTGACGAACACAAATTATAATAAAGAATTGAGGTGTATTCTGAAAATAGCCACCAATAACGGTTATACAGAGCAAACCATAATTAAATTATTGAACAAAAAATTAAAAAAACAAACGTTAAATAGTATTTACCCCACGGATAACACATCATCCCTGGTTTGGCGTCGTTTAGATTATGTTGGTAAAACTAGCCAGAGACTGAATAATATTGTATCCCGATTCAGTGACATTAGATTTGCTTTTTATAATAGAAACACTATTAAGAAATTAATTTTTAACAACATAGAAAAAACAGATATCCTTTCCAAGTCAGGTGTTTACAAAATTGATTGTAATGATTGTAGTTTCAGTTATATTGGACAGACAGGACGTAATTTTAAAATCAGAGCCAATGAACATTTATCAGGGCTTAAAGAGTCTTCTTTTCATAATCATTTAATCCAACAAAACCATTCCTCATCCATGAATAATTTAGGTATTTTGCATATACAAAATAAAGGTAGGCGCTTAGATACCCTAGAATCATACGAAATTAGGAAAGCTATATTTTTTAACCAAGATATCTTAAATGAACAAAGAGAGATTCGATTTTCACCCCTCACTGATCCTGTGTTATTTCATAATCGACCTTCATAAAATAATATTCTCTTTTATTTCTCTTTTATTCTCTCTTTTATTTTTACTCGCACCCCTAAATTATTTTATGATAGATGTTATGCCTTTTTTCTTCAATTTGCTTATATTTTTGGTTTGTATTAGTTTATTTTTATGGTTAAAATTTTAGTTATATATATTTTTAAAATTTTTATTTTTTTTTTTTTATGATTGTTAGTCTTTGTGTGTTTTTTATTACTAGTAATTTTATATTTAAACCACCATTTTTGTAAGTAACTGTTAGTTTAACTCCTGATGATGACCTGGCAAGTCGAAATCGATTGAGAATAAATTGTATCTCAAATTTGCGAAATATTAAACAAGTGTTTTAATTAAAATGTTATTAAATGTGTTTCGTCAAGTGCCGACGGCAATAAGTGTTAACAAGACTGAAATATTGTTTTATTTTTTGTATTATTATTATTTCGCAACACACCGTAATGTGCATTCGTTTGTAGAATAGTTTTTTTTTTTTTTAAAGATATACCCAACGATACTCTGTGAATAATAAATATAAATTTTATTTAATCTGAAATTAATGAAAATTAAAGGTTACTCACCAGTTTTGTCGGTCCGAGAAGTCATATACAAATTTTAGATTTTAGCAGACTTCCACTCTACCTGCCCCTCTGCAGAAAAGTAGTCAGCATATCTCTCCCGAGTCAATTTTGCCGAATTGGTAGAGTTTCTATTCATTGGTTGAAGTGGCGTGAAGTTGGTGCAACTATTCTTCGATGTGCCTTAAATTATAGGTTAATGGTGTTATATTTTAATAAATTGTACGCTTACAGTATGTGAATTAAATATTTACCTGGAATGACAACTCTGCTTAGATCTTGTTCTATAAGATCTGGAGTTACATACCCAGCATTTTGTTTGTTTAGCCAATTGTGTAGGCATACGCAAGATTGGATGATGTCCTCCACCAAAGTAACATCCGCTAAAATCGTCGTTCGCAATATTCTCCATTTAGCCGAAAGAATGCCGAAACAATTTTCTATCATTCGGCGAGCCCGATTAAGCCGACGGGGGGCGAGTGCGAACATTCAAAGAGGATAGACGTGTTTTTTCTATCCTCTTTAAAACTTTAATTTAATTTTATTTTTTGTCTTTATTTATGTAGTGTAGTGTTATGTATATACTTTATTTACATATGTATATACATTTTAACCTTAATTAAATTCAATTTTAGTCTAATAATAATTATAGTGTAAGTGTAATAATAATTGAAGTAAATTTTTGGAAAATGCAATCCACCGGGATGCATTTATCAGGCAATGTTTTATATTTATAGATAAAGAAATCAAAATTATTGATTTCTTGTTTAAGTGCATGATTTTAACTTTAGTGAGATTGTACAAGAAATTCAATTTCAATTTTAATTACTAAAATCTAATAATCGAATAGAATTAAAATAAATTTTAACTTAAATAGACATACGTCGTAGTTAATTTCATATTTGAGTTTATTTTTACGCATGCTTATATGCGTTCTTGTGTATGTTGTTTATATACAATCGACAAAAATATATACTTGAAACATGATATATAACAAAGCCAACAACAGGTTTTGTGCAGCCGTCTCGTTCGCTCTTTGTATAGATTCTCTCAAGAAATGTACTATGTTTATATTGTTGTTGGTTTTTGTCTTGTAATATGCAAACAACAATAGAATAAAGACATTTTTTGTTGGTTTTGGTATAGTCGTGGATATTAGGAATAATATTAGGAAAACACTGAAAACATGATAAAAGTATCCTGCTACGCACATGAAAGATGGTAAAAATATTTACCTTCAATGTGTGTTGGTGGTTTAGTATATAAGAATATATTATTTGTACGGGACCAGCACTGATGTAATACTATGGGCCTGTTTCAGTGATGAAGCACACAGAATGAAAGAGACATTTAATCGCTTTTGGTTGAAAGTGTTGGTGCGAAAATAGAATAAAAATACTCTCATCTAACCAATCCCAAATTCCCAATTAGTTTTTTTTTTTTTTTTTTTTTCATTATTAACATACCCAATTTTCCTTCCACAATTCGTTTGTTTTGTTTTATCTACAATTTGTATGTTTTTCTCACTCATTTATATACTTTCATGTATAGGCGCAAAATAAATTTATGATAGCTGTATTTTGTTGAGAGAAAATTAATTCGAGTTATTTTGGAGTCATTTTTTTCTTAACAGAATAATCCGCGAAATATTTTTTCGATTTAATTTTTATATTCTATGTTGGTATTTCTCCTATTTTTCATTCAAGCAGTTACGTATTTTATTTGTTCGAGCTAGAATTAAATGACTCAAATTTTTTGTTCGAATTATTTCATTCCTGTCACATGCAATTGTTGTTGTAAATTTCTCAATAAAATACAGCTGATATTGCTGACAATCGGGCTTGTGGTGCATTAGTGTTGGTTTTGTATTTGTATGCTGGTGTTATTTTTTCGCTCTGTGAGTTTTAGTATTCATGGAACAAATATGGTGGGCTTGATAAAACATGAATATACAGGTTCAATGAAGTTTAAGTATTCGACTCAAATAGGATTCTTATACTTCGTATAATCGAATGGGTTTGAGTCGAATTGGAATCCGTCTTATACAATTCATTGAAAATAGTTTATTTATTTATGATTAATAATTTTTTTTTTACAGGGTATTACAAACTGCATCAAATTGATTTTTAAATTAATTTAATTAATATTATAAAATTATAAATTAACTAAATATATAAATAAAATGCTAATTTGGAAATGATGATTTAAGTTGAGTAAAGATTTGGTTTTCAGCACATAATGATGTACGTATGTATTCATTTATGTGTGCATAATTTAGTGGCAGGGTAATATGTACGAAAAATAAGATAAAGTTTTATGTATGGATGTATTTAGATTTATTTAAGAGTATATTTAGGTATGATTTATTTTTTACAGGGTATTATAAACTACATTAAATTATATTTAATTGATTTTTATTAATATTATAAGTTTACAAATTAACTAAAGCTGTATTTTGTTGAGAAATTTACAACAACAATTGCACGTGACAGGAATTAAATAATTCGAACAAAAAATTTGAGTTATTTAATTCGAGCTCGAACAAATAAAATACGTAACTGCTTGAATGAAAAACAGAAAAAATAACAACCTAGAATATAAAAATTAAATCGAAAAAATATTTCGCGGCATATTCTGTTTAGAAAAAAATAACTCCAAAATAATTCGAATTAATTTTTTCTCAACAAAATACAGCTTAAGTTAGATAGTTAAATACTAATTTTGAAATATTAATTTTAAGTTGAGTTGTGATTTGGTTTGCAACACATAATGACGTATTTATTTATGCATGCCAAATTTGGATTAAACAAATGTGAACAACGTGGAATTAGATAAAGGCAAATTGTGATGCTAAATGTTTTGAACTTAATTGATTAATTAAATTAATGGATTTATTGGAGTCTAGGTTGCAGTTTTCACATACAAACTTCAATTTTACTGATATGGTACACAGATAAAATTTGTAAGAAGATAATGTTTAAGGTTCCTTTCACTGTTTAATTATTTTACTTACTTTGCATGCTTGATTTTGCAGGGTAATATGTCTATAAACGGAGTTGAAGTTTTGTGGAGTAGATAAGTAATAAATTTCGTATATATTGATTTTTGTTTATCTTAATTATGTCAAGAAGATTATGTAGCTGTTATAAATTATACTTAATTATATATAATTGTTAGATCGTCTCCGTGCTACAGAAATACTGGTGAATTCTCGCTCAGCATGCAGAAACTCCAAGTTTCCAGCTGTTATGTAGCGTAGAAATTCTATTGTCTGGAGATAACTATTTTATTTTATATATCAGTTACTAATTTATTTAAGTTAAATTCGATTAATTAAGTAGTAGGGATATGGTATAACGGTGATAATTTAATTTAGGTTCTGGAGATACCTAGGAAATTCTATTTGAGCTTTATTCGTAAGTGCCCTGTATACATGTAGAGCTTAACTAAATTATTGGTATTCTAGACTTTTTGCGGCGTAACATAATCAATTTTTAAATGATATTATATAATTTTATAAATAATTAACTTCAACCTTATTATTAATTTCCTTTTTTCTAGATCTGTAGGAAATTGCTGATTAGTTTAAATTTAATTTTATGGTTAAATATATATTTTTAACTTTTATTTTAAGATGTAGGATAAACACGATGGGAACCATTGGTTTACCGTTCTGCTGTTTTCTGTTTGGAATTATTAGTTTTATTATATTACTATATTAATATTATTAATATTTTTAAAAATTTATTTATTTGTTATATGGGAATTAATTTATAATTTATTTCAGAGATTTTTTGTGTTGTCTTGTGCTGATAATTTTTATCAATTTTTATAAATATTACTGAATATTCATACTAACTGTCGGCTATACCTGGATGTTTATAATCGGGCTGTTTGTATCACTACTAATTATCCTATCCTATCCTTAGATTTTTCTGTTTGTGAAAGGAACATGGTGTTACCCGGCCAGGGTTGGACAGTGAGCTGTCACATTTATGTAGTGTCGGAGGTGGTTGTGCTTTCTTTATTGTAATGGTGCTTCGATGTCCTCAATAGAAAGCATTCATCTGTGTCATAAAGTTGCTGTGACAAATCAGTTCCTGTAGAATTTTTAGCCTTGAATTGGGAAGTCTCCATATTTGTTTTCATAAAATGTTGATTTTTTTTTTTTGTAATGTGTAATATATTCTGTTTTATCCATTAATATATTTTAATAAATTAAGTTTTAAAATACTTAAAGGGATTTCTTTTTTAATTTTTTTAAATTTACTAATAAATAATCCAATTTTCAGAATAAACATAGTTCTAGAATTAATCATTATTATAGGGACCAAAATTAATCCCGAATTTCAAATTTAAATTTTAGTTTGAATCAACCCTCCAGGATTAACAAGTAGTGAATAAGCTGTAGTTTAGAAATTGTGTTGTCCTGTGCTAACTATTTTTACTATATAATTACTAACAATTTACTCTTATCCTTCGGCTGGGGATGGATAAATGGGTGGACGATGTGTGCTCGGGAAAATTGAAGATTCTGTTATAATAATTATTCATTTAAGTAATAAAATTTGTTATTATGATGTTTATTAATTAAATTTAGATTTCAGAGTTGTCTGGGAATTTGTATGTTAATTTTATTTGTTGATTCTTAATATACTTATTGTACCTAATTGAATTATTGCATTATTAATAAATCTAGGTATTGGGCTGCTGTAATATTATCATTTAAATCATTTTATATAAATTTTATAAAATAATTGAATTCATAATTATATATTTTCTTTTCTGGATCGGTAGGAAATTGATGATTAGTTTTAAGCAAAATTTTATGTTTAAACGGTTTAATGTTTATGTTAGTTCTTGTTGCAGTAAGTAATAATTTTTAATTGGATATAAAAGGACAATTAATAAGGGAATAAGCGCTGTTATTTTAAATTTTTATTAATTATTTTATTAGGTAATTAATGAAAGACGGACAAGGATGAAATTACAAAATTAATAATTTTTTAAGCCCTGTTTTAGATTTAGGATTTAGGGAGTCCTGAGTATCAGGCCCTGGATTCCAGAGAAATGATCATCTAATAATGTAGTTAGATTGTGCTGTCTTGTACTAACCTATTTATTATATATTGTACTAATAATTTACTAACTATCGAGCACATTGGTGTCTGTAACCGGGTCGAGTCTGTCCCAACTAATAATCCTATCCAATCCTTCGGTTTTGTTATATGTATACGGGTGTACGGCATGGGGCCGGGAGTCCGAGAGATCCTGCTATAATGCTTGGTCGTACACTCATAATCAATCATAAAAGTGTAATTTCAACTTTATTTTATTTTATTTTATCTTTATTTTGTTATAATGATGTTTTTTTATAATACAGTAGAATCCGTTTATACCAAGCCATGTATATAACGAACAAACGCTTATAATGATCATATGGTTTTGTCATATAGTTGTGTGCCTTGAATTTGCACGAACACTTATATTTTCTTATACACTACAAACAAAGAACTACGTTTATAAACGTAAACGAATATTTAAATAAAATGAACAGCCGGCTATAGTGAACAAAATTATGTCCCTTGAGTGTTCGCTATAAGCGAGTTCTACTGTAATTATAATTATAATTTTAGCTTAGTAATTTTAGATTTTCTTAATTATTTTATCAGGTAAATTAATGAAAGGCGAACAGAGGGAAATTACAACATTAATAATTTTTAATTTAGGTTTAGGGAGTCCTGAGTATCCGGCCCTGGATTCCAGAGAAATGATCATCTAAAAATGTAGTTAGATTGTGTGGTCTTTTGTGCCGTCTATTTACTAACTATCGATCGCATTGGTGTCTGTAACCGGGTCGAGTCTGTCCCAACTAATAATCCTATCCAATCCTTCGGTTTTGTTGTGTGTAAACGGGTGTACGGTGTGTGCCCGGGAGTCCGGGAGACTTGCTATAATGCTTGGCCGTACACTCACAATCAATCAATCAATCAATCAATTCGGCGAGCCCGACTAAGCCGACAATTAAATATTTTATGTTTGGAATTTTGGATGGTGGTAAACGGCTTAATCATATTTTCTGTCATAGCAAAGGCATCGTCGGCCACGAAAACATAAGACACAGCAGTGAATGTATCGCTGACATTGCTTGGTTCAGGTATCCTAAAAAAAGATTATATGAAAATAATAAGAAAGACTCACAAATACTTCCAGCGGGCTTCCAGCTTGTGTGAAATGAATTCCCGGTTCACACTGTATTTACTAACGGGAGAGTTTTAGCATAAAATTGTTTGCCGAAATTAGTTTCTCGAAAAATTTCTCCATCACTCTGGCGTTCGGCAGCTCCAATATCGCAACAAACAAAGTTATATTTATGGTCCCATATTGCCATCAATACAATGGATGAAGTTTTTTTGTAGTTGTAAAACTCCGACCCAGATTTTTTGGGGGCCTAAAATACAATATAAAATTATATTTAATTGAATTTTAAAATGTTAACTGTCTTACTTGAATAGCGACGTGTTTTCCGTCGATTGCTCCTATGCAATGAGGGAAATTCCATCTTTTCTCAAAACCAGATGCCACCCCGTTTAGAAATATTCCGCAGATATTTTGGGAAACTCATTACCTTGTAGTACAGCTGTTATGCACTTCGTTGTTTCGCTCACAATTCTATGAATGCTAGTTTGTGAGTATTTATAGGCAATTCCGATGCTGGTTTGCGATTCACCGGTTGCGAGATACCTAAAGAATTTTAAATTATTTATTTTACTTTCAAAATACATATACTTATAGGCATATATGTATAAAATTTCTAATTATATTTTATATTTCTAATAATGCTTACCGTAGCGTCACCACCAATCTTAAACCGGGACTCAAAGGTTCTCTAACAACAGTCCCTTTTTCAATTAATGGCTCGACCATCGACAGCAATTGATCAAATTGCACCACATTCATCCGTGTGTATGTATAGAACAGCTTCGGATCTTGTCTTAGCTCACTTAAGACGCTGTTAAAAGCGCCAGATCGGGTTCGCTCCAAATAATATGGCCGTACCCAGAATTTCCTTTTTTTTTTGTGTTTTTTTAGTTGGAATTAAATTTAATTCAACATATATTTCATCGTCACTGCCAAATATGATGTTCAACGGATCCAAATAAACATCCACATTTACTTTATCAACCATATTGTCGTTAATTTTCACTTCACTGATTGATAAATTCACAATTAATTCTACAAGAGGAAATAATTTTGATTTTTTGTAGGTTAAATTACAATTGCTGTCAAAATTCCCCTTAAAACTTTTGCTATAAAAAAAAAAAAAAAATTAAAAAAAATCTTGTCTTTGTCTATTATATGGTGTTTGATTTTTTTTTCTCTTTTTGGCGTATTTTACTATTCAGTAAAATTTTCCCATGGAATAGCACCTTTAAGGTAACAAATTATAAATTAAGAATTGAAAAGCTTACTAAGTCCGTTTATTTTAGCGAATTTTATGTTGGTATAATTTTTCAATTTGAGCAGGTTGCTTTAAAATGTTTAATAATTTTATTAAAATTAACTTTTAATGCAAATACTGCTTTAGAAATTTTCATAATTGCGTTAAAATTCAATTTAATAATAACTTGTATTTACAAGAGTCATTATGCAAGGCTTGCATTAAAAATTAAAGTTATTGTTTTAAGCGTGTTGTGCTTCACTAGATTCGGGGTTCGCACTTCGGGTTTTAATACTATTTCCTTCATCATCACTCAGCACTATTATTCAAGAGAAAAGTACTTCAAAAGTCATGTGTTGTTTCGCGTCAAGTTGTTTTATTTACTTGTTTTATTCGCTGTACACAATTTTTTATTTTTTTATTTTTTATTTTTTTTGATTCAAGACGCGCGATATTCGATTTAACTTTTTTTTCTTCACTACGGTTTTGTTTTGTTACTTTTTGTGTTGTATTCTTGTTGTAAAATAACACAAAAAAAAAAAAAAAAAAAAATATTTTTTATAAAATTGTAAAACTGGAACTGAAAATAATTAGTTGAAGTTTAGCCGGCCACTAGTATGGTCGAGCGGGGAATTCTATTTTCATAACACAAAATTTTTCGTTCGTTAAATTTAAAAAAAAAAAATAAAAATTTATAAACATTATAAAAAATTCCTTTTTTAATTTTTTTTTTATATAAAAAAGATTATTAATCTTTTTTTTAAGTTAAAATTAATTTTGTTGTTATTTAATTTTAATTTAGTGGCATCGTGTTTTTGTCCTAGTTTATTTATTTATTGTTGTTCTGTTAAATGTGTCTTGTGAATTAGTTTAAAAATAAGTTTTTAGTGAAATTACCTGTATTTATATAATACATAAATAGATATAAAAATTATTAAATTAATAATAGTGTTAATATATAAAATAATTTATTTGATTAGTGTGAATAATTGATTAAATGACAACAACAATGCAAACTGTGATCAAGTACGTACATTTTTTTTGTTTTTTTTAATTATATTTTTTACTATTGTTTTACGGAGGTGAAAAAATTTCTCTAATAAAACAAAATTAATTAACTTTCAATATTTTACGTGAGCGGTTTTGGTTTGAATTGTAAAACAAAAACAAAACCTTTTTACTTTTAATTATTTTGATATTGTTTGCAATTTTACTTGTGACACAATTATTTCTTGTTTTTTGTTTTTCTTTTTTGTAATTTGGTGTGCAAATAATTTTGTTGTTGTTGTGGATTTTTTTTTTTCGACGACAAGGGAAAAAAGGATTTGTTTACTAAGTCGTTTACATGGAGCATGTAATTCGTGTACTAGGAAATTCCTTTCCATTCCGTTTAATTTTGTTGATTAAATTACGTTATATAATTGGGATTTTGTGCCGTGTTGTTTTGTTCAAATATTTAAAGCTGCTGTATAAAATTAAAAGTTCAAAATACCAAGCATTTTTTGTGTGTCTTTTTTGTCTTGGTCTTTTTTTGTTGAAGCAATTAACATTAATTTTATTGGTATTCCGTTAGTTTTTATTTGATTTGGCATTTTTATTGAATTCACATCACATCCAAACGATAAATTTTGGGTAGTTGATTGGACTGCAAGTCGAAATTGAAATTGCAGGATTTTGATAATTCCACTCTTCGGTACGTTATTTTGAATGAATTTTTACTTTTAAATAGTAGATTCCACAATTTTATAAAACTCCCAAAATCTGAACTTGTCGCAGTTAGAATTTACTTGTCTATTTTCAGGACTTAAATAATTTTAAAATCCTTGTTAATCGAGTTTAGTTCATACGAATAGTTAAACAAAGGAATTGTTTAATAGAAGATTGTAAGAGAATTTAATACAGTTTCGAACTGATGAGCTTATGATTATGAAAAAATCAGTCTTCTCATCAGGCCGCGGCAACTGGACTAATTGTACCACAATTTACATTCTATATACAGAATGTATTGTGCAGGTTGTATTAGCGAATTATACTAATACAGCCAAATTCTCTTCGTTAATACACTAATATATGTACTTCTACGTGTTAATTTGTAAAAAAACATTAAAAATGGTCTAAGGACCGGTTGCATATTAGATTCAGACTTAAAGTATTTGACTTAAGTTCTGAAATTATTTACCAATTTCACTTAATGCACCATTTGATTTGAATCAAATTCGATCAACATAACTTTAATTTGTTACATATTTAATGTGGAAATAGTGTTTCGATGACATTTAAACTAACTTTGAGTTGCAAATATCGATTAAACATAGTTTGGAAAGTTCGTTTTCTTTAAACTAGTGATAAGAATTGAGTGTTTTTTTTATTCACGGTTTATAAACATTTTAATCAAATTTAGCACAATTTTCAAGCTTTCAAAATCTTCCGTGCGGAGTTCCTTTTTCAGACTTTTGAACGAATTTTTGAATATTTTAACATTCTGTAGGTGTAGTCAACATTTTGTTATCGGTTCTTATTATTACTAGAACTCCGAATATATGTAACCATAGGAAATGTAATACACAAAAATGGATTATATGTATGTCAATGGTGATTTAACCACACAAATGTGCGATAGATATTATTGTTAAATCTAATCGTATGTATCTATAGAACTTTCATAATACATATTGCCACGCAGTTACTCAAGAGTTATCGTTTCAAAAAAATATCGTGCGCCAAAATATTCATGCATGTATAATTTATTAAGGTACGCATATACAGTAGTATCAATCACTCCTACACTGTCTACGCGGTCGACACGCCTACTAATATTCTTACTGATTGCACGATTTAGAACTATGGCCGATTTATCATCTTTTTTATTTAAATACTTATGCCTCAACTACATATATACGATTAGATTAAATCTTTTAATATTTACTCGACGACGACATCTCACGACATCATACATCAGGAAAAATTAACTTTATTTGTAAATGTCTTAATTAAACCTAAGCAACAAAAAAAAAAAAAACTTAATAGAGTGTTAATCAATAAAAAAAACATGAACAGTTTGAATTTAAATAGACATAAGCAGCTGTTTTTTTTTTTTTTTTTGGTGTGTACGTTTATACTTATAATCATAATTAAATTATGAGACAGATTCGCTTGTTATTTATGTGATTTTATTATACCCACATGCCACAAATGTTTCGGTGGCGATGATATTTTTATATTGAGAAACAACGAAGACGACGACATATTTCTCTATATACTCAAAAAATATCTATTTACAATTTAAATGTCTCTTTTTATGCTTGTTTTAAGTGAAAGTTATGCAATTTGTTTAATGTTGAATGATAAAATTCAGTTTATCTTAAAGTTGTATGATAGTAAGATTTACTGCAATTTTTTTCACCACAATTTGTGCTACATAATATATTGTTTGTTTTAAACTTTTGATTTGGGCCCAATTTAATGTTAAATTTGAACCAATTCTTGTGCGTATGGTTTTAACACTATTGTCGACATTGTCTCAGATTGTCGATTTTCTAGATATATCCGAAATCTAAGATGGACACCAAACTTCATTCAGGAGCATCTTAGGGCGACGAATACTTTTCTTCCATCTTCCCTTCGTCAAACATTTGCTGCGGGGGGCTATTTGGGAATTCGATTCGAACGTGATCGAGTATTCGATGTATAAGATTCATATTTGAATTAAATAAGAAACGAATGAATCTGATTCAATTCAAATAGGAATCTAATACATCGAAAACTCGATCACGTTCGAATCTAATTCCCAAATAGGCCCCCTGATTAAGGCGCCCAAAGTCATGACGAATAACCTATCGATGTTGATTAAAACTAGAATTTTACCACTTTATTACTACATACTTTATATATTTTATGTTATCAATTTATATAGTATGTCATTCAATTAATAGTTTTTTGTGACCGATGCTGAGGGATATTGAGGCTAGAAATGTTTCAAGCGCGACAAAGGGCTTTCCAGGTATACCTATATTTTACGCACGTTATTTTTTTTATACATTTTAAATAAATTTATCAAAAAGAATCATTTTCTGTAAAATTATTCCGTATTGCTTTATACAAAGCATAACGATTATTTTCTCTAAAATATGGATTTTTTCAATCGAGCATTTTCATAGGACATATGTTGGGAACCGGAAACCAGATTTCTCGTTTTAGGTAATGTGCATGAGTACTTGTTTATTTTCCAGAGCTGGCATATTCTAATCATCTTTTTTTTCTGTTCGGTGCTTTTTTGACAGAATAACGTTGTTTTAGAACAAAGTAATTTTATTATAAGCTTCAAAAACAATTGTATATATGCCTAAAGTTGCCGAAATCCCGGTTTTCAAAATCGAGAATTCTGATTTTCAAAATCCCGGTTTTCAAAATCCCGGTTTTTAAAATCCCGGTTTTGCAAAAATAAAATTCCCGCTTTTCAAAAAATCTCGATTTTTATTTTTATCTTACGGGTGTGTACTAGGAAATCCCGTTTCAAAATTAAAGTTTTCCTTCACCAGAATTTTAACAAAAATATATCTTTCAACTTTTTTCCTCTAGTCTTCGGGTTTGGCAGCCAATAAAACTAATTTTTAATATTTAAGTCGACGTTTCGATAATTTTATTATCTTCTTCAGGTCTACAATGGTTTTAACAATACATACATACAAAGTTTATTAAAATATATAGAAATTACTGTGCCAACTTACCGTTAAATATATACAAACGAAGTCTTGGATATTGTGAGCTTGGCACCAAAATTTAATTTGCCATTTTTTAATAAGGAAGATATTCCGGCGTTTAAAATTTTGGCTCAAACAGAATCAATAATTCAAGAAATGAATGGTGAACATCAACAAAACGTCGCAAGGTTTCAAGTTTGCAATGTTCTTCAAAATTTTTTGTCGCGGAATTGTATCCTAACAATGAAAGAAAAACATTTAAAACATTTGACAATTGAAACAAAAAATTTTTTGACGCACAATCAAAATATTATTATTTTAAGTGCGGATAAAGGAAATATGTCGGTGATAATGTTAAGATCAGAGTATGAGGACAAAATTAAGAATTTGGTGAACGATCAAAATACATACAAAACATTAAACAGGGACCCCACACTTTCACTAAAAAATTAAAAATTTATTTTTAGGCAATCATATTGACCGGGAAACTAAGACCAAGCTTTCGACCTACTCTTCAATTGCACCTAAATTATACGGACTTCCCAAAATCCATAAACAGGATCATCCACTTAGGCCTATTGTATGTTTCATAAATAGCCCTACATATAAAACATCAAAATATTTAGCTGAAACGTTGAAAAGTTCAATTGATAATCGGAGGTACAATTATAAAAATTCATACGAATTAGTAGATTTCGTAAAACAACAAAATATTCCAAATCACTATGTATTAATAAGCTTGGACTTAGTTTCCTTGTTCACCAATATTAAGATTGATTTGGCTTTAAGTACTAGCGAATCGTACCAATACAGACGAATTCTCTTACAATTTTTTTTTCTTCTTCACGATATTCACACTAAATTAAAGCACAGCACATTCTGTATATATAGAATGTAAATTGTGGTATAATCAGTCCAGTCGCCGGGGCCTGATGAGAAGATTGATTTTTTCATAATCATAAGCTCATCAGTTCGAAACTGGATTTGAATTCTCTTACAATCTTCGAAACATATTAAAAATCATTTAAATAAATCAGACGTCAAACCACCTATCAGAAATTCTCAAGCTACTACATTATGCCAGCATTCCTCTGATACTGGACACACATTTAAATTTGATGAGGTAAAAATTTTGGACAATGAAAAATTGTATAAAAATCGTTTATTTTTGGAAATGGCTCACATTATTGGTAATCATGAAATTGTTGTCAACAAAAAGAGTGATACTGACGATCTTAACCAAATTTATTCTGGTATCATTGATTTTATATCTAAATTCCCAAAATATAAATCGTTTGTAGATTCTTGAAGTTCCAAATTCAAAAAGTTTGTTTACTAAAAATATTTTGATTGTAGTCGTCCAATTTGAATCAATTTGTCGTTTGTGGAAAAAAAAAAAAAAATTTTCTTTTCTGTTTACAAGTTCGTATGACAAGAAATTTTCTTCATATTTTTAACGGTAAGTCGGAGTATGGCATAGTAATTTCTATATATTTTAATAAACTTTATATGTATGTATTGTTAAAACCGTTGTAGACCTGAAGAAGATAATAAAATTATCGAAACGTCGACATAAATATTAAAAATTAGTTTTATTGGCTGCCAAACCCGAAGACTAGAGGAAATATTAAGATCCAGCCGTTAGGCTACATATTATATATATATATATATATATATATATATATATATATATATATATATATATATCTTTCAACAGCAGGATTTTGAAAACCGGGATTTTGAAAACCGGGATTTTGGAAACCGGGATTTAGAATTCGGGATTTTAAAAATCGGAATTTCGTAATACATTAAAAATCTTTTAAGGGCCGATAACATCAGTCATTTGGCGTGCTGAAAAATAAAGTAAGCTGCAATTAGTGTTTCATTTTTGTGGTTGTAGAAAGAAGGCAAGACCAGCTCTAATAGCGCGAACTATATGAACCCTATTTGAGTTCAGAAAGCTTTTGAAAATGAACCCTACCACACACCGTGTTGTTTCGCCAGGTTGTTCGTTATTCGTGTTATTTTATTAAGGTCAAATGCTGATTAGATCGATTATTTCAATTAATAAATAACCTCATCAAAATAAGTTTCGCATTTTTCAATTTATAGTTTAATCCAGAATTCTCAAGATTTTGAAATTAAATTCTCGAGAATTCGAGTGTTTAAATGTATCCAAAATTCTCGAGAATTCTAAAGCGATAAAGCAGCCACCCCAAGCTAATCCTTTCGTTGCGATGATTAAGAATTTATTTGTTGTTGTTACTTAAAGCGATATACATATGCGACATATTATGCGATTGGAATATTGGTTAACGTTAACCACTCTTAGAAATTTTGAAATTAGACAAAGAGTTTTGTATTCTACACATTTTAAAATGATGTTCTAATTTCGAAATAATTCTTAGTTCCAGCAAAAATATAATTTATCAAAATTTTCTATTCCAAATTCTACAAATTTTAGTTATACTCGCATTGTAAGTACATATTTTCTATATTCGGATTATTTTTATTTCCTATAAAAAGCAAAGACTTTAAAACTCTAATTCTTACCGTCCGAACCATTCAAATTAAGCTTACTCTCATCCAAAATTATGTTCTACTTGTCGACAGCTCATCATTGAATAGTTTTGGGTTATATTAGTAAGCAGACATATTTACAGAAGTGGTTTAATAAATTCATTTACGACTTGACAAAACAATTAATTATCAAAATATTTAACGTCACTAGGTGTTTGTGCATTTGTTTAAAGAAAATTTCATCGAGTTTTTAGGAGGTGTACACAAACGGAACATTTGTATGTATTTTTTTTAATGCTTAAAATAAATCTGAGTATTAAAAATTTTACATTCAAATTCTGCATATCGTCGTCTCAGGACTAGAGTAAGCTAAGCGACAAAATCACTAATTTGAGAAAAATGAAAATTAAAGTTTGCGAGGTCATAACGAACTTACCTGAAGTTCAAAGCTTTTCAGATTATTCTAATGCAATGATTATGTGAGAATAGCAGAAAGGTACGAGAATTTTAATTTTTGGGAAAACTTATTTAAAAAATAATAATTTTCCAAAGAGAAGTTTTCTTAGCATACGCTATATGACAATAATAATGTGTGAAATAGCGGAAAAATAGATATAGATTAACAGCTAATTTTGCAGATTGTAGCAAAATTACACATAAAAATGGTGCTGGGCGGAATTTCTGATAAAATTTAGTAAATTATTTGAAACAAAATCGCATTTTATTATTCAATAAACAAAAAGCTTAAAAATAATAGTTCAGTCTAAAATAAATTAAAAATTTAATGATTAAAAATATTGCGAACGTCAAATTTTGTGCATACATTTTATTTTGGCTTTAGCGCAGTGTGGTAGAAATTTTGATCGACTTTAGGCATAAATTTGAGAAGACTTAGCAAATCCTTGCGTTTTTCTTCACTTATCTTAATCTTGTCATTCTGGAAAATTGCTATATCGAAACTAAAGTCTGTTTGAACCTTATTCAAGATTCTTCTTGTCCTCCTGGAACTACTTGTTGGTTTTATTATGGATTCCATTGTAAAATCTTCATTAGAAGATCGCTTATATGAAACATTCGTTAAGTTTCCTGATTCCTACTTTAAATGCCGTATTTTGGTATACGGAACATATGAAAAATTAAATGGTTGTGCCGCTTGGCTATAATGCATAAAATCGGTGCTTTTTATTTATAGTATTTTTAAATTAACTTTTGGAAAAGCAAGCAATTGGACTGTACATTTCAATATTTTTTAAATATTTTTCCAAAGTACTGTGCACAGCATCAACTTCCTGTGTTCTGGTTCTGGTCCCTGGATTTTCCTTCATGAAGTTCAAAAAGCTTAAAGACAAAATCGAATCGCGATTCTGTGGAACACAAGAATCTGTCCAAATAATAAATTTATCAGTTTGCGGAAAATCAGTTTTGACTGCTTGCAAAATTCTTATGAAAGCACTTGTTAATTCATTTGCACCTCTTCCTTAAAATGTTTCGTTCCAGATACTGCAATAGGTGCTCTGTTATCCTTACAATATCCTGTTAGGTTGAAACACAAAAGTTTACGCTTATAATAGAAGTAGTTTACATTTGCTTTCGGCAACGCAAACATATTTTGCAGATCAATTACCGTAACACAGGTATGTGGCTCAATATTTGTCTTGTCAGTATCTTTCTCCGCTTTCGCTACCAATTTGTTTTGAATATGGTTAGTATAATCGTTTTGTTTAATATTTGACCATTTTTTCCTTTCTCTTGTGCTCCTCGCATTTGTTAAACAAATCTTTTTTTGGGATGAAGAAGCCCAAGTTAAACTGCGTTTCAAATATATGTTTATATGACCAAAACTTTACAGGGTCGTCTTTTTCATTGCAATACATCATATATATTTTCTTTAAATTAAGCTGTGATTCCAAAAAATTTTTATTGGTTGAGAGTAATGAGACTCCATTGTTGCAAAGCTATTGATATGAGCTGCAACATCATTCAGTTTATTTTGTGGTAATTTCGATGTTGTGGTGTTGGTGTCAATTAAAAGATCAAAATAATAATGTATCCTGGTTTTATTAATATCCAAGGTGTTAGTAAAAAATAGTTGACAGACCCTTTTCAACATACCGGCTTTTAAGAAATGGTAGAGGTATGTATATTTTCTACGAGAGTTAGCATTGCTTGTTCTTTTTCTCTCTACTGAAATCCTAAATATCATTTTGCCATAAAATTCGTCTTTCGATTTTGAGCTTAACTGCCAAAATTTCTCAAACAAATTTGTCCTCTCTGATAAATCAAATTGTTCGTGGCATGCGTATGGACAATTTTCTCCGCAACCCGTTTTAATTTCTCGCTTTTTTTTTTTTAAAAGTATGCCCAAATCATCAGTGAATTCGTCCCCGCGTTGGCATTTAGTTTTTATTTTATTTGTCTTCCAATTTTCGGCGTATCTAAATCTTTTGCTTACAAAAGTTTTTGAGCAGCATGGAACATTTATGTAAAATAAAATTACAAAAATTAATACAAGTGTTTACCTTCCCGCAACAAATCGATCATTCGCTCATCAGGAGCTGGTGGAACTTAATCGGGGCCAACATCCGAATCATGACATGGTGAATCTAAATTAAATAGTAATTTTAGTAAAATTTGTACAAAGAATTATGAATGCAAAATACCTCCAGAATCAAAGCCCTCATTTGACATTATAGCTTCGACAGTTATTTTGGCAGAAAATTTATATAATACTGAATCATTTTTTTCGGAAACGATGTCTTCATTTTCCTCACTGCTTAAATGAAAGTTGCCATGTATAAGACTATGTACACCGGGTTATTATAATTTTCATTTAATGGAGTGGGTGAAATTATCCATCGTTTCCAATAAGTTTTCCAAGGAATGGTATGCCCTAAAAGTAGTAATTTATTTTAATTAATTAAATATATTAGAAATATCGTTTTCTGCAACTAACTTGAGTTCTTTTTCTCCAAATTCAGGTACAGGCGAACTATTCTTATCACTTTAAAAAAACAATAATTAATGACTTTATTTAAGTTCCTTTTCTATCAAATTCTTTTCATAGACTAATATTTTCGAACTGAATTATAATAATTTCAAATGAACCATTATAGAGATAAAACTAATGAAAAAATGCATAAACATTAAAACTGTTTAACGGCTGGATATAGCTGAAAAGGATTTAATAAAAAAATCAATAAGACATAATTTAACTTGGATTTAGCGCTTTTAATAAATTATAGCCGATTATTATAATTTATTTATTTGGATATAGCCTTACTAATTCTAATTATAGCGTAATTTTATCTTTAGTTTTTCTTTTAAGGTTATGACATAGCGTAATCTAAATTGTAGCGTATTTCGGTTTTGTGGAATTAGATTATATAATGCACTTAGTACTAAAATCAGAAAAAAACCAAAGTGGAGTTAGCGTTAAACAGGATTTAGCGTAATTTAGTCGCTAAACTGTGTTGAAAATGGTGGATAGCGGAAAACACAGCACCAGTTTTCTCAGGAACGGGAATTCTGATTAAAACGTAAATACGCGCAGACGAAGGATAATTGTTTGAAATCTAAGAAACCATCAAAATCCGGAAAATGTCAATTTGGTGGTTAGCGTACTCTAGTCCTGAGACGACGATATTATGCAAAACAAGATAAAACCAGATAATTCGAATACAAATTTCTCTTATTATTATTTTATGACAAAAACGAAACAAATGCAAAACCAAGCCTACTCCATTTCCACAGCAAATAAATCAAATTTAAAGAAAAAATTTTGTAGGAGTATCATTATTTTGTAGTTTGTACATAAATAAAACTGATATTCTTATAACGGCAGTTGTTGGGTATAGGTGCGTCAGTCAGCCCAGAAATTAAATTTGAGAAAAACCAAATTTTCCATATACAGGGTGGCTGATGAATTTTGCTACATTAAGAAACTCAAATAATTTTTTTTTCAGTGTATGGAATTCATTTTTCTTTTATTCATGTTAAAGCTCATTCAATTTTATTAAATATAGCTTAATTAGTTTTAAAAATAATGGAATTTAAATACCCCTTCTGCTCGTTGATGCATGTGCGGCATCTTACCAAAAAGTTGTTCATTACTGCTTGGAGAGTTGAGACAGGAATAGCCGCAATTGTTTCTCGAATGGATTGCCTTAGTTCATTCAAATTTGTTGGTTTTGCTTTGTAGACTTCCTGTTTGCAATAACCCCACAAGAAAAAGTCAGGTGCAGTAAGGTCAGGCGACCTGGGTGGCCAACGGAATGTGGAGTTTCTGCTTATCAGTTTATTGGGAAATTTTCGTCGCAATTCTGTCATAACAGGTTGGGCTATGTGAGGAGCTGCACCATCTTGCTGAAACCACACAGAGTTGAAAGAAATTCTCCTTCGGCGTAATTCTGGATAGAAAAACTCTCTCAACATGCTCAAGTAACGGTCTCCAGTAACCGTAACGTTGTGACCGTTTTCTTCGAAGAAGTAGGGCCCGACAATGCAGCGTGATGAAACTGCACACCACACTGTGACACGAAGTGGATGCAATTCCGTCTCATGGAGTAACTGTGGGTTGGAAGCACTCCATATTCGACAATTTTGTTTGTTTATGTTGCCGTTTAAATCGAAATGGGCCTCGTCAGACATGAAAAGACAGTTCAACATGTTTCCATCCTCTTCCACCATTTGAAGCATCTTCTGGCAAAATTCCAAGCGAATCGGCAAGTCTGCAGCGTTCAGTTTGTTGGCCAATTGAATTTTATATGGGAATAAGTCCAAATCTTTGTGCATAATTGACTGTAATGACTGTCTGCTTATACCCATTTGAGCAGATAAGCTTCTTGTCGAAACACGTGGATTGTTTTGTATGGCAGCAGCTACAGCAGCGATTGTTTCCTCCGTTCGAACTGAAGGGTTTCGATGGTAAGGTCTTCTGTTGACTGTCCCATGCTCGGCAAAATTGTTTACAAGTCTCATTATGGTCCATCTGCTCGGAGGATTGCCGCCAAACGTGCGCCTGTACTCTCTTTGAACCGAAACTACGGACTCCAGAGCGTGATAGCGGCGGACAATCCAAATTCTTGTTTCAGTGTCCCAGTTATCCATTTTTGTTAAATGTAAAAGTCAATCTGCAAAATAAAATAAAAATTAACTAGATTCATTGAATAGAAAAAAAGTTATTCAATTTTTTTTTGGTAGCGGCTTTCATCAGCCACCCTGTATTTCATTCGCAAATATATTTTTCGGTTTATTATAAATACCAGTCACGTGACTAAGACTCGTTTCTTTTCTGGGAAACGAATATTGACCAATATAACTATAATTTGTAAAAAATAGGATTTCCGGAAATCGCCCATTATAATCTCAACGAAAACCCTTCATTTTGAAGAAGTGTTTAGTTATTCACATTGTTGCACAATTCCTTTCTGTTTTTTTTTTTTTTTTTAAATTGGCTAGGCACAAATTTTATAGTTACAGGCAAAAACACTGTACAAAGCATAATTACATAGGTGCATAAAATAATTCAAAACTTCGGTTTTCAAATATGTGATATTGAGCCAATTTTGGAGATTAAAAGAATCAATTAGAGATCAAAATGGAATATGTTAAATAAGGTTTTAATGGTTTGGGAAATGTAAATTTTGTTACGTTAAGGACATGCGTAACCCGCCTGAAGAAGCAAAATAAGCCTGTTTAATTTTAAAATAGTAACCCTATGTACTATTTCACCATTGATTTAACATTTACTTAATTTGTTTAAAAGCGCTGATGTGTTTCTAAAATTTTAATTTTAGAAAATTCTTAATTTGGGAATCTTAGGTTGGCTGCACCCCAACCCCACTACTATGAAGTATTATAATTAAGAAATTGATAAGACCGTAACACACGCATTTTAGGTCAAATTTTACGTGTTAAAATCAAAAATTTTCAAATCTCTTATTGCTGTGGTCGAATTTACAATATAAATTTGTTGTTTATTCTCTATGAAGCTCAAACCATATTTTTCATATTTTTTCACTGAATATACCAATTTAGAAAGGTTTCAGAAAATTTTTACATTTTTGAAATTTTAAGGCCAAAGAAACAATTTATCTAGTAATTCAACCGTGTGTAACTTAGCTTAATTCCAAAGCCGTCTGTCATAGGCTTTAGGCTTGAATGAGAAAGTAAATATAATTTATTGATCTCTATAAAATTGAAGTGTCTCATAACCTACCTACAAATAGAGCAGTGTTTTTGGTTCCTAGATGAAAGCTACCTAGCCGGAGAATTTTTAAAATATCTTAATTAATCAAACATTATCGAAATTCCTTGAAATTATTTATTAAAAAAATCAAATTTTTCAAACCATTTCGATATAGCAAATTTGCATTATATCCTTTACGGTGACTTTGAAAAAAATTGCGTGATTTATTGCATCGAAGTGATGTTGTCTACAAAGGGAACTGTTTACGGTATTTTTACTAATTTGAAAATGTATGTATGGCAAACTGGTGAATATAACATCTAAATGACAGTGCAAGCAAGAATCACTCGCGGTCGATTGAGATTATTGCTGCAATATATAGTGTTGCTACAGCTAATGCAAGAACTTTTCTATACTCAAGATTATATTGAAGTGATTGATTGTCATAAAATGTATTCAGGATAACTAAACGTTCTTGATTTTTTATTGGACTACACTGAAAAAAATCCTACATCAATGTAGACAAAATTGCATTAATAGTAAGAATAATTCGTTAAAACTGAGCCGATACGACCAATAGTAAGAAAATCATACGTTAATATAGTGAAATACACAAATTTCTTTATTTTAATCTTAACTACTTACGTTGTAGTATTTATGAATTGATTCGTATAAGACACGAAAAATGTTATTATTTTAAAGCAGTTAAAAGTATTTTTGGATGAACAACTTCTTATTATTAACGTAAGAAAATTAAAGATACCATTAAATTTTTCATAATACTAATGAAATGTTAAATCACATTAACGAATAAATTCATACATATAAGTTTAGAAATTCAATATTTGTATTTACGAAATTATTCGTGTATAGGAAGAATGGAATACTCAGTAGTTACGAATAATTCACAAATATGATGATTATTTTCATAAATATACTGAAAATAATTCATAATATGTAGGAACGATAATTGATAGACAAAACTACGTAATATTTATGTATGGTTCATAGCAAGAATGTAAATGTTTGGGTCGATTGATGAATAAATTCATAATATCTATACCGGGTGTAGAGAAATAAAAAACATAAGATTTTGTTATTTATTTATGTAATTAGTCAACATGGCGCCTACTACTCCTATTAATTTTTTAAATTTTAGTTTATTTCTAAAAGATTAAATTGATAAAATTTTAAGAACAAATTTGATAAGAGGTAATTTAATTCAAAATATTTGCAATGCGCCATGGTTCATTTTATTGTCCTTCTGTAAATTAAATAAATTGAATTACAATCATACAGTACTTTTAATTGCATATTTTGTTACCTTTTAAAACATTCAATAAATTCGTTTGATCCCACTACTGCAAAAACGATTTTAATCTATGGCCTCCTTCTTGTGCTGCTGATACATTTTGATTTACAGTATAAGGTGGATCGAGTTCCGAATCGTCAACCATGATCATATTTGAATCGATATAGGTACGACATTTCCTTCCCACCAACTATATATAATAATGCTGCAGTATTGTTAACACATTAAAATTTAGTCCTGTAGATCACACAATTTATTTATTTACACATTATTTATAGACTAAAAGAAATTTATTTTTTCACAGCAAAGTGTTCTTATTTAATTATTTATTTAATCTCATTAATAAGAACACTTGCAAAATGAAAACACTTGTACAACACTGGCAAAAAGATCATATTTACCTGTTTTTCAGCATACAAAAATCTGTTACATTAAAAATTTTACAATGTAAATTATTACATTTATTCCTTTCAAGCACGCAATTGTTAATAAAGAAGCTAAAGTAATTTATTTACTTTCGTTGTTCCGAATATTATTCAACTTTACTTTATTTTCATAGATGCTACGAATAGATTCGTCCAATATTAATTAGTACGAACAAATTCATATACATTAAGTAATGATAAAACTTGATCTTTTCGCATACTTAGAAATGCAATGGAGCTCTTATGTAAAATATATGAATTTGTTCGTGTTATTAATTTCATGAAGGAATTTATCAATAATACATGAAAATAACGTGAAATTTACAATTTAATTGTATTATTTATGAACATTTTCATCAAAATCAAATTGAAAAAAGACGGTTGCTGAAATTTTATGTCTACTAGATTTTTTGTTTTCGATTTCTTTTACATGGAAAATGGAAAATCACTAATATCTGAAGGGTTTCTTCAATCATAAGCAGCCACCCACACATACATTTAAAATATACAATTTAAAATTCGAATTATAATATTCATATATTGTAGTGCCACATTCGTTAATATAACGAACAATAAGTACTTAACAAATATTTTCGCACTCGTCTTATTCATAAATATTATGAATTGTTCATAAATGTAGTTTTTTAATAAAATCATGCAAGTTGTACTAATACGCAAACGACATGTGAATGGATTATATCTATAGCACAATAAACTAAACCATTTTTTAGTTTATGAACTATGATTCGTACTATTAACGCACAAATGTTTATGAATTTTTTTCTAAATTTTGTTTGTTTCGTAAATATAGTAATTTTTACATTAACAGTACGAATTGCGGTTAACCAACGCCATTTGTAAATAAAATGCACAAATTTTTTTTCAGTGTTTGCTTGTCAAATATATGAACTGACAAAACGCAATAGAATCAAAATGATCTTATCCCAAAGCAGTATATTTCGTTTTACGGCACCCCGTATTTGGTTGTACATAGTGATATACATATAATTACCTAGCTGCTTTTACCTAAACTTTAACCGTAATTTAAAATCAATTTAGTCAGACTTCGGTGAAATCAATGCAAAAGGAGATCTATCTATTAAAGTAGAAGCCTATTACAAATTATATTCGTTCAACTAAGATTGAAAATTGCCTTTCTTAAGCACGATATAGGAAATTAATAAGATATGTTCAAGCGTATGATGTCGCAATCGGGTGACAAAAATGCAATCATTCTATGTGTAAATAATAAAAGCAGTAGGCCATGTTTAAATGAAAAACGCCATACAAAAATGTATGATAGTGCCACTGAACGGCAATTTACGCAAAAAAGAACAATTTGGTAAAGCAATTGAGCATATCTTTATATTTCTATATTGTCATACTAAAGTATGTATGTTGGCGATAGTGTTAAAGAGTCAATAAAATTTGTGCAGTTTATCGAAGCGTATTTTTTTTATTATTAAATTTGCTTCATAGGCCTTTTTCCACAATAGGCTTAGGCATTTTGCCTAAATGGCGGTTTTCCTAGACGACGGAAACTGACAGCGGGATGGACGTCAGATTTCGCTAAGCGAAACGGAATGAGAGTTTAAAAAAATGTAAAAATACCCATTTTTATCAATTTACCGTACTTAACTGATGTTTATTTATTGATTGTACTAAATTGTGAATTCGTATCTTTGAGTTGTTCTAAACTTGACGATTAATGTTTAAAAACAAACATATTAAAAATCAATAGTAACAGCCAATTCTGTCGGTTATGAAAAAACTTCCCGCTACGGAATATGTCCACTTCCTTCATCTAGGAAAAGCAGCCTTAAGAAAAACAGATGTTTACGGGGGAGTGTAGTAATTAGGGTATAATTTGGAAGCCATACAGGTATCGCGAGATATAAAACGAAATTACACCAAAAGCTTTCCTTACAATCAGAGGTTGCTCTCCACATATAACATTACAAAACAGTCAATGCCTTATTAAATAGGGATGGAAACTGAATTTGACGTAGAATTTATTCCAGGATTTTATTAGAAACTGTGGGTCTACTATTTTCAAATACTATCGTTTGCCTATAGTAGGCAAAGGAAGCAAAAGCAATACAGACGTAAATATTTACTATTATTGTACTTTTGCTTCCTTTACGAGCGATAGCATTCGAAAATAACCGTCGAAAGCATGCTTCCAGGTTTGACGACTAATTGAGAATTTGGCTTAAAAAATCATATTGAAGTTGCTTAGGAATCAAAGTCGTTTCAATTTCGTCATCTTCCTGGAACACCTGATATCTAAATAGTGAGAATCGCTTCAAGCCTATTTCGTGATGCAGTTTCTTATCGAAGCTGGATAACAAAACAGCAATACTAATATTTTTTACAATGAAGTTTAATGATTTTAAGTAATTAAATATTAATGGCAATAAAAAATTGTAAATAATATTCTCCGAATTAGAATACAAACTCACATAATCATAAAACTTTCAATTTCCTTTTTATACATAAGATACACTCATTTTATGATCTGGGTGATGTCTTGCTGCTATTTTTTTTTTTGTTGTTGCTATATTGTACCAGAAATCATTAATTTTATATTTATAAACGTATGGGAATGAAACATTAAACAACAAATTATGTATGTGTATCCCACAATCTAACGGTGCGTGAAATTTATGTATCTCTCCGCTTTTTGTTGTTGTCGGTTCTTTAACTTTAAATCACGTCACGAATATGAAATAAAATGTTATATTTAAAGATTATGTATAATTTACATAAGTATATTCAAGACATGTATTTTAAGGTAATTTTATTTTTATTTGCCAGTTTCTAGTCGTAACCCGTAATTGTGTATGTAAATTCATGTACATACATATTAAGATTTATATCACCTATAGTGTGTGCACAATAGAAAAGTAAATTACACAGCTGATAATGGAATATCCATTTAATATTATCTGTTAAATTTAATTATGTTTCAGGAAGGTCACATAAATTACCTGGAACAAAGTTCATCTTGTATCTGATTAAGAATCATGATTGTATTAAATTTGCAATTTAACTGCATTTAAGACATTAAAAACTAGAAATCCAACAAAGTTATTACAGAAGACATGACTATGTATAATAATAGTGATAATCTCGCACGTTAATTAACGGTTTTTATGTAACATTTTTACTTGTGAATTTGTGATAATAAATTCTTGTCTTGGAGAAATACAAACCAACTTTCTTTTTTGTACATGTCTATATATATACATATATGTTACTTAATTAGTTCCATCTAAATTTAGAAAATACATTTTATGCATGGAAGTGAATGCATCAAAAATTTAATACTGGCAAAATGGTAATTAGTAATTATACATTTGACCATACCTTGAGATTACCTTTAAAACTTTAGTATGTATAAAAATAATTACTAGTTTTATCAGGTAATTTCATAGATGTTTATCATTTTTACAACTGTTTACGTAAATAGATGACCTATGGCAATGATTATATAAAATAAGTAATTAGTAGAAAAAAAAAACGGTAGCTATAAATTTTTTTTATAATGAGGTAGGATTCACATCTGATCCAACACTTTGTTGCTTAAAATAATTAATTGTTTTTTATAGCCAAGTTCATTTGTAGGTGTAAATCTTAACGTAATGTACCGCAACCCAACAACTGTATTAAATTATAACTTTTCTAGTCTACCGATAGTTCCGGTTATTTCTTGGTAGGACTATGTAAATTCGGCGAGGGAGTTACTTATCAAACTCTTTGATACGAGTGAAGGGATTTAAAAATTTTTTATTTCCTAGATTGGTAGAACTGTCTTTCATTATGATGCCAACTTTGAGCGCGATCTGTCAGCAGTTGGTTAAGATAATCGACCTCATTAGTGCATGGCGATTTTTACGATGAACGAAATTATTGAACAAAGAGTGTGCCTTAAATTTTATATTACAAATGAAATTTCTTGTGCTGCTAAAAAAGTAACCAGAATTTTGGGAAAAAACTCGTGGATTTTACACGACGATAACGCGCCATTACACCGAGCTAAGATTGTAATTTCAAAGATTTTCCCAGACTCAAATTGCAGCTTAGTGGAAGCCCGTTTGAAACCCCACAATGTAACAAAATAGGGAGAGGGTAACAAAATAAATGTTTATGATTGAACTTAAAATTTGTGTTTTATTTAACAATTCTCGATACTTTTTTGACAGAATATATGTTTAATTTAGGTTTTATGTAAAACCGATTTAAATTATTAAATTGGGGACACAAATAATCGCCCAAAAATCAAAAATGAGACCTATAGCCCAAAAAATTGCCGTTTTTAGGGCGATTGTGCATTATCCTGAATCGCCAAAAATAGCGGGATAAATCGCCCGAAAAAGTAAGAATTTGGTGGGTGTTTAATTCGCCAAATTAAATTTTCTCTTTTGTTGAATGAAAGTGGACACGAAATTCACTGCTTTTCTATAATGGGCTTCATTTCTGTAAGCCTTATTTCCTACCACTATGGGCTTTGCTTCAGCGGCTTCTGAATTAATTTTCACACTCAAGCGTCAATTCTGAAAAACGAAAAATTTATCAAACAACATAAAATTTTAAAACGATTTATGCCCCAACAATTTTGTGTCTTTCTTTATTGCTTCTATTTAACAATGAATACAATCGCCCAAACATAAAATGATGAAATTATTGAATTTTCCTCTTTTCCTCACCTTGAACGTTGGCTGTGGAAACATAAATAAGTATTACTTATACTGTGGGGATTTGTAATACATTTTTAGTATTAAACTTTGACATAATTGATACCCGTATACTGTTGTAGATTTAAGACAGATTTTCCCACCTTTCAAAGATTTTTCATTTGAATGTGTTATTCAATAGACAAAAGCTGTTCCAGAAGAATTTCATTGGTTCTTACAAATAAATCATTTAGAATTCGAAGTTGACGATAATACAAACGTTAAACCGTTTTTATGTGGCCCTTAAAAATTGTAAGATACATTTACGCTCCTCCTTTAGTCGTCTCGCTTGTACCAAAACAAATCCGCAACGCTTATGCGATTGGACAGAATATTGTGCTATGTACTGCTAGAATTGGATGGAATATTGACTTGAGTCTTTTCTTCGAAAAATTCTGTATTATCGTTAATAACATTCTGCGGCTGTCCAAAGCCGTGCCTGTTCTCCAACCGTTTCCAATAAATAAATAGTTCTATTTGCTGCTGCAGCTGTTCCATACTAAATTATTAAAACCTCACTGTGGATTGCATTTCTCTCTGAGGATAAATAAAATAATTTGATCGAATATATCCAATAAAAGCATAATCTCAAATTTTGTTATATTTAAAGCCAAATCTCGTATTTTTTTACATATTTTTTTAACCAAATCGCCATGTTGTATTCGGGGGAGACCGAAGGAGGTACCGAATTAATTCAGCCCAAAATTTTATATTGCGAAATTAATTCACTTACAATACAAATTAAATCAGCGACATTAAATTTTTGTAGGCTGTTTTAGTTTTTAAAAAATTGATGTCGCGGAATTAAATCATTTTAAAAATGAAATAATTTCGCGAAATTAATTTATCATATCTAACACAGACAGTGTGAACAGTAGTTCAATTTTGCCTAGTCTTCAAAATTTATTTTTGTTTTGTCGGCTTGGTGGAGACCTTTTCCTCTTTACTTAGTGATTTAATTCCAAAATTTGAAATATTTTGCATTGTTATTGTGATAAATTAGAGCAAATGATCGACGCATTAAACACTTTAATTTTTAGGTATTGGCTATTAAATTATAATGAAATAAATATAATTTATTGATAGTTCTTATACTCCAGTCATTAATCAAGTTCCTGTGCTAGACTTGCTATTTTAACGAGAAAAACTCTGGTCAATATCATACAAATCTTAGTTTAATTTCTCAATTAACTAATTCTATGTAGTATAAGCATATTTCCGTTCAAAGTGTCTCTTTTACGACTGGGACACGAAAATGACCAATCGATAAATCAAATTATTGAGAAAAATACCCCCAAAAATACTACTCTGAGTAAAAAACACAACTGCAAAATGTTTACTGAATTCTGAAGGTCGTAGTGCAGAGCAAGTCGCTATAATATTAACAAACCGGCCCGGCAATATGAGATAAAGGAACGGTGAGGAAATATTACAGCTAAAACTTTATAAGAAAAATATCACAACGAATTTATATCGAAGAGTAGAAAACCCAGCCGGTATCGTTAAGCTAACCTGAGCTTAATAACTTATAGTTAATTTGTCGTATGAAAACACCACTGAAGGTCTACTTCGAAGTAGTTTGATCGACATTTTTTCGTACGGAAAAAAAGAAAACAATGATGAACCTTTCAGGTCTCTAGTGCCGCCCATTTTCAATCGGAAAAAGGTAAAATGTTACATAGTTGTTGTCATAATGGCAAAGTATTCCTATCGGCTGTACAGAATTATCCGCCTGAATTTCGCGAGCTGCTTATAGGTAATGACAAAAACTGCAAAAATTTTAGGAATTTTTTTCGGCATTACAATAGCACATGGCACATACCGGGCTGTCGGTAGGACGTACCCGTAGGTGTAACGCCCCTTTATCGGCTTATAAAGTCGCATGTATTTTTGTTGCCCATAGAGATGGCAGCATTCTAGGGAATATATATCCAAACAGTGAACAAGCTTGAAGAAGAATAAATAAATTGGTGGTGTTTGTTCTTCTGTTTCCCTTAGGCGAGCCACAGGTTGAACTACGCGAATTACTGTAAACCAAAATCAATATTATGCTCACAAATCCATTTAGAATAGAATCTGAAAGGTTAGGAACAATAAGTTACAGGTTACAGTTCTGAATTCGAATTTCACCGTTGTAAATTTGTAGATGGGCCCCGTTTTATATATAAGTTATACCAAGATTTAATGGCAATAGTGAGATCTCTTTGTAACTTTTACATGCAATTCGAGATGGAAAGAGATTACGCATGAACTGCATCCTTGACAAGATGCGTCAGATAGGCCTGTTTAGTAGCAAAGTGTTTCAACTAAAGGTTGACTAATGAACGATCTAATAACAGTTCAAGAAACTATTTTGTTCGAAAATTTCCTCGTGAACAAATGTTACGATTGCTGAATGTGGAACATTTTAATGCAGCCAAAACTATATTAACAGTACCTTTACTCGGTGGTCCACCAATAAATTGTTTCTTCTTTATTAACGACCCAGGTGGTGCAGGAAAAACGTTTTGTATAATAAGGCTATTATATATGGTATATACTTCGTGGCAGACAACAGAATGTACTCTGCTACCCGGACGTATGTAACCTGTCACTTTGCATTCAATCTTCCCTTAAATAGGATAAACAATAAATCATGATGTTTCTGCAGAAGCTTTAGAGATTTGACGGCAAATGAAGTGGAAAAATTTTAATGCTTGGGGCGAATTTTGCGACAGGTACTACCAGTTGTTCGGAATGCATCCAGAGATCAGATAGTGTCTGAATGTTTGAAAATGAGTCCGCTATGGAATATTTTTAAAATATATTGGTTTCGGTGCCAAAGTAATCCCAACCCTTTCCCAGTTCACTTATTTCTGTATTAAGTTTAGTCGGTGTACTGGAGTAACTGTGTTTCGGTTCCGTAAGTGTCGCAGGTACCTAGTATTATAAAACTCATAATACTGCTCGTATTCAAATTCTTAAAAATTTCGACAATTTAAATTAATTACGAATTTGTTCCTAAAATTAGTATGGCCTGAAGAATATTAAGACTTGTACTTCTGTTAATTTTTTCTACTTTTTCCAAATCGAAGATATTTGAGATTTTTCTATAAGTGAAACATTACACTACGCCATTCTTTAAAAAATTGACCGGGCGTCAAATATTGCGATTGGAGTCTTTTTATAACTAAGGGTCTTTTTGTAAGTAGGGGTAAGTTGCATTTTAGGAGAGAAAGAAGAATATAAAATGCGAAGCGGAAGTCGGTCTGTATTTTTTCGACTCCGACTCTGCTAAAATAGTCCGACTCCTCGACTCTCACTTCTGACTCAAACTCCGATTCCGCAGCCCTGGTTACCAAGCAACGAGCATTTGAAACATGTATAACTGTTTTTGCCCAGATGATTATGCCTTAATAAAAGTTAGAAAATGACTGAGGTTATTGATTTCATACGATCTCCTATCTGAGCATTTCAGTTGAAGCGATATATAGCTCGTGAGATGTGTCCGACTTACTTTACTTTCTTTTATGTTAGTAAAATAAATCATGAAGTAATCATGAAAATTCTCGACCTTGAGATGTTTGGAGATTTATCTGTTTTGAGGTCGCCTGACCCCGAAAAATTGGGTTTCGAAGTAGTGTCTTTGTGTCGGTCTGTCTACGCCCTTTTTTCAGCCCAGATGTAATTTTAGTGAGAATCGGCCAACTGGAAGCGGCCACTCCCTTAGGCCAGATAGTGTAGTTTGGAAATATCTCTCAAGGTTTTCAGAAAAACTGTTAAATACAATATGTTTCCAAAAAAAAAATAGAAAAGAACAACTTGTGTCTGTTCGTAAAAGAAAGTCTTGTGTTGGCCACACCACCTGCTGCATGCCATTAAGTTTAAGCGAAATAATATTTCGAATAACAGACACAGGGATTCGATTATGTATCTGTCATATTTCGAGTTAAGACTTTCGACAATTTGTAATTCACAGTCGCAGTTATTGCGACAAAACGTGATTATGTAAGCAAGTACGAGAAAAGAATTTTTCGAAAAAAACGTATTGCGGATACCGTTATTTTCGTTGTTTACAATTATGTGACAAAGTAAGATTTGCATTCGAGAAAATTGTTTTGTTTTTATTTTCTAATTGTTTTTAAATCACAAAGAAAAAATTAATCACGTAACAATTAAATAGGTTAAAATTAAAGTAGGAATGTTAACAATTAAGTAATACTTTGCGAAATCACCAGACAAGGGTAGATTATGTCAATGTGTCAAATAAAGTACGAACAGTATTTGAATTTTTAATTTTGACACTTACTTGATTTTTTTTTTTTTTCCAATTAAAAACTCATTTCTATGATTACGAGTTGGTTGTCGTACTAAAAATGTTGTACGACCACGGGAACTCGAAATGTCTTAAATAATCGCGTTTTGTCGCAATTTTGCCCTGTAATTTTTCCGTTCTAAGTTTAAAACGGTAATTTCTTTGTTGTAAAATGTCTCAATAGTTCTTAAAAACGCCGGCGCTGTAGAAAATGTGGGTACCACAAAATTATAAATTAGGTGCATTTCATTACCTCAATGAAGAGTATTAACGTTTTATTCATTTTGTATCTTGTTTCCATGAACGAGCTTAATACCACTGACAGATTAGCTAAGCCTGATTACTAAGGTTGGACTAAGGTTTAGTTAGTCGCATTTTAATGCGAAATATGCTAGCTACCGTAATGCGATCATCCCTGCAATCAATGCCGACTAAACCAAAACATCTATTTAGCCTCTACAACATTTAGGTGCTTTTATTTATCACATTTCTTTTAAAAAACATAAAACTGTTGCACAAAGCACTCGATTTGTACTTTTTTAAATTCCTTCCTAAAACAATTTCCTGCACAAGGTCAGAAAAAACCGAGGCCTCCCAAAATTTTATTCCATATTAGTTTATTTTGCATCATGTATTTTGCTCATTCCGAAAAACTTACGAAATCTCGAAAATAATTAAAGATACAATCGAGCGACAAAAAAAATCGAAAGATACTATTTAACGTTACGAATATTAAACCCGAGATCTCCCGTGATTTCTTGGGCGCAAAGCTCAACTCTTTATGCGATGTTTAAAAAAGAAATGCGATGCGGTTTCTTCTTAACGTTATTTAGTAATGAAGTCGATAATGTGTTTGACACAATGACCCAGTCAAAGTTCATGTCATAAGTACTGTTAAATTGTCACCCGTCGTCCAGTCAAAATTAATCTTTAGAATATGAATTGGATATAAAATTAACAAATTTTAAATCTGAATTCATGAAATTTTGGCTCTAATGCGGACAGATTTTCTTGTTCACATTGTTGTTTGTCAAAATTTAAAAAGCCGAAAACTAAAAACTAAATTTCGAACTAAATTCAAAAACACAAATTTTGATTGATTCTGGGACAAATGTTTCGGTAATACTAAGCAGTTCTGTCAAAATGAATAAGGTGGATCATGCATTCAATTTATTCGCAGCAAACGTGACGCCAATTCTATTACTGATGTATGTCTATACAGATAGAAATTATTAGAGCGGATTTCCTCAAAAGTATTGGAGCTCTAGTTGATAGAGACCATGGATCATTGTTCCGTCAATCTTTCTGTTTTTCTAATTAGTTCTTGATCTTGTGTAGGATATACCCTTTTTAACAACGAGAAATCAGCAATGAACCCCAAAATTTACCAAATTATCGAACTGATTTTTCAAAAGTCTCTCAGCTTACAAAATATCATTGTCAGGTGAAACATAGTGTTCCACACAGTTTGAAAATTGTAGCTCAGCAAATTTCTTGTAAAACTCGCTGCATTCAATTTAATAGTGTTACGAGGAATTTCTAGGCCTAGTAATTGATTTTTTCTTCATTAGACCTAATTCGTAGACTTACCCCTAAATTCCCATTGAACCGTTAGAGATGCCAAAAACAGCCATTTCTTCCCCTTTTTGGTTTGTTTGAATTTTGTAGAATGACATTTGGTCTTATAAATTCAGCTCAATCGTCCCAATGGTTAATGCATTTAGCTTTATTCGGTCTAAATTTCTGGTTGATACATCTGATGTTGTATAGTTGTTTCAAAATCTTTCGATGAGCTTTTGGAGCACTTCAAAATTATTCAAACTGTTAATATTGGCAAATGCATTCTCATAAGATTTAAAATTAATTTTTTTTTTTAGGTAGTACAGTAATTCGACAAGGTCTCTTAACATTGCAAGAACATGTCCCAAGCCTGACAGATTTTTAAAAGCCACATGAAGGTCAAACAACTAAAATATTTTATTACTGGCGCTGTCGCAGCGAAATGTATAGAAGCTTTTGGGAATTGCAACAACAAATTATGTTAGGCAACTTTTTTTTCTTTTTCGCACCTTAAAGATGCTTCACTTAGTTCTTTGTCCACTCGCCTTAAAGAATCACATCAAAAATACATTACTTGGGAATTAAAGGAACAATTTGTTACATAACTCAAGAAATCCAATGTTGGAACAGATGATTTGCCTTTCCAATGTTGGAACAGATGATTGCTTTTCAAATCAAAAATTTGCCTTGTTTTTGTATTATTCTGACTTATGCTTTATTAGGTCATTTATTATGCTTATTATGCTTGATTCGTGAAATCGATGCGAAAGAAATTATTTGCGAGTGTGACGAAAACAATCAGGTGATGCATCCAAACCATATTAGAAGTAAATAAGGTATGTTGTTTAATGATGTAAAGATTCTGTCGTTAAACCTAGAGCTCGCATTTTAATTTTTTTAGTAATATTAGTGCTTTTCTCAATTAAGAATGAAATTCAGCTGACCTTTTACAACTACGCGCATCTCGTTTGAATCATTAAATTTCATTCTTGTGATTTTTTAGTTGTAAGGTAAATGCTCATCAATTTTTACGAGACCGTTCGACAGCTGAGAATAGAATAATCAGAATTAGTTTTCTTAAAATCGATTTCGATTAACAAGTAAACATCTTTAGTTAAATCCTCCATTATAAACGTATTTATCGGGATTTTCGAGTATGAGGGTATTTTAATAACTGAAGATCTGATTAATTGAAATCGATCTTAAGGAAACTTAATATACAAATAAAAATAATTCATGCATGGCATCGAATTTAAAACAACCAACATTGTTTATTTATTGATAATGCGTATTGAGCCTGGAGAAAAGTTTCCTTGTTATTCCATCTAAAATTATCAGGTTATCTTTACTAGGCACTGAAATATTGGTGAATTGTTGATCAAACGTCTCGATCGATTTGCCTAAAGTTCAATATTTTGTAGAACACTACACACCGTATCAAGATTTGAAATCCCGGGTCAATTCAATTAAGATATCCACTTGTCTACCTGGGACAAAAAATTTATTTTGTACAAATTTTAATTAACTAGTGGATAGTGCATATCATACTAAAGTTGAACCAGTGCCGTAAAATAAGGATTGAAGCATTAAAGCCCGACAACAAATTGTAGGGCTTTATTTCACAATAAAAGTGTATTAGCTCCCTAAAAGTGAAAAAATGACCTGTATGCCCTAGTTCAAGCATTCCAAAAAAATTGTCTGTCATTAACATAATACACAAAATTTATAACAGACACAGTTTTTCGAAATGGCAGGAGATTAATCGACATATTTCTTGTGAAAACTGAGTTCGATAAAGAAATTAATAAATCTTTACTTGAATTTCTACGTGTTCTGCAATAAGACGAATATATAGAAAAGTTGAAACAATGCCTCAGTAAATTTTTTCGGTACCTCTATTTGCCTCATTTTCATTCAAAGTGCCCCCAAGGCACTATAATGCCCCTTTTGGCAGCGCCGATATACTCCATTATAAACTTAACAAATTTTATTTGCTACTGTAACTAGCTTTGGTAATCAGTTTAAAGTTCAATTCATTAAAATGTCATTCGGCTATATTTAAAAATTAAATTTTAAAAATTTCGTTACTTTCGCACCTCACCACCAGTATCGCAATCGTATAAGTTTAACATACATCTGTCCAAGTTTTCACAGAATCGTGTAACACGGTAGTTTTGTTAATTATATAATTGAAATAAAAACTAACTTGTCACTGTATTCAATGTCATATTGTGTATTGGTATGACTAAGGTGTAAAATAGTTTCACAGATAAGTTAATGATCTTGAATTTGATATTTCAATAAACGTAATTTCCATATACAAAATCTCAGTTTTATAATTTAATCGAGCGCACGTGATATTCAAGGTTTTTTTTTTTTGTATAAAAACTTAATTCAAGCGAAAATTCTATAAAATAAAAATTTTAACGCGTTTTATTTAAAATCTCTTCTAATTAATTTTCGCTTCTTTTTGATGTTTTTCGGTTTCTTCGATCTCTCATATATGTATATTCATAAATTACATATTTTTTGCATTTTATGTCACCATGTTAGCAATAAATTTCGTGAGCGCGAGACACAACAAAGACTAAAATATGAAAACGAAGGAAACCTACACTAAAATGTTTACAAGTAAGTTACTACTTTGTGTTAACTCTTTCAGTCATGAATTAAAAAAAAAAACACACAAAATTGGTCTAAATACTACGTCATTTGGCAACCTGTAGCTTCAATCTTACACATCAAACACAGAATATATAATGTCGCATAAAAATATCGAATTAATTAAAATGAAATTAACTATACACATAAAAGTGTCAATATAGAAAATTAATTTTACACGGCTAAATCATTTTTGAAATTAAAATTTATTTTTAGTTTTCTAATTCTAAATCTGAAATTATAAACAAATTCGTGTTCTTACTAAATTAATTATGTAAATTTTAAATATGTCATCATACAGGAAAAACGATTGTTAAAATGTGATCCGCGAAACCTCTAACGTTCCCATATATACAATTGTCAACAATTTATTGATTCCACCAAGTAAGGCTAAAATTCTCATGTTCCTTATGGATGGAATAAATACGTTATTGTTCCAAATTAATTCTCATTGTATCTCAATTTCCAATTTCCATTCCAACTCTATTTGCCCTAAAATATTTGTGAAATTTTATTCAAACAAACAAAGCTGCTGAATTTTCGTTGAAATTATTTAGCCAAATTCTAATAAATTGATGCGCAAAGCACAAAGCACTGAACTATAGTTATATTTGGGTGAATCACACATCATCTAATAAGTGCCAAATAAAAATCATGGCGAGGTGTTAATTTTTCGGTTAATTTGTTAATTTCAGCCCGTCATTAGTATTTACATGACATCTACAAAATAAAAAATTAAATACCAAGCGCACGTCATACTTACGTGAAATATTTTAACATATGAATTAAAAAAAAAATTTAATTTGTTAGAAATTATTTGATAAACAAAATTTTTATAGTTTATGTACTGGTTTATACCGAAATATTTGTTGTAAATTTCTTTAATAAAATTCTTAAAATTTTTTACGACTGTTCAACAATTATTTTTATTACCATTTAATAACTTATAAGACGTGTTAAGTCTCCGAAGATTACCTAAAAAATGTGTGGGCGCTCATAAAAATGTATATGTTTGATGACCGTGAAATGAAGCGCGATTGTGACGTTTGAAAATAATTTATGTTTATTGTAGCAGTGATCCACTTTATCGCTCTAAATGTCTATTTTCAAAAATATTAAAATCTTATTTATTTTCAAAACATCATTAAATTAAAAAAAAAAAAAAAAAACTAATCAATGGAAATGGATGTCATCATCATATACAATGAAAATAATTAGTTCCGGTTGATTTTCTGCTACTACGTAAATCGTAAAATCTAACATTAAATAAACATTAGGTGCGGCTATTAATTAAAATGAATGAAAATTAGAAAATTGGAAAATGATTTGAAATTAGTGAAATATGACCATTGAGAATTTAATATTCATATGTACTGTAATACATATGTGTTAGTCATCAGATATGTATCAGAAGTCGTGTTTTCCATGAGAACTGCACTAGAACTGTATAAATTTTAAATTTCTTTTATTCTATGTAAACAGAAAAAAAAATAACCCCATAAATTGCTAATGTTTAGTGCATTTAACATAAATACACGTTTTAAGTTGTTACAGCAATAAATAATTACAATTATAGCTTATTTTTTTAGTTACACTTGATAAACCCATGAATTTATCGAGTGTAGTTGCGTGTAATGACGTCAGCAAGTAATAAGAAAATGTTGATGAACTAACTGAAGGGGGAAATTTTTAAATTTAAAATGTGTATTTATGTCAAATACACTTACATAGAATCAAAGGAGTTTAAAGTTAATCGAGTTTTAGTGCAGTTCTCATGGAAAAGACAGCTAGAGTACCACCATCTTGTTACGGTATTTAAGAGCATTTCAAAGGAGACATATTTTTGTTAAACCCAGATGAACCATACAAAATTGAATAACTTTCACCATCCCTTGTAAATTAAGAAGAAAGATCTTATTCAACTTTATTAAAAGGAATGAAGTGATGAACTGAATTGAAATATCAAGTTACACTGTCTTCTGAATAGGCACAGAAAGTTCTAAGTGTAAAAATAGTTTCATAACTAAGAACAGACAAATGTTTAAATTTATTTGATAAAATTTAATATCGATGTGTTAATTAAGCAGTTAAAAATTAAAATTTTGACAAATAATCAAAAACATCAACACATAATCATTTTCCAATTTTTTTGATCTATTTATTAAAAACAAAAAAAAAATACAGAAGTTGAAACATTCAAGATATTGATTAAAATGATCGAGGTCGGTTGTTGACTAAGGAAAAGCACCCACGCTTTTATTTTTTACTTTTTAGTATACTTGAATATAAGCGAGGTTTTTTGAAAAAGTATACATGGTTTTGTAAAATTCATAATTTTTATGCGCATATCTTTATGCATGATTGCCAAAATTACTCTTACTAAAATCGAATTTGTTATAGATTATTCTGGTCGTCAATTCTTTCATTTGATACCCATGTCCAGAGGTTGGTAAAAGAAATGTATGGTCGGATACCTTGGCGCGTCCGCCAACTTGGGGCATCCGCCATATTGAATTTAGAATGACGTCACGTGTTGTGCTTGGCAAAACCTTTCATTTAATACCCATGTCAAGGAGGCTGTGTAGAAATATGTGATCCGTTCATATATTCAAGCCCTTTCATTTGATACCCATACCAAGAGAGCTGTAAAGCTCCGCCATCTTTGGGCGGCGACTATTTTGAACATATTACAATATTAAGAATACTATTCTGTATTGTCAAGCAGAACCGAAGATGTGTATAAAACTTCAGCTTAATTGGACATTGGTAGAGTTTCCACAATATCGGAAAATAGGGGACGTTCTTTAATGATGTCACGCAATTTTTAGCAATTTTTGACGCTCCCCCCCCCCCCCCCTTAGTCACGTCATGACTCGAAAAAATACAAACATAAATATTTATTAAGGAGACACTGTGCAATTGCACAACATTTAGTTAGTTTGTTTATTTTTTTTTACATTTCCACTCAAAACTCTCCTCTCTGAGGATTGAACCACCTATGAATACCTATAAATATACGAAGTAAACATAATAAAAACTAACACGACTACGTTTATATGAAAATAAGCAAAAGGAAAAATAACAAAATGATTAAAAACCATCATTTTAACAGTATATCTATGGTGTCCACCGTGTAATCAGGTTGTAAAGTGTATGAATTAACAGGTAATTTATAAATTAATTTTGAAATTTACCGTTGTGAATTAATTTTTTATCTTAACACTAACATAAAATTAACAAATTATTAAAGGCTTAATTACAATGGATAAAAACGAATTGTATCAAAAACTTTTCAAATCGCTTGTTAAAGCTTATCCTGAAAAGAAAAAATCCAATTTGCAAATCGAAGCTACAAAAATTTGGAATGAAGCAAAACTTAAAGAAGATACTGAGTCTATTATCGCATCAATTATGAAAAAAAAAAATGAATCATTACATTTGAAAAACAAGGGCACTTTATTGAGTTTCTGGAGTAAACAGTCTGTAGCTTGTAAACTACTGAGCCTTCTAAAAGCAGTTCTTCAAATTGTTGATAACAACGTTAAACCAAGTTGGTGTCCATCAACATCTTTAAAAGTAAAACGTGACACAAAAGCTCAAGATGAGATAAAAAATCAATTGAACATAATCAACTGTGATTCAGCGGGTTTGTACAAAAGAAAGGAAGTAGGGCAACTCAATGAAGAGCAATGTAAAATGTTAAGGAATCTTAAAGATCAAAAACAAAGCTTGGAAAAAAAATTAAAAATTAAACAAAATGACCAAGTGCGCCAGCAAAAATATAGAGACGAACGGAAACGAAAATTAGAAGAGGTTTGCGAAAATAATCCGGAAATAAAAGCGGCGTTAAAGAAACGAGTGGTTCCTGGCAGACCTAGGTTAGAAGTTGATCGACCATTACTATTAAAAACTATAGTTGATATTGCGGTTCATGGTGCTGCTTCCCATGAAAAACGCAATATTGATATTTATCGATCCATTCAAACTTTAGATGAACTAACAAAAGAACTGAACTCCAAAGGATTGAATATTAGTAGAAATGGAGTCTATCTACGTTTATTACCAAAAAAATCATGTTCAACAGAAGGTAAACGACATATCAAAACAGTTCCAGTTAAATTAATTCGCGATCAAAAGAACCATCATATTTGCCAATCCAGATGGACAGTTCTGCAAAACAATAATTTTGCACTTGGAAGAAATCTCTAGTTTACTTGGGCCAAATGAAGTTTTTTTTTTAAGCCAAGACGATAAAGCAAGAGTGCCATTGGGAATAACAGCAGCAAATGAACAATCACCCATTCTCATGCATGTCGAGTACAGAGTAAGTCTACCAGATCACGACTGGGTTTTAGCTGCACGTCATAAATTAAACCTTCGGTTTATGCGGCTATTAAAATCGATGAAAATGGTATTGGAAATCCAAAAGCAGTAGGGTACAGTGGTCCTACTTTTATTGCAATCTCATCAACTGCATATTCGCATTGTCTCGATATGGATACATTGGTTGGACTACTGCCTGAATTTGAAACATTTATTAAATATGCGAACAAAATTAAACCTGTATTTATTTTAAATGTTGACGGAGGCCCGGATGAAAATTCAAAATATCAAAAAGTAATCGATGTTGCTATTCACCATTTCATCCACTATAGTTTAGATGCCATTTTTATTGCAACAAACGCACGTGGTAGAAGTGCCTTTAATCGGGTCGAAAGAAGAATGGCACCATTAAGCAAACAACTGTCGGGTGTAATATTGCCACACGAGAAGTATGGCAGTCACTTAGACAATCAAGGTCGAACAGTCGATACTGATTTAGAATTAAAAAATTTTGAATTCGCCGCCAACACTCTAGTTGATATTTGGAATGAAACAGTCATTGATGGATATTCAACAGTATGCAAATATGTCCAAAAAGATGTTTCTGAAATCGACGCCAGTTCCTTGATTACGAAAAACCAGGAGTGGTTTGCCGAACATGTAAGAACCAACCTTTCTTGTTCTGAACCACGTAGCTCAATTTTCAATATATTAAATGCTCGTTTTCTGCCTCCACCAGTGCCACTTTCACAAACTTCAAATGGCCTAAAAATTTTAGATGCGAGAGATGAGCCAAATTATAATTTTGCGCCATTGTTTATAACCAAATCATTAACGTTGGGTAATATGGTTCGAAATAAAACTAAAATTTGAAATTTACCCATACTATATGTTTTGCAATACGGTGCAACCTGAATTACAAAAACGAATTTGCAATGTTTGCCAAATATATTTTGCATCACACATTATGCTGAAGAAGCATATGTCTGTGCATAATTTGCAAAAAGGAAATTCAGTTGAAATTTGAAAAAATTCGTCCTATTCGAATTGCGGCCAAAAGGCAACGAGAGATTATGGCTATTTTAATGCAGGCAGATCAACTTGAAGTAGCGGAGTGGATTGACGAGGATCATTTAAATGTTGAAAATTTGGTTAATACTCCTGATAATGAAGCAGACTCAATAATTCCAGTTTGCACACTGGACCAACATTTTACCAGTCCTTGGGAGGACGCATAAATGCAATATTTAATTTTTATTTCTACAAAATTTTATATGGAATATTTAAATTTATTCAATAAAATGAAATATTTTTATTTTTTATTTAAAATTTAGTGTTTTACTTTTATTTGAATTTATTACGTCTTTTTTCAGAAATACCCCTCCCCCCTCTGTCACAAAAGGTCACAAAAAATTGCACCCCCCCCCTCCAAAGCGTGACATCATTAAAGGATGTCTCCATACTAATACCGGTTTTCGGTATTCAAACTTTTTCATATCGGTATATACCGGTAAACATTAGAAAACACAATTAAAACATTTTGCAAATTAATTTTTCGTTTTTCATTACGTAATTTATTTCATTTCACAGTATTATTCAATAATTATAACAGTATTCATCTCAATACATATTTTAATTTTCCAAAAAATATATATTTTAAAAATATTATTGCATTTAACATTTCAAAACTCATTCGGCTTTGGAGCTTAGTGGAATAATTACCAGCAAGAGAAAATGTCCTTTCCCTGGATGTCGACGTGGGCTGAATTGTTTTTAGAGCGGCATCAATCTTATTTAAGTTTGACGTTCGAATTCCACTAGATTCAAATAGCTTAAACTCCTTTTGAATTTCTGAAAATGGATCAGAACTATTATTCTTGGGTTGTTGGAACGAAACCATAACAAATGGATTGTTGCAACTGTGTCGTCAGGTTATTATTGGCTTCTTCGGCAGCAGCAACTTCTTCATCCGTTGATTCGACATCGACACTATCCGATACTTTGGCAAAATTCTGTTTAATTATATTTTTGACATATTCAATTATTGTTGACTTTGATGAATATTTGAAGCCATCATCATTTTGTGACATATTTTAATTTGGGTTTTGCAAATATTTCATTAAACGACACCAAATCTTTATTGCATCACTCATCATATCGCTTTCATATCGCTCCATTACACTTAAATTAGATGTTTGCTCAGAAAGATTTTTGAACAAAAACTTGTTAACACTTTCACTAGTTAAAATCGGTGAGTTATCTTTACTTAGCTCTTTAACAGCCATTTCAATGGGTTTTGGCACTTTCAAAATATCTTTTAAACTTTAAAATCGACTTCTTCATAAAAATTATTTGTTCCAATGTTCGAGAGTGGTTTTTGAATGCATGGTTTCAATTTTAACAACCTTTCAATGATGGGAACCAATGAGTTCTACCGAGTTTTCACGTCAAGCTTTACCATCAATTTTTTATTTTCTTGTTCGAAAACATGCTTTTGCAATATGGAGTTACGAACGGTTGACAATTTGAAAAACTTAATCAGTTTACGCCAATTATTCAATACAGACTTGAAGTTCCGTCGAAATGCTCTCTTGCTGCTTCCATGAGCAGTTTTCTGTATGATATCATTAAGAATGTCGCTGCGATTAGATACCTTAAGATCATCTTTGTTATTACAGTCTGATTCTGAATCATTATCTTCATCGGAATCGTTCGCTTCATCGCTTTCCTCAGCATCTTCTTCATCTGATTCGTTGCCCGAACTTGTTTGGTTATCGCAGGTACGTGATTTTTTGTAGAAGAAGAACATCGGTTACGGCCAGATTAATACAGTGATTGTGGCACAGTTGACTCTCTACAAGATTTATCCATTCATATTTTGCATTACTGAAGCACCATCGTGAGTAGACGCGATTATGTACGTTAACTCTGTTAATTTTCAGAAAACTAAATTTTTGTATATTAATCGCCAAAGGTAATGCAACACTCTGGTTTTTTGTTCTAAATGTGTAAGATTTGCAGATTCCCATATTTATTAACTTCGAAATTTAAAATTTTGAAAACCGTAAAAAACCGGTATCGTGAAACGGTTTCGGTATTGGAAAAATTTAGCTCAATACCGGTTTTCAATACCGATATTGAAAACCGTGGAAACTCTAGACATTGGGAAGTGGGATAAATATCGATTATAAAATTTTGCCCACACAAACAATAAACCAACCAACAGGTTAAGTTAAATTCTGCGTGGTAAAAAATGCTTACAACTTTTATGATGAACAGGGACTTGCTTTAAATACTTTTCTTCTAAATAAGACAAATCTTAGCTGCTTTAATTTAAATATTGAATAATTCAAATTTTAAATTAAATTAAATTGTTTTGAGTGAAGTTTTGGCAGGAAATGCGACCAACGGTGAAAATACACGAAAAGTAGCGGTAAACAAATTAAATTGCAAAGTACATACATAGATTCAACGTATTTTATTTATCCGAATCAAATAATAGTTTGAAGATAGCCCAATTTTTTTATTTCAAATGTGTTAAAACGGTCGTTGCATTAGCCTTTTCAGATTGTTTTTATTCCAGTAGAAAAAAATCGACCAAGATTAATTTATTTTATTGTACACTAAAATAAATTTACAGATTCGAAACCGTGTCCTTGGTGGACCTTCCAAAACCTTCAGCGTCCAATATTTTATGAGAAACAAAAAGTCAAAATTACTCCGTGTTCATCAAAACAAATTTTCAAATATTTTAGGCATAACCAAGTTTAGAATAAAGGAAATCGTTAAACGATATTTTGAAAAGAAGATGATGCCAGTCGAAACTCGTGGAGGCGACCGTTTCATAAATATGCCAAGAAACAGTAAAGCCATTTGTACAATGTTCGATAGCGATTATGCAGAGCTACAAGTAAAACTTAGCTGATTTCGGTTTATTTTTCAACATTGGGTTCAAGGCACCTCAAAGCAATCTTTGAAAGAATAAATCCTAATGACTTCCTCGAGAGTCCATATAAGATGCTGGTAAAGGTTTTCTAGTCGTTGACGAGAGAAGAAAATGAAAATATCACAACAATTTCTTTTCATTGCCAAAAGAATATGGTGCTGCCTAAATTGCCAGTTCAAGCACAGCTTAATACAGCAGGCAAATATATCTCTACAATTAAGGCATCGTTCAAAGTGTATTATCGATTACAAAACTCTGTTTTTAACAATAACGTTCATAAGATTCGACCTTTATGTAATAGTTGTAGCATGAAAGCTCCTAAAAATATTAAAAAATGCGAGCTATTTTTCCCGTGCCTGGTTATTTTTACATACCAATGGACCGGGTGTTCGTTTAAATTGAGAAAAAGTTAGAAGGAGAGATACCATAAAAAAAACCGAGGAATACATAGATCTCTATAAGGATACTACGCAGCTACTACGTTTAAACCACCTAGGCGATGGCACTTTAAATTCAATGCTTCGAAGCGATTCATTATAAGTCAAAATAAGGAATTCGTGGAAAAGCTTCCTATAAATCGGAACTAGGCGCTTCTAAATCGGTAGTAAAGAAACAGGGAGTAAATTCAAAATATGGCCCTTGTAATTCTTGAAAATATTGTTTCAGTTAAATCGGAAAAACTTCAACATGTTAGCGCATTATTGAAAAACCACTTGGTACATATTGGCGATTTAAATGAAGAGCTTTCGTTTTACAAAAATATTTTGGATGCAGCTCAATATTCTGTGAAACCGATCTTAACAGAACGATGTAGATTTAGGAAAATAACATTTTTTTAGTTTTGAAAAGTGCATTGAATTACAGCCATTTTTATTTAACTTGAGAAGGCCCAATGAAGTAAGCCATTATTATTTGTTGTTGTTGGTTTGGAAGGGGAGACCAAAGTGGTTTAGGAAGGGAGACCAAGTGAGCTATTCTGGTCATGTATTGGGCAGCTGCGTGATGGGTACAATTATGTAAGGGGTAACCTAGTCACAATTCGCAGGTGTACGTGCTGCCTCCTCGTGGTAACCACTGGTAACTGAGGCCGTTTGGCACATTTTTGTCCATTTGGTACATGCTAAAGTACAGCGCTAAAGATGAAAACCTTGACAAAAAACTCTAATCTAAGGTGGAACAGCATATGTCGATGGATGAATGGCTGATAGTATAATCAGTCCGGTCAAGTATGCGGACTGTGGATACTAGGCACCCTCCAGTTTTATTTAGCCTTCCTGTAGTAAAACTGGATGACCTATAGGCGACTTATCTATCTAGCAGAACTACATGCAATAGTAAACATCTAGGAGGGAACGCAATAAGCCCAGATAGTATTTATGGAGCCTGAATATTGACTGGATGGATAATTAAGCAGGGTCCAAGTACAAAAGATCTTTTAGGTCGCATAGCGAGGTGGCTGAACGCCGTGGTACTACTTTGATAATAAATTTTCTAATCAGTAAGACTAATGTTTTTTTAATTCAAATCAGAACCTTCGTTAATTAATTAACAATCATAGAGAAGAGTTTCGTTCGTAATTAATTAACAATCATAGAGAAGAGTAACTTTTGCTTGTAACACATAAAATTGATTTTGCGATAGACAACATTAATTGCTACTCAGAAGTAACATAACACCCTCTTCATGTAGTACACAATATTCACGCAATAATCAGAACCAAATTAAAGTGTTATAAAAACAGATTTAAATCAGTAATTTTTATATATCATAGGTCAATAGTAGGCCTTGATTCAGAATTAAAAACGTTTTTATCGTGCAATAAAAATAACTTCAAGCAGGCCCTGAAATTTTTTTGTCGGAAGGGTGAGATAATTTAAATGTCAACAATTAGATAATGTCTGTGTCGTTTTTTATTAGGCTCGATTATTTAAAGTGAACTTTACACGATCAATATTACTGTCATTATCGATAACATTGTTACGTGCAAAACTCTTGCGTCATTACTCCTTCATTAATTTTTGTATGTATACATTTAAAAAATAATAGAGGAGTAATAAACGAAACTTTTGGAGCTAATAATGTTATCGGTAATGACAGTAATATTAATCATCAATTAAATCATTTCACCTCGATCTACTACCACAACGCCTCCAGTATTCGAGGTAAAGCTAAGGCTTTTCATTTAGGCGTACTTGACAACGATTATGACGTCATAATAATCAGCGAGACCTGGATTTCGATAAATATGTTCTCCGAATAATACTTCCCATCTGATTACGTCGTTCATAGAAAGGATAGATACGATTCACACCAGTCGTAAGGGTGGTGGTGTTTTGATTGCGGTAAAGAATTCAGTACCTAATGATGTGATTGCCTGTCATCCTAGCCTAAACGTGATTGCTGTTCGAGTCAGATTGGCCATTAATACTTCGATTGTTGTAGTAGCCGTGTATATACGTTACAGATCGGACTTGGATTACTACAATACGTTTATCAACTTCATCGACTCAGCTGTTATGCCTCTAGTTGGCCTAGTGACCAACTTATCATTGTGGGCGACTTTAATTTACCCGATATATCTTGGGACGATGTGGACGGCATATTTTCTGCATTTTCTACCGATGAGAGGGCATTAGCTATCATCGATTATTTTGCTGGCATCTCAACTACACAGCTCAACAGAATTAGTAACATGCGGGATAAATTCCTTGATCTGTTATTTGCTAATGATGTTATGCATGCCGAGATTTCTGCCTGTTCGGACTTCACTGGTTGTGGGAGCATCTACCATGTACCGATTATCATAAATATTTTTCATTCTAATTGTAAAAACAATTATGTTTCTAATGATTATAAGTTTAATTTTAGAAAAGCCGACTTCACATCCTTGAATGAATTTCTCAGCATTTCTGATTGGGACTTCTTACAACGCGGTGGTGATTTGAACTGTATTGTGTTAAGTTTCAACGATCTTCTCAGATGTGGTATCGAAAAGCACGTTCCGCGGGTTAAAATAAATAAAATCGGCCGTCGGGAGCCATGGTATAACAATGAGTTGGTGTTGCTCGAGAAACGACGTAATAAGCTTCATTCATTGTATAGATTGCAAGGTGTTAAATATTATCCAGATTTTGATAGAGCCCGCAAGAAATTTAAGTGCCTAAACTGGTTCCTTTACAACAATTATGTAGTGCGAATTGAGGAAGAGTTAACATTTAATCCTATAGGGAGTTCTGGAATTTCATTAACAGCAAGAAAAAAGTGGCTGGCTTTCCGTCTTCTATGTCGTACCAGAGGTCCATCGCTAGTCAGCCCTTGGATATCTGTAATCTGTTTGTTCTGTCGTCCGTTATCGTATCTCCAGCTTTGCCCACCTACGATCAATTTAATATTTTCAAGTTTACCGAGGAAGAAGTACGGGATTGCTTGCTCCAGCTCGAGGTTGGAAAGGGAGTGTGTTATGATGGCTTCCCGCCGATTCTGTTTAAGTGTTGTGCTGAGAGTTTGACCCGTCCTATTACCTTCTTATTTAATGAAAGCCTTCGTCGCGGTTTTTTCCACGATCATTGGAAAATTTCTTGTATTCATCCAATCTTCAAGGCGGGTAGAAGAAGTGATGTCAGTAATTATCGTGGGATCGCCATTCTTTCTGTCTTACCAAAGTTGTTTGAGTCTATGGTTCATAAAATCTTGTTCTTCCACACTAAAAACTTCATTACTCCTGTTCAACATGGATTTTATCGCGGTAGGTCTACAGTAACTAACTTGATTTCGTTTTGTGGCGACTTATTTGATAGTTTAAATTCCAGGCATCAGCTTGACGTTGTTTATACAGATTTTGACAAGGCTTTTGATATGATTGACCACTCTATTCTTCTTAGTAAGTTAGAGAATCTAAATTGTCAGTTCATTCCTATAAAATGGTTGCGTTCCTACCTCACTGATCGTTGGCATTCCGTTAGGATCTTAGGTTCTTACTCCCAATTATTTCATGTGCCATCTGGTGTGCCTCAAGGTAGTCACATTGGACCATTGTTGTTTTCATTATTTATCAACGATGTGGTGCAATGCTTTGAGTTTGCTAACTGCCTCCTCTTCGCAGATGACATGAAAATTTTCGCCCGGGTATCTAGTTTGTCTAATTGTGTAAAGTTGCAGGAGGACTAAAACAGATTTTCTAGTTGGTCAATTAACAATAGACTGGCTCTCAACGTGAGCAAATGTAAGACGCTTTCTTTTAATCGTATCCGCTCACCCAATTTTTACCAATATCAGCTATACAATGAAGACGTTGATCGAGTCGAGTTCATTTCCGAACTTGGTGTGATTTTTGCAGCTGACGCTACATTTACCAGACATGTTAACACCATTATTTCAAAGTCGTATATTATGTTAGGCTTTATTAAACGAAACTGTAGGGATTTTAGGAACCCGATAACATTGACATCACTGTATGTCTCGTTTGTTCGGTCTATTTTGGAGTATGCATCTCCAGTTTGGGCGCCATCCTACCACTGTCATTCCGGGAGGATTGAGAGAGTTCAGAAGCAATTTGTTCTGTTCGCGCTCCGATGTTTGCCGTCCACGCGTGCTGTAGAATATGTCCTCCCACCTTATCAAGATCGATGTAATCTTTTGAAACTGCAACGTCTAGACTATCGCGATATCATTAATTCCCGTATCGATTGTACCGAGTTACTCGCACGCCTAAAAATCTATGCTCCCGAACGCCGAATGCGTCAACGTGATGGGCTTTTATTCATTGGCCTGGTACCAACAAACTATGGTCTTTCGGAACCGATCCTGAGAATATCACGGGTGTTCAATTCAGTTTCTCAAGTTTTCGATTTTCACTTGTCGAGAGATTTGTTCAATAATGTTTTATTTAAGTTTTTTAACAATTGTATTAGTTAGCCGTAATTGTTTGTACCGATTGTTGTCACTGTAGGTATCAAATAAATAAATAAATAAAATTTTGAGGGATTACGAGAAGTTTTCTTAAATAATTAAATTGGTTTAGATTCAGAAAGATTACAATAATCTTCAAATATGAAACTTATATAATATTTAACTTGTCTTGTACTTGGAATAAATGAAAGTATGTTACGACGAATTTTTATTTGTTTTATAGAAAAATTTTAATTAAAAATTGAATTTCGGTCATGTGTGATTTCGTGCGTAAACTGATTAGAACTCAAAGAATAAAAAAGCAAATAAAAGACGTTTGTTGAAGTTTGAGGTCATAAAATATAAAATTTTATTTAAATATTTGCATTGAGTATAAAGTAGCATTGAGTTGCATTGACTTTAGGCGAGGCCGAGTTTCAATATTTCGAATGCGAATTTGTAAAAACTAAAGTATTGCTTTTATTTAGCAATACCTAATATTTACTTTTTGCATGGAACTCTTTGGACAATCAATAAATGTAATAAAAATGTTAAACGCGTAAATTTATTTAAAAATAGAATCGAATACTTGCCATTTTGTCGTTATGTAGTTGCGGATTATACCGGTAATTAATGGTAAATCTCCATTTTCTCAGATCCTTTTAATTTTTCTCCTTTAACCCTTTGAATACCATCGATTTTTGTGCATGTGTGTGAAATTATTTTTAAAAAACATAAATTTCGTCGATATCCAAAGAGTTTAACATTCTTTAGGTTATGTTGTTTCGTGTTTTCTATCAATCTTGTGGTAAAGTTTCATTCAGTTTGTCCTATATAGAACATCTCGCAATTATCACATTTCAGTTTATACACCGCTGATTGGTACTCATTGTTCGATATGCTGACTTTAGTCGTATTGCCTGAAAATTCTGTGTGTTGTGTTATCTAAGGTTGCAACATACTCTAAGGTGATTTATTGTATTTGAATGGTTTATAAATTTTTAAAATTTTAAAGTTAATTTTAATAAAAATAGTTTAGATGTTGTTTACAAAAGCTTTAACTAGAGTTTGACCTTTAAAACCAATTTTCTACTTTTGGCTCTTTGATCATGATTGAGGTAATATTGGCAGTATGACGCTTTTTTACAGTACTTAATACTTATTAATGTGTTCCTTGATTTATCAAAAATTTAAAAAAATTCAAACACCAAAGTCGATAGTAATTATTTGTGTATATCTGGAGCGTAAAGTACTAGTTTGTTGATCAAGTGAACCAAGGTACCAACAAAAATTGTAAATTTAAAATTATTTCATTTTTTCTAAAAGCTTGGCGCAATAGCTAAAACTAATTTTATTTCTGCATTCTTTAACGCTGAAATTATAATATTCATAGTGGATTCAAGAAGTCGGATTTTTACTCTATAGGTATTTCTTTCTGAGCTCCTAAATTACAATACATTTTAGTGATTGATACGTTAAAGAGCAGTACTGCAAAAAACCGACCTCATGAGTCAACTATGAGTGATTTGATTGATTAAGAAGCTCGGGAAAAATAACCTAGGGTACAAAACTGACCTCGTGAATCCACCAACACACGCAAATATGGTGGAAAATAACAAAGCGATGTATTTCGAGTTAAATATTTATCATTTTAATTATTTCTCTTCTTCACACAGTCACAAATTTCCGAATTACCCATTCGTAAGAAATCACGATAATATATGAAATACAAAGAGAAAAAGCAAAAGCTAATAAGTGAGACTTTAATGCAGGGGGTCAATTCTCGTTCCGTGAAAAGTATAATGAAAAGTAATTTCAGTGAGAAATACACATTTCCGATTCATGTTCTATAAAAACTAAATTTGTATTTTTACCATTAAATGTCCCTTGAAACTATGATATACATAATTCACTTTAAACTTAGCTAATAAGCAAATCTATTAAAAACTATTCCGTTTATTTATTAAAAGCCTCCAAATAATTAATTTAGTTAAGTTTTACAAATAGTTTGGTCATTTTTATAATTTACTTTATATTTTGAAAGGCAATGACGATAAATGATTAACAAAATTTATTTTATCATTTATTTAGCTAATATTTAAACCAATTGCTGTATCATCTAGCGGAAATCTATATGAAACTCGATAAAATGTCTGTTTACTTACCTTTTTGTCTGTGTAGCTTACTTTGAAAGCAAGCTTTTTCATTTGGACATCGAGAATCGCTTATTGTCGTAAAAAGGCTTGATGGAAAACAAAATGGAAAGATTTTTTTCATTCGGTTTTTTCATAGAACGAGAATTGACCCCCTGGACGGTTAAGGAGATGCTAGTTCATTCATCTTCGATAGTTCCTTTCTCCTAACATTGTGCTCGGACAGCCAATCTACAAGTTAACTTGAGGAGGACTTTCGATGGAAAGACCTTCAAAATTTCGTGAACGTCGCCAGGTATAGCATTCTTAATATGTCGTCCAACTCAATTTAAATGTTATAAATTAAAATTCGCTTAATTAAATTTTGACCAATAAATTCAGTACCTAATGGTTTCTCCTGTTTTGTTTTTCAGTTTTTATTTATTTATTTTGCCCAACCCGCGCAAAAAATATATGTTGACATATTTTTCATAGAGGCGTTAAATTTATTTTACGCTTGGGTGCAGAACGACAAAAAAAAATTTTTTAAATGCCTGAGTTGGAATAAGGCTCGTTGCATCCCAATAAATTGGTTAATAAAATTCTATTTATCGTTATAATAATAAAAAGGTACCCAACCAGAGTTTTTATTACTAAAAAAACGTCATTTTCTTTCGATTTCGTATAAAAAAAGTGGTTTGGTATTTTTTATAAATATTTATGGATAGGAAAATTCTCTTTAGATTTTCAACACCATGCCAACAAGTAAAAATATATAGTCTATGGTGTACTTTAAGCATCTGCCAAGTGTGAGTTCAGAAATTTCAAAAGTGCAATTCCGCGATAGATCAACTTCCGCAATGGCAAAACATCTTAATATCGTTCACCATATATGTATGTATGTCTTAATAAAAGATCTTCAGAATCAGAATTAGACAGCAACCAACAAACGGTATTACCACTGATCGATCATTTCACTTGTTTCTATACCAAAAAATCCTGGTATCTACTTGTAAGTGAATAACTTTCTAAGTTTGCTCACAACATATTCTCCACAAACAACGCAGAAAGGGTCTAAGCAATTATTACATGATGTCTTTCCTGTAACATTATACTCTTCAAAGGCCAGGTAATCCACCGAAGTAGAGCTGCGGTCGTTTGATGACGACGCTTTTGGGCCCGCTTTCTCATCCTGACCAGCCGCCGATACTGAGATTCCGACTCCCTGCATCGTACTTTTCCGTGTGCCGACCATGACGGCATAAGCGCCATGATCCAAGGGCTTTGTCAGATCGCAGAACTTGGAGGTGCCCTGGATGCCGACACACGGCAAAACTGTCAGACTCAGAACTCAAGTCTTACGGGCAAGAACATTTACTGTTGCATTTTAAAGTTATAGGGTTATAAGTTGATAGGTGTTGGACTTATAGAGATGTGGTATCGTGGAATTTTAACTGTCCACCTCAAAGTATTTTTTTGCCTCATTTAAGAGTTGTACGGTTATGGGGTTTTGGGTTTATAGGGTTATGAGGTTTTGGATTACTGGGGTTATAGGATATTGGGGTTAAAGGGTTATGGGACTTCAGGATTATTGAGCTTATGGGCTGTGAGGTAATGAAGTGATGGACGTATGTAATTATAAAGGTAAAACTCTCTGAAATTGAGGTTTGAGTTTTGCGTGTAATTTTGTTTTGTTTTTTGTTTTGCTGCATTTTAGGTTTGTAGTTTATTGCGATGTGACATTTATGAGTTTTGAGGTCATATATTTTGAGGTTATGGGTTTTAGGGTTATACGTTATCGATCTCAAGGTTATTGAGCTATGAAGGTATAGGGTTATAAGGTTTAAGGATTTTATAGTTTCAGGCTGTTTGTTGAGGTTAGAAAAAAAAAAACGCTGACCTGATGGGGCAAAACAAGTTTCGGATTCGGTTTCAGCAACCTAAAAAACATATAATCCATTTGGTCTGATTTAAGGAACCCTCCACTCATTTTTTTTTTTGTGGTCCTGTGTCATCTTTATCAATTACATCTTCCAGTTTTGCTTTTTTACAGGTTTACTTTTTTAAATAATTTTGGTTTAGAGGTTTTTTATATCACTAAAATTTGTGCTCGGTTCATATTCAGTTTACTTCGACTTATTTTTAAAACTAGAATTCTAACTAAAATTACCGATTTTATACATACATAGCCAATTTAGTAGTTGAGCTCGATCGTTTTAAAAATCTATATATGTAGATATATAAAGAGGTCAGACTTAATTAATAAATATTTGAATTCATTGTGTAACATTATTTTGTATAACCATAAATGTGTAATCGAGATAAAATCATGCAGCCACTGAACCGTGACAATAATAAAATTTTTAACTAACATATATGCTCACAATAATCTAACATTGCTTTAAAAACGTGATCAATTGGAAATTGATTATTTCTACGTAAAATTATCGTAAAATAGTTTTTCTCTTATATAGTTTCTACTCTTGCATTGAAGTCTTTTGTTATGTTCATATATTGTAATTGCTATATTGTACATACTATAAAAAGACACTATAAACAGAGAGATTCGAAAATACAGTTTTTTGTTATTTTACTTGCGTTTTTTTAATTACCGTGTAACTTACAATTTTTTTTTATTTTTTATTATTATTTTAAATTTTTAAATTATTTCTTAATGACTGTATGATTAATTTTTACAACAATAAAATGGTAATAAAGAAATTATTGTTATTTAAAAACTACTAAAAATTTTTGATTAAAAATATGATGACGATCGTAATTTAGTTGTGAGTTTATGTGATCGTAAAAACACTGATTTGTTGTTTAACAAGTTTTCTTGTAAATAGTTTGATAAATGACAGGTAAAGAAGACGGGTGTACCTACAAACACGTTTTATATATGTAAACAAATTTCATGATGGGAACCACCTTATGTAACGCAAAAGTTATTTACTTAGGTTTGATTTTAATTCGGTACGCCGCCCCGGGTATCAAATAATTTTAACATTGAGAAGTAGAGTTGTATAATATTCTGAAAAGGTTAAGAAACTTAGCATATTGATTAGTTTTTTTTCTTACGTTTATAATAGTAATTGATATCTGTATAGCAACGCTAAAAATTAAATTATTACATGAATCTAATTTGCATATTAGCAAATATTTTTTACACAAATAATTAGTTATTTAAACTATAGTTTGTAAAATTTTATTTGGATAACTAATAACAAAAAAAAAAAAAATTATTTTGCATAAATTGCAAAACGTTGTTAAGTTTTAAATAAATAATACTACTAACATGATTTTGAAAAACTATTTTGTAAAATTTGGTTATAATACCCGCTCACATCAATAATTTCGTATAAATTTGCGACAATTTAAATATTGTATGTAGAATTTAGATTACTAGTTTTATGGTTTCATGACACAGATTCGTGAATAACCTTAACAATATACAATTCGTTAAGGTTTTTCGGTAATTTATTCATTTCACTTTTTAATGCTGACATTACCGGAAATTTATTTTCAAAAGAGATTGCATTTGGATTTATTTTTATGGTTTTGTGATATGTCTAAGTCAATAAGAGAAACTTTATGTATAATATATAGTTTAGCGAATAGTTTGAAAACTATAAAAACTGTATAGGTATATATATGCAACCAAATTTTAGCGGAGCAAAATTCCAATTTGTGTAATTCATAAATGTTATGTTTTTTTATATCCCTGTCATCTAATCTCATGTCTCAAAATGCTTGTGCTTAAAATTTATTTATTCAAATTTCTGAAACTCCATTTTCCTTTCCTCTTACTAAAATTCTTAAAGTTGTCCGATTGCTTGTTAAATACTGAAAGGTCTGAATTTTTCTAAATAGTCTCAAAACCCGTAAAATCGTTATCTCGTATTCTTGTATAATTTCTTCTTTTTTGTTGGTGGCCGCTATCCACGCTATGAAAATGTTTTATTTCCGGCTCCACCTTTAACGAATTTAATTATTAATTACTGAACGAGTAATGATTATCTAGGCCTTGTGATTTTTTTTCGGTGCTTAAAGTTAAACTCATTTTTTCAATAATATTAAAAATATTATCGTCAGTCAGTTTAAAATTAGCAAAACCAAAAAACACGGCTAAAATCAAATTGGCCGCACATTCACTACTCTATACTAAATCAATCATCAGTTCCAATTAAAAAGTTGGAATAAAACGTTAAAGATTTTATTTGTACCAGGTTTTAACTTTTAGAGTTTAAACTCATTTAGGGTGGCTGCTTTACGTTTTAGCTATACCTTTTATTGAAAGTCAGATTCAATTGTTTGGACTATGTACTAACAAAAGCAAAATTTAACTATCGCACGTTGAATTTTAAAGGACCACACCATCAAAATTTGGTAAATTGAGTTATGACAATTTTGTATTGGGAATATTATTTCGGTAATATCCAGATGAATTCTGGAGACAAAATTCTGTTTACTTACTTGGCTTATCTGGCAATCCAGTTGTATCAGAAATAGTTTGGCAAATTGGTGGTGAAACATTCCATGGTATTATACCAGCTGATTTTCTAGGTACCGAAACAGTTACATTTGTGGAGTTTTTGGGAATTTCTTCAGTTCAAACAGCAGGTGTCAGAATCGACACATTTGGAAGATTTCGACACATTCAATCACAATTCCAGATGAATCTACAGGTATCTACAAGCATACATCACTATTCACATGACCTCGGTTTAAATCATCACACAGTTTATTATGAGTATCGAGTTAGTTATTCACGCACAAACAAACACTTAGAGCAGAATCTTGCTGAATCAAATTACTCTTAGAACCCTTATCAATATTCTTAACTGTCATATTAATGTTTTTACATATATCGCAGTTAATTCTGACAGTTTATCACTATGTACTTTAAAAATGTTGTTGCAATTATCGTAGAACCAATGTACATTACACAATTAAATTGCATTGAAGCGGTTTTATACCCGATCGAGTCGCAAGTAAAGTATTGGGCATATCCAGCATAGATCTCAAAAAATTAAATTTTATATTTCACGGATTCATCGCGTGAAAAATATCAAAAGGCGTTTGTATAGAAACATCACATTTGTAGATCTACATAAGCTGGATACATCCATTGTTATTAAAAAATTATTACCACCACATTCTACAGAGTAAATTTGAATTTCAAATTAGTTTTTATTTTTAATTATTTATTGTTTTTGCGTTGTACAGTAGAAAATCATGAAAAGTAACAAAGATTAAAATTGAGTCGTAATTAATTGATTTCTTATAAAAATTGCTAACTCGATTTATTAAAAGGAGTGAAACTCTAATTAAACATAGCCTTTGACAGGAAACCACGTTAACTTGTATATTACTTAATCTCATCGAGTAGGACACGAAGCATAATTCAAAAAAATTATTTTTTTTCCTGGATCAAGGCAGATGGGTAATACTATACCGCGATATCCCGAAATCTGGAATACCAGAATCAAAATTCTCAATTATTTTATTTTAAATTTGGTGTACACATCTCTCGAGTATAAAGTAATATTTCTATGAAAGAAATGGTGAAGTACGTTGTGTACTCATACTTCGTAATTGGAAGCATACAATAAAATTAATCTACACTACCGAGCAACTAAATCGACTCAAACCTCCGCGCGTACAAAAAGACATATTTTTTTAAAATGGCATAACCATTTCGGTGAAAACAATTGGCGTACTGCAATCTCCTGTATAATACCACTTTGACCGATATTTGCCATCAGTTGAGTATTTCAAAAAGAAGAGAAAGAGCGTTCGAATTGTACCAAATTTGTTGAAGAAAATTTCAGTTTAAAGTATTTTAACTTATTGTAAGAAATAATTGAAAAAATGAGTTTTTTGAAACTTTGGTACATAGCTGAGACAACTCCCATTTCAAATTTATTCATAACTTTAAAGACGTAAAGGTGTTTCAAGATGGGCTGCACTTACTGCTAAAATGCATCAATCTATAATGTTCATTCAATTCCATAATGCAATTTGGACTCAATTAGAGCGTGATAAAACACTTTTATGAGATCTTGAAACGTTCGTCCTTCTAATACACGCGTGAAGTGTGTTTTTTAATTCAGTTGTGTGGCATTTCCAGTTTAATTGATAATCTACGGTTAATCCTAAGTATTTTACTGTCTTTACCGACTCGTGAGGTCGTGATAAACTATATCGTCATTAAACCAATGAAATTCTTTAAAAAATAAGCTATCTATTATTGCTACGGTTCTGTTTTACACATACATACTTAAATTTAAACTATTAAATACGCTAATGCTGATAGTATGATTGCACTATTTTAGCACTAATTCTGTTTTATACCCATTTGAAAACATGCTGGGCTTCACAAACATTTTTAACAGTTTTAGTTTTCGACCGATAAACAAACAAAAACAACACCAAACATTAAGAATAAACTCGCTCTAATACGGTGTTTTTCTTCCACTGCCTCCAAAACACGAGGCTTTAATTCAAACTTTAAACTAATTATTTCACTGATGTCAGTTTGCGATACTTTGTATGATGAATTATCAAAAGTATCGAAACTGTAGACGAGAGATATTATCTTCAATTTTTCCCGTGCCTAATTTCACTTGGCCACGCCAACTTTATTTTTTTTTTCTACTTTTATTTCTAATCTTCACTGCTTGTAATTCCTACACCAACTGCCCACCGTTTCGTTTTTTTTTTCCTCACGACCAAGCTTCGATCATCAATACAAAAAAACATCTCATCCAATTATCTCCAACAAAAGCTTACCATTACCAACTCACGTCTGTGACAACCAGTACAGTCCCAAAAAAAACATATTACGTATCATTGCATTTAACTCTCATTATTATAATAGGGAGTTGCATCGTCAATCAATGACTATACGCTATTTAAAATTGGAACGGCTAATAAAGCTGTAACAAAGCAAATGCTATATCATCAGAAAATGCAATTAATATACCATTAAAATGTTGCCTAAACGTACATAGAACTGATGTACATTAAGAATAAACTTGGGCCAAGTACAGAACCTTTGGGGGACACCTACTTCTAAAGCCAATGGATGGATTAAGTCGTTACCACAACTAACACTTTGAAAACGTTTAATAATAAGCGACTTGAACCATTCAAAATTACACCCTCCTTTAGTATTGTCTACGAATAAAGTGGATACCATATATGAGATGAATTAATATTTTCTCCAAAATTTTTGATACCATTGAAAGAATATATATCGAGCAATAGTTACCCATTATTAAAGGGTCACCTCTCTTAAAAAGAGGGATGACCATAGCAAATTTCAAAGAATTTGGAAAGTTTCTTCAGTTGTGCTATATGGTTGAATAAAGAGCATAAGATACAGGTTTTACACTTCAAATTGATCCTTTTTCATTCCAAATTGAACGTTTAGTAAATTATATGTGGCCAAAGGATGGAACTTATCTATTTCTTAACGGATTTTGTTCAAATTTGACATGCGTGATCGAATATGGCCAAATAGGATGTAACTTGGCTATTCCCTAAGCGATTATGATGGAATTTGACATGTGCTTTGAAAATGGGATTCGCGACTGAAATGGGATTCTAAAATGATTTTAGGATAATGTTCTGGAATATGGCCAATTACGATGGAACTTGGCTATTCCCTAACCGAACGTGAAAATTTCGACACGTGCGTTGAAAATGGGATTCTTAAATGATTTTTGGATTAAGTTGAAGTTTGGAATATCACCAATTACGATAGAACTTGGCTATTCCTTAACCGATTATGATGATATTCAAGATGTGTGGAAATGACATCCTAAAATGATTTTTAATGACGATTATTCCTCTAATTATTGTAATTTTTATAAGTTTTATGTAGTTAAATAAAATAAATAAGCGCACATAATACCCGCAAATAAAAATATGTTTGAGCATAGATCGAACACAATTTTTATTCAAATTATTTAATTTAATTAAGTATGAACAACTTCAAGCTGGTTCATTGTGAATCAACTTTCCAAAAACTTAAGCTATAAATGAACTAGTAGTTAGAAATTGTGTTGTCTTGTGGTGAATAATTTACTAAAAATATTTGTATTACGAACGAAGGGCCCGGTAACATTCGGGAGTCTAGCTAGAAGTTTTATGTAGCTGATTTTCTCATATGGCTTCCTAGAATACAACTTTTATCACTTAAAGTGAAAATCGATATTTAATTTTTTATTCATAACAATTAGTTTAATGATTATTGTCAAATTTACATTGATTCTTCTTGTGTAAAAAGTATCCCGCTGTAAAAAGATGGGCAAAAATTGTGATGTAATTTTATAGTTCTGTATATATTGGTGGCTCCATTTTTATTTCAAAAATTGTGTTAGTGAAACACCGTTGTATACTTTGTAGAAAAGCATTTAAGGTTAATTTTACAATTTCGTACACCAAACAAATTCCGAAGTATAAATGAAGTCAATTGTGAATAAATTCAGAACTTTTAAAATTTTTTTTTTTTTTTTTTTTTTAATAATTTTATTTATGATAACAATAAAATTTGTTTACAAAGTAACTAGTCATTTTTGACTAACAGTGTTTGACTCTGACAATATAATAATAAAGCACTAATATGTGTTCTTTACATAAAGTGTTGTTTTGGTTGATGTTGCATTGTGCGGACTATTCAGGTAACTCAAAAGGTTTTAGTCTTTTGAGTCTTCTTATTGTACCCTCTTGATGAAGTAGAATTGCAGCTTCGATGTTAAGGTGATGATGGAGCCTCTCCTGGTGTTTTTGAGCACATTTCTTTATTTCAATTGCAACTGTGTCTATTCCGAGATCTCTATGAAGGTCACTATTACGAGTGTACCAAGGGGCATTTACAATTCCTCTGAGGACTTTATGTTGAAATCGTTGAACTATCTGTTGATTGCTGATTTTGGTGCATCCCCATAGTTGAATACCATATGTCCAGACCGGCTTGGGTACTTGTTTATAAAGCACAAGTTTATTATGAATGGATAACTGAGAGTTTCTTCCAATTAACCAGTACATCTTTCTATATTTTAACTGAAGCTCTTCTGCTTTCTTTTTCACGTGTACTTTCCACTTTAACTTTGCATCAAGATTCATACCAAGGTATTTTGCTTGATTGGCATGTGGTACAGAGATATTATTGAGAGTCACAGGTAGTGGTTCTATTGATCTATTAGTGAAGTTAATGTGAGTAGACTTCGATTCATTCACTTTAATTCTCCACTTAGCTAGCCAATCTTGTATATTATTTACGGCTATTTGTAGTTTGGATGTGACTTCACCGATTATGTCACCAACAGCTAGAATTGAAGTGTCATCTGCAAACGTGGCGATAGTTGTATTGCTCGTCTGCGGTATGCCGCTAGTAAACAGTACGAATAGGAAAGGCCCTAAGACACTCCCCTGCGGGACTCCTGCTTTAGCTTCTTTAATATTGGAGTAAACTCCTTCCTGTTTAACTCTAAAATATCTCCTTTTCACGTATGAGTTTAGCAGTTCGCAATACTCAAATGGCAGAGTTTTCTCCAATTTAAATATTAAACCATCTAGCCAGACTTTGTCAAATGCCTGCGCTATGTCAAGAAATATGGCTGAACAAATCTTTTTTTCCTCTAAGGATTTTTCTATTATATCTGTTATTCTATGGACTTGGTCGATTGTGGAGTGTTCCTCTCTAAATCAAAATTGATGGGACGGTACAGCTCCTGATTTTACAACTTCTGGTTTAATTCGTTTTAATAACAATCTCTCAAATAGTTTTGACATAGTTGGAAGAAGTGATATTGGCCTGTACGAGGCCAGTTCACTTGGTGGCTTACCTGGCTTAGGTTTCATAATCACTTCCGCAAATTTCCAAGATAGAGGGACATAACGGAGTCTGAAGGAAGCATTAATTATGTCCGATATTTTTTTAATAGCTTTATTAGGTAGTTATTTTAGAATCTCTCCAGTTATCAGGTCATATCCTGGTGATTTTTTAAGTACTACATGGTTCTTTATTACTTGTTTTACTTCTTTAGCATTTTAGTTAATGGAACTTCCTGTCTCAGGATAGTTGTTTGGTTTTCGAACAATATATCCTGTTGGTTAAGTGTTGTTAAATTTGGCTGAAAATTACGCTCGAGATGATCTGCGAATTTTTCTGCTTTTTCTTCTTTGCTTTTAGCCAGGTGACCATTATTTGTTCTTATTGGTGGTATATGCATAACTGGCCTTTTCAAATATTTGGTTGCTTTCCACAATGAATAATCATTACCTTTATCATAGGTGAGAGATTGTAGGTATGAATTTATTGATTTATTTTTAAATTCCCTTATTTCTCCACGTATTCGTTGTGTTAAATTATTTAATCTATTTTTGACGGTTGGGTCTCGTGTACGTTGCCATTCCCTACGGGTACTTCTCTTCTCTATAACTAGTGATTTAATTTCCATTGGATAGCATTTGCCAGCTATTTTTTTGTTTGTTGTGTTAGTACTTTTCCACGCCGCTCACTGTATGTCCTTGACGAGCTTCTCCACCTCCAGTTCTAACGTTTCTTCTGATGAAAGTTGTGTGTTTAAAATGATGCTATTGTTTAGTTCATTCCTGAACTTTTTCCAATCAGTATATTTATTTGTTAACAGTGGCTGTTTATCATTAGTAATTATTGTATCACTTATTATCATTAAAATAGAGGAGTGGTCAGATGTGGAGTCCAATCCTTCCTGCACTTGTATATAATCAACCGGGATTTTTTTTGTTATAAAGAAGTCAATTAGGTCTGGTGTTTTATTTTGATCACTGGGCCAATAAGTTGGTTTTCCAGTAGAATGCCAGTTGCAGTTGTATTTAATTATTGCTTGATGAAGCTCTTTCCCTTTAGTTGTGGTTAGTCTTGATCCCCAGTCAGTATGTTTAGCGTTGAAGTCACCCCCGATTACAAATTTTTCACCGAGCTGCTTGAAGAACTGAGTATAAGCATTCTCTTTGATGTTATATCTAGGCGGGCAATATATTGCGGATATCACTAACTTGTGGTTGCGGGTATTAATGCTAACGCTAATTGCTTGTATTTCATCACTTTCAAGTTTTTGTTGCAGATGGTATTTAATATCTTTTTTTATGATCACGGCACTGCCCCCTCTTGCATTATTATTAGGATAAACTGCTGAGTGAACTTCGTAGCCACGGATTTTTATATGACTTTGAGTAGTAAGGTGTGTTTCAGGTAATAAACATATATCTATTTTTTCTAAATCAAGAAATAGTTGTATTTCATTTTGTCATTGCAATATACCATTGCAGTTCCATGCAAGAATTTTTAAATTATTTGCCATGTTTTTCGAGTAGCGTGAGCCTTTGTGGGATTGATATAAGGGCTTTTTCTTACTTTTCTTCTTGTGAACTAAGTCTATCAAGAATATCTTGTAGTATTTTATTAGTTTGGTTATTATTTGAATCATTAAATAAAAGGGAACTATGTTGTCTTCTCGAAAGATAGTACATCAGAAAATGTTACATTTGGATTAGTTCTTGATGTCTGGTTTAATGTTTGGTGTGGCCTTAAATTTGTAGGTATTCTTGTTGAGGCTGAGTTAATTTCTGGCCTGGTAATTATTGAAGTTTCCCTTGTTTTGTTGCGAATTTTTTGCAGCTCTTTTATAACAATGCAACCTCTGTAGTTGGCTGGGTGTGTCTCTCCACAGTTGACACATTTTGGTGGGGTGCCTTTGGTTTCGTACATTCAGCCGTACGGTGTTTTCCTACAAATTTCACGCATCTGGGCTCCTTATTACAAAAGTTTTGCATGTGTCCGTACACTTGGCACTTTTTACACTGGGGGATTAGTTTAGATTTTTTAACTGCTTCTATTTGCACTTTCATATGGAGTATTTCGCTGATTGCATAAATATTTTTAATGTCTTCTGTTCTTTCAAAAGACAACATATGGTATATAATGGAAGAGGTGTTTTGTCACCTCTTTTTAGCAGCTGTGTAACTTCTTTAATTTTGTATTTTTTCTCCAAAAGATACTCTTTTATCTCTTCTGGTTTGCATAAAGCTTGTAGCTTCCTAGCAATCACTTTGGTTTGCCTTGTCTGCTTATCTTCATAGGAATACCACGCTGTCTTTTCTTCGTTAAGAGATCCTGTTAACTTTCTATAGCTATCACCGTCTGTGACATTTATTTTGATATCACCACTATTTAACGCTGTAGCTTAAAACTTTATATGATTGTTGTCCATGATGTTTCTAATACTCTGATAATTATTGCAATTAGATATTATTACTGGAGGTGGCCGTGGCACTTTTTTCTCCAGTTGTACATTCTTACTTCCGGTTGGGAGTTCATTACTTGATCGTTTCTGTTCCGACGGAACCTGAGCTTTATTCTCCTGTTGCACGTGCCTGCTTCCGGTTGGAAGCTGCTCAACTGATTGTTTCGATTCAGGTGAAATCTGTGGTGATTTACTCATTCTACCTGTTTTTTTTGTTACGGTTCAGAATCCATCCCGTTTCTCTATTGAGTTCTTCCTCGTCTGTTTCATACATAACCTCTATATGATCATTGGTATCGCTTATCTTAGTGGCTTCTTTCTCAGAAATTACTGCATTTAGAGTATCTTTTAACTCCTTGTTTTCTCGCTGTAAGTTTTTGAGGTCTTTGTTTAGATTTAACGTTAACTTTCCTATTTCGTAAATCTTATTGCGCAGTTCTGCGTTATCCCTTTCTAAGGTGCTCGCTATTGGTGGTGGTGATCTACCCACCCTGGATTGTTGTTTACGTGGGTTGGGTTGCCCAAAAGAACTGTTAAACAATGATTGGCTCACCCAAGAATCCTTTGAGCCAGTCTCGTTAGAGGGTGGATTTGCCAGCTGATTAGCTGGGTTACCACCTGAGGTACAATTTCCTGAATCCGTTGTACTCATTGTTTATTTTACTGGTCATAAAGCATCTACCACTCTGACCAGTACGAGTTGGTATTGGGTCTAGTTTGAGAAGATCATTTACTAAATTCTAGATAGTCGGTTAAACCGCCGTGTCTCGGTCGCCAGAGCCTCGTTAGTTATCTAGCAGGGTGCACCACGTGCAGGTGAGGATGACATTTGGACTATTTGTAGACTAACTAGTACTTAAGCCCCCTTTCCCACCCCAACTTTTAAATTGAAAATAATTTTTTATTTTATACTATTTTAAATTTACTATTTGTCGCTGGGCAATCACGTTTTAAGAGTGTTCCGTACTGCATTAAATGGACCACCCTACGTTCCAAAGTACATTCTTGCATATATGTACCAGCAGCTATAATGTTTTCAAATATTTTTACAGCGAAAATACCCATTAAGTCAAAGCTGTCGAGATCTAACCTATGTATATGGTCACAATTTAGTGAATTTACTGATGCAATTTCAGAATTTCTACAGAAAGTTTCTTAACTCGAGAACAACAACATTTTACGAAAAATTTCAGTATTTTCTAATCGCTTAGTTGAATTTCGATAATACAGTAGAATAGAAGAATAGACAAATAAAAGATTGGGACGAGGGCCAAAATACAAACTTATATTTTAGAATTTGAACTTCTAAAGATATCTTATATATAAAGACTCTAACATAAAAGTATCACAACATGATCGTGCGTTGCCAATTAAGCCAAACCAAAGTGCGTTTTTCTTATTTGTTAGTGGCTTATATGACAACTTGTTTGCGGCCCAGTTCAAACTACAGGAAATGGTAAAATATAAGGCAATTGGCAGAATGAGTTATGGCATCCAAGGAAACAAGGATAATTTAGGTTTTGACGATTTGATTATTTTAAAATAAACATTCGTTTTGCTTTATTCAAAAGCATTGTTTGAGCTTAAAATAGAAAATGTGTATCATCTGGTGATTCTCTCTGTAGAATTGTTTATGTATGTAGAACGGAAGTTGAACAACCAATTTTAGTCTAAATATAATAATATTTTGCTCATACCATTAAATAATTGTTCGTTATGGTCGCAATGAAATTTAATTTAATTGATGTAAATTATTATTTGATACGTAAATACACACAATTAAATTATTTTTTGCCTAATTGTGGTGGATTTTACGCGCGCCCAGCTGTATCTACTGTTTTCAAAAGAATTACATACATGAGATGAAGGTTATATCATGAACACATATTAATAGTATGACCAGTGTTTTATAAAATTCGGACAGTTTTCAACTTTTACTATTTTCTTTGTAACGAAATGTTTGATGATTTGTACGTTAACATTAATTTTATCATATTATTTCATATAGATTTACTAATCAAAAATATTTTTTCTTATCTTTCTAGGTAAGTGGATCAAATCGAATACGAATTACGATAAAAATTAATAGTTGGCTCCTTTCTAAATATATATAAGGGTTGGCTAATATCAGTCGTACAGGTAAATAAAAATAATTTATACAACACAGCATATATTTAAAATGTTTGGCTTCAAAAACTACATCAGCATATAACTGGAAATATAAAAATATTGGTAAGATTCAAGATGGAACAAACATCAAGTATTTTTTTTTTGTTTTTAAAATGATCAACCATTAACGCAATGACTTATCAATTTCTATAAATATAAATATATACATATATGAGATACCTAAAAAAAACTTGAACATTTTGATTGATAGGCCTATTACTTTTTAAACTTGTATATCGTGATTAGGAATTTACATCCTCTTTTAAAAATCTTATGTGCTAAAACAATATATCAAGAATATACATACGTTTAAAAAATTACTCATTATCCACAGTGACAAGAAAATTAAAATGTTTACCATACAGTAATTATATAAAAATAATTGTTAAATACCTTAATTAGTGGCAGACGTTAATTTAATTAGTGGTTTTATATATTTTCATCTTTTTTTAATATTCAATATTTTTATCTGATTTCCTTTGTTACTATCTTTGAATTTTTTTTTCTTCTTAAATGATTGGTTCCGTGTAGCTGCTTAAATTAATCATTTTAATATATTTAGTCAAGGTTTTAATATTTCAATTCCGGAATAATAATACAATAATTAATTATGTGATCGGTATCCAAATACCCGATTTCAGAACAAAACAGTCAATAACATTATGATAAAAATAATTAACCAACACTAATTGTCTATCTAAAATAATCAAACCATAGTTTTTCGCTTTAATTCGCAATTTTACATTTGAAGTGCTTTAGCGATGGGTAGTTTCGGAAATCGAACATTTACTGTCAACAAGAAAATCGTGTAACAGGTGAATACCAACTGATGTACAGTTAGTGGCGTAACTACAAATGTTGGGTCACAAAAATTGAGAGATGAAGTAAAATCGTATCGCCAAATTTCTGCAGTTATGTAACTTTCTAAGAATTTGGTCTCAAATACTATGGAAAATCGCAGAATAATCGGGCTGCTAAGGTTAAAAAACGCCACAGACTGATCGTAAAAAATCGTGAAGATGTACCCATTTAAAACATCTGTTGATATTGAGACAGATGGTATGCTTGTAGAACAGCAAAAACAATGTTAGGAAAAGAATTCGACTTCTGAGATGGGTCTACATACAAGAGGATATGAGCTCAAACATATACCTCTAGAAAGGCTAAGACCATTTTCAGGGACAAAAATATCCAATTGTTGGAAGAACCTTAAAATAGCTGTGGCCTGCAACAAAACCAAAAATAGGTAACAACTTTGGTTATCCCTTAAAGAAGCCTGAGAGTCTATAACTGTGAAACGGTGTTGAGACTTAATAAATTCTAAGTTGCCAGGCAGTATTTTAAAGTAAAGGAGGAACCACTAAACACTAAGTCCTTAAGAATTTTTAACTCAAAAATTGAATATAATTTGTCTTTTATTATTCGTAGTTTTGTGACCAGGGCCCGAATTCCGGATCAATGACAAATGAGAATGAGAAATGACTTTATGTTTTATTTCGCCTACTCTAAATAAAAATGCAACCGACTAGTTGAAATAAAAAATCAAGTCATTTCTCATTATCATTTGTCATCGAACCGGAATTCGGGCCCAGGGCCCTATTGCACCGACTACTTATGACTTATTACTTATCATAATTTTTGATAATTTTCTGTTGTACCAAATTGAAATTTGATAAGTATTTAATTGAGTTATAATAAGTGATAAGGACTCACTTATCAAAATTAAGTTGCACCAATTTGCAAAGTTTGAGGTTTTTGATAATTTTTTCGTAGTTCTGTTGCACCAAAAGTTTTAACTTATCAATAATCGACTACTTTAATGATAACTTATCCAAAATATCAATGAGAAAAATTTCACCACTCAAAAAAATTGATAAGAGCTACAAATTGTAGTGGTATGACGGAAGTCTGTTAAAAACGTTTTTTTTTGCTGTTGTTGGTAAGATGAGAACATTAGTTCAATTTTAAAAGAGTACAAACACATTTTTCAATAAAATTATTTATTATTCAAATGATTATAAATGATAATGACAATACATGTAACAATGTGTTTTCAAGTGTATAATAACTTTAATTTCAAAATGTATACCGCTATTTTATTGTATTCTAATAAGTTATAATATTAAGTCAAAGTAAGAACATTTCATTCTGTTCGATTTATCATAGAGGTAAGACAGTTGTTTTTCGATATTTTAAAATTAATATAAAACTATTAAATATAGCTATTATATCAACTTTAGTGAACAAAAACTGAAATTTATTAAACGAAAATTATAAATAAATGCGTCGGTTCGAAAGATTATTCGAGGATGAAAACGAAAGAAGAAATCGTGTAGTGAAAGCCAGAACCAAATATTCTCTGAATCACATGAACAAATTGAGCACGTATTATTAAAAATCGGAGCAAATTTGCACCATGGAAGCGACCGAAACACTGCATTGGTTAGGAATATCCAGGATAGAAGTTTCTTGAGTTGGGTGGTTACCCTGAGGTAGCTAGTTGCTTCGATGGAACAATGATTAATATAGATGCACCTACGGTCAATGAAGAACACATTGCGAATCGGCATGGAAAACATTCACTGAATGCAATGATGGTGTGTGGCCCAGACCGCAGCTTTTATGCAGTAAATTAAAATTGGCCAGGTAGTGTCCATGACTACAGAGTATTGCCATATACAAGGCTATTTAGTAATTTTGAGTCTTGTTTTCGCCCGTACCTCGGTGCTGTGATTTTTGGTGACAGTGCTTCTCCTTAAAGATTGGCTTATCCCACCAATGCGATGAAATAGGAGTTCACTTAATTCATTTGTGAAAATAAATTGTTTACGTTTAAGTACTGCTGAAAAATTATTTAATTATTTACAGTTAGAAAAGAGAATTTATTTTAAAAGCAACAAAAGAAAAGTTTTACAATCGATTCTAAATACTGAAATAAGAACTCTCAATTGAGAAAGGTGTTTCTTCATGTATTATTATATACATGCAAAATTATTGTTGTTATTAAATTACAGAATAACAATTTTTTAATTGTTTTGCTATAAAGGTACAAAACCATTGTTTAACATACAAAATGTGCGGAAAGCATATTATTTTGCAAACACTATCACATTTATAGTATTTTTGTATAGATCATTACAACTTACTCGTATCATAAAAGTTTGATAATTTGTCAATTGATAAGTTATAGACATTCTGATGTGCAATGCTTTGATAAGTGAGTGAAATTTTGTTACTTTTGGTGAAACACTTATCACTTATCATTATCAAAACAAACTAACTTATGATAAATTGATAAGTAATAAGTGATAAGTAGTTGGTACAATAGGGCCCAGCTTATACTTTAATAGATTAAATTAAATTCTGGAAATCAGTTTAGGTTACAATTACATAAACCATAATGATTTTTCTTCACCGTTTCTAATTTTCTGACCATACGAACAGGTATACATATATGTCACCTAAAGGCACATATTGAACAATAATTCGTTGGTCACAAATCATAATGGCTTAAGTCTCAAATTCGCATTTTTTAGATTTTTTTTTAATTTACGAGTTATTCAAAATTGTGATCGATAAACCGATAAGTTAACCGAACGAAATCTGGTTTTTAATTTAACTAAGTATTTAAGGTAGTTTTCCCGAAAAACTCGATAAAAATAACCTTTTTTAGTTGTAAACATTTTGACAAATACGAAAATCATTACTACCAACTCAACCGAATGTTCGAGTATCTTCTTCGCAGAAGGACAGTTTGAACATAAAGTAAATAAGTAAAATTTTAAAATTATCGATAGATTATCGAATTTGAACACCTATAAGCTCGGAAATTGTTTCAAGAGAAATTCAAGTACTTTCGCCTATGGTGAAGATTCAGAATGTATTTTCAAAAATAGTCCTAATAAATTGTCAGATCCGATTACTCTCGAAATAATTTGAACAATATTACTCTGGTTTTAATTTGAACAAAATCAATTTTTCATGGTATAAATTATGGAATGTATTGTTATTCGTGCACTTTTTCACGACCTCTACTTCATAGTTTTTCACTAATAGCTTTTCATATAAATCGGGCTCAAACTCATCAGGACCAGAAACATGGTGACAACTCGCAGTTGGTAGCCAATTTAGATATATTCTTTCTAAAATTAGACGTCCTTTGAATGTTAATCGACAAAGCGTTATCACGTGACATTTTCTGAAGAAAAAATAGGCATCATCGATGAAATACCCCGCAAAACTGATTTTAACTTTGCAGCTGCCACGGAATTAATACTTAGACTTTTAGAGAATGTCGAATGTTGATAGACACTGTTTGTTGAACTTTGTTTTTCAAAATGTCAAAATAAGTATGAGTAGTGTTGTCTACACTATACCCCAATTAATTTGTTTTTCTTTTCCGCTTGATTGTTTTTACAGCAATTTATAGCACTTGAAAACTAGTCAGTGTCATAACACCATCATAGGTACCATCTCGACAACTTTGGAAATACTGAAACCTACCCAGTCGTTTGTTAAACTGCTTTGCAACCCAATCAATTTACCAATTACAATTTAAATTTGGGATACAAAGTTTGATTTTGGGTTTAATAATTAATTTAGTTTGTGTGAAGTGGATTTTGTATTTTGGTCCAATAAGTTTAATAAAACAATAATAATAAAATAAATGTATTCAGCTTTTATTTCAACATAATTGAGAAAGAGAAGTGTGCCTGTATCTATAGGTAATCATTCAAAAGTATTAGCATACTACCTATAATATTCTTAAGATTATAGTAATACCACCATTTTGTCGAGGCCGGCCTCCTATATTGTCTGGATCATTCCGTGGTAATATAGCGATTTTTCCAAATTGGATTGTAAATATGTGCAGAAAAATTGGCAGGACACCAATTTTAATGTGCAATGTTCCTATTTTTGTAAGACCAAGTATCAATCGCTGAAGGCTTGTTGACAGTATAATGGGATTTTTATCAATAATTGTTGTAGCTTTATTGCCCAAATATTTGAGAAATTGCTATCCATAAGGGGATTTCAATTATATTATTGGTAATTCTTTCTATATAAACTATTTTTTTTTCGACCGTGTAGAGTAGAATCACCTATACTGTTTAGTTAAAATTCCATAAAATTCGTTCGATTACATTTGTTCCAATAGTTTAATTTCCTATACAATTAAGAATTTCGCCCAATCGATTGTTCGGAAAAATATAGAGCATATAACTAGAATTTCTTGTTGTCCCAAAAACGCCTATAACTATGGTTAGAAAGTACCTAAAAAATAGAGAATTTTACCAATAATTTTTTGCAGCGTATAGTTAGCCTTTCCAATTTTCTTGGCAGTTTATAAAGCTTCATTTGTGGAAGATGTATATGTACATAGTGAAGAAGAAATGTTCCTGGTGGAGTTGCTACTGATTCCTACTAATCTTTCGATATCCGTTACACATTCAGTATTGGTTGGTGCTCCTTTCGAATGGCAATAATTTTCTTGTCGATCAACACTGAAAAAAATTATTGGTAAAATTCCCTATTTTTTACGTACCTTCTAACCATAGTTATAGGCGTTTTTGGGACAACAAGAAATTCTAGTTATATGTTCTATATTTTCCCAAACAATCGAATGGGCGAAATTCCTAATTGTATAGGAAATTAAACTATTGCGAAAAATGTAATGGAACACATTTTATGGAATTTTAACTAAACAGTATTGGCGATTATACTAGTACTTTACAGATTTGAAAGTATAGTAGTTTACATAGAAGGAATTACCAATAATATAATTGAAACCCCCTTATGATGGCAATTTCTCAAATATTTGGGCAATAAAGCTACAACAATTATTGATAAAAATCCCATTATACTGTCCAAAATCCTTTAGTGATTGACCCCTGGTCTTAGAAAAATAGGAACATTGAACATTAATATCGGTGATCTACCAATTTTTTATTTATAACTTCTGTCCATATTAACAATCCAATTTGGAAAAATCAATTTGGAATGATCCAGATAATATAGGAGGTCAGCCTCGACAAAATGGTGGTATTACCATAATCTTAAGAATATTATAGGTAGTACGCTAATACTTTTGAACGATTACCTATAGAGACAGGTACACATTTCTTTCTCAATTATGTTGAAATAAAAGCTTAATACATTTATTTTAATATTATTGTTTTATTAAACTCACTGGAACAAAATACAAAAACCACTTCACACAAACTAAATTAATTAGTAAACCAATATGAATCAAACTTTGAATTCCAAATTTAAATCATTTAACTGTATTTCAATATTCTCCTCGTATCCAATTAATAAACACCTTTTATAGGCGTACAAATGACTTCAAGAAATATCGTTTCACTTAAGTTGCACAACAATTGAGCTGGTGTAGGGAATAGTAATAAAACTAACTATATCAGAATTGTTGTTACTGTGATATGTGAGATGAACCGAAAAAATAAAAACGTAAGATTAAGAAATTTTGTTTATACATTTCGTTTTTATGCAAAGAAAATCAATGCGCAAGTCGCCCTGGACTTTTCTCCGAAATTTTGCTGAAAAAAGTTCAAAAACTTTGCTCTGGGATCCGCTTTATTAGCATATTATAACAAATAAGTTTAGTATAATATAACAAAGGAGCCGGAAGCTTTTTCTTCATCTACAAAGAAATAGTAAAGCAAACAAAAAAACAGAAAGGAAAGTGGTGAGGTTACTTCATATATCAACTTGAAAAATATGACTAACCTTAGTTAGATTCCATGTCCAAATGATTATCTTGACTCTTCGCGAAGTCTTGATTTTAATAAATTTAAATATTTGTTTATTAAATATTTAATCCACTGTAACTTTATATTTAATGCACAAAACTAATTTGAAAAAATCAACCAAAAAAGAACATGGTGCGGTGCACCTGTTCGACCGAAAGTCACAACAAGAATTTTGCTGCAACAAGCATTATTTTCCAATTAAACAAACCACTCGACATTTGTCCACGTTACAGGGGAAATCACAATAATCTTTGAAATATTCCTTTAAATGAAATACCAAACCAATAAGTTTAGTTAATGATTACAGATTACAGTAGCGCGGTTTCTTCTACGAAAATCAAAATTATTAATAATTTTGCGTCAACTCTTCAAATAAGGTGTCAATCCAATGTAAATTGTTAATTTACCCATAAAGAACCGATTTAATAAAAAAGGTGCTAAGGCGTTTTTATTACTTATCTTGAAAATATAGTATTTGTTTAATTTAGAAATGTATAAACAATAATTTTACTAATTGCTATTTATACTTACTCGTACCTGTAGAAATTTACTTTCTTAGCGCGTACAATGCATTCATAACTTTATGAGATTTGGATAGACCTTTTCTCTTAACTTCCACTGTTTAATTTAACACGACAGCCAACTTCATATAGGGCTTTGATCTAAATAATGTAATACCTATATAAAATAAAAAGTTATCTAGAATATCCAATACATAATGGAAAATTATCTGAACACTATATCGACTTCAACAATTTGGTTAGAAATTATTTCTTATAACTTGGGAAAAATTACTTTATGTTAAGGAAAAACTCCTAAATCTTAGTTTTCTATATTTTATTTGCTTAACCCTAATACACATTTTTCTCAGTGAACAATTAACACAAAACATTTTAAAACCAAATTTAAAATAAAAGCCTAGCGATTCGTTTTCTAAATTCATCTCGGGAAATACGAGTATTAAAATCAAAACAATCCGCTACAGTGTTGAAATCTTGTTGAATGAGCGCTACAGGACCATAGAAGATGTAGTTGCTACTTGCAGTCGGAATATGAAGGAGTTCTCAGGAGCATAAATATTAAAATGTGAAAGAATGAACAATAAAAATAATAGTGAACCCAAGTGACTACCTTGAGGCACCCCAGATGTCGCAATAAAACATTTTGAGATCGTATCGTCAATCTTGACATACATTTTGCGATCCAATAAATAAAACATAAACCAATTTAAGGGAATAATGTCGAAGTTTATCGAATTCTTTAGCGAAGTCGGTATAAACCACATCGACTTGAACTTTAGAGGCAACAGAGTTAATCAAATTATTTTGAAAGACTGTTAAATTATTGACCGTTTGAATGGCCCGGAAAAAATCCATGCTGACGTGTGCTAATACGTTGCTTGGAGTGGAAGTGAATCACATTGTTAACCATCGACTCGAATAGTTTAGGAATGCAAGATCAAATTGCAATTCCATGATAATTAGTTAGCTCACTGGGGGCCGTTTTTGTGGATCGGTGTGATACTTAATATTTTCCAAAGATCCGGAAATTTGCCTTGGCCGAGGCTTAAATTAAATAAATGACATAAAGAAGCGGCAAAATCGACAGCACATATAGCTTTAATAAAGACACTAGTAAACCATTTGGTCCAGGACCCTTATAAATATCCAAGTTCGTCAAAGCCGTCATCACGTCAAGTTCAGAAAAAACAATCTTAACAAAAACACTGCTAAAGTATTCAGCGAATAAATCGCGGATTGTCTCTGTATTATCTGATTTTTAATTACGGAATTCTAAAAAAGACGACAAGCCGTTAGTATGGTACTTAAATTTGACAAATCTCTAGAAATTCTTCGGATTACATCGCAAATCGTCTTCAATGTCAATTATGTAATTGTTACACAGGGAAGGGTTGAGATAGCAAAACTGTTTGCGCAGAGAAACTTAAACTGGATATAGTCATGGGCCAACCCTTATCGCCTATACTTCCTGTGACATTTATTACGCAGCTCTTCAAGTTGTTTGAGTTCTTTAGTAAACCATGGGAAGACCCGGGTGCCAGACTTTTTAGTTATTTTTTTAAGAACAAATTTTTCAATAGCAACGTTAAACAATTCATAGAAGGTGTCACGGCTCGTCTGAACGCGGCTCAACCCAAAAGTACTTGCACTTCTGTTTTTTTTATGGCATCATGTTCCCTAAGGTCTAACAAATAAGATAAAAGTTTTTTTGAAATCAACCACCGACCAGTTTACATTTTCGCGCCAAAATTCGAAAATTGGAACCAAAAAAACGGTTTTTGGTCTGAAAAAGTGAAATATTTTATTTTGTATGCCCTTCCGGAGGATTCCAGCACACAAAGATCGAAAGAGGAAAGTCTGGGGAAGAGAATGCAGAAAAGTATAGGTCAAAAGGTTGCTAATTTGCGAATTATTTCTCTCTTTGTCGACAGATGTCTTCTAAACACATACGTGGGGATATAATGAATTATTTCAAACAAATCAAAACTCATGAAAGTCGAGAAGAACAAAAACCTTTATTCCAGTAACTTTAATTCAAGTTTGATTCAATTAAATATATGTGTTAACTATTATATTCAATTACAGCTCTCATTAATTTATCATTATAATCTGGGTGGTTTTCAGAAACTTGATATTTGTTCCACATTGTCTTGAAATTAGAATGCACTGTCTCCATGGCCTGTTCACTGTAAAACCCCAACCCTCTTCTGTGGCCTTCACAAAAATCTTCTATGATAAAATACTGCATGTACTTTTGGTGTGACTAATAGCCCTAGGGCCAAATAGCTATAGTCTTGAATTGAGCGATAGATTCTTTGTAACAATCATTTAATTGGATTCCAAAACAATTGTGAACTACACGATCAAAATCCTTCAGTATTTCCACATATTTGAAACAACCAATGGAGCAAAACGATCGGAGACTATCCACTTTTTTCAATAATATTCTACATGAATTGCCATTGAATTTGGTACCTCCATGAGTAAATTCTCGTTAAACATTGCATGATCCATTCTGATGTTTCAGTAACAAATTCATCTTGCATATGGTTGACTATTTTATTAACCACACCAAGCATTAGATGTAGTTCTGGAGGAGGAATAATGTCAAGAATCTTTTTATCATCATCAGCTGAAAAATCTGGAGTATTGTTACAGCTTCATTATCGATCCGCCAGCGTTTCTCCAAGCTTCAAATATGAGGTTGAGTTTCCCATAGTTCGCCAAGGTCCGACGTGCTTCAAATTTGTGCTTTCACAAAGGCACCATGTACAAGGGTACGTCGATGAACGAGACATAATCCCTGTCAGAATATTGGCTAATTTGAGATCAATCGCTATCGTACCAGAAAAATCCTCAATTTTCAATATTTTCCATATTGCTGACACGTTTTCATAATTCTCTTGAGCCGATTTCACAATAGCAAGAATAAAGATTTTCTTAACGCCTGAGTCAGCAAAAGCTTTAGCAAACACGCCATCATCATACTTTTGACGTTTTTTCTCCTGTTGACAAATTTCAGTTGAATCATCTCGAACAGACAGGCACACCTTCAAAAAACCACCGCCACCGTAAATTCCAAATTTTAAGTGCTGATTTCTAATATCCCGCTGTTTCTCGATATGAGAAAGAAAATCTTCAAGAATATGGCAGTAAACTAGGGGACATTGGATTGGTGTGCTCATTCGAGTTTTGATGGTTACAAAATCTATTGTCTTAGCACAAAAGAAACTTTTTACCTCGCCATTCTTCTGTTCCAGGCCTTTTTTCAATCCTGGCTCAATTATCGCCCGCTTTTTGGTAGCAACTCTCAAAGCGGTCGCTATATCAAGAGTAGTCTTTGTACTAAGATTAAATTTTGTTTTGATTTTCAAGAAATCGGCTGTGGATATATTCGAAGCTGGTTCCTCTTAATTTTTCTCGTGGGGATTTATGAATAATTTCATGGAGTTTCCTCCACGTGCCTGAGTAAGGGAGACCGTCGAATCTTTTTGGTTTACTTTGTCATCAATGTCATGTTGTTGAATTGCAATTTAACTGATTAATTTTGACGCCACTTGTTCCATTACTTTCTCCCCCCCCATTGTATTTATATAATTGTATACATTATAAACTTGGGCAGTTTTGGTGCATTTATGAGGTGCTCCTCGTTTGGGATCGATAAAACATTTGGAACAACGTTTGATGCATTTCCCGTCAGCCGATTTTTTTTTTTAAGAAGTTGCATGGATATCACATTACTTCGAGCAATCTGGCACAAATAACACTGACAGGGATTTTGAGTCCTAGATCTCGTAGTTAAACTTACACTCAAAAACTTAGAATAATCAGGTAGCTCGAAAGTCTTGGAGGGAACGATTCCTGGATAGGCACTGGAAAGTTGTCGGTAGACGTTCCGTTTGTATCCGGCACAAGGAACATTCGGCAGTTTTTCTTCATACAAGATATTGTCCACACGATGTTTCAGTAATTTTTCTAGATTCGATTGCAGCGAGGCTTCTTGAATCTTGAACATGACATTATTCTTTTTTAAGCACAACAAACAAATTTTACTCCGGTTCTCTTCGTGTGAAAGTGCGCGGGTAACTTTTGGAGGATTAAAAATTTTCGACATTATGGAAAACTGAAATGAACTGATCGAGGAAGAACAGTTTTCTGCTTTTCTTGTAACCTGCCTACTGAATTCTTTTCTTGTAACCTGCCTACTACATTCTCTTCCTGAGACTTTTCATAAAACATAAGATATTTAACTTTTTCAGACCAAAAAATCTTTTTTTTGGTTCCAATTTTCGAATTTTGGCGCGAAAATGAAAACTGGTCGGTGGATGATTTCAAAAAAAATTTTATCTTATTCATTAGACCTTAGGGAACATGATGCCATAAAAAACAGAAGTGCAAGCACTTTTGGGTTGAGCCGCGTTCAGACGAGCCGTGGTGTCTATTGAACTGTTGATATCAATGTTTGATAGAGTATCAGCCCAATCCACTTCAGCTAAAAAATCCTCTTCCTCGTTTTTTGAACGGTGTCTTTCTTGAAAATCGCGAACCCCAGGCGGCCAAAAATCATGATTTAATAAAAAAAAACTTCTCTTGAATGCAAATTTAAATATTACACAAACTTTACACCTTCCCACGAAATAGTACTAAAAACTTCTACTTCAACAATAGATTTAAATGAATTTAACGTATTATTAATAAATAATTTCTCGACTTGATTTGATTAATAATTAAAAATAATTTTTTCCCCGCAAAAAAAATGAATTAATTTTGAGCGGATTTAATTCTTAAAAATTTTTTTTAAAAAATTGATGTCGCGGGATTAATTCATAATTAAAAATGAATTAATTTCGCATCGAAAATGTCGCGAAATTAGTTCATTTTTGGCGGCGGAAATAAGAATACCAATATTCTAAAATGTATTCATCGCCCTCATCCATCAACAAGTAGTTTATTAATCCAAAGATCCAGGACACGGTTAATCTATTAAATTCAACTGTTAGAATTGCTTTCTAGTGACCAAATTTACAATATATTAGCCACAAAAAATGTCATTTGTCACTGGATCAGAATTTAGTACTGGCGGGAAAATACGACGGGCACTTAAAAGATTTAAAAACATATGCAATTTTCTTAGGGAAGAAGACGTTTAATGGTCGTGGCAGTGTTATTGAATAAAATGCCATTACCGCATATAAAATATTGGAACTGTCATATTTTAACAGGTTTCAACGTGATAGCGTCTTACACCTCAGAGCCGCATGACATTACCTTTAATTTAAAAATACGATTAGTTAGTTTGGTCCTTAGGCTTCATGCCTCATGCATAATGTTGAAAGCCGCGCCGCGAAACTCTGATTTCAAGCGATTTAAATGCTTTAAGCACTGTAGTGAGAGAATGCCTCCTCCGCAAATTTTTGCGTTTAAAAACAGTAGTAATGAATTTATTTTAAATTAAAATAATTATTCTCCACATAAATTTTAATTAAAAAAATGGAGGTGTGGCCAACACACGACTTTCTTTTACGAACAGAGAATTTTGACAAATTTTATTTTTTTCTTAATTTTTTTTTTAATTTTTAAATTTTTAAATTTTTTTTTTTAATTTTTTATTTTTATTTGTTTTTAATTTTTGGAAACATTTTGTATTTAGTAATTTTTTGTAAACCTTATACTTTTTAAGATATTTGCAAAATAAATTTTCTGGACCAAGGGAGTGGCCACTTCCGGTTAGCCGATTTGGAGTAAAATTCACTGGGACCTCCCAATTTATCAAAAAAGCTTAAATCTGAAGTTTCAGTTCGATTGGTTAAACCATCTGGGCTGTAGAGAGGACACAGACAGACTGACAGACTGACAGACTTACAGACTGACAGACTGACAGACTGACAGACTGACAGACTAACAGACTGACAGACTGACAGACTGACAGACTGACAGACTAACAGACTGACAGACTGACAGACTGACAGACTGACAGACTGACAGACTGACAGACTGACAGACTGACAGACTGACAGACTGACAGACTGACAGACTGACAGACTGACAGACTGACAGACTGACAGACTGACAGACTGACAGACTGACAGACAGACAGACACCATTTCGAAACCCACTTTTTTGGACTCAGGGGACCTCAAAACAAATAAATCTCTAAAAATCTCAAGGTCCAAAATTTTCATGATTACTATACTTTATTTTACTAGAGTAAAAGAAAGTAATAAAATCTACAAAATAGTGATTTACAATGCTTGAGAGCACTGCAGCGAGAGAAATCGGAGCAATTCTGGTGTCAATTTATGCGTTAAGGAACTGTGGCGGTTAACTTATTTTAAATTAAAATAATATCCCCCCAAATTTTAATTCAAATTTGAAACTTTAAAATAGCGATTTGCAATGCTTGAGGCCACTGTAGCGAAAGAACGCCTATAAACATTAAGGATTATTAGTTTTAAATTAAAATAATAAATATCACGGAAAACACCTACTGCCTTGTAGACGACACAGCTCACCCCGAATTTTTTTTTAATAGCCTTTTTTTTTATCCATCAAACTATTTTTCTAAAAATATTGTCTAAAAAATTTTGTCTAAACCATTTGTTCCATGCACCGATTATATTCTCTTATCTGGGTTCGATGATGCGGTTTTCATGTGATTGTCCCTAAGTACGAAGCAAAATAAACTATATAGTAATGAACATTTTCGAACTTTCACATTTTTGTCGATTTACGCACTTTGGTAACAACATAAGCCAGCAAATTTTCGGCCAAAAATTTCAAAGAAATTTTTGAAACAATTTGTTCTAAATTAGATTTTCGAACCTTTTTTAAATTTAAACCGGAAATGACAATTCCATTTTTCCTGCGGCTTTAATATTTATTTAAAGCAAGTGGGAGAAAGATTCCGTTTAAAAAAAATTGTTTCAGATCCAAAATCATTACAGCGCTATCGTATTAATTTACGAGTTTTATATGGAATCCATTAAAATTTTCATTTTTATTTCTATTTAGGAACATAAATTAAATATTTTACGTGAAGCCAATTTCCTGTGTTTTTGCATCATATGAACATTTTATTAGAACATCAAAACCGCAAAGCATATTATTAAAATCGGATATTTTAATTATACCATCGAATTAAACGTAACAAGATTATTGAGTGTGAAAATTATTGTAAATGATCTTGCGATATGTTTGGCCAAAAGAGCCCATTTTGTTGCCCGTGACAGCTGCCCTTTGGAATAATTCAAATATACTCGCTGACAATTAAACGTTTGTATTGTAATATAGCTGTAAATTCGCGTTGCAAAAATTCGAATAATAATAATAAATAATAATATTTATTATACTGAAGAGAAGATCTGCAAAAAAAATCAAAGCAAAAAATTTTCCTGGCAACAGTCCCAAAAACCGTTCAATTTCTATATATTTATAGAATTTTTGTATTTGTTTCTTTTAATTGTTTATAAATAATTTAGAAATTTTATAATCGGTCGATATATGGAAAACCGTTCGTACGTACATCGACATATTGAATAAAATATTTCGCATACAATTTATAAAGTGTGTGTTTGTGTGTGTAGGCTAGTTCGCAATAAACCGCGGTTCTATAATATAAAAACGAGTATAAATATTTGTTATCTTATCACTCACTGTGTGTAACGTAAACAATCCAAAATTAATTTTGATTTTTGTTATTTTTATTAGCAGTTTTTTATTCGCGATTTATTCAATATAATAAACAGTATATTGTATAATGTAATCTGTCAAACATATCGTGTACCGCGATCATTTTTCACATTAATATCTAAGTGCAATATTCAAAATCACTACTCGTATATTAATTTACAAGTTTCATGTGAAATATGAGATTTAAATAAGTTACATTTACAACAAAAATATAAAATTAGTTTAAAGATTATTTCGGAATTGTGGTGTTTTATTGTTGTTTTACTTTTAACGTATAGTGGTCATATACATTAATTATTAAAACAATATCGCAGTAATCTCTCTTAGTGTCGTGTGTGATTAACTGATTTACTGATTATAATTCGTTTTAATTTGATGGAGTGCTCTCATTAGAGAAAGTTTACTTAATTATTTGAAAACAAATAAATAAAACAATAAAATTAATTAACAAAAATTATCCTCAAATAAATAATTTTTACAGTGTTTTTTACTACTGTAGTATACAGCGTAGATAAAAGTGTTTATACAAATATTTTTAATTAATTAATTAATCGTTTGTTACATTCGGACTTTAATTCATATCGCATATCAAAATAAATTAAAATTATTTTGATTATTAATAAAATTCACACGAATTACATACAGACTTGTTAATTTGATTAACTTCCGTGAATTGACATATTTTGAGTCAGACTTATTGTCTAGTATTATTCTTTTAGTATTTTGTTGTGTTTGTGTCATTTATTTGTTTTCTTATCTTGCGTTTTATTTTTGATAAAAAGGTATAACCCTAGAATGACATGGTGTTAAATCAAAATTTGGAAGCGTTTGAAAACAGCCAGTCATAATCATACAGTTAGGGAATCCAAAATTACCGAGATTTTACATTACTAATTTTCGGTAATTTTTATCGTAATTACCGGTTTACCCATAAATTTCGTTATTGGTAATAAATTAACAAAACGCCATTTTAAAATTAGAAGATTATATTTTAGTATTACTTATGATTATAAAAATTAAAAAACAAAACAAACATCCATTCCAACTTTTGTAGTTATTGTACAAAAAATGTTTAAGGTTTATAAATATCACATTGTTCAATAAAATAGGCTCGCAAAAAACACAAATTGTCGATACTTTTGTAATTAAGACGGGACCGTATTTTAGTGCATATCTAAACCGCGGCTGTTGTGATGTTTTATTTTTATTGTGAGAATATTCTGGTAAACTCGCTCAAGGTAATCTCCTCGTTTTATATTTTCTTCAAACAAAAATAGTTTTCATCTTATAACTTTGGTTAAGTTTGTTGTGTGGCACAGTCTTTTTGTCTACCACCATAATTTCAAAAATAAATTACTTTCCAGACAAGCAACTTAATTACACCAGCTTTACTTGTTCTTTACTTATTTTATAAAGTGCTATTACTTTTCCACAGCAAACATTATGGGTAATAGCAGAGTTTTCTAGAGCCATAACCATACGTCATCATTTTTTAGAAGCTAAGTGGTATAACTGTGCATTGTTCACCATAGGAATCCATAGTAAAAATGGTGATTTTAGCTTCAAGTTTTTCAATGAAAAAGCAAAAATATTATAAAATGTTTATATAAAAGTTTTCTGCAGATCTTTAACAACAAAAATTGAGGTGTGGCCAACACACGACTTTCTTTTACGAACAGAAAATTTTGAGAAAAAAATTTTTTTCTAATTTGTTTTTCTAATTTTTAAATTTTTAAATTTTTTTTTTTAATTTTTTATTTTTATTTGTTTTTAATTTTTGGAAACATTTTGTTTATAGTAGTTTTTTGTAAACCTTATACTTTTTAAGATATTTGCAAAATAAATTTTCAGGACCAAGGGAGTGGCCACTTCCGGTTAGCCGATTTGGAGTAAAATTCACTGGGACCTCCCAATTTATCAAAAAAGCTTAAATCTGAAGTTTCAGTTCGATTGGTTAAACCATCTGGGCTGTAGAAGGACACAGACAGACTGACAGACTGTCAGACTGACAGACTGACAGACTGACAGACTGACAGACTGACAGACTGACAGACTGACAGACTGACAGACTGACAGACTGACAGACTGACAGACTGACAGACTGACAGACTGTTAGACTGACAGACTGACAGACTGACAGACTGACAGACTGACAGACTGACAGACTGATAGACAGACAGACAGACACCATTTCGAAACCCACTTTTTCGGACTCAGGGTACCTCAAAACAAATAAATCTTTAAAAATCTCAAGGTCCAAAATTTTCATGATTACTAAACTTTATTTTACTAGAGTAAAAGAAAGTAATATACGAGAAGGCTATACAGCGGTTCCATACGAAAACGATCTAAAAATTGCAAATTGTGGCCTGACCCCTTTTGATTTTGATGATAGTTGATGAAAATGTTCTCCATATGAAATAACTCCACCCACATTGTTTTGTTTTCCTTTACGTCACTCTGTTTCGATACAGGGTGATTTGCCGTACTTTTCGTTAAAATTAAAATTTGTGAAGAGCTCGTTCTCATAAACTACTTAACCGATTTTAATATTTGTTAGTTTAATTGAAAGGGATTGAGTTCTTGTTTTGTATAAATTTTTTGAAAAAAATCCAAATTAAATTTTTGTTTATGAAAAAGAGCATTCTTTTGAATAATGTCATTTTTCGGACTTTTGGGATACAACGAGTTGACTATTTTTTATTTTTTTTAAAAGCTTATTTATTTTACCAACTAATAAAAAATAAAAAAAAATTGCGTTAGGAACAATTTTAAAGTTATGTTGTTCCAAAAATATAGGAGTACAAGTTTCGCATAACTTCAGCATTATAACTTTATAACGTTTCCTTTTGTTCAGGAAAACGGGTCTGCCACATTTTGGTCTGTTAATATGACGTCATTTTAAAAGGTACTCCTATTTTATTTTATTTATTAGTGTTGTTTACTATTTTATAGTTTTTTAAAAACAATCAACCAGAAATATATAATTTTGAAATAATTTTTATTTTGTTATATCAAACAGTTTTGAGTTTTTACAAAATGAATTTTTTTTTAATATATAAAGATGTCTTATTAATAGGAGAAAAACTATGATATTGGTGAGTGCCTGGTATTTGCCTAACTAAGTTATATCTGTTTTTTAATTTTCTTTCAATTTTCAAATAATCTTTAGTACTAAACCATGCATAGTTGACTTTTGATTCATTTTTCACAGCCCATGAATATAGTTCATGTGGCGTGGATATTTGATTTTCAAACGGTCTTTGTAAACTTGCTCGAGCAGCATTCCTCTTGAGAACTCCTCCTAATGCATCACAAAGTCCTTTTCCGTGGCATGTTTCAAAAAAATGCCACTCGGCTTCCAAGTCGAAGTCCTCTTTAAAATTGCAGAGATTGTAAAAATTAATTTTATTTTTATACTGGGCCCCTGATCCATCGAAAAAAAAAAACAAATTTTTTTTATTTGTTGTAATTTTTCCTTTATGAAATTGACTAGGCCTTGAATGAATAATCTCACTGCTACATGATTGTGTTTTGTTGATTCAGATATAGCCACCAAGCTTGTGAATTCCAATTTATTATGGTTAACATCGCCCATCGAATGTGATTCTTCATTGTTTCTATAGTACACGGCAAAGGGATGTATCGTACACTGTGCGTTAGACCAATGAAATCCTTGAACCGCATCCTGAACTACGAATGAATAGTTCTCCGAAAAATCGCATATAACTATACATTCATCAAGGTTTAAATTGGATTTCCTATGTTTCAGGTAAGTTGCTTGTTGTTCTGCAATAAATGAATGCGGTACCAAGTTTTGTAATTGTTCGCAAAACTTATCCATAAAAGTCAATGTTGATACGGTTACTGTTTCCATTGTGCATCTATCTACTTGTTGTCACTGCTTGAATGTTATTTCTTCTATATCATTTTGTAGAAATTTTGTAGACAAATCCGAACGGATATTTTCCGTTCGTGGACAGTTTTCACATTCGTTTAATTGGCAAGATGTTGTTGGATTTTCGCAAACAATCTGAGAAATTAGTTTCCAATAACTTTCTTGTTCATGTGAAACGCATATACTATGTGTGCCGCTGGAATTTGCCAAAACACAGTGCCCTGGACGTATTGAGGCAAATTTTGGAAATCCAATTATTCTACTCGGGTGTAGTTTTTTTTTTTTAAATTTGATATGCTTCCTTCAAATTACAAAGTACCAATCTACGTTGTTTAGTAACAACAGTTCCTTCCGATTAAAATTGTTTCGAAGTCTCGTTTTCCTGGACATATCCTACTTATTTCGTCATCTTCAAAAAAATTCTGCACAAACTTTACCAGTTCTTGGTTAAGGACCTTAGACCCACATTTGATATTCGGTGTTGACATTATTCCATTTTCCTCTTGAATCTGTTTTGCTCTCCTTGCCATATAATAAGAAACCCTAAACTCTCGTTGAATTTTTCGAGTAGACCAGCTTTTTGGTAACGATGTTAATACCATATATTTTTCACTGAAGCTATTGGAACTTTCACACTTTTCTCGTAATTGTTGAATTATTTCATTATTATCGCCTTCAGTGTTATTTTGAATTTCACCAGAACTACAAGGTAGTTGAAATATTTCCTCAGAAATTTTTATTGCAACTTCTTGCATTTTTAATTTCTTATAACTGTCAGATCTCATTTTCCTACGTACTATAGGAGAACTATTGATTGACTTTGATATTATTGAAATCTTTGATGGCGATGATGATGATGATGTAAGTGGTGAACTGTTTTGATCCAAATTAATTTGTTGAACACCAAAAGGTCCTGAAGCTTCACTTATTACATTATTTTGTTTACTTTTTTATATTTCGAAGTAGCATGAAGTACAAATGTTCCCTCCTTTAATTAAGCCAAGACTTTTTGTATGAGCTATCTCAATTATACTATATAATTAGAGATTTTACGAATACGCGATGTATTTTTAAGGTACATTTCACACTTAATTTTCATATTGAAACTTTAATATTTTTACGGGGTTTAAATTTTACTTAAAATTCAGGTTTACAAAAGACATAAATTTAACAGTTCCATCGTATTTATATGGAAATATTTTATTTCAAGCTAAGTTTTAGCCTCCTGAGTTTTAAGTATACCTTAAGTATACCTGATGAAATTGTTAAAAGTTAAAATTTCTTTCTTTGTTAAAATACCAAATGACGTCATATTAACAGACCAAAATGTGGCAGACCCGTTTTCCTGAACAAAAGGAAACGTTATAAAGTGATAATGCTGAGGTTATGCGAAACTTGTACTCCTATATTTTTGGAACAACCTATAATAAAGTTTTTATAGTTTTATTGCTTTTAAAAAACTATAAAATAGTAAACAACACTAATCCATAAAATAAAATAGGAGTACCTTTTAAAATACTGTAAATGGTGCAAAACGCAGGTACAATAATTAAAAATTTAAACACAAAATATGTCGAGGCTGGTGTATTAAAAAAATCATAACTTTAAAATTGTTCCTAACGCAATTTTTTTTTTTATTTTTTATTAGTTGGTAAAATAAATAAGCTTTTAAAAAAAATAAAAAATAGGCAACTCAAAAGAACATTATTCAAAAGAATGCTCTTTTTCATAAACAAAAATTTAGTTTGGATTTTTTTCAAAAAATGTATACAAAACAAGAACTCAATCCCTTTCAATTAAACTAACAAATATTAAAATCGGTTAAGTAGTTTATGAGAACGAGCTCTTCACAAATTTTAATTTTAACGAAAAGTAGAAAACGGCAAATCACCCTATATCAAAACAGAGTGACGTAGAGGAAAACAAAACAACGTGGGTGGAGTTATTTCATATGACAAACATTTTCACCAAATTTTATCAAAATCAAAAGGGGTCAGGCCACAATTTGCGATTTTTTGATCGTTTTCGTATGGAACCGCTGTATAACCTTCTCGTATATTGTTGTTAAAGATATGCAGAAAACTTTTATATAAACATTTTATAATATTCATTATAAAAATCATTATCGTATGGAATCGCTGTATATTGGGTATTAAATAAATATTTATTGCAGAAATATTAAAATTAAATTATTTCTAAAATAGATTTTTCGTACTTTCGTTTTGAAAAATAGAATCAAAGTTGGCTCTGACGAATTAAAATAATACTGGCGTAATTTATCTTTAGTTTTACTAGTGTACGTAAGATGTCTAAAATGTTTACAGAAAAATATGAAAAAAAACTTATTTAATCACAAAATTATCACACGTTCCTAATATTTTGTGAATTTGTTTTGCTTTTTCTACAATTTTTGAACTTGCAATTTCCCCAGGTGGTAATTTTCGGCACAATTTTGACAAATGTTTATTGCCATCACTGCCATCTATGTAATGTATATTGACTTAATGACCAAACGAATTGTAGTAAGTTTTTATTTCAATTTTGAAATTCAAACATTTATGAAAATATTTCAGAAATCATAATTAAGAATTTGTAACGTTTTCTTTTAAAAATTTGCCTTAAGAAAAAAGTGATTTCCCATATGTTTTGTGTGTTTTTCTATGAAAAGTTTGGTTTTTCCTCGTTTCTAATTCCCTTATAAAAGCTTTGTTTTTTTAGTCTATGGCTTTGTATAATCTAGGTTGCGTTCATTTTTCATGCTATCTAGCAAAGTTCCCGACAAAGATAAACTTTATATTTGTTTGTAAACGACGATCATTTCGAAAATTTACTGTAAATAACAGGTGTTAAAATAAAAATCTTGTTTGTTCTGTGTGAAATGTAAGGAAAATGGCAGGACCGTTCTCATATCTCATCTTTAGTTTCTTGAAAAATGAACGTCGAGCATCAGGCGAACTGCTATTTCACGCAGCCCTGAACTCATACCGATGTTCTAGTATTTAATAATCGATCAATTTTATCAGCTGCACCAGTTTTATGTTAATATAATAGAATGAAGAGCTTACGTGAATCAGGCTTTAATATTCTCAAAAATTCCAATGCTTAGTTGATATCTTCGAGAAGTACTTTCAATTTGATGCTAAATGAATTCAATTAAATCAGGTCTATCATCCAGAAGTTTCCAATTTTGCTATATATTCCTTCATCTAACCAACCATCCCTGCGCTGGCAGATTCTTACCAGAATTTCTGCACCTTTCCACCGCAGAATTGTAATTTGAGTTCTCGGATGCAACCCGAGCAAATTACCATTGCTCTCCATGTACAGGACGGATATGTTTAGTGCGGTGATAAATTTGACTATGTACTTCGAACACAAATGAACGATGCCCAGCAAATTGACCGATGTTTACCCATCGATGCAATAGCCACAACAGAATTATATGAGGGGATGTTACCGTGGAAGTTGCGATATTGAAAACTGGAAGCCTTTTGAAGATAGATGTGAAAAGTCGTCTTTGCTGATTGTCTAACTCCAACCACACTATTCCTTTATAGCAATAACATATGGATTTGTACGCTTGAAAATTTAAAGAATTGCAGTTGAGGTACTGTTTAAAATGATGTCGATCGCGGTGTAATGTTTAACTGCGAATTACGAATTAAAATATAATTCAATTTCTAAATATACAGTAAGGCTTGCTACTATACTTATCTTTAATTATGTACATATATCCGAACCCCATTAGAATTACTTTGCTATTATCTAAAAGTAAATAAGTTAATTTAATCTATTGTATTGATAAAAAAATGGTATAAATTTATATTTTTTCATAGTTATAATACATTGTGTATCACCAATATTTTTGACTAAATTACAGACTAATAATAATTAAAATTATTTACCGCCAGTGGGATATGAAAAAGTCTCCTCGCTAGGTTACTTTTCAATTTAGCCCCCCAATTCTATAAAGCTAAGATCTTAGCTAAGATATTTTTTTAAGACTGATGCCGCTTATTCAAAAACTGGCAACAGTAACTTTTTTGTATTTTGAGATAAATGTATATGGCAGCATTTTATTTTAAAACAGATATCATTTTGCTACAACAGAAATTAAGACCACAAAATTCGTCGGTCCTACGAAAGGGTATTTTGAGAGGCCATTGACAATTTAAAGTATATGTAGAATGCGAAATGGATCTTAACTAAGAAAAAAGTCTTAACTAACAGAAATAGTTTTACCTAAAACTATTAGTCAGTGTCTATGTAACAGAATTGGGCTAAAGGTGTCACAATTATAATCAGCCTTTAGCATTGATCGAAAATACGAGGTCTTTCTCCGTAAGATACAATATAAATGTGTCTAATTTCATCGAGCTCGCTTCGGATAATGAATAATCCCTGCACTAGTTTCATAAAGAGTTTCTCTTGGAAATCCTACACATGCAGTGTATAGGATTCTGGAACTAGATTTAATTTTTTTCAAATCTAGTTTTTGCAATCTAGAAAAAAGTATTGAAGGCGGGCCAATATATAAAATCTGGCCTAGTCTAAATTGTCAGGACAAAAACAATCGAGTTGAATTTTTTTAAATTGTTTTTGTTAGGACAATTTAAACTATCTACTACTTTCTACATGCATACACCTGCCTCAACTGCCTTAAGGGTTTAATCGTTGTAGTGTGATATCTGTAATCAATTATTGTATACCTGTATTTACCAAACTATAAAATATAAAACTACAATATTCAAAGAATTACCAAATAAATCAAAACAAGCAAGCATTTCGCGAACAAATATCTTAATTTAAATAAAGCTAAACAAATATATTGTATATAGATAAGAAATTTATAAAAATTCTACCAAGAGGCAACAACGAGTGTGTATACACATGCTGTAAATCAATGCGAACAAAATTGTAACGTATAAGAACAGAATTAGTTGGAAAGTGCTTTTTGCTCAAATTATATAAATACATAGCTGTGGTGGACGTTTTGACAAGTCGCCTCTGTTTATAATATGTATAGAATTTACTTGTTTACGAATTTTAACGTGTCTTCATTAATTGACCAAAAGCATCTGTTACATATATGTATACGTGATGATGAGGTCTGATAACAAACCGGTGTCACAGATATGTGGCGGCTGGCAGTGAACGAGTTAAAACCTTCTTACGAAAAAATGAAAATCAATAAAATCTTAAATAACACATAACACACAGTATGTACATGTAAAGGCTGAAACACACCAAGAGCAGCGCGACATGTCCCACATATTCCACTTGTGATAAATTTTCTTTTAATCAACATTTATCTATTAAATTATCAAATATTTAAATGTTTTTATGAAAATTACTCAGAAGTTTGCTTAACATACGACTAACTATGAATATACATAAGCAAATCAACATATATTTAAATTTGCTGTTCGCTGTCGCTGCTCGGTGTGTTTCACGCTTAAAACTCGAATAACGTTAAAAACTAGGGAAATTCCCTCAAATAACGATATATCTTTAATTACGTAACATTACCAGAATAATCTCAAAAAGTGTGAATATTTCCGAAAATTTCGAAACAATTAGCATTCTAGAATAATCCTGTAGATCAAGAAATCACAAAGCACATTACGCTACTCAAACCCTAAATCTAGATAATTCTAAAAATCAAGAATTTCATTTAACACAATGTGGCACCCCGAATAATATCTAAAATCTCCAAATAAACCTCGAATAACCCTAAAAGTTGCGAAAAACGTCGAAAATTTCGACTTACCTGACACTCGGTAACAAAGCATGCTGCTCAATATTAAAATTCGAGAAACAAATCTGGAAATCGGGGGCACCAATTAAGTATATGGATTATGAATTTCCAGAATTGTTTTCGAAATTGCGACAAACTAAGATATTTCGAGTTCTACTGAAGCATACATATGTAAGTGTGTTTTCTGCAGAGAAATTGAATTTAGATAGACTTACAGTTTGTTTGTTAATTCTAATTGTTTTACCAACCATATTTTATAAATAATTCAAGATATATTATGATCTTAGGTAAAACTTAGTTAATATCAGATCGATTTGTAAATCAATTTATAAATAAGATAAAACTGTTAAAAAATTAATTTGAATTATTGCATCCGCGAAAATATATGGCAGTAGCGGTTACTATTTACGATTTCTTAAATGAGAATAGGTCAATTGGACCAGACATATTTAAAATATAAAGAAGCAGGAAACAAATGTTTTTGTTCTGCAATTCCTCTTTAGAACAATTTGTTGTTGCCAACAGGGGGTCAATTCACGTTTTATGAAAAAATTCAATGAAAAAAAATCTTTTCATAAAAAAACGAAGTTATATAATTTTCACAGTACCGTGGGCCGATTCTGTTTCCATGAAAAATAAAATGAAAACATTTCTCAGTGGAAAAAACATAATTCCAAAGTGTTTTTAATGAATGCTTGATTATTTTCGTCAAAATATTCTCATTAGAAAAGAATTTGTTCATTGACCATTTTGGTGGTGAAAATCATTTAAATGTGTCTATTAATGTACCGATTTACCGATATACCGAAAGTTGTGTCCAAAATCTCAAAGGGTTGTGGTTGACCGCCATCCATTGATCTTGAAGAACGATCAAACAAACTTGGTAGTTTTCATAGTTTATAAAGGTATTCAAACAAACTTGGTAGTTTTCGTAGTTTATAAAGGTATTGAAAAATAGAAAGATCTTTTGTTCATTTTCCAAAATCCTAAACTATTTCAAATGTATATTTTTGAAATTTTTTAATTCACATTGATGTAGAGTCGTTTTAGGTTCATCTTTCTTGAATTCTTAAAATCGACTTAATTCCTAGATTTCTAAAATAGTCCTTTTAAGCCTTAACTTTAAAATTTTATAATTCCCTAAGCTTCTTTAATTCTAAATTCAAGCACCTGATTTCTACTCCTATTTTAAAAATCTGTAAATTGAGAATATCCTGATTACAAATAGTTTTTCGATTTACGAGATATTCGAATTTCGGTGTAGTACATAAAATTTAAGAGTTTTAATGCTTTCACAATAGCGCTTCACACGCTTAGACTATGATCGGTATTTGAATATTCTTCAGATTTTAGACATTTCAAAATAAAGAAAATTCGTAAACTCAAAAATACTTTCAACTTAAGACTAGGTAATATCTATAACATTTAAAATTTTATGAAATTCTTACTATCCCATTTTCATAAAAATTGACAAATACAGGTTATTGGTGAAATTATTGAAATTAGTATTTGTTTGGGCTTTTTAAGATTTCAAATTTCGATTTAACTTATCTTTATTCTTCAATCAGAATTATTTTATAAACATTTCAATATTGTGTATTTCAAACTCTCTTGTATACTTTGTCTTAATTCGAACTTTAAAAATCGAATTTTGTAAATTACAAATTCCACAAATAGATGACCGCCATTTAAATGTTACAACTGTGTATACTTTATTATAAAAAAAAGTAAAGCCTAAAAAAATTATTGGTATTGTCGAATTGCGATCATTATGGTTGCATAACTTAATTAACATAACATGCCTATCAACATACGCACAACGCACATAAGTTAGTCACTTATTGCCACACAAAAATTACTGCAGCAATAAATATTAGGCTCTTAATACCGCTCCCAAATTTATTTTTTCGTTCCGGTTCTGTTCCAGTTTTCCCATTTTTTTCTGGTTTGGTTTCGGTTCGTGTTGAAAACCGGTTTAATACCGGTTCAAGAAAATGTCTACAAGATAAAAAATGATTGTTTTTCTAGTCTTTATTTATATAAAAAGTTTTCAAATCGTACTTACTAAATATATTAACATGCAAATTATTGAATATATTCCTTTCAGTGAATTTTTATTCCGAATTGTTAAATGCTAGATCCACTAAAAACCGGAAAGAAAACTGCATTTCGTTTTTCGCATTTATCCGAACTTGTTCGCAATATTTTCGTTAAACCATTCTGGAACCATTCCGAAAAAATGAAATGCAGATTTATTTTTGTGTTTACCGCTTAAAATGATCGTTTTTATAAGTTACTAGATGCCTGTGGCCACTACGCGTGTCCAATCTACATTAACTGCCGCAAAAAAAGAAATATTCAGACAGACAGCCAGAACAAATATTTAGACCAACTTAAATATACATTTAAAGTTTCTGAAAATTAAATCCGTATAGGTACTTCCGAGTAAACTACATTTTTGGTTTCGTTTGTGTCTGGAATTAAAATTAATTGGTTTTCTGCGCTTCCCGACCTGGACATTCCGACATATAATTGACCATGAGACAACCAAATCTAGTCCGTATGTATGTCCTTGTAACTTATTAGTAGTAATTCCAAATGAAATTTTTACAGTAAATTGTAATCGTTTAAAGGAAAAAGGTAAATCTGTGGATATTATGAGAATGCGAGGTATGTGAGCCAATTGTCGAGATGCTGGGCTTGTGATGATGGTAGCTTCGATGGCGTGGTTTCTTAACGATTTGACTTGCAGTCTTGTCCTATTGCATGGATTTGAAGGGTTCAGTTCCGCAATAAAATAGTTGATATTCCAATTTTCATTTTAAGGCAAATTGGTGGAAACCCTGAAGGATTTAGACTGTTCAAAAACTCTTGTGGATAGTGAACCGTGTCTTCTGTATTTATGACAGTGTCTAGCGAGGAATATATTTTGAAGTCACCAAATACTTTTTTAAAATTTCATCATTAATTTCGTCAACAGAAGAATTTCTTGCAGATACGATAGTCCTTTCGCACATCCAAGTGTAATCTTTTTCGAATATATTGTCTATGCCAGGACAAATGTTTAATATCAACTCATTAAGAGTTTGTTACAGTCTTTGCCATCGCCTAATTTTAATAATTGACCTGAAAAATTATAGCCACCACCTCCCAAATGAGCTCTCATATTTGTCTTTAATGTAATGGTTTGACTTTAACTCTACAGAGGTGAGGATTTTAAAAATTCTTTAATAATGTCCAGCAGCACCCAGTTCCTTACAAGCTGCTTGATAAGTAGACATTACTTGTCCATTGACAGTCTGTTAGCTTTCAAAAAAAAGTTGGTCCACGGACGTATTGCAACAACATCCCTAGGTGAAAACATTCAGTTTGGCTAGGATGGATACTGCACATTCCGCCAAGCGCCGAGTCTTTTTTAAGGCCAGTGTCCATGTTTACTTTGCGAGAACTTAATGCGAGAAAATAAGGTTTTCGCGAAGTGATCATTTCTGCATAATTTGAAAAATGCCGTAAGTGTTGTTAAGGTTGGATTTTCGAATCTTTGTAGGAGATTGTATGCCGTAAAATACACTCTATGACCGTTTTCTAAATGGGTTGCCAAATATATAACCGTTGGATATCTTTGACGGATGTGAAATCCTAGAAGTCTCCAAACAGCCTTTGATGTACTTATATATCGGCCATTCAAATAATTTTCGAAATCTCAATGTGATTGTTTTCTACTGAAACAGTGGCTTGGCCCGATCCTTTATTTATATATTTACAAATATATTTTATGGCCTGAACTGAACGACAATACTTCACATTGATTTGGGCATTAAACCTCCTACACACCTACAGTTTAATACCTCGAATACTGCAGTCACTCCACCATTATTAGGTTTTCTACGACAGTAAGCTGGATAACCATCATCTCCAGTTTGAGTTTCTGCAGTTAAATTGCGAGGATACTTTTTGCGGCAAATGCCGTTGACCATCCAAGAAGCAGCCATGTTATGTTCTCGACACGGACCGTGTACCATATTTTTAAGAAGAGAGTCTACTTCTTCTGGTTGTATTTGCCACCTCTTTTTTACCACATAATGCTGTATATAAAAGCCTTTGTGTCACCGAATATAGCGTTTTGGCTTAATAATTTCATTAAATTTTTCATTTTTAAATTGAACACTCGTGCTATGATGTCCTGTCTATCAAAATGATTAGTTTCACGTAAAGGTGATGAATAAATCTGTTCTGCCAAAATCAGCTTCACGTAAAGGTGATGAATAAATCTGTTCTGCCAAAATCTCTGATATAGGTCATAGCGTCTTGGGTCTTCTCGTGCATGGTGATCCGGTGAATGTTAAGGTCAGTATGACGTATTGACTCATATTTCTGGCGACAATATTTTGATCTTTATTCACTCCATCTCTCAAATGAACATAATTTTCAGCTCCTAATTTTGCTCGATTTGTGCGGTTGTAATGTAACCTATCCGAAATCATTTTCCATCATATCGACACAAAATTGGTTAAATAAATTCTTGTAATAATGGAGCGCATTAAAGCTACCGGTTTTCTCTATTAGCCTAAAGACATAAAACTGCAGACAGGTAATTGTTTTATAACGTGGCGAATTTTTGTATGGCATATTCAGGCTGTACCCGTCTTGTCCTCTATCCTATCATATACATGACAATTGACCTTATAACGGTAGCGACTTCATTAGCAGTTGGAGCATTGTAGCGACCTATATGTTCATTTGCCGGCCGTCGTCCTCTATGTATTATGACTTTTACGCCATTTGCTCCTGGATTTCTTTCAAGTTGGTCTATAACTATCAGGAGAGAATATAATTTCGATTGGTGAGAGAATCATCCAAATTCATTGAGTAGTTTCTGAGGTTTCTTCGAACTAATAAACTCACACTCTCCCTTTATAATATTTGTATAGATAGTATAGATAGAAAATTTTCGTGAAACAATACTTGAACCAAACTGAAAAAGAACGAAATAAACCGAATGGAAATATTGTTCCGGTTAAGGTTATGGTTCATAATTTTTTTTTTATTTCGTTTCGGTTCCGGTTTTCGGTTCATAAAAAATTTAGATTTTATTCGGTTTTCGGTTTACGTTTCGGTTCCGGTTTCACTCTCTGCTTAATACAAATGTCGATAAACAAGTGTCTTGTGTAAACGAACAATTATTTGACGTTTACTGTTCCTTCGTTATAAAATTTATATACATTTAAATTTCGGAGTAGGCGCAAACTATAAAAAATTAATTTCAAATTGAGCTTGGTTTAGACAGAACTATTTTTTTCATTTCATTTTTTTCACGGAAACAGAATCGATCCCCAGGTCAAAAACAAAGTACGATGAAATGGTAAAAATATATATTTCCTAACACCTTGGTTAAGAATATCGCTTTTATTGGAATTAACAAAAGATTTAGACCTCCAAGGTCCCCATTTTTTAATAAGTGGTTCACTTGCATTAAATGTAATCCCTGATCTTTTTTCAAATGTTAGAGTTTTGGAAACGCCTTACTGTTCGACTAGGAACAAAGCAACTTTAATTTTACAGAACCATAATGTGAAAAATTAAGCTTTTATAAAGGAATTAGAAAAGAGGGAAAAACTAAATTTGGCATGTCAAATTTATGGGAAATCACTTTTTTTTTCTTAGGACAGAGAAGAAAAGAAAGAAAAACTGAAGATGAGCAGAGAGAGAAAGCGGAAGACAGACCACTTAAAAGTATTTGGCGGTCATTTTAAGTGAATTCCTCCGTGAAATCTAAACCAATATGGACGGGATCAAGCACAATGCGGCGACTCAGATTAAGGAGAACCTACAAATTTAAAAAACAGAGACTACATTAAGAGAAGTTCCTTCCCAAAACGAATCAAACAAGTGTTTGAGCGAATGAAAGCGTATTGTTTAACTTAAAGTATTGAGGGACGTCCTATTATGAATCGAATTAGGCCAACTAATGTGGAAGAATATATGCGACCCCCTAAAGAAAAGTGCTGACCATTAGAACTTTAACAGCGCCTACTTTGACGTATTTTTCAAAATGAATGTTCAAAAATTATATTTTAGACTTAATTTAGTTGTAATATTTCTGCAATTATTATTTATTTAATACCCATTATTTTCTTACATATTGTTGTTTTATAGAAAACTTCTGTAAACAGTTTTATAACTTTCTGCTTTTCTTAATACAGTGGTACAGTGAAAAGAAATACCACTCCAAAAATGCTTGCTAAAAATTATAACGTATTATTACGGCTCTGTACTCTAGAAGGCTCTGATATAACATGTATTTTAAAAGCTGATCAAAGCTTAAACCAAAATTATCAAGGCGTATCACTAAATTTTAGTAAATTACGGATGTGCGATTTTTTTCTAATAAACCGTCGTCCTGTAGAAGTTTAACCAATATAAAAAATAGCGCTACGCAAATGTATCCATAGCTATTATACGCCTACGATTATTTACCCTTCATTCGTTCTTTAGAGTGTACCAAATAATTAATGAGTCTAATTGTAAAGAAATACACACCAATCAGTGGTGTAACTACAAATTTCAGGCCACCGCGCAACAATTTTCTTTGGCCCCTAAAAATGTTTCTTGTATTTATACCTATGAACAAGAAAAGCTTTTAGTTAAAAACTTATTTCTTCTTATTGTCGAGCCTCGCATTTTGACAGTACGAAACAGCACGTGATTCTGTTCAATAGCCTCAAACAAAACGAAATTTCTTGCAATCAACTCAATGCTATGACAATTTCTAAATATATCGATAAAGTATCACAAATTTTGAGTATAATATGAAAAATAGCAACAATTTAAATCCTATAAGCAACAATAAATCATATAAGCGTTAATCACCCAAAGTAAAATGTAAATAACCTGGACATTCTTGCATAATTTCGAATAATCTAGAAAATTGGGGAAATTAACGAAATATCACGATTCAGATTTATACGTGTAACTCTGCAAGTTACCACAACTGAAAACTAAACGCAGAACATTGCACCATATAAAAATCGAATAAATTTGAAAATCTTTAAAATTCTCGAGTAATCCAAGAAATGTCGAAAAATTTTAAAAATCCACAACAAACCGTAGAACAATCTCGATTAACCCAGAAAAATTCGAATAATCTCTTATTGTGTGAATCTCAATTAATCTCGAACACTTTAATAATACCGAAAAATCTGGAAACCCACGAAACTCGTGTAAATATCGAAATATTTAATGTTACTAATACTACAAAGCAAAATACTAAGCAAGTCAAGGCTAAGCTCAATAAAACTATATGCAATAATAATGAAACCCTCAAATAGTATCGGGTAATTTCATAAATATCGACAATCTCAAAAATACTCGAATAATCCCCAAAAATATCGAATATCCTGATTGTTTCGAAACACTGAATCACCAAATAGGCCTCGAACATTACGCATCCCATTTCCATGCTTAATATACTCCAACAATCTTGAGAAATTTTAAAAAGTGATCAAAAGATGAAATCCGCTATAATATATATCCCTAATTTTATATTTAAAATAGTTTTTCAAACTAAACCGATTTTACCAGGTTTACCGGTAAATTAAGTTTTTATTTACTGTTTACCGGTAATAAAAAAAAATCGGTAAATGAGAAACTGTATCAATCACATTCACCTTTTGCAAATGAAATTCAACGTTTCTAATTAAAACTTGGTTTGTAAAAGGTTGAATTTGAAGTACAAAACGTATATTATCAGAGCACCCTGTATTTTATAGAGCCATAATCAAAAAATCTGAGCTTTTATAAGGGAATTAGAAACGAGGAAAAAACGAAATTTTTCATAGTAAAACACACAAAACATATGGGAAATCACTTTTTTTCCTAAAACAAATTTTTAAATAATGAAAACGTTACAAATCCTTAATCTTCTCTTTTATAAATGTTTGAATTTCAACATATATAAATGTCGTTTAAGTAAATCGTTATCATTTCCTTATAATAATTGATTTATTTAAACCAAAATATTAAAAAAAAAAATCATAACAACAGCATTCTGGTCATATTGAAATAAAAGCTTACTACAATTCGTTTGGTCATTAAGTCAATATACATTACATAGATGGCCGTAAAAATTTTGTAAAATCGTACCAAAAATTACCACCTGAAGAAATTGCAAGTTCAAAAATTGTAGGAAAAGCAAAACAAATTCACAAAATATAGGAACGTGTGGTAATTTTGTGATTAAATAACTTTTTTTCGTATTTTTCTGTTAACATTTTAGACATCTTACGTACACTAGTAAAACTATAGATAAATTTAGCAAGTATTATTTTAATTCGTCAGAGCCAACTTTGATGTATTTTTCCAAATGAAAGTTCGAAAAATGTATTTTAGAAATAATTTAATTTTAATATTTCTGCAACTAATATTTACTTAATAACAATACAGCCTTCTTGTAAATTGTTGTTAAAGATATGTAGAGAACTTTTATATAAGCATTTTTTAATATTTTTGCTTTTTTCATTGAAAAACTTGAAGCTAAAAAGCACCATTTTTACTATGGATTCCTATGGAAATCAGTGAAAAGTTATACTACTAGAAAAGTTTCTAAAAAATACGTCACTATGATTATGGCTCTATAATCTAGAAGGCTCTGATAATATACAAATAAATCAACCCAGGAAACATTAAAATCGTTAACGTTTGATGTCGAAAGCTTTGATTTCAAATGAGTTTAGCAAAGTTTCTTCTAAATTTAAATATCTGTCCGAACCTAAAGTCATTTGAATGGGTATGGGACAAGAAATTGTTGGGCCTATTTTAAAAAAATATTTAATAATCAAGAGGAACGATTTCTTGTTTCTCTACAAACTTGACCACCGCCTTTTCTTAAAAATTTCCTAGAAATATCCCTTTTTTGCAAATTTGAAAGGGTTATGTCTGCTTTAAGCTTAATCTTTGCTACCATCTTGGGTACCTAGTTACGCCACCTGACACCAATAAACTTCAAAATTGTTCTCAATTTATCCATAAATCAATTGTTATAATGATTTATATTTGTCATGTCATTTTGTTGATTGATTGGGGTTTTAACTACTTTAAATATATATAGTAACAAAAATCGATTATAACCGTGCAGATTATAAAATCTAACACAAACAAAAATCTTGCAGTTATTTGCCAATCTAAATTTTAAAAATCCATTTTATCTGCGCTTATATGATGTTGAAACTGAATTTGGGTCATATACAATTATTATGTTTCGATTGTATTATGTATATTATAATAGTTTGGCAATTTTGAAATTCCTTTTAACATTTCTAATTGTCCGTTAAATTAGTTGACAAATTTGGTATTTTTTTTTTTGCTGAATAAAATTGCACAATTTATTATTTTTTCACACTAGATGAATTCTCGTGAAATATCCTCAGAACAGATTTTTTTTTTCTGTTGTGTCTCAACACATTTTAGATATACAATAAATAAATTGCATTTCCAAAGATTTCTAAATACTGTATTTAAACAATACTTATGTATGTTAAATTTAATTACCTTATTATTTACTGTATTACAATTTGTATGTATATATTAAGTAGTATATAACCGCGATAGCTAAATTACATAACATAAAAAAAAATTATTGGTCCATAAATCCAGATTTTGATTTGATTGAGTGGCACCTTGAACTCACCGCTCTTCGTTACTTATTTTGCCTTATTTTCATGAAATACCATAAAATTTTAAATGTGCCAAGTGGTTTTGGGACGTAGCCAGTTTATAGTTGCGTACATATTTTAGAAAAATCAATGAATGAATTTTACTGTTATAACCGCACTCGAAAATGAATTAAAATTTGTATAAAAATATTATAAATGTATTTTTGTTGTTTGTTTGTATGTGCATAACTTAGCGTGTTCTGTCTGCATATATTGCATAAAATATGTAGTAGCTAAATAAATAAATCATGATAATAACGTTTACAACTTCAGCGCTGTTTGTAGCAGAAAAACATGTGTTTTTTAAAAAAATGTTCATTAATTTGTTACGATTAATTTTTACTATAATTATGTACTTATGTTTGTACATACGTACAAGCAAACAAATTTTATTTGGTAATTTTGATAAATAAATAGCCGACAAATTTTTCACAACAATTAAAGTCATATTAAATAGAACTCGCATGTTTTTGTCAATTGGTAATTTGTTTAACAAGTGGTAACCACAATTTTGAGTGTCTGCCAAAAAAAAAATGTTTTTATTGCGTTGTATTTACACTCAAATCATAAATTAAATAAACAATAATCACGTGTTCGAATACTTTTCGAGGTTGTCCGTATATTATCGCGCACTATAGCTACTAAATAATCTTATACTTATTAAAATTTATTTATGGCGCTTTACTATTCGGCTAGTATATTAGCGGCTTACCACTATAAATCTGTAAACTTGTAAAATGGGGTATACGTACCTACATATTTTAAAACGGTCGATGACAACTAAACACTACAATTTTAAATTTTTTCGAGAATATTTTGTTAAAATATTGGTTTAAACTTCATCGAATAGTCGTAATTCATAAGTAGTGATCGTAAATTTTAATTGTCTTAAATTCCAAAACCGTAATTTTGATTTATTCGAAGGTCTTTGTCTGGATATTTTTAAGTAGGATTTTATCTATTTTTGTTAAGTATTCAGTCAAACGTAGATCGAAGTGTGGTCTGGCTGAATCATATCATGTGTATAATTCTTTATAGGATTACGTTAGAGAAAATATTGATTATCATGAATACATAAATGAACATTCCTGAATACGCATGCAGTATGTTTAAATACTCCAACTATTTAAACAAACATCAAACAACTGTATGTTTAAAATTCTCGAAAAATAGTTATTTATGGTACTAGTGAGCACAACGAGATATTATCCATGAGGGATAAGTTTGTCCCACGAGGCGATAGCCGAGTGGGACATTATTCCGAGTGGATAATATCTCTTTGCTCACGAGTGCCATACAACGTTTTATCCACTTTTGTTGAAATAAATTTCGTAAATTAATAAGAAATAGTTCCATTTTCTGTTTTCACACTGGAGCATTGAATTTTGAAATCCATTTTATCATAGTGACCGTTCTTTAAATTGTCATGGTGTACTTTAATTTAACTAATTTTTGGAATATTGTTTTTCATTCAATTTGACTACGAATAATTTTCCAATGACTACTCAACATTTTGTTATACCAAATAAAACTCACGTTGCCCCTAGCAGCGTGGGTTATACAATAACAATGGGTTATTTTACATTTTCTTTATTTGAAATGAGCATAGTTATCGAGCTATTATATATCAAAAGTGGATAAAATCAATTTATTATCTGAAAATTCTTATGTGATACCACTAAATTTCTTTCCTAATTGGTCATATTCCAGAATTTCTCTTTAAAATCATTTGGATCATTCTCTTAAGCATGATTGTTAGCCTTAATTTAGGTAATCTCCCAAAATTATTATTGGGAGTGATGGTCTCGATGCTACTCTGCGCACTGTCGAACCTGTTAAATGGATTTTTGTTTCACGTCTGTGCAAGGATGTTGGTGATGACTGATGATGATATGTTTCGGTATTTGAAAAATAAATTTGAGATTGATAAACCCTTCTTGGTTCGGATGAGGCGAATAGATGAACGTGACTATGTCTCATTTAAAATTGGTGTTCCTGAGAATAAATTCAACCGGCTGTTGGACCTCTCATTGTGGCCCTCTGGTGTATTTATTAAAGAATTTTTAAATTATCGTCGGAATTCGTCGAATCATTTTTTAGTACCTCGGTCGGCTTTAACTGTTTAAAGCCAGCATTTAATTCAAAGTCAAGTTCAGTTTTAGTAAATTCTAATACTTATCATTGTAAACATTCTGTAACCAACATCTTTAGTTTCTCTGTTGTCCATCAAAACATTCGTAGCATGCGCGAAAATTTTGATAAACTGATTGTAAATTTGAGTTCATTTGATGAATACCCATCTATTATTTTTCTTTCGGAAATTTGGATTTTTGATCATGAGTTAAATTATTATAATCTTCCTAATTATGAATGTATAGGTTGCTGTAACAATAATTATAGAGCGGGTGGTGTTTGTGCTTTTTACGATTCAAGTTTGCAATGTGTTAGTGAAGCTATTTCTTTAAATTCTGCGGATGTTTTAAAGTTATCTGTTTCATTAAATAATAATAAATATATTTTTGTTTGTGTGTATCGGCTACAATTTATTCCAATTTCATCATTTATTTGTGAGTTTTCAAATTTCATCTCGAAAATTAAAAATCAAAATGTAATAATTGTTGGTGATTTGAACATTGATATTTTGAACTTTCCAGCTTCCTGTAATGATTATATGTTTATGTTGTCGTCAAATGGATTTCTGTCGCTTATTAATTCTGCCACAAGAGTTACTAGTAATACTGCTACTTGCATTGATCACTGTTTTGTCCGTGTGGTGCTACTTTGGATGTATCATTGCATAATTTACACATTACGGACCATGATTTGGTTAAAATTGATATAGAGATTCTTGGTAATTATGTTAACGAAAAAGAATTGGCGTACAGCAAATTTGATATTATTAAATTTGAATCATTAATCTCGTCACTTGATTTTTCTAGTTTATTAAGTCTAAGTAACCCCACATCAATTTTGACCAATATGGTTTCAATGCTTTCAAAAGTAGCTGATTCATGTTCCAAAAATGTAATTAGGCATAATTCAAACATAAAGCTTAAACCGTGAATTTCTAACAAGTTGATACTTTTAATAAATAAAAGGAAAAAAATTCAACTTAAATGTAAAAAACATCCGGCGAATAAAAAACTGTATAAGTATTATCTCAAATTGTGTAGCGGAATCAATGATTCTATAGTTTCTGTTAAAGACAACTATTTTAGTAAGAAATTTAATGAATGTGGTAAAGATTGCAAGAAGACCTGGTCGGTTGTTAATGATATTTTGTGCGGGAATTTGAGTAGAACTAATATCAAAAGAATTTTGTCTATTAACTCAGTGATTCTGTCTGACTCTGTATCAATTGCTAACGATTTTGATTTTTATTTCTCTAAAATCGTTAGCGATTTGAGATCTTCTAACTTTTCTGCCCAAAGTATGAGTCCTAATGATTGTTCTTACTCTACTGAAATGTTGGATACATTTTTTATTAATCCAGTCGAGGAATCAGAGATTATTGGTATTATTAATGGACTTAAATCAAGTAATGCACTTGACATTCTTGGTCTTAGCTCGAATATGCTAAAATTAGTGGTTATAGCAATTGCGCCAGTTTTAGTACAATTTATTAACCAATGTTTTGTAAATGGTGTTATCCCTAATGTTTTAAAAACTGCAATTGTTATCCCTTTGTTTAAAAAGGGTGATATCATTAATAAGGACAATTATCGGCCCATTGCATTGCAACCCACAATTTTGAAGATCGTTGAAAAATCGATGAAATCCCGTATTGAGAAGTTTTTGGACAAATTTGAGTTTCTTAGTCCTCATAAACACGGCTTTAGATCTGGCAAAAGTACTGAATCTGCGTTAATTAATTTCTTAAATGGAATTCATATTAATCTGAATGAGAAGAAGTTTGTTGGTGCAGTCTTCATCGATATAAAGAGAGCCTTTGATACGGTGGATCATAATCATCTTCTGCGTAAGCTCCAGTCTATTGGTTTTAGAGGTGTATCACAGAAATGGTTCAAGTCTTATCTCAGTAATCGAACATTTATGGTTAGGATTGATAAATCGCGAAGCATTCCATTTATTATTGAACATGGTGTTCCTCAGGGTTCTGTTCTTGGTCCTATCTTGTTTTTAATTTACATAAATTCAATTTTTGACTTAAACTTAAACGGTAAAATTGTTGCTTTTGCTGATGATATTGTATTAAGTTATTTTGATTTGACTGTTAATGACCTAACCAACCAAATTAATTCTGTCATGAAAATTCTTCGCACATGGTTTGATAATCACTCCTTGCTCTTAAGTGAAAAAACTAAGGTAATGTTCTTCAAATTGGTTGGTGATCCTTATCGAAGTTCATCCCCGAGATTTGTTATCATGTACGTAATTGTGACTTACGTAATTGTAGCAGTCTTTGCATTAAAATTGAAAATGTTCGTTTATTTAAATATTTGGGATTGAACGTTGATGCAAATTTAAACTGGAAATCACATGTTCAAGTTGTCAAAAATCAGGTTAATTCTGCATTACGTGCAATTTATTTGATACGTAAATTTTGTCCATCCAATGTTTTACTCAATTTTTATTTTGCTTGCATTAGTTATCGTTTACCATGTTGGGGTGGAGTTTATTTTGATACCATTGAACCGCTATTAATTTTACAAAAGTATATTATTCGGGTTATGTTTTTCAAGCGTCGATACGATCATTCTTGGCCTATTTTCAACGCCTGCAAAATTTTGCCTTTACAGCACCTATATATTTTTAAAGTGTTAAGATTGTTTTATTTGCGAAGTTGTCATCGGTTGCCGCGAACTGTTTACACATATCAAGTTCGGAATAATTATCGAAATTTGTACTCTGTTCCGCCATTTTCATCTGAATTATTTCGTAAATATTATAGTCTCTGCACCCACTTTTTTAATCGATTGCCGCTTCATATAAGAACGATGATTTATGATAGGAAATTTTTGCGTTTGGTCAAATACTGGATACTAGAAACTAAAGATGTGGGGTTTATGTTTGCTAAATAATTTTTGTGGTGGTTTTTAATCTTTTATCTTTATTATATTTTTTTGTAAATTTAATTTTTAACACTTGGGTTAATCGTAACTGTCGTTTTGATAAAGATTATCCAATCTTCTTAACCACACTTTTTTTTTTTTTTTGTATGAGTTTATAAAAAAAAAAAATTAAAATAATTTTATATTTGAATGGTTGAGAGAAATAAATAAATAAATAAAAATAAATAAATAAATAATACAAGTATTTAAAAAACATTATTAATTGGGTGCCTATTACTGAAAATGTAATAAAAAAAAGAAATCTTTTGCTATAATTTATAGGTACACTTGACCTCCAATTTACAAAACAAATTCGGTTGAAAGAACCCATCGTTTAGTGAAATTGTCTTACATTGAACCCAGTGGCATAACTACAAATTTTGGGACAACTCTCCTCCCCACCCGGAAAATTTTTCTTGGGTTCCTAAAATAATTCTTGTACCTATGAACAAGTAAAGCTTTTATTTCAGCACAAAAACTTGCCTTACGTAGTTTTTTTAATTAAACACTTATTACTTTGTATTATCCAGCCTCGCATTAATTAAAATTTTCTGATTTCTAGAGTAGGATTTAAGAAACTGCACTAAACAATCGCAACTTGTAACTTTTACAAGTTTGTATTTCCTACGAATTAGACACCTAAAGGTCCTGCAGGCCGTTACTTTCCAAAAAAATGTGGAAGATTCTCTACCGGTAAAAACCTTTTCCATTTACTGCAAGTTTTTACCGGTAATATAAATCAAACAATAAATATCATAATATAACTCAAACCTGAGACGAAACAAAACTTGAATCATTTTCGTGGCACTCAATGCTATGACGATTCGAAGGAAATCGAAGGAATAAACATGTATTATATGAAATTCGATTGATCTGGGCAATAATTTCAGAAAGCCTGTAACAAAAATCTAGAAAACCCACGAACACTTTGAAAAACTCCGAAAATTTGTGGAAATATCGAATTATTTGTTAAAAGTTAATATTACTAATACATACTACTAAGTAAGTAAAGGTAAGCTCAACAAAACGATATGCAAAATTTGAATAAGATATCCAATCTCCCTCAAATCTATCGGACAATTTCATAAATATCAAACAATCATCTTCGATTACGCTCTAAAATTCTCGACAATCTCAAACATACTCGAATAATCTCGAAAATCTCGAATAAACAGACTGTTTCAAAACACTAAATCACCATAATCAAGTCTAAAACATCACGCATCTCATCTCCATGCTAAATTCCAATAATCCCGAGAAATTTTAAACAGTGATCAAATGATAAAATCCGAGACCAGGGGATATGAAATCGCGAATCGACGGGAATTGCCAAAATCAGAAGATTCCCGTCTAAAACAAACAAACTAAAATACCATCCAGTTTACCGGTAAATACAACTTTTTATTTACCGTTTATTGGTAATCAAAAAGATCCGGTAAATGAGAAATTACGATTATGAAGAGTGACTGATTTGCCTCAGATATCCATTGATCCCTTTTGTAAAGACAAGGGCGCTGCTAATCAGGGATCAAGGAATTGTATTCAAGCGTGGTCTACCTAGTACATAGAAAGAAAGTTTCATCAATTTCTTCTTGATATTTATGAACATCACAAAATTTCTATTCTAAATTTCTTTTTTGAAAATTTTTAACCAAAATTTGATATTTGCAAAAGGTTGAATTGGTTTTGTAAAATGGGCAAATAAAGCATCCCAGCAAACGCGAAAATCGTTATCATTTGATGTCGATAAATCGCTTGCACGCTGAAATCACGCATTAGTGATAATTTGGAAAAGTTCGTAACAAAAATGTAGAAAATCCTCAAAAATGCAAAATTTGGTCAAGGATAAGGAATCCCCAAATAGTAGCGGAGAATCTTGAAAATAACGGAACAATAATATATGTACTTCGAATAGGGTCTAAGATTCACCAATAACATCGAACAATCAGGTACGTTTCGAAACATCGAACCACCTGTTTAGTAACACGCAGCCCATCATAAACTCGAATAATCTCATAAATTTCGAGAATTTGCATTTTCCTTACATTTAAAACAGTTTTTCAAAATAAACCGGTTTTACCGGGTTTACCGGTAAATTTCATTTGTATTTACCGTTGTTTACCAGTAATCAAAAATATCCGATAAATGAAAAATTATATTTTGATATCAAAAAAATTGATTTTGTTATAAAATTTATTGAAGTTGGTTTAAAAATTATTGAATTTAATCTAAAAATTGTTGAATTTGACTTGAAAATGCTATACATACTTGTCAAATAATCTTCTTAACAATATCACCGCGTGACGCTCAATTTTCCGGTTGGAGGACCCACTGCTTGCCTGAAAAGTAAGTCGTTTTCTACATCAAAATGTAGATTACGCCTTAATTAAGTGAATGGGCATAAGGTGTTTGCATTCAATGAGCATTTCGATTAAACCTTCGGTAACTTTCGAGTTAAATAAATCGTTTAAATTGATATATACTAATATTACCGGTGACTTTTTCGATTGTCGCATTGTCACACATTAGTGGCCAGTCTTCCGAGATGCTTTGTGGTTCGTCTGAAAACCAAAGGCTATCCCACTAATGGAGCATGAAAATTGCGGGTCCCAAAATACACGGGGCCTAGTGGCGCCACTGGTACTTTCACTAACCTTAATAAAAAAAGATTAGCTAATCTTGAACTTGACACACTACAGCTAATCTCAAAAATTCACTAATTGCACTTAGCTAATCCCTAGTTTATCGGTGGTTCTACACCACTGATGGTAAATGTTAAAATAAAATTGTAAATACAAGTTGCCCTATTTTAATACAGATGGAACTATTTTTGACATTTTTAAAAGTAGAAAAACTTTAATTAAGGTATTTATATTAAAATTTGGCTCCCTATCTTATTATCGAAAACAAAATATCGCAAGCCAAAAATATTGCATTTGTAAGATGTACGTAAAATGAGCTTTTTTCGCCACAAATGTTAAGAAAAGCAAGTTTTGTAAATATGACAATTTTTTTTAATTCATTGTATACCTTAGAGGATGGGGGATACTGCCTCCAAACGCCCCCTTTTCCAGAAGTAATACAGTTCTTCCTGGTGTAACCCAATTACAAGTCAAATTATGGCTCACAACGTAAAGCGCTTAAATTTGTGGGGAAATATTTGTATGCGATATTTTTTGCAGTGAGAATTTTTGTTTGCAATGACAGTTGCATGCGAGAAACATGTGACTTTAAATTTCATCGTAAAGTTTTTTGTCTGGGAAATATAGATAAATTATGAGATTGCGACAAAGTACTTCCACATTTTTGATGCGATATTTTTTTTTCGATAATGAGGTTCCCTTTAAATTATTTATAAAATCAAAACAATCAGCTCAAACAAGAGAGATGGTATTTGTATTATACCGATAATACAGTCTCGTGGCACCAATAAGCAATTCGATTAGTCGTAGAATAACTAATTGAACTTAGCTAACCGTGCTTAGCTAATCCGTTGTTTGTCAGTGGTATTCACCTCGTTAATGAAAATAAGATATATAACGAAATTTGGTGCCTAAATTTAAAATTTTGTGGTACCCAAAAAAATTTAAACTGCAGAAATACTGGCACCAGTTGAATACGATACTTTCCCGCTATCGCTCGTGTCGCAAACTTTATCTTCGTGAGTAATAACTATTAGTAGGCACTCATTGCATAATGTACTATCATTTGAAATTTTTGAATTTTTACATATGGTAAATCTTGATTCATGTCTAAAAAAAAACAAAAACATTTCTAACTGCATTTCAATACACTTACATCCGGTCTTAATTCCGGTTTGTTTATTTCTAAGAAACGGTTCTTTATACCGGAACTCTTAACGCCATGCGCTAACAATCTATTGTGTGTTGCATTGAGCTGATAATCCAATGTAGTAATGTGTTTACCAATCATAATGCGATCAGCGACACATTTTGAACAGATTGCAGATTTATTTGTAAACCAATTTGTTTAAATTTCCAATTACTTACATTAAGTAATGTGATCCAACTTGTCACTTGATTATAAATATTTAAAGAAGTTATAAGATAAAATCAATAAAAACAAGTCAAATATGACGACATTGGAGACAGCATACTTCTTTGAATGTTTTGCAAAATGATATAATGCAAAGACGTGGAATATTTGGAAAGTAGGTTAGCCAGAGTGGTATAATTCCTGAGTAAATTAAATATTATTTACTTTACATTTCGCTATTTCTGTTATCATTGGTTTTATTTACAAAATTACAAATTTAAAATATGTACAACAACTGTTGCTAAATGCACTTCACTGAAACTAAAATAAATAAAACAATTATTTGTTGTTGTTGTTTAAATTTTTAGTTTCCTTTCGTAAAATAATACACGAAAAATTAAGATATGTTAATTGTTTATGTCATCAATTTTATTAACATTAATAATCTCAAGAATTAATTGAATTTTTTTTTTGTTTTATAGTACTTCTTTACTACATACAACCTTCGTGCCTTTCTTTATCTTTTCGTGTTTTCTTTTAATTAAATACGCGAGTGTACATAATTAAAAGATACTTGTACTTATTTTTTATTTTATAGTATTTCGTTAAGACAAAACAAGATTTGGGTACTGCACAAATAAGTTTTCCGGAACTGTAATTATATTAATACAAATCTATATATTACATCAATTAAATAAAAACTTTTACTGTACGGCTACAGTTGAAAACAACTTTCAAATGTTATCTATTTTTAGCAATAAACAATTTGCACTAAAAATATTATTATTAAATAAATAAATAAAAAAATGTAAACTAAACTGGCAAACTCTTCCGATTAATACATACATATGTACATGAGCAGAATCATACAAACAAGACAAATGTAAGAGGCAATAGTCGTATGTATAATAAAATAGCTACATGTAAGCGCATCTGGTCTTAGTGGCGCTATAAATAGTGACGCCAATAAATTAATTTAATTTAATTTAATCAAAACAAATTATTTTTATTTTATCTGCTTAAGGGGAAATTTCAATTTAATAATTTAATTTGTTTATGTCTAGTTATCAGTATATTTTGTATTATCTATGAATATTTATGACAACAGTATTTTAATTTTATCTTTGAAATTTGAAATTTTATGTTAAAAATATAAAGGGCTGAAACCTCATGAGATGGTCAGAACTTCGATGAAATCTCTTAAGTCAATCTTCAGATCAACCTCCAACTCAGTATGCAAATCAACCTCCATCTCAATCGCAATATAATTCTAAACACAATCACCTAATTAACCGCCAACAAAACCCTAAAATCAATCACCAAATCAACCCCAAATCAACTTTCAAATCAACGGAACAACTCATTTAACCCTAATATAGGCTAACTGAATCCTAACTCAACTTCAACTCAACTTAGCTCGAACCAAATTTCAACCCTCTCTTCAACTCATACCATCGTACCAACATACTGTCACCATCGTACCATCATACCATCATCATCGTTATTATCATGACCATTACCATCACCAGCACAAAATTCTTATATACAAACCAACATACCATTATACCAACATAACATCATACCATCATACCGTCATCAAAAATCAACTCAATTTTTTGGACCTGATTATCATCCCGGTGACCTTTCTTAAGTCTTAAACGATATTTGTGTAAGGTTTGATTCAAATCGTTCAATGCGTGTGCATTTGGTTGAATATCACACACATATACTGTACATATACAATATATAAACACTCACTTTTAAATACAGTGCAACCTCATTTCATCGGACACTCAAATTAGCGGAATCCTTACTTCAACGTACAAATTTTTAAGTCCCATGCAACTGAAGTTTTTCAATCAAAACCTCCCTTAGATAAGACACCTTATTAGAGCGGACACGGACAGATATTTCTGCGATGATACAGGTTTTACATCAAATTGAAACTTTTACACTTCAATTTGTTCCTTTTACATTTCAAATTGAACCTTTGGCAAATTAAATTTATGGCTAATTAGGTTTTAGTGAAATTTGCCATTCTGATTCAAATGGAATTTTAAAATGATTTTTAAATAAAGTTATCTTATATGGCAACAACTTTATCTAAAACTCATTTTTGAACCTCATTTCCATTGCAAATGTCAAATTTCATCATAATCGGCTAAGGCAAGTTCCAGCCTACTTGGCCATATTCCAGAATTTTATCCAAAGATCGCTTGAGAATCTCTTCGCCATATTTCAGAATTTTATCCAAAGGTCGCTTTAGAATCGCTTTAGAATCTTACTTCCATGGTAGATGTCAAATTACACTCAAATCTGTTAAGAAATAGCCAAGTTCCATCTTACCTGGCCATATTACAGAGAGGTATCCAAAAATCATTTTAGAATCCCATTTCCAACGCACATGTCAAATTTCATCATAATCGGTTAAGAAATAGCCAAGTTCTATCCTACTTGGCCATATTCCAGAACATTTCAGAATCCCACTTCCATTACCCGCATCAAATGTCATCATAATCGGTTAAGAAATACCTAAGTTCCATCATACTTGGCCATATTCCAGAACTTTATCCAAAAATGTCATCATAATCGGTTAAGAAATAGTCAAATTCCGTCCTCATTGGCCATATTCCAGAATTTTATCCAAAAATCATTTAGAATCTCATTTCCAACGCACATGTCAAATTTCATCATAATCAATTAAGGAATAGCCAAGCACCTTCCTACTCGGCCATGTTCCAGTATTTCGTCTAAAAATCATTTAAGAACCCCATTTCTCTTGACGTACAGTTTATAAAAGCTTTTCAAATGCCTTGACCATAGAAACAGATTGGCGAAAAAAAATTCCAAATCGGACAAGCCGTCCTCGAGGTACCATGGGTACAGACATCCAGACATCCAGACATACCGATATCCAGACATCCAGACGTCCAGACAGATGGATGGACATTTTCTTTTTTTGCTTTATCAGACTCAAGGGGCTTTCAAAACGTCGAGAAAAATGGTTTTGGAACTACCAGATTTTTCGTCATTTTTGGCAGGATTTCAATACTTTGGTCTGTTTAGACCGAATTAAAATTGTGAAAGACACATTGAATCGAAGTATGTATAGCTAAAAAAATAATTCAAGTTAAGCGTTGATTAACCTTTTTCTGTTCAATTGATTCAAGAAATTTAACAAAATTTCCACGGTAAAGGCTTCGGTTAGGTTAGAGTCTTCTACTAATTATTATCATTGTTTCATTATCACGAAAACAAAAAATAGCCAACAATTGAAAAGGTAAAAGGAAAAATTACGTTTGCCGTCTCCACAAATGGCCATTGCATTTAGTTCAAAGTCAAGAATGTTTTTATTATTAATTAACATCGGCAATCGGCCTAAGGGCGCCCTGAGAATAGAGCTTCACTCTTGCTGGTTCGACCACATCGAAATTCAGTAAACCTCTTATGAGTAGTCAAAATATTTTTTAAACTTTTCTTTGGTTTATGTAATAGTTTTCCGTGCAAAAAGTAGTTTATCCAAGGTAGCAAAATAAATTACGCTTGCCTGTTTTCGATGGCTGTCAAAAGAAAACCAAATGTCAGATCCGCTTGAAATTTAGGGTGCGTTCATAGAAAAGATTGTCCTTTTTGAAAATGCAATAATTTTTGCGATCGAACTCGCCTATAGAAAGTGCCTAACTTTTCACTCTGCCGTCGTAGATACAACTCTTTTGTTTCACAAAAATTTCATTCGTTCTTTGGAATTCTATCAAACTTTGTGTTTTAATTATTAAATAAATTTTATTAACTTCTAAAGCCCTACTATACGATTTGCCCAATTTTTTTACGGCTGTCATTCGCAATATATTATAATATTTTTAAGGAATGAGAATGTCTCAGGCTCTAAATTTTAAATATGAATCTGTAAGAAATTTTAAAATAGCTTTTAAGTAACTGAGAATTTTTTGATAAGCAACTAGTTGAAAATAGGCAAATATACCTTGCTCAAAAGTAGAATAATGACTATAAATGAATACACTAAAATATTTCGCGTCAGTTAATCAAATTAATGAAGTTAAATTGCAACGATTAATAAATTAATAAATAAATATCCTCCTCATTTTAAGATAATTAAGATAAACATTTAATGGTCGATAAAAAACGTATAAAATATACAATAATGAGTGATACATATTTTAATAATAGCGATGACGATGTGGCTTTTATTTACCAAGCACTCGGAAGGTAATAATTTCAATTTATTATTTTAATTTTAATTAATCCTAAGGAAATTGCACATATTTACATGTGCAAACATTTTTAATAGTTTGCTGTAAATTAACATTATCATTTTAACTATTACTGCTTTTAAATTAAATACATTTACTTAATACTCGTAAAATTTGTACTCGTAACGATTGTCGTAATAAGAAAATTTCTTTATTCTGTGTTACAAAAATAAATTGGCTTTATTTTCAGCTTTATACTCGTACTCTAAAAGATTAATATCTCTTATAGTCGAGTATATAGTGTTTTATCAAATCAAATTTATATTTTTCCACCCCTTATTTGTTATAGAAAATATTAAAGCAACAGAGAACGGGACGCTACTTTTTTGACAACTGACAACAACAACAAAAAAGAAAAAAAAAGAAACTGATTCCATACAGTAAAGTAAAAATTCACAGGTGCATCTACAACATTGTTAATAGATAAATTAGATTTCCTAAACACAATTTTCTATATTGTAAATATCAACAAAAAATATTGTACATTATCACAATCCATAGAACCCTCCATTCGTAAAACGAAATGCTTTCAATTATCTAAATTAAAGAATATATTCCTTAATTTTTTAGCACACGCGATAGGAAAATAAAGAAAAGAATTGTTTTATTTAAAATTTATGTTACAACATGTATTAGAAATTTGTTAGTTTAAAATTTGGATCATATGGCAAACTGATATTTTGATTTTTAATAAGTTCTTTGTTGCACTGAATGATTGGAACTGGAAGCAAATTCATATACGAGTATTTTGACTAACGTATTTTAGCTAACGTTACAATTGTAGATTCAATTACCAAATTTAATACATGGTGAAAAATACGTCAAATCACATTTTTTAGAAGTCATATTTTAATTTTATGATTTTCGTGCTATGAATGTGTAGCACGAATTAAAAGAAAAGAATTTGTGTGTTTGAATTTGTATTTATTGCTATAGAAAATAAATACAACACGTTTTTATTATTATTTTATAGTCCCTATTTATTTGTTATTAAAATGAGCTCAATTTTAGAATTTTCGGATAATTAGTGTTTTCTATAGCTATAAATACAACAATACTTTCGAAAGACTCTTTAATACCTGTAACTTAAAAAACAACAACAACAAAAATTACGTTGTATTCAATCTGTTTTGCTAAGTTAGCATTCAAAAAATAAAAATCATAAAATGAAAACATGACTTCCGGTCAATGCATTTGCGATTTCCCGTATTTTTCATCATATACATTATTAGGAGATTAATTGACAGATTTTCACTGTTTTTGTAAAAATAAAACTCTAGGTTCTTAAGAAATTTAAGAACTAAAATCGAGCCAAAAATTGGAACCGAATTAATTTATTCTTAAATTTAGAATAAATTTAAATTTGAGTTTAAAGTTTTACATATCGGAAATTTGACATTTTCAATCTCCAATTCAATTACATTGAAATGTAATGTTTGGAAGGTCGTTTCGATATATCCAATCAGAATTGGACAAAACAGTTTCATAAATTTTTAAAGTTTGAAATTAGAATCAAAATCAGAATTGACAATATTTCAAAAATCAAAACCCGGTTTTTAAATTCCAAAATGTAGAATTTCCTTCCAAAAATAAAACTTTGTTTCAAAATATTAGAAAATATTGGAATTTTATTTTCAAGTGAGATAGATATTAACTTGGTTGCCGACGCAGACATGACAAGACAAAGAACATGACAAAGGTTCTGATCTGCTCCACAATTCAGCTCAATAGCTGCAAGAATGGTTGATACATCATTTTCCTCAAAATATAAATTATTACCTGCAAATTAAAATACTTCTTTCAACACCTTATACACCGAGGAGTGTAAGATGAAATGCTGACCAAAAACAAGATAGTGCGAAGAAAATTTTGGTACTGTCATGTACCGTATTTCGCAAAGCATTAGTGACGGCAGTTAAATTTTCATCCCACCTTCTGTGATTGTCCCAACAGCGTTGGGAGCGTTTCCTTATGCCATAAATAAATGTTCAATGCGATATTTCCTGTATAAAGTTTGAAGCTGCTTAGTCTTTCAATACCTGGTTTTCTAGAGCTTCACTACCTCACTTGATGTTGCTTTTCGTAAAGGCTTAGTCAAAACAAATTTTGAAAAGTGAGCAAGTACGAGGATAAGAGCCTAGGAAATTCAGTTAAATCCTCTGAAAGGGCCGAAATGTCATAGGAAGAGTCCTTAAAGATGGACGACCACAATAATTGATTGCCTTACTTATACCTTACACATATCGCAGTTGTTTATAAAGGATTTTACATCAGCGAGAAGTGAAGGCCAAAAATAATATCGCTTCAGTTTTTCGTTAATTTTTTTGATCTCAATCTATGTTAGCTCGAGATAAGGTATCCGGAACAGCACTTCGAATCCATTTTCGGTATTTAATTTAAAAATCGAAACCTTGCATGACACCAGCCATGTTAAACTGGCGTGGTCAATTATCCGGTGAAAGGGAGGCACTCCAAATATAACCGATACTTTTTTCTAGCCGTGGCAGTTCCCAAGCACTCTCAGCACGGTAACGCTGTGTAGTTACGTTGAGTCGCGGTCATTTCTGTAACACATAGGCAACGGATCGATCACAGACTTCTTCATCCTTCTGTAACAATACCGCTCAAAAAGACCCGTAAAATCTGTTGTTGGCAATGTAGGAGAGGAGACGAGTGCAGTCTTAAGACTATTAAACGAGGTTTGCACTTCTGTGGTCCACATGAATTTCTGATTTTTCTTTAATAAATTTGCTAAAGCACCTGATAGAATGGAGTAACCTCTGATAAACTGCCGATTCCAGCCCGAAACTTCCAAAAATCGCCTTATCTACTTGACATTCTTTGGAATCGGAAACTCTGCAATGGCTCTTACCTTGTCCGGATTGGGCCTTAATCCTCAACCACCAACTATATAACCGAGGTTTTCGATTTCTTTCAATAGAAACTTACATTTGCCCACATTTATTGCTAAACCAGCTTTCGCTATAGGCGTTTGGAAATATCTGCTAACAGAGACAGATGCTCCTCAAATGTGGCCGTAGTTCTTGGTCATGAAGGTATGACTTTAAACTGGTATAATGGACGACACTTATCCTTTAGATCCAGAGTCAAAGTGTACCTCGTTCTATCAAGCCTACACAACAAACCTTCAATTAATGGAAGTGGGTGGGCGTCTTTCTTGGTGACACTATTTAACTTCCGGGCATCCAAACAAAGCCGATTTTTTCTCCCCTCTTCTTGATAACATCGAGTTTTAGCATCCGATTAAATACGACACATATTTGCTGTCGAACAGCAGGCAAAACGGCGCAATGCCGCTGTTTAATCGGACCCGCATCTGCAAAATATAAAGGGTGACCCAACAAAGTGGTTCTGCCAATCTCATGTTTTACATAATTTGGAATGATACTTATAATTGATTGGAATTTAACTCGGTGAGAATTGGTCAAAATGTATTGAGTTTCATCTACTAGGTTGCTGTTAAGAAGAAATAAATATTTCGCACATACGCGGATCGACGTGCAAAGTTCCTGCTGTAATCAGGGGACTACCAATAGTCTCATATCAGCTAGTTTCCTGTTATACTTAACATTTTCATGTACATATCCTAATACACACTGGGGAGCACCATTGGCGGTACGTGTAAATGCGATGCATAAAAGAGCTGCGAAGTCCTGACCAATTTAAATGAGGATTCTGTCTTATCATAAGCCAATAGTGCTCTCTGGCTTGTTTGGTCAATATGGAATGTATTGCTTGTGCCAAATATTCCACCCGAAATAAAAAATGTTCCACCGGCATTCCAAATACTCGTCAAATTGGATATTCCATTTATGTATTGGTGTATAACTTAATTTGCCTTCTATCGTTGATAATTTTAAGGAAAATGCTAGCTAGGCACACACAGCCTCAACTTGAAAAGTGTAGTGTTGCATATGAGGGCCTTGTCTAACGGAGTGAGTACTATCAATTTCGTTTCTTGTTTAAGTTTCCGGCATATCCTGGGTATTAGAAAAATATCGACTTGAGGCCTGCGATTGAGGTCATTTTCGATACACAATACTTACGTCTCACAATTATATTGTGCAATTTAATTGGTTGTGAATATCGGTCTTTAGAAACTCGAAGGTTGTATTGTATTTATGGCTGTCAAAACTGATTTAAATGACATATCTCTCTGAACTTATTTGAAAATTGTAAGCTAAGTTCTTTAAAATGAGAAAGTTTTTTTTTTGTTTGGGTGCCATCTATTACATTTTGCAAGAACTTTTTAGAATCCGTGTAAAGTTTTTTACAAATCTGTAGCTACACAAATTAACGATAAGTGTAAGTGTACTAGAAAATGGTATAGTAGATGTGAAAAAACGTGTAACTAAAATATAACCGGGAAATCTAGGCTATTGAAAGCAAAATAACAATAATTGTTTCTGAAAGCTTAAACTTCCCGCTGGAATGGTCATAATGTAGCAGCAGTTTTCGACATGTTAAATCTTTATCACAATTTTCAAACATTTGTTAAACAATCCCAACACTTTTTATCTTAATATAAAAATTGTTTCGCAATGCTTGACTCGTTAATTTTATGAACATTTAGGCCCACATTCGCCAACATCTTAGATAGAATTTTTTAGCTAGCTCTGATAGGCAACGAAACCAACGAATCGTTATAACCAACGAAAATCGTTAGTTGTATTCGGAAGCAATAGTAAGGAGCCAGGCTTGGAATTTCAGAGTTTATTAACGGGTTTCTGGTCTGTAGGGTGACGAATGACATTCTCACCTCTGATCATAAGTGCATCTATTTTAACATTAACCTTATTAGGCCACAGTTTAAACATATCTGGTGCTCTGACCTTAAAATGTTAAGGAAACAAACTAGAAAGTTGAAGAAGAGAGCTAAAACAACTTATCTTCAATCTGATTAGGATGAAGAAGAGCTGAAGGTCCGCTCACAGAATATCTTGGAGAAACTTCTGTGTGGAAATTAACAGCCTTTTTGCTATCTTAACAAAGCTCTGACTAAAAATGGTGTTTGTAAACTTGATGTCCTTCGTCGATCTAATAGTAAGTTTCCTCCTTGAAAAGAGAGACGGGTGAGTTACTTCTATCTGTAGACTTTTCTGGTTGCGACCTGATGGGATTATTTCTGCAGAACTTCAGCATGGTTTTGCTCACTTTCAGGGCATGTATTGCTTTTAGTTCTGTCCCGCCTTCTTGGAATAGGAGTAGAGTGACTTTTATTCCGAAACCTGGTAAGTCTGATTATACTGACCCTGAGGCATTTCGACCCTGTCCTCAACCTTTCTGAACACATTAGAAAGAATGGTGGACAGATTCATTAGAGATGATTATTTATCTATATATGCCCATTCAGAAATATGCAACATGTTTACAGAGCTGGTAAGTCCTGTGAAACGGCTTTACAAGAACTTGTTACGAGAATTGAAAGATCTCTCAACAAGAAAGAGTTTTTTATGGGTGCTTTCCTGGATATTCCAGGAGCTTTTACAGTACATCGTTTCATTCGATTACTGAAGCCTGTACTAATTTTGGTATTGATTTTACCCATTGTCAAATGGATCAAATCTACGTTTAGATCTTGCGTTAATGAGACTGAATTGAATAGCTTTCCAGTTTTAGTCAGGGTTGCGAAAAGTTGCCCTCAGTGATGTGAATGTTGCTTTTAGGGATATTACTGGAACATGTTCTCAACTCCATTCTTTGCTATGGAAGGTATTGTGTATCTGCCACAGCTGTTTTCCTTCATTCTAGTTACAGTATGCGTTTTACTTGAAGTGCGTTGGGACGTGGAACTTTTATGGTAAAGTTATCGGGCATAGATTAATCCTTAATATATCTCTGGTATCAGAAATTGATGTGATTAATGATAAATTGATGCCTCAATTTAATTTCACTAAATCATTATTGGTAGTTCGTCCTTCGAGGGTTCAATGGAGGTCGCAGAATTATAATAAACGCGTCTACTGTCATTCACTTCGTCTTATATCATCCGGTAATCTTGTTAGGTATTGAATTTTTAAGCGGAAACAGTTGCACTATCACATGCTGTAATTGAGGCTTTGAATTGCGATGTAAGAAATCAAAATATCGTTTTCTGAATAGATACCAAATATGTGCTTAATTCGTTAGATAATCAATTGACCATTTCCAAAGTTTTCACGGATTCATATTGAGGCCAACGAGATCACCGATTCGTTAGCCAAAGCGGGAATTCGGAAGAAATTTATCGGTCCTGAACCAGTTACTCTCGTATCATTCAATAGTGGTAAGACAGCAATTAAGAATTTCTCTCTGTGTTAGTTAAGCCATCGATGGTTTGCTACTTTCAGCTATCGCCTGGCTAAATACTTTATACTGTAGCCCCAAATTAACCCTGTCTAATTTTATCTTTAAAGAGTGGTCAGCTAAGGGTCTTAGTCGCCATCCTTTCAAGTCATAGTCGCTTTAAGGTTCACCTACATCGCATGAGGCTGTCTTAGAACGCTTTATGAGAGGACTGTCTCGAATATGATGACGACTACATTCATTTCGTGTGCAGTTGTCATCGACTTCTCGGTTTAAACTCATTAAGTTTATTAAGGTGGCAGGAGGAACCATGGTTTCAACAGTCAAATGAATTCCAAATGTATAGATATGCATTTTTGCCCTGCAAAGGCCATGCTGCGGGATTTAATATAGCTATTGAAAGTCCCGATAGCCCAAGACCGAACTCTACAATATTCGGTAAGGTTATTAAATATACGGCTCCTTGGGCCTCTATGCAGACATTCCTCTGCCATAGACAATTACTTGAAAATGAGTGTCGACCTCGTTGGACCGGCCAAAATCAATGAAATCTAAACAAAAGCAAAACAAACAAAACTGTGCCTCATGCGTAAGATCAATTTTTAGATGCTAGTATTTTTAGCTTAATTTGTTAAAGCTATATTTCACACATAGATTCACCATAGTTTTGGTTTACTCAAAGTGTGTCAATCCTTTCGATGTATAAAGTATTTTTTTTTTTATAAAACTAGTTTCCTAATTACTAGCTTATTTAACACAAAAACATAAAAAAAAAAACTTTGGCCTAATAATATTTTTGAACATAAAACCAAACTACTTACATTATTTTTTCTACAGGTCATTGAAAATGAAGTATACATATGAAAATTGTATATAGTTTTTTTTTTGCTGATTATCAACGAATAATATATGTAAATTTGTTAGTATGCCAAGAATACTAATTTACAGAAATGTGTAAACGATTAAAATACAAAATTAGGTGAAACAAATAAAAACTAAAAATTCTTAGAACAGTTTTTATTTCACAGAGTAATTAATTTGTGAAATAATTCTAAATCACTGTATAATTATCCTGATTTGTTTCCCCTGTTGTTTTTGAATTCGTTATTTATGGAAATCTACCTTGAATGTATCGCGCATACCGCGCGCGCCCCTATATAAAAAAGGACCAAAGTATAAAACATAAATTTTGTATTCAAATCACGATTATAATCATTCCGCCATCTACAATTAATAATCATTAAATAATACAAACAAAAAAAATTTAGCTTTTGAATTCACCTTGTAATCCTCATAATTTTCAATTTTTTTCATTTTACTATCCCTTGACATACAAATGAATGATTTTTGTAGAATTTACACGACTTTATTTAATTTTTGCGTGATATGCATTCGATTAAATAATAAGTATATGGTAAATTATATAATATAAAGCGAATATACGTATTACTACTTTCAACGTAATTTAGATTTGTAGTAAAATCCAACAAATTGCGGCTTTAACAGGTTTACTTGTTTTATGCGAATCGATTGTGATGTTTCTTTGTGTATTTTAAATTATTTATCGATGATAATGCAAAAAATGGGAGTTTCCTCAATATTGTAAAATTAAGTCACGCAATGTCGTGAATTACCTATACAAACATAAACGTCAATTATAAAGCACATAAATATTTCTAAATTATCTCACGTCCGGTCAAGCACAATATTAATTAAATTTTTTTTTTTTTTTTGTATTTTTCCAGAAATCCGAGTTGGTGGAAGCGCCGTACAGCATTAGAAAAAGCATTAACATTAATTACTGTCGTAGCAGTTATAGGAGCTTTAGCCCTTGTTATATCATTAGTGTCAGTAATATTAAATAATAAAGCGAATACAGGTAAGAACTAAATTTTGATGGCTATACACAAAAAAACATTAATAAATTTCGAATGAAATTTTTTCGTGAAAGAGGTTTGCTTATCGGAACACCAAGCCCCAGACATTACAATCAAATAAACATCTTAGATGTAAATCTGTTGTAAATATAATTTAACACAATTTGCTGTTGGGTTACAAACAAAATGTTCATCTTTCCTTAACATTTTATTTAATTTCGACATTTTCCCAAGAGGATTATCGATGAAGAATTCACCCTCTCGTATTACAGCTGGCGAGCACTTCAGATCTTCTTTAACCGTTGCTCGAATTCCAAATAAAACTATTGGTATTTCCGAATTTCAATGAATTGTGTTGCTTCTGGTCAGGACTGCGGCTTGAAGTTACCGATAGATGCGTTCGACCATGCCATTGGCTAGCGGATGATAAACCGTTGTCCGTATCCTAAATAATTTAGACTCGAATTGCGTTCCCTGATCGTTTGTGATATGAAGGGGCACACCGGGCAATGTTTGCAGCTGACTGTAGTGATTCTGCGATGTAAGGGCGATTGCACCCAGTGGATGTTTATGTCTGATGAGTGGCTTGGTAAATGAAAAAGGTCTTACTGTATGTTGTTGATTAATGTAACTACAAAGGCAAACAAAAAGTTTAAATCAGTGAGATTTGTTTTTTTTTTTTATTTTTTAGAAAAATGTTTAATTTTTAAACAGAAACATTTTTAATTTAATTAACTCTAATTTAATATGCTTAATTTACTTAATGAAATTGAACAGCGTGACTATACGCTAAATTTGACAAGGAATTAAAAATGTGTAAATTTGAGGTGCTAAAAGCATAGATAAAAGCTCACTGTACTACTTTTGATGAATCTATTATCGATGAATTAGGGTGATTACGTCATCAGCAAAATTATCAACATATGATAAAAATTATACCTGTTTATAGGTGAGAAATACATATTTGAACAATTATAGCCAAAAAACTAGATTGGTTACCTTTATTCCGAAACAAAGTTTCTGAACAAGAGCTCTTAGCGTATCATTTATTAATGAATGGATGTGAAATTTCCCACACTTTTTCCACAATAGTTAGATTAGGTTTAGGTGGCGGTCCACTAGGACCAGGCATATACACATAAATGGTCCATAGCCATACCACGAATAGTTGTTTATCCTCCAACTCATTGGAACCATTTTGAGCTGTTAACAAAGCGCTGGATACTCCTAACGTCCATCCTACTGAGGTCCGTCAGGCCACTAAAGAGAAGTGCCCCTAGAAACTTTAGTCTGTTTCGTGTCTGTTTCGTCTCTTCCTCCTCTTCATCCTCGAAACTAAGACAATAGTCATGTGAGAAGAAACCAAGTCTACTCGCATGCCTGCCTATGAGACAGTGACCCGTAATCACTCCAACAACCACACTGAGTTGACTCCGCGTAAGTGAGATCAGCTGTTGGGATTTCACCAAGTTCAACATTGGCCAAACCTGCTGAGTAATTATGCTTGACGTACTACTTGACTATCTGTCGTTCGTAAACTTGCTAGCTTCTTCCTGAAGCAGCAGTAAGCATACCGTAAGAGGCATTTCAATATGGATGTGAAGTTTTGAACAAATCCACAGATTCTATATATGTATTAGTTTCACACTGCTAAACTAAATTCCAATTGGAAAAATTATGATTCACATTGAAATATTTAGTACTACAAACGTAATTTCATTACAAAATCTTTCGAATAAAAGTGATTTCCTGTGAAAGTAAGACCATTCAGAGGCAATATTAGTGGAATTTAGTCAAAATAATATATGGACTATAAAAAAATGAATCCAAACCATATGCAAGTGGCTTAAATGACATTTATCAATTGTTAGTCTTAATCGCCAGAAAAAATGTCTAGTTTAAATTAATTCTTGGTTTAAGAAATAATTAATCGGCATAATGGACCACAATTTTAAGCAGCTACTCCATGTACTATCGGATCCCAAGTTCAAATATCTAGAAGTAGGTATTAACGGTCAATGAACGATTTCAGAAGAAATCTCAATTAGTACCTAAAGTTTCCAGACGAATTTATTCCCCTGGATAGGTGGTAGTTTTTGGGCTCAATGGATGGAGTAGTAGGCCAACTACTACATGTACTATCGGAAAGTGAATTCAAATCTCTGGCAAGTGGTGCTAAGGCCGATTTATCAATATCAGCTAAAATCGCAATACCTAAAGTTTCCAAACTAAATTATTCCCCTGGATAATGGGTAGTTTTTGGGCTTGATGAACGGAGTAAAAGGTCAGCTACTGCATATACTATCGGAAAGTGAATTCAAATCTCTGGCAAGGAGTGCTAAGGCCAATTTATCAGTTTCATATCCATATTCATCAATAATTATTTATATTTTCTAATTGCTGGGTTCCATTTAACGTGGCACAACACACACAAGTACTTCTGACTGCACGCAGGTACTATTGCTAAATTTTATGAGTAGTTTTGCTTTTTGAATTTATGGCGATTTCGTTACCAGAATATTTAGTACAACTAATCCATATTATTTTAATGCAATAATAATGTTTAACAACAAACAATAATGTATAAAAACAAAATTTTAATGCAATAATAATGTAACCTAATTAATTATTAATTATTTAAAAAATCGAGCCTCAGCCATTTTTACAAAAGTAAAACACACGCCCTCTTTAAGCAAAACCAAATATTTCAGCACTTAGCAGAAACATTGTGTAGTAAATGTAGTACACATGCCCTAACAGAGATGTCACCATATCGACATATTATAGACACATTTGTTTTGATTGCATAAAACAAACAAATGTATATTAACTTGTATATGATAAGATAGACGAGGTAGTAAGGTGATAGAGTGGAGTGAAGAAGGTCTGGAGTTCGAATCTAAGCAAAGCCAACGAAAAATTTGTTTTTAGATGAAAAATTTTGAATTGGAGATAATCCGAGAAGATTAATCGGGATCGATATCGCAACAAAAAAAAAATTGGTATAAAATTCGTGGAAATAAAAAAAAAATCAAATTTTTGCTTAAAAAAAAATAAAGTCGGAAATTTGAAGAATCGAACTCCAAACCTTTCGTACAACACTCCTTCATCTTACCACCCAACCACTCATCTATACATAAATTTCACTTAGTTTTTCGTTTAAATACTGATAAATTCGCACTTGGTGAAAAATCGCATACAAATTTTTGTTATTTTACCAGGCGAACAGAATTTAAAAAACAACATAATTGTCAGCAACGTGACATTATTTTGTATCAAAGCGTGCCACTTCAAGTTATGTGACACATGAACATACAAAATAAAGTCATATTGCTGACAATTCTACCTTCTTGTAATTTCTGTTCGCCTGTTAAAATGACAAAAATTTTTGGCGATTTTTGATGAAAAAAAAAATTTTTTTTTTCTTAATTTCTGCTTACCTGGTGAATAAAAATAAACTTTTTTTAAAGGCAACTCTAGTCAACCACCAAAATAGAAAATTTGGAGATTTTTATTACAAAAAAAAATTCTTTTAGGTGCGGGGATCGAACTCGAGAAACCTCTATGGTTTTAATCTGCTCTCTTATGGTAATAGTTCGATCCTCGCGGGCTAAAGGATTTCTTTTTGCAATAAAAAGTTCCAAATTTTCTATTTGGGTGGCTAGAGTTATTGGTTGCCTTTTTAATTAAAAAATGGTATTTTTTATTTACCAGGTGAGCAGAAATTTAAAAAAAAAAATTTTTTTTTTCATCAAAAATCGCCAAAAAATTTTGTCATTTTAACAGGCGAACAGAAATTACAAGAAGGTAGAATTGTCAGCAATATGACTTTATTTTGTATGTTCATGTGTCAAATAACTTGAAGTGGCACGCTTTGATACAAAATAATGTCACGTTGCTGACAATTATGTTGTTTTTTAAATTCTGTTCGCCTGGTAAAATAACAAAAATTTGTATGCGATTTTTCACCAAGTGCGAATTTATCAGTATTTAAACGAAAAACTAGGTGGAAATTATGTATAGATGAGTGGTTGGGTGGTAAGATGAAGGAGTGTTGTACGAAAGGTTTGGAGTTCGATTCTTCCAACTTTATTTTTTTTGTAAGCAAAAATTTGATTTTTTTTTTATTTCCACGAATTTTATACCAAATTTTTTTTTTTTGTAGCGATCTCGATCCCGATTAATCTTCTCGGATTATCTCCAATTCAAAATTTTTCATCTAAAAACAAATTTTTCGTTGGCTTTGCTTACATTCCATATCCAGACCTTCTTCACTCCACTCTATCACCTTACTACCTCGTCTATCTTATCATATACAAGATAATATACATTTGTTTGTTTTATGCAATCAAAACAAATGTGTCTATAATATGTCGATATGGTGACATCTCTGTTAGGGCATATGTACTACATTTACTATACAATGTTTCTGCTAAGTGCTGAAATATTTGGTTTTGCTTAAAAGAGGGCGTGTGTTTTACTTTTGTAAAAATGTATGAGGCTCGATTTTTTAAATAATTAATAATTAATTACGTAACATTATTATTGCATTAAAATAATATGGATTAGTTGTACTAAATATTCTGGTAACAAAATCGCCATAAATTCAAAAACCAAACTACTCATAAAATTTAGCAATAGTTCCTGCGTGCAGTCAGAAGTACTTGTGTGTGCTTTGCCACGTTAAATGGAACCCAGCAATTAGAAAATATAAATAATTATTGATGAATATGGATATGAAACTGATAAATTGGCCTTAGCACTCCTTGCCAGAGATTTGAATTCACTTTCCGATAGTACATATAGTAGCTGGCTTACTACTACATCCATCGAGCCCAAAAATTCCCCCCTATCCAGGGGAATAGATTACCCTGGAAACTTTATATACTAATTGAGATTTTAGCTGAAACCGATAAATGGGCCTTAGCATTCCTTGCCGGAAATTTGAATTCACTTTCCGATAGTAAATGTAGTAGCTGACCTGCTACTTCGTTCATCGAGCCAAAAACTATCCCCTTTCCAGGGGAATAAATTAGTTTGTAAACTTTAGTTATTGAGAATTTAGCTGAAACTGATAAATGGGCCTTTGCACCCCTTGCCAGAGATTTGAATTCACTTTCCGATAGTAAATAATATTTTGGAACCGTTGAACATTTCATGTTGTTGCCGGTATATCACTAATCAATGCTCCGTAAATACGGTCATTTTAAATGTTGGTGACAAAATCCCAAATTACAAAATCCCGAAAAATTAAGTTTTTTAAATATAATAAATGTTTGAAATAATATTTTAATTCGTTTTGTACCTTAGAAGATGGGGGTGGTCGTACCGCAAACCACCGCTTTGACGATATTTAAAAAATCTAACATTCATAGAAATTGGAGCATTTTTGAAAAATTTATATTAAAATAGAGAACTCCCCGAAGCTTAGCATTGGTCTTTTCCGTGCAAGGATAACATGAAATGATGTAGATGCCTTTTGTTTTCATATTGTAATTAACAAAAATTTAATGGGGTTTTCCTTCTCGATGGGGTAGTTTACTTTGTATTTTTCGGTATTTTTTTCGGAATTTTTTCTTTCTGGACACTTCAATGAGGTAATAGTTTGCCGCTGTCTTCGTGCCACTGTAGGAGAAACTCACATCTTCGTTTCCTTTCTTCTATTTGATTGGTGGTTAGGCCGTGACGTCGGCTTTTCTTAATAAGCTGAGAAACCTAAATTCATTTTCATGATAAATTGTATCAAGCTGCGGTGTATATTTAGCTCAGGAGCCAATTTGTTCTGAGATTGGCAGGGATTCCTACGAATTCTCTCTCGGACACGTTTTACATTTGCCGCAGTTACAACTGATCTGAACCATCGGAACCTGAGTCCAAATCTCAGACAAGTGATGTTATTGGCTAGATTAATTTATTCATCAACATCATGTGGAAACGGAATTCCATATCTCCGACAAGGGTAACAACATCTTAACAATTTTAGTCGAAATTGCAATGTAAACGTCAAAATTTAGTTATCGCTGGGGTTAAGAGGTTGTTTTTGGCTATGTTGATGAGGGGTTTAGTCATCTACTACGTGTACTAAAGGAACCGTAGCTCAAATGTCTGGCGAGGGGTGCTAAGGCCTATTTGTGTCAGCCAAAACTGATATATAAAGTTTCCAGACTGAGATGTTCCCATAGATAAGCGGTTGTTTTTAGGCTAGCTGGACCTAGAAGTAGATTAGCAGCTACAATTTGTACCGTCGCAATCTATTAGCTCAAATTTATGAAAGGCCCATTTATCAGTTTCAGTCAAAATCCCATTTTGTACCTAAAGTTTCCAGACTAATTTATTCTCCTGACTAGGGATAGTTTTTGGGCTCAATAGACGAAGGAGTAGGTCAGCTACTACGTGTACTATCGGAAACTGAATTCAAATCTATTTCAAGGAGTGCTAGGACGTTAAGTCAATTTCAATCAAAATCTGATTTGGTACAATAAATTATTCTGGAAGCTTTAGCTGATAATTGAGATTTTGACTGAAACTGATAAAGTGGTCTTAGCACTGTTGTTGAAATCACATGTAGTAGCTGACTAAAGAGTACGCCTTACCCAAGGAAATAAATTAGTCTGGGAACTTCATGTTAAAGTGATAAATGGGCCCTAGCCCTCCTTGCCAAAGATTTTAATACAGTTTCTGATAGTACACGTAGTAGCTGGCCTACTCTTTCGTTAATCGAGGCCAAAAATTACCCTCTATCCAGGGAAATAAATTAACCTTGGAACTTCATGCACCTATTGAAATTTTCACTGAACGTAATAAATGGGGCATAGCCCTCTTTACCATAGATTTGAACACAGTTTCCTATAGCCCTATTGACGATTGGAGCATCACAGATTCCACCTAGTGGAAAATTTTTAAACTGAGGTAGCTGCTAATTTGACGTTCGAAATTGTTGTAAAGAATTCCAATTTTGAACTGTAAACACAATTTTTACTTACCAGATTGCTAATAATTGTAAATAATTCATATTTTGGATTATAAAAACAATTTTTAACTACCGGATTGCAAAATTTCCTTTCGTCGCATTTATGAGAAATGTCATTTTAGCAGTTGCCTCATTTGAACTTTTTTCCTCGAGAGGCGCTTTCTCTACTTTTACAATCGTCAATAGTATCCTATAAAAACTACCTTCTATTCAGGTGAACAAATTGTTTTGGGAACTTTACGTACCTATTAAGATTTTGACTGAAATGGATAAATGGACCAAAAATCGGGCTCAAAAACTACCCTCTATCCAGGGAAATAAATTAGTCTGGGAATTTCATGTAGCAACTGAAATTTTAACTGAAACTGATAAATGTGTCTTAGTGCTTCTTGCCAGAAATTTGAATTCAGTTTCTGATAGTACACTTATAAGCCGACAATCATCTTGACTCATCGAGTCCAAAAAACTACTCCCTATCCAGGGGACTAAATTAGTCTGGGAGAATAAAGTACCAATTAAGATTTTGACTGAAAACGATAAAGAGATCCTAACACTGCTTGCCAGAATTTGAATTCAGTTTCCGCTAGAATATATAGTAACAGACCTACTTATTTGTCCATTAAGCTCAAAAACTACCCCCTATCAAGGGGTTAAATTATTGAACTTTATGTACCAATTGAGATTTTGACTGAAACTGGTAAATTGGCCTTAGCACTCCTTGCCAGAGATTTGAATTTTTTCCCAATAATGGACATAGTAGCTGACTTACTACTTTGTCCAACGTAACTTTATGTACCAATTAAGATTTTTAATGAAACTGACAAATGGGCCATAGCCCTCCTTGCTAGAAATTTGAACTCAATTCTCGAGAACACACACCCTATCCAAGGGAATAAATTATTCTGGGAACTTTATGTACCATGAGATTATGACTGAAACTTTTTAAATGTCCGTTAAAACCTGCTATCAGATATTTGAACTTATTTTCCGATAGTGCAGGGAGTAGTTGCATACATTTTTATCCATAAAACTGATTAACTATCCCCTGAAGCCAGGAAAAATTTAAACTGGTCGTTTTTTATGGCAATTTTGACAAAAATTGTTAAATTTCATTTAAACCAGTTGCCAAAGATTTGGAGTCGTTTTCTTATAGTGAATATCTTATCATGACTAAATTCGACTAATATTGCTCTTGATATAGTTCCATTTTCCAGGGAATAATTTTATTAGAAAGATTTTATAAAGAAATTAAATTTTTAGTACTTAATATTTTAATATGAATTGTACTTTTTTCCAATCGTAATGTATTTTAGCAGTGTGAAACTATCCGATAAAATCTTTAATTTAATCTCAAATTGAATAACATCCACGTGTAAATCAACTTTATACTTGAAACGTAAATAAATATACGAATTAATGAATAAATAATTTGATTAGAAGTGCTCTTGAAATATAATTTCAATTGTCATAGGAATACTTCGATCAACGCTGTTTGCAACAAAGAGGATACGCACGATAAAATATCAACAAGTAGAAGCAAAGCACTAGGTCCACCGTTCAGTATACAATATTTATCTAGAATAGGCAAGCTAACAAGTTTCACAACTATTAAAACTTCAAAAGTTTAAGAGTATGACTATACGCTTTACGAAGTACGTCTGTACATTTTGATTCTTTTCATAAAGATTTTTTCATTTTTTAAATTACTTCCCAATAATATTCTCACATACAATGTAGCGTGATTATAAGAAAAAAATGTTTTTGAAGCTGTCTGCAAATAAACAATAACATATTTTTGGCATTCGAATTTCTGCAAAATCATTGATCTTTTCAATAAATTTTTTATTGTTGTTTCAAATAAAAAAAATTTGAAGTTTTATATAAATATTGTATAACAAAATTAAGTTCAAGGTAATAGATTAATAAAACATTACTATTTATTCTTTTATTTTACAGAGAATCATACAGCATCACCTGAGGCACTAAAAGGATTACCAAGCAAAACACAAGATGTTGGCGGTTTGGTGCGAAATGATTCGCCAAACGATGTAACCGGGCATGATGATATATGTTTGACGGCTGGATGTATACATACAGGCAAGTTATAAAATCTGGTTTTAGATTTAATCTAACGTCATATTTCTTTCAAGTTCAAAAATCAGGTTTCCCGCTTACATTGATGAGCTCTATTATTATTTTTTTTTACAAGCTCATTAATCATCAACTTATTATTCTTCTTTTTTTAAGAGAATCAACATTATTATTTTCTTCATTATAGCCTCACATATACTAGAATCACTGGACCTAACAGTTGAACCCTGCGATGATTTCTATCATTTCGCTTGCGGTAATTTCATCAAGGAAACTCATATTCCAGATGAAAAAGTTTCGGTCAATATATTTTCGTTGATCGGTGATCGACTCCAAGAACAATTAAGATCTTTGGTTAGTGAAGAGGCTAAAGAGGATGAATCAAAACCTTTTACATTGGCAAAGAATTTATATAAGGCCTGTATGAATAAATGTAAGTGAATCCTATATAATTAGAAATTGCCACATAAATAAAATATAAAAACTGAATTTAATCGCTTTTTATTCAACAGCTCTAATTGAGGAACGTGGTATTGCACCATTGTTAAAAATTCATAAGGAATTGGGTGGATGGCCCGTATTAGCTGGTAATTCATGGGACGAAAAATCATGGAATTGGGTACAAGCCGTTAAGAATTTCCGTAAAATTGGTTACAGTATTGATTATATAATTGATTTTTCTGTAAATGTAAATTTCAAAGAATCAACCCATCGCGTCATCGACGTAAGAAGCACGCGCACAACTCGTATTTTCTATGTGTAATATTAAAAAAAAAAATATTTTATTTTTAGCTTGACCAATCGACACTCGGCCTCAATCGTGAATACCTAATCAACGGATTAGACGATAAAATTGTTAAAGGCTATTACAGTTATATGGTCGATATGGCTGTTATTTTTGGTGCCGACCGTAAACAGGCCGAAACCGAATTAAAAGATTCACTAAACTTTGAAATCGCTTTAGCCAATATTTCATTACCCACTGAAAAACGTCGGAATGCAACCGCCCTATATAATCCGATGACGATAAAAGAAGTTCAAGGTAATTATTCGTATGTCAATTGGATTGACTACATCAATACGATTTTACCACCAAACATTCAAGTTGAAGAAAATGAAACGATCATAATTAGTGTACCATCGTTTATGACTGAACTAGGAAAATTACTGGAAGTTACACCAAAAAGGTAAATCGATTAATTTTGTACAAAAACAAGTTTATAAATAAATTAAATTATTATAGAACAATTGCAAATTATATGATGTGGCGTATTACTGGATTTTCATCATTCTTCTTGACTGAGGAGCTAAGAAAACGACAATTACTATACAGTACCGTATTGAGTGGTAAACAAGATGAAGAACCAAGATGGAAAGAATGTATTGATATTGTTAGTGGAAGGTAAATATAAATATTTTTTTTTTAAATACCGTTATTTTCTAAATGTATATAAAAATACAAATATATAATTTTAATTTTAATTATATCATTAAGCAGAAATAATTGTTAATTTATATTTTAGTTGATTTAAAGGAATATTGAAAATATAACATATAGCTTGCATGTTGATAATTAATAAAAATACCAATTTATAATTTGATTTGCATTGGTATGCTCAAATCAGCACAATTAAATATAATTATGGTGAAAGCTAATTCTGGGGACTACTAAAAATTATAATTAAGATCTACTTATATTATAAATGATTTTAAGTTTATGGCTAAATAAGTGCGGTTTGAAATAATCCTTTTATAAAACAACAAACCTCACAAATTCTAAAATTAGAAACAATCAAAAATTCCATTTCGATTGAACGAATCGATAGAGCTAAATTTTAGTTTCCTTTATTAACTCGATTGTAAAAATAGGAAGCGACGAAAGTTCATACGCCAAGCCTAATACTGGCATATTTTTGGAGATACACTATTTGTAAAATATCAGCAGGTACATCAGGAACCAAGATTTACAACACATTTTTTTAATGAGGCAAATTTTTCTACTACAGGGATGTTTAGATAAACAACAGTACAAATTTTAGAAATGCCAAAATGGAGTTGATAAGAGGATGAATACCCAAGATAGTTTTGGGTATAACAATTGCGTCCATCATAATAAAAATTTAGTTAAGACTAGAAATTGAATTGAAAATTTTGACCTAATTTTAGATCGCTACTCACCGTTTAAAACTCCAAAATCAACAATTGTGCTCCGTTTGCGATACTTGATATATCTAAAGACATGTTTCAGGATCTGTAATCATTCAACAAACGCGCATTTAGATTGCTTCATTATTTCCATAAATTTGATAGAAAATACGATTTTTTTGAAAACCACCTTATTACAAATACTCGTAATCAAACTTGGAGCCACAAGAATCCAAAATCTGCAATTGTGCTCCGATTGCGGTTCTCGATACCTCTAAAAATAGGTTTCGGGAACTGTAATTGTTGTGCCAACACGCAAGTAGATTGCTTCTGTATTTCCATACATATCATAGAAAATTCGATTTTTTTGAAAATCACTCTATACTTTAAATCGTCAAATTTGGAGCCACAAACATCCAAAATCCGCAATTCTGCTCCGATTGCGGTTCTTTATACCTCTAAAGATAGGTTTTGCGACCTGTAATTGTTGTCCCAACGTGAATTTAGATTGCTTGATTATTTCCATACACTTCATAGAAAATTTACCTTACTATATAAATCATGAAATTCGGAGCCAGAAAATTCCAAAATCTGCAATTGTGCTCCGGTTGCGGTTCTTTATACCTCTAAAGATAGGTTTTGGGACCTGTAATTGTTGTGCCAACTTGCATTTAGGTTGCTTGATTATTTCCAAACACTTCATAGAAAGTTCGATTTGTTTGAAAATCTTACTATATAAATCATCAAATTTAGGGCCATAAAAATCCAAAATCTGCAATTATAGCTGCGTTTGAATATACATTTTTTAAATTGTGAAGTGTCAAATAAAATAGATAATCTTTTGTCGAGTTGCACTTACTTATAACACGCATTCTTAGCGATGTTTATTAGCGTCTTACTAACCTTCCCTGCTTTTGAATTAAATAAGTTTAATAGATGATAATGTTATGTTAGGCCTTTCTAGTAAGAGTTTTTGTCCCAGAAGATACCTCTTCCTATATGGTTGTTTAAATTTGCAATTGGTGTTAAAAAGCCTATAGAATGATACATTTTTGGTATAATCGTTTCGATAACGATATGGTTGGTTTGATATGCAGTCATGGACAGTTGAGTTATATGTCCATAATTGACGTTTGTAGAACGATATATTCGAATTAAAAAGAAGTGTAGGCAAATGTTTTTCCAGATCAAACGTGTATAGCTAGGTTTTTGAATTCATTCGTGCAATGCTTTTATTATAATCCTTTGCTTTGTAGTCTGAATTATTTAGGTGCTGTGTTTGCAATTCCGACATTTTTTTTTTGCTGCCGTTTTTGCAACATCAATTTTCAATTTAAACGTATCGCACTTACTGCAAGTATCAGTGTCTGGTGTTTTAAAAGACACTCCTAAACCTATTATTAAAAGATATATATGATTAAAGTGATTAGAAGAAATAGTTACAAATGTACATACCTTTGAAATTTTCAGAGTATTTTGTAATTGAAACGGGACGCTTATGTTCTTCGGCGTGTATATGCTTGCTCTTCAAATAGAAAATTAAAAAATTAATTTATTTAATTAGATCATTTTCCTGCCATCAATATCACCTTTAAGGTTAAGAAGAAATAGGGTAGGCCCTAGAATGGAATACTGTGGGACACCAGAAGATATACTTAATTTTTCAGATGCGTAATTATTCATCTTTACGAAGTGGAGTCTGTCAGTTAAATAGCTTTCTATTAGTTCATTAACCCTTCCATTAACCCCCTTAATTGAAAGCTTAAGAAATAAAATCATGAGATTTACAGAATCAAAAGCTTTCCTAATTTCAATGAAGAGAGCCACAGTAATATGTTTATTTTCAAGAGATTCATAAACTCTCTCCATTAAGTTTAGGATAGCAGACGTCACCAGGTTGCCAGTAAGATGAGCAGTCAGCCTTGAAAGACAAACTTGTTCATAAACTTTACTCAATATTGGTAGAATCGATATTGGATAGATTTACAAATTGGTACTATACGGACTAGTTTAAAAAATGATGGAATTATTGACTGTTCAATCCATTGAATAATTGCTACATTCAAACATGGAGTAATTAATTGAACTCGAAGTCGTTTAACTAAACTGACTGGAATTCCATCACAACCAGAAACACAATTAGGATCCAAGCCACTATTCACTTATGTTTTGCAAAACTGTGAGTTTAGTTTTGATTATGTTTTCTTGAAATACAAGATTTTGATTAAAAAGTCCAGACATGTCAGCACCTACATTGACGAAATAGTTACTAAACTCCACAACAACTTTTTAGGGATCGTCAACGTAAACATTACCGATAATAAAATAGGCTATCGATTGATTCTTTAATAAGACTCCACATACGCTTTGAGCTAGTAATACATTTTTCAAATTTAGAGTTATTAATTTCTGATTTTTGTTTTAAGTCTCTACATAATGAGATTTACTTATCTTTAAAAAACAAATTTTGCGGATATTGTTTTGAAAACTGGCAGGAAACGTATTAAACCACGGTTTTTTAAGGACGAGCACCTAATACTAGAATAGGTTGTGTGATGGCATAATTACCATATCTATGGTAATAAATGAGAGCGGTCTATACAGCATGAATTCTATTTAATGACTGACTTGACTGTTACTATGACTGTTACTGTTAGATTGTATTACTAGATGTCTTTATGTGACAGGTTGAAATCATAAACATTAATCTTTTAAAAATATAGAGTTACTAGAATTTTCGATAATTAGAAAGTATCAGGTCAATAATTCTCATCTATACAATTAATAACCGAGTAATTTAATACTCATTATGGATCTAAAATTTTGCTCTGATGTACTGATTTGACGTATTTTTTATATGCAGACAGGGTATTTTATTTTTAACCAGACCATCACCTTTTCAATTTTAATGGTAATTTAACGAAAAATTGATGTAGATACATAATATAAAAGAAAAATGTAAAAAGTAGATTAAGCAAACATAAAGCATTTTCGCCTAAAATCACATAGACGACTCTGCCTTTTTGGTACAGATATATCTGTTTCTGTTAAAAATTCTTTTTTTTAAGTTTAAAAAAAGAAAAAGGAATCTTGTTAGCAAGTAAAATAATTTGTTTATATTCATTTCATACGCATAAACAAAAATTGTATAATCACCTTAAAATAGCATTAGGTATCTATCATCATGATTCATGAAAATTATTTACTATCGTGATAGTTCATCATTTTGAAAAACAGAAAGTTATGGTCGTCTTCTGTTCCAGGTAAAAAGTAACTTAAAACTGCACCCTTACACATCCAAGATAACTAAGATATTTTCACAATAATTATTTAATCATTCACTATTAATTTATTATTTATGGATTACACCGTCTACACGTGCATATAATGGAATGTGTAACAAATTAAATTTTATATTTACTTACGTCCAAAATGTTATTACATATTAGTATATTACATGTAATAAAATATGTAAATTATGATAATTATTATTTAGATAAACAATTTTTTAATTGATTTGAACTATTTTGCGTCGTTTACACACAACGTATTTTGTTGTGATGTAATCGATTGTCAACCGTTTGTTTTTTTTTTTTTTGTATCTTCAAGTTAAAAATTGTATCATACTTCATTGCAAGCAAAATGTTAGTACTTTTTCCGCTAAAAATTGAAATGGAGGCATATTATTGTAGAAGTGTTATGTTTTGAATTTTTTTTTTACATCAATCAATATTCCAATTTAAATCAATATAAAATGGACGAAATTATTTGCTTTTTGTAAAAGCTTTTTAATTTTTTAATTTTTTTTTTTGAAATTTGTAAATGTTAATTTAAATACAAAACTAAGATATTATTATTATTATTTAAAAATATGGGGTTGGTCTACGAAATTTTATTTCTAATTTTAATTATTCTGTTATAATTTAGTTGTGAATTTTGCGCAGAGGACGACGAAGATGAAAATTATGCGGGGTAATAATTGGACTGTTGTAAAAAGTTTAGATGTATTTGTTTTGTAAATTTATTGTTATTTTCAGTGTACCTATATAAAATCTTTTGACATTTTGTATATACCGCCATTTTCAAATTGTAATAATCTTATTTTAGTGCTATAAGTAATTTTACTAGATCTTGCATGCGTTTATTTACATTCTGTAACACCACCATTTACAACTGATTTATACTCAAAACTAATATAAATGATCTTTCATTTTTTTTTTGTTGTATCCGTGGAATATTTTTTATTCTTAAGTTGCTTTTTTTGATTGCACACATTACCTATTTCGTTTTTGTGTTTCATTTGTCAATAATACATTTTTACAAATTTTGATATTAATTTAATACTTTATTTAAAAATTATTATTTAGCTTACCAATATCAGTTGGTGCACTCTACATTCGCAAACATTTCAAAGAAGATTCAAAACGTGTCGCCCTGGAAATGGTGCAAAATATTCGCGCCGAATTTGAGAAAATTTTACAAAATGTCGAATGGATGGATGATAAAACACGGGCGGCAGCCATCAAAAAAGCGAAAGCCATGTCAACCCATATTGGATATCCAGATGAACTTATGGATAATAAAAAATTGGAGGAATATTATGAAAAATTGGAAATCGATCCAGAAATATATTTGGAATCAGTTCTTAAAATGAGTGTATTTGGAACGGATTATGCGTTTAATAAATTACGTAAACCGGTCAACAAAACAGATTGGGTGACACACTCGCGTCCAGCTATCGTTAATGCATTTTACTCATCAATTGAAAATAGTATACGTAAGTTAGATATATATATATATATTTTTAAACGTTAACAGTTTAAATTCTTATATTTTATTATTACATTCCTACAGAATTCCCTGCCGGTATTCTCCAAGGTCAATTCTTTTCGGCTGATCGTCCCCGATATATGAACTACGGTGCAATTGGTTTTGTTATTGGACACGAAATTACTCATGGATTTGACGATCAAGGTAGACAGTTCGATGAAAATGGTAACTTATTCGAATGGTGGGAACCTGATACCAAAACCAAATATTTAGAAAGAGCACTTTGCGTTATTGAACAATACGGAAATTTCACAGATATGTTAACTGGACTAAATGTAAGGCTGTTTAATCCAATAAATCACAGAAAATTATTTTATTAATTTTATTTATTATTTTGACAGTTGAACGGAATAAATACACAAGGAGAAAATATCGCGGACAATGGTGGTATTAAAGAATCATATTTGGCATATCAAAATTGGGCGGCAGCAACGGGTCACCCAGAACCTAGACTCCCCGGATTGGATTATTCACCGCAACAAATGTTCTGGATTTCAGCCGCCCAAACATGGTGTTCCGTTTATCGGCCAGAAGCGCTCAAAATGAGAATAACAACTGGGGTACATTCACCAGCTCAATTCCGGGTACTAGGTCCGCTAAGTAATATGCCACATTTTGCAAAAGATTTTAATTGTCCGGAAAATTCACCAATGAATCCGGTCGAAAAGTGTGAAGTTTGGTAATAAGGTTGAGCGCGCTGTGCGCCTCCCCCCCCCCAGCAAAAATAATTCCAAACACAGTAACGTCTTTTTTAAATTTTTTTAGTATTAATTAAAACGAAATAATTAAATTAATAAAATAATTAATTTTAATTTATTATTTTTTTATCTGAATTATTACAAATAATAATTATATTATTTGATTTTTTTTTTATACCTACTTAAAATCCTAAAAAAAAAACAACTTTAAAATTAGAAACAGTTTTAAGATTATTTATATGATTGTATTTAATTAAATGTAATAAATAAGCAGATTAATCATTATTTTTTGAATACGAACAAAAAAGAAAAGTTGAAACATAAAATTTTACAAGCAGAATATATTTTATTGTTATTTTGTACACGTTTTTTTGATCAATAAATTTAGAATTTAATTATATTAATTAAAAATTTTGTGTTTAATTCGCTATTTAAAAAAGTTAAACAGTATAAACAGAAAAAGAGCGATAGATATACAAAGTACAAACTTAAAATACGTGTTAAAGAGATTGCGTATTAATTGGCTTAGTGTAGCAGTACTTCCATCCACTATTGACGATTGGACTGTCATGATTTTACATGCGGAGCTTAGGGTTTAATTAATTCGGATAGTTTCACTCTCCATATATAGCATTTACATTATTTCCGATAGGTATCGCATTTTGCAGTTTTCCGCAAAATCTTGTAACCTTCCTAAATTCGATAAATTTTCCTTCGATAAATTTTCCTTTACTTAATGTTCGAATGTTGAGAAAGTTTCCAAATTTTTATTGGTTTATTACGAAAACATTATTTAGATGAGTTTAAAAAATAATCTCTAAAATAATATCCGATAAAATGTTCAATTCAACCCTACCTAAGAATCGTTTTTTTTTCTTCATAAAATTCAAATTTAAATTAGCGGTTATGGAAATAAAACATTAAACAGAATGTTACAAACAAATTTTAATTTATAAAATAACTTCGATATTTTCAATCAAATTAAATTTAATTAAGCTCATATAGATCATAGATCATAGATAATTCTGTTGCTAAGCAACAGGTGGTTAACACCAGCCATTGAGTTCTTGAGATGTTACCACTATAACTCTGTAGCGATTTACTCATTTAATCGTTATTAATTCGTTTCAGCACTACAATTATTAAAAAATCAATTTTCTTAAATTCAAATATAATAGTAAGTGTTTTATCTTTATTTTCCGCTAGTGACACCTACTAAATGCTTTTCGACTCACAGCTCTAAGCTCATTAGCAGGCTCTAACCGTGTTTTTATTTCGAATTTATTTGAGAATTTTGAGAAACAGCGATATGGATAAGTACAAATATTGTTTTTGTCATCGACCTAATACCGTTATGTCATTGTTTTTATATTTTGATTACGTAAAACGTAGAAATTTATTGTAAGTAACATAACGTATGTGATGGCAGAAGTATTAGTACGAAATACTCTAGTATGCAAGGTACCGAGTTCGATCCTCTGTAATATGACATCGATTGATATCGATTCAAACTTTCCAAACAAAACTTTCCTGAATGGCTATGTCAATAAGCAGAATTGTCGTATTTGGAGAGAAGATAATCCACGAGACATTGTTCAAAAACTATTGCTTCCTCAAAAAATTACCGTTTGGTGTGGTGCTTTATGGGCCGAAGGAATCAGCGGACCATATGAGAGTCTAAATTTCTTAGGACACCAAGTATCCAAAGAAGGGATTAAACCAACGGCGAAAAAAGTTGAAGAAATAAACAGGATACTAAGGCCAAAGACAATCAACCACTTACGAAGATACCTGGGGATGATAAATTTTTACAGAATATTTATACCAAAAACGAGTAAAAATCAGGCAATACTCAACCAGTATCTAAGGGAAGCTAGAAAAACGATACCCGAGAAGTCGAGTGGTCAGAACAGGCGATAGAAGCTTTCGAATTGTCAAAGAGACAACTAAGCGAGGCAACAAGTTTGGCACATCCATCAGCAACAACGTAGCTAGCACTAATGGTCGATGTATCGGATACAGCAATCGGTGCCCTGATATAACAGCGCAGCCAGAACATAAACGCCGATTAGCAACCACTACAATTTTATTCATCATACATATAGCGCGTATGACCGAGAAATACTAGCGATATACGCAGCCGTAAAAAATTCAAGCATCTACTATAAGGTCGCATATTTACAATATTTACCGACCACAAACCATTAACGTTCGCATTTATGCAAAATTCAGAAAAAGCTTCTCCGCGACAATTTCGTTATCTAGATTTCATAGGCCAATATTCGACAAATATCCAACACATCGCAGGACGGGAAGATGCAATGTTAGAAGTAATCCAAATACTCGGCTATCCGAGTTGACAACTATATGCTGTGATCTTGGCTGAATAAAGAATAAAACATCCCTAAATGTTGTTACCCGAGCCCTCACTTTAGGCTACCCCTCGACGGAGTGTTTACTGGTGCCGAAAAAAAAGGCTTCCGCTTCGCAGCAATTCGGAGCAGAAAATTTCCGTTTTATGTTAAATTTTGTTGTTTGTTTCTGTGGTATACTCCATTGTAAAAGAGCTTTTGCTCAAAATAGATTATACCATACCAAAAACTGTTTAAATTAATCAGTAAATAAATAAATACCAGAGACAGTCGATTACATCAGCTTAGCAAACGCACAAACAAACGACGAAGAATTAGAAAATTAAGAAAGGAGCAAAACAAATTACAATTTCGGGACATGCCAATTTCATTTAACTCAACAAAAACTTTGTGTTGCCACGTATCAAACAGAAAGCCACGGGCATACTTACAATAGTATTTCAGGCGGTCCACAACTTCGCACACCCAGAAGTAGCATCAACAGTGAAAGAGATGACGAAACAATTCATATGGCAGGACATAAAAAGGACTTCAAGAAAATGGTAAAATGCTGCATACCATGCCAGAAAACGAAAGTATGTAATACGACACTACCATCCGAAGAGCAGAGATGTAATAGATAAATATACACAACTGTCGCAAGGGCGATTCGAATCCGAGCTATACGCGGAATTCGCGAAGATGTTGGGCTTCGAGCGTAAAATAACCGCTGCGTTATAATACAAAAGCCAACGGGATAACAGATAGATGGCACAGGACGCTTAAAGCGGACATCATGTGCCACGGGAAAGACGAATGAACACGTATACTTCCAACAGTATTATTGGGATTAAAATCAGCGTACCCGGAAGAAAGGGCAGCATCCTCAGCAGAGCTATTTTACGGGGAAAACATACGAATACCCCCAGCGAACTAATAAGGAAAAGAAAGAGGATACACCACGAGCAGTAATTCTCATAAAAGAGCTAAGAACCGTTTCAACAAAATTCGCCCAACACCCACATCGAAACATATTAGCTCAAATATTTTCGTAGCAAAGGAACTAGCAAATTGCACACACGTTTTCATAAGAACGGACTTAGTAAGCGAGCAGGGGGTACTGTGGCGGCGACAAAGTAGACGCAACATAAAATACAAATGTGTTATTAATTAAGTTAACGGTAATACCTCGTGGACTAGGTCTACTACATACAGGTAAATATTTATTACGGAACGCAATTAAAGCCGCACCCGTAATAGTTTAACAAAGGAATACCGTGATTTTCTTTAATCTATTTGGGTAAGGGATGTTACTTGTTGTTACTCTAAATTGTGTTCCATCTCCAATTAAATCTCTATTTTCCAAATATTGCCGTTACGGCTTGGGTCCTATTCTCGAATTTCACAACCATTTTCCACATGTGGACATCTGTCAAAATTCATAAAAACGTTCGGAAATTTAAATTCTCATATTCTTGAATTCGCGATGAATTTTTTTCGGTACTAAAGGCTTTGCCACAGCTATTTTTCGCGCGATGCGATTCGCGTCAAATTTCGCACTGGATGCCACAACGAAGCGATTTTTTTTGTAACAACTGTCATAGTCATTGGTTGAAATTATTTTGTACAGTTTTTTAAAACCAGAGGCAAAAAATATGGGTCGTCTTTCGAAAATAAATTAATTAAAATTATTAGTATTAAGTATTTACTTTTTAAAAACTAATAATCAGCTTTATTGGGTTCATTCAATTAATAAATTTAAAGTTGTTATACAGTTCCATGTCTTCTCTTAAATGTCAAAAAAGTGAGGTTAAAACATGCTTTAAAAAAATTCGTATGTATGTGGAATGTTTCCAAGCGCGAAAAAAGTTTTTTCTCCAATTGCGAAATTTCAAACTTCGCGCGAATTATATGAATAAAGGACAAAAAGACAAATGTATAGGATTTAAAGATTATAATGGTATTTGATAGTTTTTTCATACATTTAGTATCAAATCTACTCTAATTGCAGTAGAATTTGAAAAGAAAAATCAAATCGCATCGCGCGAAAAATAGCTGTGGCAAAGCCTTAAGGGAATATTTCCGAATGGGTATAATCAGGTGAAGAAAATTCCCCATATTCAAAAATGTCAATAATTACATAGATTTTGACAGATGTCGACATGTGGAAAATTGTTGTGGAATTCAAGAATTTGGCCCAAGAAAATGGAATTGTCGAAGGTGCTGTAAAAATGTGGATGTTCCAAATTTAGAAGAGAAATAGCAAAATCTCTAGAAGAAAATGGCGCTTGTAAGGGCCATTTGTTAAAGTCACAATATCCGTCTATAATAGGATTCCATCCATGGTAATAGTGTACTGTATCCTCTTTCAGGATTTTCACTGTATAATTCAATAAAATGGTCCCAAATTTACCTAACTTCGTACCTTTTGAGTTGTCAAATTTTCTCAAAAAAATGTGTTGTAAATAATTTTTTTTTTTATAGTTATGTACTTACTTCAATAAAAAATACAACAAAAAATGAATTGGACCTCTTTTGCATGCAATTTAATACGCCAAGTTTGGCAACCACAAGTTCAATCAGTTCGCTTTCGTTACCATGCGGATAAAGTAGCCCGTGGTCCACTTCTTCGCCGGTATGGTTACAAAGATGATATAATACCCAAGGGATTGTTGCCACATCGTGATAATGGTCGTGCTCTTCCAATGCCCACATATAAGCCTAAAGATGCTTGGTGTGAAAAGCGTGCATTATTTGGGCAAAATGATTATATTGATATATTAGGGAATGAAAAACTTCATCCGACTAGAGTTTTGTATTCAGTCCCATCATGGATTCGTGGTATCAAAGGAAATGAGTATCAGGTAAAAATTGTTTAATCTGAGTAGGTAATTGGAATTTATAAATAGTTAACTTAAAATCTCATTTTAGTTACTCTTGAGAAAACGAAAAATATTCCAACACACAGTTGCACCAATAGCACGGCCTACAAAGTGGCGTGATATGAACAAGAGGATTTCATATTTATATCGCTTCTTGAATCGTAAAACAAAAACAGGACTCTCATCCCAATAATAGAATTGTAATATTATTAGTAAATAAAAACAAAATTAGAATTTATACCAAAAGACTTTACATAGTAGTGTTCACTAATAGATACTCGCCGTTGATCTACAGAATGAAATTATCTGATTTCGGATTTTTACGGAGTTGAAAAAGATCGATTCACTGCGAAACTTTGTAGGTATATCGAATTTGTAATAAACACATTCCAATACCGCAAAAATCCGTAATCGAAAAATTCATAATGTAGAACGACTCCCATCAAATTACAGTAACATATCGCCGGCTTCGTAACAATCACGTCGATTATAGAATCCGCGGCAGCGAATCAATGGCGGATTGAAAACTATATAGGTACATATAACAAAAATTTTATATCATAGTTTTTTTGAAATCGCTTTGGATTTTTTTACAAGTCGTTAAAAAGAAATTGTTTTAGAAAGGCTACAAAACTATTCCTTTGTACGATGAATCAAAAAATCCAAATTGCATGTAAATCAATAGAAGTTTTCCAGGATACTTTGATTTGCAGCAATTGTTGATTCGCTCCAGCGGATTCTATAATCGACATTAATAACTCCCATCTGATTTTGTTAGGGAACGAGAAAACTTTCATGTCTGTATTTCTCTAGATCAACATCTCATTTATGCAAAAATTACAAAAAAGAATGGCGTTAGATAGGCTCCATTGTAATCGTCGTAACGATTTAGAATCAAGAATTAAAACCAAAGCACAATCATTCAAATTAAACAATTTTCAAGATTTTATTTGAAATATGTGTTTAGTTATGCAAATTACATTTGAAAAGCCACATATAAATTTTCAAATCTCTTAATTAAAATTCAACAATTTTTTATTCATTAAATTATTTATATTATAATTATATAATATTAATAATATTTTCCTTTTTTTTTTTAATATTATTATAAAACAAAATATAATATATAAATTGAACCTAATTATAAACAAGTGATTATGTTACGTTAATAATAGTAAATTTGTTATAACAAAAATCATTAAATTAAATTATTTAATAAAAAAAATATTGAGTAATTCACGATTTGCATTTTATATAGAAAAATAAAAGTTGAATATTTTTGTTTTTTCATTTTTTATGATTAAATAATTTTTATTTATTTTATATATATAATTTATAATAATAATGTTATATTATATACGTGCATTAGGCATTAGGCGCCGATATTTCTCTATATGCTAATTCAAGAGCTTGTTTTTGCTCAGGCGTTAAAACATTAATACAAGCTTGGAATAATTCTGAATTGCTTTCAATTTGTTTAACAATCGCTAATAACTGTGTCGCTACAGGATGTGATGTTGACATGGCGTCTGTATAAAATGCTTGAGCTATTATTTGTACAATTCTAGGTAAATTTGAGTTATTATTTCCCAATATAATTGGATGATTGGCTTGAATTAATTCACATAAATAGCCGTAAACATTAGGTGCTTCTTCTTCATCTTCAACCACAGGAAGCCAAGAGAACCTGAATAAAATATATATAAAAAAAAATCATTAGCGTGTTCAATTACCTAAATAGATGTAAAATATTTCATACTAACCATAAATTAAGGATTTCTTCAACATTTGTAATTGCGGAACTATTGAATTTGATTATTTTTGTAACAGCAGAAATTGCATTTTCTGTAGGATTAACATTTTCTGGTTCACGACTTTTAGGCGCAGATATTACTTCAACTAGGAATGGGATAGCTTGTGCACACGTATAAGCAAATTGTTCACCACCAAATTGTCCTAGTACTCCACAACCATAAGCAGCCGCTTGCCGAACTTCAGCTTGTTTATCGGTGATATAATGTAATAAAGGCTGAAGAAATTGTTTTTCATATGTAGCACACATTGGGCCGGTGAATTCTGTTAAATAAACAAGAAAATTTCGCATTAATCATTGTTTCACAAGCATTTTTTTATGATGAAATCATATTTTTTTTCAGAAAAGATTAAGCCATGATATGAAAAGTCATCATTTATATAAGACGTATCGGTTTATCATCATTGAAATTATGTCAACATTTATGTATTTTCAGAAAAGTACTCACCTATTAAATCATCGAATATACATAGGCCCCACTGTCGATCTTCCCAGCAGCGTTGTGGATCCAATAATTTCGTGAAATGTGATACAATTTGATCGAAATACATTAAAAATGATGTTGTATGCGTAAGGAACAGAGCATGAATTATATCTGATATTTGTGATAGTATATAAACATCGTTGTCAACTTCTTCGGCCAACTGTTCCTCCACACCATCATCATAGTCCTCCTCTTTGCGTGCCATTATCCTTTTATCTGCACGTTCAAAATGTTCATTCATAAATTTATGAATAATCTTAATAATTTCCTCCATAGCTGATTGGGCTAAACAATTCGGACCCAGCGTCTCAACGCATTTGCTCAATGAATGTAAAAGTTCGGCGGTCACATCAGTTTCTGGTTCTGTTTCAATAGCTTTTAGCAAATCGGGACAAATATATGCCCACATACCATCGACATAACCTTGTCCTTTAATTTTCGCACAATCTAATAAATAAGGCAATGATTCTGCGGCCGCAGTTCGTACCCCGTCATGGAAATAAAATTTCAACATTGGAACCATAAGTCGAACCACCTCTTCCGAATATTCAGCAAATCCTTCTTTCAATTCACGTGCATAACATACAAGCATTTCACAAGCGGACGCTTTATCTTCTAATCCACAAGTTCGAATACCAAAATTTTGTTGTTCGCCCAAATTAACAAATTGCCAATCGACAGCACCTTCAATATCCTGCACTTCTTCATTATCGAGTAGAGCAACCTCTGGCTTCATTGATGCGGTACGCATAACATGTCCCATTACAACAGGTAAATACTGTTCAAATTGTTTTCCTAATATTTTACATATGCGGGCCCATGCCGAAATCAAATAAGCCGTTTGTGGATCATCATCGGGGAAATCACCTTCTGCGTGCGTTTTTAGCAACATGTTCATAACATCGCTAGCATCGGTCATGAATTTTTCAGCTCCCACCGCCAAACCAATTAAACTAACACATTCAATAGTTTTTCCACGTAGTAATTTTAACTCATCGGTAGTCGCATTTTGAATGATATACTTGAGGCATGGCATTAAGCGTTCATAGTATGCAGCAAAATCTTTTTCAGCAGTATCTGCGACCGAAGCAATTGTAGTTACAACCTTGAAAACAAAATTTTATTTGTTTTAGAAGTAGAACTCAAAATATAAATTAAAAATGTTTTTTAAATCTATAATCAGAAAAGATTAAGCCATGAAGTTGTGTGATCAACATTGGTTGACCTTCAGACGTGTTCAGTTTTCATCATTAAATTACATAGTAAAATTTATCAAATTTATTTGATAAAAAAAATGTGTTTGATTATCATTTGTGGAACAAAAAATATAAATTCTTATTCCGCGCTGAGTTCGCGAGTATTTTTCCATTTTAGTTTCTCATGAAATTTGTCGAAGAGAAGTAAAGAATAAGCAATGCGAAAAAAGAGCGAAATAAAAATTCATCATCTCATCACGTATTTTGAACTCTTGCAAATGTAGAAGAGGTAGGTAATGCGTGGATTCAAGAGGTCGGATTTTTACCTTAGATCATTACTTAAAATCATTCAAATCACATTTTTTTTTAGTTATTTTAGTGATTAATTGGTTAAGGATCAGGACGGAAATAAATATCTAGGGTAAAAATGTGCCCCCCTGAGTAAAAATTTCTTGAGAGCGGCTTGAAGCAAATGATGTTCTTAAACGAAAAAGGAAGGAGACTCGCATAGGATTGGCTCGAGGCTGAGCTAATCGACAAAAGCGAGCGGCTTAAAGGTATGGATTGAATAAAAACGTTTTACTTCATTTTCGGAATATCCGGAACGGAAAACTACTGATCCCAAGCAAAAAACAAAAATTGCTATGATTGTGTTGCAAATAGCTAGCACACAAAAAAAAATTGTTTAGTTTCGTGAGATTTATATATAATTGAAGCTAAATTAAAAAACATATTTGGTTTAAAATCTAAAAAACAGGTTTTCGAATTAGAATCATATTTTACTTAGGTTCGTTAGAGCTTTGGAATTTTCTTCAGATTGCAAAAGTGTTTATCGTTAAAGAGTTACGATACAGAAGAGATTTTCACAATTTTGCATTTTTGCTTTACTACGTTATTTTTAACTACATATTAGAACAGGTATATAGACGAAAAACTAAACCCGATCATTTTGTACTATGGTGAATTTAGTTGTTTTGTTCACGTAATTAAATTAATTCAGATTAAGCTGACCTAATTTAACAATAAGAATCAATATTTGGTCTAAATATTTCTGTTACATAATTATTACAAAATCGCCCCCCATTAACAACTCAAAATAAAAATTATCCCACATTTTCTTGTATTGACACAAAATTCCATAACCGGAATTAACCACCACACATTTTAAAAATAAATTTTAAATTAAATATCTAGTCATTATCTAAATATTTCACCATATGTTAACAATTAAAAATAAAAATAAAATTATGACTTACTTGTTCCAAAACTAGTTTCGTTCCCTTCTCGACGAGTTCTTTGAATTTCGTTGTCAAAATTGCCTCCAATTTATTCATGATCGCATCTAAATACCGTGTCAATATAGCTTTTGGACAATCTTCGCTGAAATTTACAAGTGCAGCTGCTGCATGTGCCTGTACACGTGGATTATTAACATCGTCGAGTACACTCAATAATCCGGGTACAACGTGTTCGTGGAATTTTTTTTCGAAAATTGGTGCAAAATCTGTAGACATTTGCCCGATTGCATTACAAGCAGCGAATCGTACACGTGGATGAGGATCTCGTAAAAAATTTAAAACTCCACTCATTATACTGTCCAACAAACCTTCCATTTGTTTATGACATCCTTCACCCGCAGCCGAAATAGCCATTAATGCAGCATGTCGTTGTTTCCAGTCAGGACTCGATAACATAGCAGCAATGTTATCCAATATTTGTGGTAAAATAATTTTACCACCTAATCCGCAAGCCAAACGATCCAAAGCAGATTCAGCTATAACATTATTGTCGTTGTTATCGTCTTCGTTTATTTCATCTGAAATACTCCAAGTTTCATCATCTTCCAAATCGGCCATCATCATTAAAACTAGTGGAATAAGAGCGGTTACATATTTTTCTGCTCGTTTGCGCACCATTGCTGGAGCATTCTCCGATAATGATACCATAACTTCAAGCGCTAAATGCATCCAACTATCTTCGACGTCTTGTGAACTAAACACTTTCATACACATTTCAAAAATAATTTCGATTTGTGGTCGTAAAAATTTGGGACAGCTTTCAGTCAAATCTATTAAAAGTTTAATTAAGACTTGATCGTTTTGTTGCTCAATACTTTCAGCTGTGATCATAATCATTTGTGGCAATAGATCAGAAAAATGTTTCTGGATATTAGATTCTTTTTCGTGGAGTAGTATAAATGATCCAATAGCGCGTACCGCTTGAATTCGAACTTCACCATCAGAACTACGATCCATAGATTTAGATAACATTTGCTTGATTAAATCTAAATATTGGTTTTGTTGATTGCCAAAAATTCCAGGTACCGAAGCAAATATCCGTAAAGCAGATTCTTGAAGCTGTGGATTTGGTGAATTAGCACATTGGAACATGAATGTTAAAAATTCCGGCCACTGATTATTCCCATCATCATCGATTAGGTATCGTGCTACCTCTGATGCAACTTCACATATTTTTCTCCGTAAGCTTGCCGATTCTTGTTGTTGTACAGCATGAATTATTTGTTGTTTCAATTGAGCTTGAGCTTCTGGTGGGAGCTATATATATATATATAAATTTATATACAAATATTTAGTCAATATTCAATGATTCAGCTAAATTAAATGTAAAAACATACCGCCGTATGAAACTCTATGAATTCCGATGAAAATAATCTGCGTAAAACAACGGCAGCCATTTGTCGGGCTTCTTCGGAAACGGAGGCATTGTGAATAGCAGCAAGTAAGTGCGTTACTTTCACGTCAACTGCTAAATTATTGTATGCTTCCTGTAATAAATTAATCACAAATTACAAAAAAAAATTAATAGAACTTCCAGATCACGTATCAGTTGTCAGCCACACCGACAGGTTTTTTGGAGGGAATTTGCGCATTAGGCGCACCCTTCGGTGCGTATCATGTCGATGTGATAGAAAAAAAAAAAAAAAAAACATCGAAATTGTTCGAAAATATAATTTTAGCCAATTAATATTTACAAAAGAAGACGAATGAGTCATATGTATTTAAGGCAAAATGCAAATTAGTGAATAATTAACGAAAAACGCAACGCGAAAAAATGTATGTATAAAACCACATTTTGCCACAATTGAAACACGTTGCTGACACTTAATTTTTAATCTACACATTGAAACCGTAAATAACAAAATTTATTTGGAAAATTTTATATTTTTGAAATGGCAAATTGAAATAGAGAAATTTTACGTACCTCAGCTTGACCCCGGACTTCATTATCGGGAGATAATAGCGAATTTAAGAGCTGTTGAAATTGAACTTGATCAGCGGCCATTATGTCTTGGTGAAAAAAGAATGTACAAATACAAAAATTACTTTCATGAAAATAATTATTTTTGTCTTTTTGCACGGAGGGTTGCCAACGGAATGAATATTTCCTTTTCACAAATTTTAATAATTTTTTGAACGCTTACTAAGAGATGGAGTTTTATCATATCGAGTTACATTATTTTTAATTTATTGTTGATTGATTTTTATTGTAACGTATAGTGTATGTATTTTGAAATCATCTGATTAAATTTATTTGTTGATTAGAAATAAAACTTTTTATTTGTCTCTATTTTAAAAATGAACAATTACTGAATTGAACCGGCTTTTAAAAATATTTGTGCCCACTAAATACTAGCCCTACTTTCTAAATAATAGTTGTGCTCGTCAAAAGATGGACCTGTATTAGATGTCAAAAAACAAGTTTTATTATTTATTTTGTTTACGTTTATTTCATCCACCACAAAAAAAATGAGTCGCGACTATTCCCCAATATACAGTGACGAAGAATTATCGGAAAATGATAAAAAATTAATTGAGCCGATCGCCTCGAATAATGTATGTATATAAAGTAAACAGTTTGGAAAAAATACGGCATTCGCTAGGACTAACACTTTCGATTTTTAAGGGGGATTCAAAGAAGTGTGCACAAATAACTGTCGAAACCACTCCGGGTCGACAGAAGCTGAGAACATGGTTAACAAAAATTTTTCGAGTTGCAATGACCGATGGCCGTGTATTAATTGGTGAATTTTTATGCACTGATGCTGATGCAAATGTTATATTGGGAATGTGCAGTGAATACACACAGAATAATCAAAAATTAGAAAATGAACGATTTCTTGGTTCTGTTATGGTTCCCGGACGCCATATAGTTTCAATGGAGGTAGATTTGTGCGGCCACAAGAACTCAACTGTCTATCCAGTCGCGAAGGCGTAAATAAGTTCAATTCTGACATTTCATTTGTGCTTCTACACGTTAATTTTTAGCAGTAATAAATTATAATGTTTATAAAACTTATCCTAAAAATAAATTAATTTATTTTATAATTAATGTCAGTCTTCTATTTTTAATGAGAATGTGTAAAAAAAAATTCAGAGGGTGCATGATGACAAGATTTTCCCCGAGTATAAAATATAAATTTTAAATTTAGAAGAATTTCTTTTTGTATTTCATTGAAATAATAACCTTATTATTGTTATATAAATAGAAAATTAATGTTTTCCTTTCGTTATTTACACATAAACCTATTTAATTGTCTAAATTCTTTTCAATTTTGTTTATACATTTATATTAAATATGAAACAAACAAAATAAAAAATTAGCTTGGCGGAGGATTTTCTTCGCCCTCAGTCTTTGGAATTGGGTCATATCCACCATCCATTTTCTTCTTGAATTGTGCAAAAGTCCTTTTACGATCGAAATGCTTTACCCATTGACCGGGACAAGAAGATTCAAAATCTTTTCGTAGTTTTAGACATGCTTGCGGTACCTCCTCTCCACTTGTTGAACTATGTCGGGGTGCATATTTCTCAAGACATTCCCAAAACATGTCACGCGTAGCCCAACATTTCTCTCGTTTTTCTTTTGACGGAAAACTTGAAGGCATTTTTTAAAATTCTAGAAAATTAAATTTGTATTAATTTATAAAAAAAAAAGTTGAATAGAATAGTTGACTTACACGAAACTAAAGCTGTATATTTAATAAGATTTTTTTTGGGATAATTTTTGTTTATATTTAGATTAAAATAGAAATAAAAAGAGAATTTATAACCTTAAAATGTATTTGGAACTTGGAAATTTTGCAATTTATTTAACTCATACTGACATTTATTGCAAATTTTTGACAGGTCGTTTGTTTTTTAACCGGTTCAAGAACCGTAGCTTAAATGCGATTAGTGACACCTGCACAAAAATTAAAATACTACAATTTATATTTTTGAATGAAGAATTGGTTTGGTTTGGTTCTTGGATTTATTGGAAATTTTCTGTTGGAAATAACGTTCGGAAATTTGTATTGTGACGGTGACACCTAGTGTGTAATAGAATAAGTAAAATTAATAGCTCAATGTCTAACTGTGCTAAAATGGAATTTTCCATGATAAAAATTGTTCTAAATGTTTCTACGCTATTCTAACTGGAAAAGTCATGAACTTTCTAGAAGTTTGGTTTCTGTATATAAAAAGGCGAACGAGATCGAATTGGATTAGCAATATTTATTTATTTATTTTATTCCGTTTTTATTACAACATGACAACTAGGTCATTTTACGTAATTACACTGTAATTACGCTGTATAAACAGCAACAAATCCACTTAATCTACATTAGTTTGTACCACAGATCAGTAAATAAAGAAAAATTAAAAAAAATATGAAGAGATAAAAATAAAAAACTAAAACTAAAACTAAAACTAAGTCTTCAGATTTATAACTAAAGTGCTTTACCCATTGGAAAACGAAAAGAAAAATCGGATTTAGTTTTTTCGATATAATTCCAAAATTATTGCTTTGTTTTCGCTAAAATCTTCTCGTTTTTGATCGAGTGTACCATACAATACTATTTTCAATTTAAAAAATTTAAAAACATTTTTAATTGGCTGAGAAAATGAAAATTTAATTTTTTCGGTTCTAAACAATTTTTTTCGGACGAAAAAAATTAAATTTTCATTTTCTCAGCTAATTAAATTTTTTTTTTAATTTTTTAACTGAAAATAGTATTGTATGGTACACTCGGTCAAAAACGAGAAGTTTTTAGCGAAAACAAAGCAATTATTTTGGAATTATATCGAAAAAACTAAATCCGATTTTTCTTTTCGTTTTTCAATGGGTAAGGCACGTAATTATAAATAACTGTAACCAATAATTACATACAGCTATAGATTATTAAGATAATTCACGCATTCCACCCTAAACGTGTCCAAACGTGTCAAACATTTAATATGTGTTGGAATAGTATTCCATAGCCTAGCACCTCTCCTTATAAATGACCCTTTCATATAATTGGTGCGAGTGTTTGGCAATATTATGTTTTGTGTCCGTAATGACTGAGCAAATACAAGCTTATGATATAGATATTGAGGCTGACGAGTTGTAATAATTTTGTACATTAAAACTAGAATTCTAAGATCAAAATAATTCTCCAAAGAGCATCCAAAAATCTTATTATAGTAAGGTGTCAATCGATCCCTGCGTTTCAATCCAAAAATGTATCTTAGGCATGAATTATACACTCTTTTAATTTTGGTAAATAAGCAAAAACTTAATTCGGAAAACACCACATCACAATAAAACAGATTACTAAGAATTAAAGATCTAGCTAACAGCATCCTGACCTTGATTGGAGTAAATGCAGAGTTACGCCAAAGCATTCGCAGCCCATTGAACATTTTCTGCATAATAGAATTCACATGCACATTCCAATCCAAGTGTTTATCCAAGGTCACACCCAAATTCCTTACTGATTCACTATAAGGTATATTGTCATTACCAACTCTAACAGAAGTTAAGTCCACGTCATAAGTAAAAGGATTACGCTTCTGGGAAAACATAATCACCTGGGACTTTTTCAAATTTAATAACAATTGATTCTCCGCCGACCACTCAATAATATTATTAATATCCCTGTTCATATATGCAATTACTTCATTAGTAGCTACCATTCTATCACAATTATCAATCTCAATTTCCCTAAAAATTTGGAGATCATCCGCAAACAAATGATAGTGAGAGTGTCGAATAGAACTTCCAATATCGTTTATATACATTGCAAATATTAAGGGCCCCATAATAGATCCCTGGGGGACACCAGGAGGCAGAGGCAAATAACTAGATTTAACTCCATTAACTTCAACAAATTGAAAGCGATCAGTTAAATAAGATAACATTAATTCCGACGCATTAGATGAAAAACTGAAGCAGTTTCTCAAATTATAACAAAATTTAACGAATGATATACAGTTAAAAGCTTTACTGAAATCAAGTAGACATAGCAGGACATAATTGCCCCTGTCCAAGCAGCTCCTAACAAATTCCATCAAATCTACTAACACCGTTGCAGTACTATGTCTTTCCCTAAACCCTGACTGCTGAGAAGATAATAAGTTACTTGTATTAAGGTATTGTTTAATCTGGTCGGAAATAATTCTTTCGAACACTTTTGAAAGAACTGAGAGTTGAGCAATAGGTCTCACATCAGACACTAATGCAGGCTCCTTAACTTTAGATAGCCCAATAACTCTACTAACTTTCCACACTTTAGGATAATATTTATGTTCCACAATACTATTAAACAAATGCGTTAAATGAGGTAAAATCACAGGAGCTATAATTTTTAAAAATCTTAGCGGCAAATTGTCAGCACCCATTGCATTAGACGTTAGAGAGCCTATTGCTTTAAGAACATCGTCATCAGACATAATATTAAAATTGAAGCAATTAGAGTTATTAAAAGAGGTCCCAGTCTCCGAATGCTGCACCAGATTCATTATTGGCACTTTAACAAACTCCTCATTAAGCTCATAAGGAGAAAATTTAGAAACAACCTCAGCTGAATCCTTGGTTTTAAACCCATATTTGTCCAAATTCCTCCACAATAATTTAGTGCCAAGTTTGGGATCCAACTTATCACGCAAAAACTTTCTCTTAGCCGATCTCACCATCTTATTAAGTTCTTTTTCATAACATTTGTAGGTTCGTTTGTCTTCCTCACAACGAGATCGTTTCCATACATTTTTTGCCATATCAACAAGTTGTTTTTTATTTTTAATAGCATAGCTGAACCATGGGATAGGCTTGATTTTTTTCCTAATCATTTTAAAGGGAGCATACTGATGCAGCCATGTCGAGATTTTATCATATAAAAACTCAAACTTCCCATCAATTGTATCAAATCTACTCAATTCAGTCCAATCAACATTAAGTATATCACAATGAAGGCTGGGAACATCCATATTATCATAGTTGCGCACAAACTTAATCTCATCATTGAGTTGAACCGGTATGTTAAAGTCAATTGATATAAGATCATGATCAGTGAAGGATGACTGATGAAAATTAGATGTTTCAAATTGGGTGTTAGAAACAATGTAATCCTGAAGTCTTTCAGTAGTATCACAAACTCTTGTTGGTTGAGTTTGCGTTGTATGCAAATTAAGTGAATCAAAGATATTTCTTAATTCACGGCTTTCAACCCTGTCTAAAAATCAATATTAAGGTCACCCACCAAAATAACCATATCAAAATCCACAACTAAACTAGACAACAGCTCACTCAATTCATTAAGAGGAAGGTCCCGAACATGCATATAAGCAACACAAACAACTATATTTAAAGAATTAATACTAAATTCAATTGTTAGATACTCTAAAGTCTCAGAAGAACCCTTTGAATGTATCTTCACATGATAATATTTAAAAAAGTCATTACGTACATAGAACGCAACTCCACCACCTCTTCTTCCCATTCTATCATTCCTGAGCAACTTATACCCATCTATTTCAACACTTTTAAAAGTATGCGATGATTTAAGATTTGATTCAGACACTCCAATAATGTGATGGGAAATGTGCTTAAATTCCATTCTCAATTTATCAATATTCGCCGAAACACTACGCGCATTAATATGAGATACTTTCAAGCAATTTATCGCTAACGGGGAAATGCTATTTAAACTATTAAAAAAGCTCATAATCATAACCACAATGACAAGCCAGGATACAATGCATGAAAAACAATAGGCAAAGAAAAGAGGAAAAAATATATAAGATAAACTATAAAATCTGAAGACTGTAAAACTATCAACTACTACATTTAAGATTAACTTAAGATCTAAATTCAAAAGTTTACAATACATATTTAATAACTAAACTGAATAAGGCTAAGAACAAAATTTATGCTAATCATGCAACTAATCATGCACTAAATGTACTTAAAGATAAGGCTATAAGAACAAAATATATAAACTAATCATGCACATACTATACAAGATATGTATTAACCAACAACTAAATGTCTAAATGTTAAATGTTCAAGTGAATCAACTGACTCAACTGAATCAACCATCTAAACCATTATTTTTTAAATTGAGCCAATTCTTCTACAGATCGCACAATTTTCGGTCTATCATTAGCTACCGCAATAATAGCTACCATACCTCTTCTTATAACCACATTTGATACCATTCCCGCTGTTTTGATCAACTTCGCTTTAACTAGAATGTCCTTGGCTTCGTTAGACAGATATTCATTGATGTATATCCTCGATTTTGGAAATTTGTCATCAATACATGTTATCCATAATGGATGGTTTATCCTTTAAGTACTTAAGATAAGTAGCCATAAAATGATTCCTCTTCAACTGCTTGAAGAAGCTAACCTTTATAACTGACGGACCTCCACCATTCTTTCTATGTATCCTACAAACATCATTAATATCGTCAGCATTAAAGTTATGTACACCCATCTCAACAGCAATATTTGTCAAAAATAGGTGATCATAAATGTTGACCGTATCTGGAATACTGTAAAGCATCAACACCCTTTGATTTTTCCACTCATCCCGCCTTTTATAAAGCTCAAATTGCTTCTCAAGAAAAACAATCCTTTCCACCAATTTCGATGTTTCAGATGACAAACTCGCCTTCACATCAGCTATGGCATTATCACAGTAACTAGTAATTTTCGGCCACATCGCATTCAATTGCTTTGATACCCAATCCTCAATATCATCCTTATTCCCTAGTTTATCCTTCATAGCCTCAGCATCTTTAGCTTTGATCAAGCCAGCCAGAACTCTAGTGAGGTTACTGTCCGCAATGCAACGTGGACAAAACTATTTAGCTTTTGATTTAATATGTTCAAATTCCACATCCGTTTTGACATCGACACATTCCGAATGGAACCACTTCAAACAGCCATTACAATTCAGCCAATTTTGCTTATGCATAGAAGACTTAGGCTCAACTTCTTTTTTGTTACAAATTGCACATTTCTCGCCCATAGTTAATTGAGGTTATGTTATTTTATTGTAAGTATTAAAATTAAAATTTTAGATAAATCCACCTTTACTTATAGATTAATTAATTAGCAATTATAAGCTTCCACAACTTTAAGCAGCCTTATACCAGTTTAAAACAAAAAATGTATTAAAACATTAAATTTAATAATTAAATACGGACCAAATAAAATTTGTACATGTACAACCAATGTCAAACACAATTCAATACCATCTAAATACCAATATTTGGTAAGCGATAGTGTAAAGATTAAAAGGAATTAAAAAGTGATTTAAAAAGTGTTTTAGTGTAAAATAAAAAGTAAAAGTGATCAGTAAAATTTGAGAATAATTTATATAAAGTGATTTTGTGAATTTTTATTGATAAACTGTGTTTTAATAAATTTTGTGTGACAGTGATACGAACCTTAATTAAAAAAGTTATATTTCACGATACAACATTTCAATTTGTCAGTCACTTTTCTACGCCTAAATTTAAATTTTAGGTGGTTTATTGGTAAATTAAATTTAATTAATGTTGTTGATAAATTGTTATTTGGAACAAAGATGTGAAGCACAAATGGCCCTTGTGGTAAAGCCAGCGGCGGGGCTCGGAGGTATTAAAAGAAGAGTTCAGGGTTAAAAGAGTAGGCGTGGATTATCATTGTTATAGTTAATCGATCGGAGTGAATAAATAAAAATCACAATAATCTATGTTATAACGTTGTCGAAGAATTGAAAAATCGTAATTAGTACAGAATACAACAGTGACGACGAGAAAACTAGAACCCACGCGAATAAAAAAAAATTATTTAACCTTACATAACCGTTGGAAAGGCTAGTTGAAAGTTTGTTGCAACAAATGCAATTGAATAACCAGCAACATGAGGCTGAGTCCCAGCGAAAATTGGAACTCATGAAACAATTGTTGGAGCGTCTCGTAAACCAGCAGCAAGACCCGCAGATGCCTGAAATGCAAGGATACTTAATAATTAAAGGTTTGTCCGATCGCATGGAGAAATTCGTACACAATGCAGAAGAAAATGCAACATTTGAGTGGTGTTATGTCTGCCACGAATCGCCTTTTCCGAAGATACGGCATCTGACGGGAAGGGCGAAGGGTGGGTTGTTGCTACAAAAACTCGAGTCGCAAGATTGCCAAAAGTTTTCCAACACTATTTTGTAGCATAAACCAATGTAGATTACATTGGAATTTGCCATCAAAAAGCTAGAGCGCATTTATGGGCGGAGAGAATCGCTTTTTTTGCTACGATACAAATGTCTAAAGATCACAAAAAGCGAGTGGGAAGAATGCAACACGTTTGCTGTTCGTGTCAACTTGATGTGTGATGTGTGATTTCAAGATTCTACTGTTCGTACAGAGCCTCGACAAACCGCAGGATTCGATCACACTGGAAAATCTACTGTTAAAGCTAGATGCCTAATACACAGAAACACAGGCAGCCACAGGGCAAAAGTTGCCAGAAGCTGGTGAACATCGCTGATCATCTCAGCAACCTCATAAATAACAAGGGCACGGTCGTTCATCACGATGTGCTCAAGTCGGAAGTGCTGGAGCTCCATAGGAAGGCACAATGGAACAAGGGCAAACAGCAGAACCTAAGGCGTCCAACGTCTATCCTTCTGCACACATGGACCAGACGGAGTTTTGCAATCCAGTCAGGATCACAGCTAGAGTTAAACTGCAGCTCAACACGGGGTCAGACTGAACAATCATTCCGTGAATGAACTGGGAAGATTTGGGTATGCGTGACTTGACCCATTGCAAAGAACGTGTAAGCGGCGCATCTGGCGATCGGCTGTATATAAGAGATAGTTTCCAGGCAAACCTGAAATTATACGACCGACATACCATCGGATAGGTCTACCTTGTAAACTCAGATTTGAATGTTTTTGGAAGCGATTGGATGGAGCTGCTGAAGCTTTTCACCCTGAGGGTACAATATCTTTTGGCAAAAGGGCTCGAACCAAAGTTTCTGTCTGTGTTTGCGGATAAGCTTAACAAGATTAAAGCGTTACTTAAGCTGAAACCGTAGGCCAAGCCGACCTTCTGTCGCCCAGTACCTTAGGCAGCTGCAGAAGCAATACAAGACGAATTACAAAGGTTGCGATTCTTAGGAGTTATTCAGCCGATTGATTATGCCAACTCAACAGTGCCTATTGTGGCTGTCAGAAAGAAAAACGGAGGTATTCGCATGACAGCCAACTACTCGACAGTGCTCAATGCCGCGCTTGAGCCGAACTAGTACCCAGTGCCCACAGCTGTTGACATTCTTAATTGCATTGTTTAATTGCACTATGTCTTCAGTAACAGTGACCTATCGGATGCCTTCCTCCAGTTGGAGATCGATGAAAATGCCAAAAAGCTCATGTTGATCAATATGCACGTCGGACGTTTTCAAGTCAATCTCTTGCTCTTCCGCTGTGAAAACAGTACCCGGCATTTTCCAACAGCTGGTGGATATGATGCTAGGGGAATTCCCACAGTTGTAGCATATCTCGATGTTATGATTGTGGTGATCGATTTCGCATTTCCATCGGATGTGTACGATCGATTTCGCATTTCCATGCAATAACGCATTTTGGTATTATGAAACACCTTTTTCGCTCTTAATCCGATCTTAGTCGAACGTCATATTATAAAATAAAAAGGCGAATATTTGCGATAAAATAGTCGGATATCGCATTTGTATGTGATACCACTGATACATATACATTACAACTCCCCTCAATTATTGGGCGAGAATGAATAACTGGTTCATCACACAACTCATTATCAAATCCATAAAACGGATCATTCGATTCATTAAATGAATTTTCGCGGAAACTATTCTCTCGCTCGATCGTATCCGAAACTGAGTTACTATTTTTATTTCCAAAATTATTTTTAATTACTTTGTCATTATTATTAAACAAATGTTTACTTCTTACATCCTCACGACTACCAATGCCGCTCGGCTCACCAATCAATGCATCAGAATTTTGAACGGATATTGTACTTCCATTATTACGAAGTATTTGATTTAGATGACATTTGACTTTCTTACCATTTTCAAGCTCGCACAAATATGTCCTAGAACCCAAAACTTTAAAAACCCTAGCCGGCATCCATCCTTTTTCGTTTGGATTTCTGTAATCTCTAACCACTACACTCTCCATGACCTTGAATCTAGCTGTGCGCCTCCGACTAGCTTCAGTATTATCACAACTTGATGTACTTAATGGGTTAATCAAATAGAATCTTGTCTTAATGTTCCTACCAAACATTATGAAAGCAGGCGACTCGCCAGTTGAAAAATGCTTTGAGACACGATAGTCAAATAAATATCGCTGAACTACCATACCCAAATTTTGAGACTCGTTATGCGAAATTGCATAATCTAAAGCTGTTGTCAATCCTTTTTTAAAACTTTTTACCGCATTCTCCGCAGCACCATTCGATGCATGATGCCCCGGTGGAACTGGGATGAATTTTATTCCGTTTAACTCAACGAAATCCCTAAAAAGCTTAGATGTAAACTGAGTTCCACAATCAGAAACTATAACATCGGGTAAGCCAAAACGCACAAAAACCTCCCGCAACTTTGCTACCGTAAACTCCGCAGTAATGACCTTTGTTTGGAAAACTTCTATCCATTTGGAAAAAGAATCAGTAACTAAAAAATAATAATTATTATCCTTGGAACCCGCGAAGTCGACATGAATTCTTGACCAAACCTTTCCCGTATTTTTTCAAGGTTTAAGTGTGCTCTTAGCAGGATCGGGTCTGACGAACAAACATGATTGACAACCTTTAATCAGATTTTCCAAATCCGCGTCTATCCCTGGCCACCACATATACGAACGCGCAATCGATTTGCTCTTCACTATACATATAGGTGTTAGGAATTACAATCCTATGACCCCACATCAATATCTCAGATTCCTGTATTAATTCGTCTTTCCTCATGAAAAATGGTTTAAACTCAACACTCGTCAAATCTTCGAAACTATTCGCCTTAACAGCTTGCAGAACTTTACACAAAATTACATCCTTAGCAGTTTCCTCCGCAATCAGATTTTGATCGACTTTAATACCCCTATTATACTTACTTTTGTAGGCACATGTAGACGTGAAAACCCATCCGCGACATTGTCCCTAACTTTGACATATTGCATCTGGTATCTGAATATGCTGATAAATGTATAGCTCAAAGCTGAATTCTGCTGGCTGTCATCCTCGGATATCCCGACATTTCACCAGACAATCCTAAGAAAGGCTTATGATCAGTCCTTATAATGAAAGTGTTACCAATTAAATACTGGTAAAATTTAGATGTTGAAAATACTATTGCTAATGCTTCCTTTTCAATCACACTATAATTCATTTCCGCCTTTGAAAGCGTCCGACTGCAAAATGCCACTGGTTTCTCGTCACAATTTGGTAATCTATGTGAAATTACGCCTGAAATTCCATAGCTTGATGCATCAGTATTCAAAATTATTGGTTACTGAGCATTAAAATGAACCAAAGTAACTTCGTTCGTAATCTCCCTTCTGATATTCTCAAAAGAAGTTTGACACTCCAAATTCCAATCAAAATGGACTTTTTATCAATGTTTTTGTTGAATGTTAATTAATTCATGTAATTTCTAATATGATACCGGTGGTTAGACCATTTTAATTGTGTTTCGATTAACACGAGAAGTATATTAGTATTTACGAACAGTAATTCAACGAAACTGACTAATAGACATAATTCTATTTATTTAATTAAATGAGTTTAATATGTTTCGAAGATTGTAAGAGAATCCAATCCAGTTTCGAAATGATGAGCTTATGATTATGAAAAAATCAATCTTCTCATCAGACCGCGGCGACTGGACTGATTATACCACAATTTATATTCTATATATACAGAATGTGCTGTGATTTAAGTCGCTAGTACTATTTTAATTCGCTAGTACTTAAATCACAGCACATTCTGTATATATAGAATGTAAATTGTGGTATAATCAGTCCTGTCGCCGCGGCCTGATGAGAAGATTGATTTTTTCATAATCATAAGCTCATCATTTCGAAACTGGATTTGATTCTCTTACAATCTTCGAAACATATTAAACTCAAAATGGACGTTCTTTCCTAGGAGCCTATAAATTGAAGACATCTTTTGAGACAAATTGGGTATTGTTGTGATCCTGGAGATAGTTCTATTCGGATTAATGATACACCAAGGATTACTGACAGTATATATGTACTTTATTTTTAGTTTGTGTGTAGCTTGTCGTGGTGAAAATCCTTCTGCTGTTTTTTCCATATGACATCTGCCAGGCTCCCGGCTTGCTAGGATAAGGTCGTTCAGACTGTCATCGTAACAGGTATAAACTTTGAATAATAATTCACTTAATCACAAAAAACTCCGGTTTTTGTGATATTCGTCGGCCTTGGAAAATGAGCTATTGCCTCCATACGCTCCCCTGACTTCGATAAACCGTTCTTTGAAACCGTGTGACCAAGATATTTAATCTCGTCTTGAAAAAACTGACATTTATCCCTTCGTAATTTTAACCCGGCCTCCGAAAGTCGTTGAAAAACTAAACCTAAATTGGTTAGATGTTCTTCAGTGGTTCTGCTCGTGACTACTATGTCGTCCAAAAAATTGACGACCCCTGGTATACCCAAAAGCAATTTTTCCATTTCATGCTGGAATATACCTGTTGCCGGTTTGATGCCAAACGGCAATCTATTTACTGCAAACACACCCTTTTGAGTACTCCATGCGACCAGTTTACTTGATTCTTCGTCAAGTTCAAACTGATTGTCGGCTGATTCCATGTCCAATTTTGAAAAATGAACTCCCCCTTGCAGTTGGTTAAATACCTCTTCTACCCGGGGTAAAGGATGTTTATTATCAACGATAAATTTGTTGAGCATTACCTTATAATCGGCACACAGTCGAATACCTCCATCCGACTTAAGGACCGGAACCAATGGAGTACCCCAATCACTTGTTGGAACAGGTCTTATTACCCCATTTCTCTGTAAACGTTCCAACTCCTCCTCGACATGTTCTCTGAACGCATATGGAACCTGTCTACGCTTACAAAAAATTGGCTTGCTACCCACACCTAACTCTATAATTGAATCAAGCTATGTTTGAATTTACCCAGTTCCCCGTTGAACAAATCCTAATGCCTTTTGAGCATATCGTCTAAAATTACCGATTTATCTCGAACATCAATTTTACCTATTTGGGCGAAAACGATTTTGAACTTGGCAAGAAAATCTCATCCCATTATTGGTGGACCCTCAGAATTATCGACCACTAGCATTGGAAGTTTCGCTATAATATTTCCATATTTAACTGTAGGACTAAATGAACCGCGTACATTGATTTCGTGACCCGAGTAAGCATTCAACCTGACATTCGAACAAATTATTTGGAATTATAGAAACTTCCGCTCCACTATCTAATAAAAATTTAATAACTTATTCATCAATTTGCACTTTTATGAAGATAGAGTTTCCGTTAATAGAATCCTTGATGTTAAATAGCTGTTCCGATAAATAAAAAATTGATTCGATATTTTCGCACGTTACATTTTTGGAACTATCCCCCTGTACTGAGGCGCCATCATTAACACCAAAAAAGCCATCAACGCTACCTTCATTCACAATAATGTTATGTAAATTACTCAAATCATTTTTCTTAATACTATTATCTACAAAATAAATTTTTTTTTTCTTACAAATAGTTTTAATGTGTCCCTGTTGACCGCATGTATGACAAATTGCCTTCCCGTACTTGCATGATGAGCTTTCATGGTTAGTGTAACCACAATGTACACACTTAATTTTCTTAACATCGTTGACATGTGGTGATTTCTGAGGTATTTTATCATTTTGCACTGACGATTTTGGTGGCTTACTGTTGATTACCTTATTCTTTACCACATGGACGTCTTGTTTCTGCAACTTATATTTGCATGCCAATTCTGTTGCTTTGCTAAGATTCAATTTGCTATGATCTTCCTCGCACAACCTATCGAAGACTCGACCGCTTTGATGGTAAATGAATTTGTCCAACAAAATAGCTTCTAAATTGTTTCCAAATTCACAGTTGTTCACAAGACGCTTCAACTTTGCCATAAACTCATTTAAGCTTTCCCCTTCTGATTTAGAAGTTCCGTAAAATATTTTGCGCTCCTTGTATAGTACAATCGGTTGAGTGTAAAAGCCTTTTAATAAATCGCACAACTCTTTGTAACTTTTATTCGACGGAGCACCTGATATCGATAAATCTCGCACCAGTTTATACGCTGTAGCTCCGATACACTGTAGTAAATGATTTTTTTTTCTACATCGTCCACTATCTTGTAGACCGAAAAAAATTTTTCCAAGCATTCTAAATATAGTATACACTCATCTCCTTCTGGGTGAAATTCCCCAACAGATGCAAATGGAAGTTTTTCCATGCTGATGACTTTGAGGTTATATTCCTCCGCACCAAACAAAAAAAAATTTACTATACGTTTCACTTGCTGCTTATTTATTTATAAAATTCTCACAAATTATCCTCGTCGCCACTGTGAGATATATGCATTGCATTTGCATATACCATATGTCTTTTATTTATAGGTGTGGAAAGATTATAAATACCACATTAAATGCAAATAAGGACAAAATAAGAAATCCATCACAGAAACAGAACCTATAAATTTTCAAATCGTGATTAACAAATGGCCGAGTTACTCGACTTAGAAGCAGACGTGGGTGGATTTCTGCCAAAACTTTTGGAGCCCCACAAGAAGAACCAACTAATCAAACCGAACCTGGAGCAAGCAGAACACCAACAAGTGATAGTCTTACACACGCTATGAGGAAGAAATGTGGTTGATACTAGAAAATGATGTTCATGTTAACAGTGACTTTCAAGCCTATTCCATTCAAGGTGATAATGACGTTCAAGACAACGACATCCTTGTTGATAATGATGTTCAAAATTTACCACCAAGACGTACCAAAAAACGTACAAATTTAAATTTGTTGCAAACACAAGTGGATTCCCAACTTTAATTTCACGAAAAAACCTTAAAATTTTATGACCACATCTATAAAGCTACAAAAAGACACATTAAGAGTTTTAAAAGAAATTAGGAGATTAAAAGAAGAAAAAAAAATTAAATTATTTAAAGGAAAATGTCAAAATGGACATAAAGATAAAGCTGAAGTATTAGAACTTCAAAGACAGTGCCTTGATACACAAAAAACATCTTTCTATGGTGATTCTACACATGGAATGAACTTCATTATATTTTGCATATTTTGCTTCGGTAGTAGCTTCCACGTCAAATTTATAAGGTGTCATTAGCCATGGCTCTAGTGGATAACCACTGTCACCTATAAGCATCAAAAATTAATTTATATTGTTATGTTAAATATACCTAATAGCTAAGAAAATTTATCTCCATCTTTATTTCTATTTTCTAAGAATTGCTGTTCACGACTTATCGACCACACAGCTGAATAATGAGAACATCCTCTACATAAATATGAAAATGTTCAATTTGAAGAAAAAATTGTATCGTATTGCACTATGATAACCTTTCCTATTATAAAAATGATGTTCATTTTTCGTAGGCCGAATGATATTTACATATATGGATCCCATCGATGCAGCCTATGATACCAGGAAAACATTTATTTTGTTCCTCTTCGGTCTGGCGAAATTGTATAAATGAAACGCAGAACGACTCCAAAATATTTAAAACATCCGACATAACTATGGAAACGGTGGCTTGCGCCATTTCTACAAAATAATCTTGACCAACTGATTCCTGATAAGAGCCCTCTGCTCAAAAACGTACAGTTGCAGCTAACTTTAAAATTGGTGGAATCGCATTTTTGTTTTTGGTTGGTTTAAATTTTGGAGGAGTCATGTCCAACAAATATTTAAATGACTCTTTAAGGCCCATTACACGGTAAATATTAGTGTCATTACCATAATGTCACTACCTGCGTCATTACTCCCTTCAATAATTTCTAGCATTACACGATCATTCCTACACATCAGTATTATCATCATTACTGCGTATTTGTCAGTTGTCAGTTCTAGAAAATAAAGTGAATAAGTAATAAATTAAAATGAAATTAAATTAAAAGTACACAATTGAGTCTCAGAAAAAAGCTTGTATTGCAATAATTTTGGCTTTATCCATAAAAAAAATGTTCGGCGCTCACGCTGGATGAAGGAATGGCTAAAAAAACGTAACAACTATTCACATGTTGTGCTCTTAAAAGAAATTGGTGCAACTGAAGCAGCCGATTTTAAGAATTATTTTCGAATGTGCGACAGAACATTTGAACAATTGCTGCGAATGGTTAAACCGTTCATTGTAAGGCAGAATATAAATATGAGGGAGAGCATTCCGGCGAATGAAAGGTTCGCATTAACGCTTAGGCATTTAGCGATAGGGAGGAATTTTGATGATCTAAAATTCTCCGCTGTCATGTCACCTGCTTCAACAAGCAACGCTATTATTGAAACATGTGAGGTGCTCAAATACGTTTTGCGAGATTATATAAAAGTAAGTGCTGGTTTGTAAGAATAGAAATACTTATTATTATATTTTAAATTTGTTTTTTATTTTCAGTTTCCCACAACTTCTGATGAATGGGCTGAAATTGCCGATGGTTTTGCCAAATTACGTCAATTTTATAATACCTTAGGGTCAATCGACGGCAATCACATTGCCATTAAAAGCCTTCCAATTCGGGTTCATTATACTACAATTACAAAGGTTTTTATAACATGTAACGGATATATAGTGTACTGCACATACTGGTAGCGGGATAGCGATTAGGGAAATATGGGGTTCAATTTTAGCTGCCATAAATTAACAATCCGTCCAAAAAAAAATTGATGTACTCAAAAAAATATGTAAATCACCGATTATATAACGAAATGACATCTCTAGGTCTATACTGAACAACTTCAAGTCATACCTCCTTGAAGTTTGGCACCTCACCATAACGGAAAATTTACCACATCATTTTAAATGAAATAACTACCTGAACTCATTTGATGTTGCTAATAACACATTTAATCATATTTTATTAGATAACTTTTGCTTGTGTATGTATATGGTATATAAAAAAAAAATATAAGAAAACTAAAGATTAAGAAAATTTGTACATCTAAAAAAAATTACGGGTAAATCATTTATCTCCCGACCGCGATATTTATAATGAGACTAGCTGACCCGGCGAACTTCGTCCCGCCTCAAATTACTTCGTTTCGAGTAAATACTTTTGTCCTTCACGAAAATTAATTTTGATGATAGAAAAAATCAAACAACTCAACTCTATTCTCAATAGATGATTGAGTTGAGTGGACATTCCATTCCATTTTCATCGAATTCAACACTAATGTATTGAAAAGTGAATGAAATGTCGATTCAAACTCAGGCGTCTTTCGAAAATTGAGCTTTGTTTTGGATTTTTTCTCTCATTGTGGAAATGAATTGGAGTCAGTTGGAATTCAAAAGAATTCAATGTATTTTATTCGAGTGGAATTAAATCGAATACAGACGCAAATCAATACAATGCATTGTGGTAAACAATATTTCTCGTTCTGTTCTCCGGCGCATAAATGAACAACGATTATGGTTTGCCAACTTTCGAACACGCGACGTACAACTGACCATGAGAAAAACACGGAAATTCTAGATTTATTCCGCACACTTCCAACGATTGACCTTGCGATTTGTTAATCGTCATAGCAAACGCCAAATGAACGGGGAACTGAATGCGCTTGAAGTCGAACGGTGTGTCAGTTGGAATCATAGGAATTCTCGGAATTAGAACATCTTCTCGTCGCTTGAATCACGTTGTTCATCAGTTTCTTCACACTCAATCGCGTTCCGTTACACAATTTCGGATGGTTCAGATTGCGCAGCATGATTATTACAGATCCAACCTTGAGCATCAAGTTATGCGGTGGTATTCCTGGCAAATCAAGCGCATTCAAAAACTCACACACGTGTGGTGATGTCGTGACGATCGCTGGTAGTTTGTCCTGGCAGTAGATTACAGGTAATTTCAGGCCATTTCGGATTGCAAGTGAACGTGATGAACAAATCTGGCCGCCCGTAATGCCGCACATACGTCATAGCATTCTGCGCATATTCATGCATATGCCGTGGGCTGCCAACATATGTCGCTGGGAGAATAGTCAATTGACCGACGTTATTTGCATCTCCATCCGAAACGATGGCATCGCGCAGATGAATGTACTGCTCGGAACGTAGTTTAGATTGATTGAAGCGGATGACATTTAAACGTTCCGTTTCGATCTTAACATACATATCGACGCAATACTGTTGGAACAATCGACGATATCTCAAAAGATGATTGTCCACGCCTTGTCGCATCATCAACCGATAGATATAAAAATGCATGGAACTGACCTTCTTATTCGTTTCTTCACCTGCAACATGAATATCTTATATGTATAGCAATGCAAGTACAATCGACAGCTCAATAACTAACCGGTCAGCGGATTGACCATCTTTATCTGGAAGTGGTAGCCATCCTCTCCATGACAAAACATCAATGGATATTGAAGTGCATCATATGATCGATGTGTTTCGTATACGCGCTGTACTTGTCCGTCATCACGCCGCTAAATCACAATATCACGCGATTCCACATTTTCGCCAACAATCACAACTGCGACTTCGTCGATAGTGGGAGCATTGTACTGACGTACATGGCTTCCGGTTGGTCTTTTGTCTGCTCTGATGATTATTTTGTGATTATCGGAAGTCATTGTCTCCAAAGCAGTTTTAAATAAACGAACCAGCGCATTGTGTCCATGCAGAAGACATTGAAGTTCTTCGATTATCTCTCGTTTTGACGCATTGAAAAGCGCAAGACGATAACCAACTTCAAATTCGGAATTTCCAGCGAAATAAATTTGAAGGAACTTGGGTTCTTCATTCGCTGGTGGCATCAACGCTCCGCTTCGATGATAAATTTGACCTAGAATCTTTAAAATAAAGGGCAATTTTGAATATGATGAGTACAATCGTTCAACATTATCGAAATGATTAACACATGGTGACCTCATTACCTTATAGGTGGGATTATAGCCGGGTTGACGGACAACAGCATCGGTCCCAAATGACGTCATGTTAAAGCATTGATTGTACTATTGTGTGTGTTTCAGAAAATGTTTGGATAGCGTTGTATCTCCATAGAGATAAGTACGCAATGGCTCCAGTGGCGAAGTCAAAACCGGCAATTTAACTTTGCCATCAGCACAACATAGCCCTGGCGTTTCTGCTTGAAACTTCAATGCTTGGCAATGTCGGCACACAGCAGACAATGCGCCAATGTCAACGCAGCGAAGGTCTTTGTAGGCGATTGTAGAATCATAATTGAAAGCAGAGCGATTCAAGTCGACGTTCACCGCACTTCTTCGTCGAGTTACGTTTCGTCGAACCTGAGCTGGTGTCCGTGCAGCGCGAACTTGTCCTATATGAGCACGTCTGTGTTCATTTAATTCTACGTGTTGCTTTAACATTTCATTTTCACGGACACCGTGCATTCTCTGCGAATTACGGGTTTTTCGTCCTATTGTCGATCGTCTGACAGCCGGCATTTTATTCAAAAATCAATTCCTAAAAAGTACAATGATTCATTTGACTAATTTACTTTGAAGTCATTAATCCACAAAAATGAACTTACTGATCGAATCAATTTGAATCCCGCAATCTAATTTGATAACCTCAGTTGTCATGCACCAATAAATTTCTGGAGAAAATTAGCGAAATCGTAAAAATCACACCGAACTTCGTATGATTGTAATAATGGTTAGAAAAGTAACGTTCACACAACCGAAAATGACAATGAAAAAGACAAATTGCACAACGCCTAGTTGATTTACATTCAATCTTTTCGTTCTTTTCCAAAAGATAAAGTATGTATGATTTTAGTATGATTTGATTGTATTAAAATAAGAAGGATTACTCAAAAAGTTTTCTCTTCTAAAGACCATCTGGTTTGGATACGCGCCAAATCCCGTACAAAAACATAATTTTTCAATTTTCCGAATTTTCCGACTTTTCCAAAGGATTTTCCAAAAATTTTCTTTTGTAAGTATCATCTCCTGGCAATTTCAAATACAATAAAAAAGATTAAGCCAAATCGGTCATCAAAACATACAAAAAATTCAAAATTTCATTGAAAAAAAAAATTCAATTTTCTTCGGGTTTTTCCGGAAGTTTCCGAGTTTTCCACTCAGATTTTCCAATTTTTCTCTTCTAAAAGACCATCTGGTTTGGATACGCGCCAAATCCCGTACAAAAACATAATTTTTCGATTTTCCGAATTTTCCGACTTTTCCGAAGGATTTTCCCAAAATTTTCTTTCGTAAGAACCATCTCCTGGCAATTTCAAACATAATAGAAAAAGATTGAGCCAAATCGGTTTAGCCGTTCTCAACTGATGTGCGCACATACATTTTTTAAACCATTTTTATATACTCGTATATAGATTTCGTTTCATTATTATTTGTAACGATTATTTGAAATTTTTTTTTTTGGTTCACTTACCCGTTTGATGCGGCAGAGCTCTTCCGTTGCAAACTGTGGAATAATAAGTTAATAAAATTAGCACCTAATTCGTGACACGATACCAAATTTTCTTTTAATCCTTAATTTGTGCTATTTGTACTAACACAGTAAACACTATTTCTATATAATATTTTTTCTTATTAGACTTAAGTTACACTATGCAAACAAAAAAATATCAAAGATAAATTAAGTTTTAGAAATTTTAACTGATACTTAATATTTTCACTATAAGACTAGTTTACACTTTGCAAGATGAAGAATTAAAAAAAATTTGAAACCACTATATTAAACAAGGTAAAGTTGAATAGTACTTCTAATCCAAGTTCTAGTCGAACACAATCAAATACACCAATTATAAAATTTCCCGAACCAGCTGATTTATAGAAAATATCCACACTTAGTTGACAGATGTATTGATAGTATATTTTCGTAATATTGTATATATAAATAAACACAAAACAGAAAGAAAGTAAAGATTAATAAGTAATCTTGTGACCAATGCCGTTTGCGGATCACCGTTAGGCCACTCAAACGGTGTCGCAGAAAATTCTGTTTTTTACGTCATATAACACTCTACCAAATTAAAAAACAACAAACCGATATGATCTTACCTTTCCCTTTAAACTTTACAGCTACGGATTTTTACGGAATAGTAACAATCGGCTAATAATAATGCTTCTTCAAGCTTTCTATAGTGGAAAATTTGAGGATTAATTAACATACAGCCAACTACTTAGATTTTTTTTAATATGCACTATATTTACCGGACGATTTTAAGCTTAAACAATTTATTATTCCAATGTGTACTGACTGCTTAAGGTTTATTTTGTTGTTTTTTTTTCTGCTCTCAACTTATTAGCACTGGCCACCAAATTGCGAATGATTCAATAAAAAAAACATTATTTTATTTCCACTCGGTCACAAATGTTTGGAAAAGTCCATTAATGCCACATAAGAGAGAAAAAAACAATCATAAACCAGAACGGGTACTTATTACTAAACATAAATATCAATTCATATGTCAGGGGTATGAAACATTATTGTATAAATTGCGATATGTAGTGAAATAAATAAAGCATACGTAACAAACATTGTGCTATTGGCTATTGTAAATGCAAAAAAAAACAGTTTGTAATAGTAGACGTCGGAATGAATGGACGAATATCTGATGGAGGAGTTATGTACTACTCGAAATTTAGGGAACTCATGCAGCAAGGAGCATTAAATTTATCAAAACCTCGTCCGTTACCAAATACTAATGAAAAATATCCTTATGCGTTCGTCGCGGACGAGGCCTTTGCATTAAATGTTAACTTACTAAAACCCTATACTCACAGAAATCTTTAGATAAAGATCGATATGTGTTTAATAAATGGTTATCAAGAGCACGAGTAGTTATAGAAAACACTTTCAGTATATTGGCGTCCAGATTCGGAGTATTACAAAAACTAATTAGCCTTGAACCTCAAAAGGTAGAAATTATTACCATAGTATGTTGCTATTTGCACAATTTTCTCGCAAAAGAAGATAAAATCAGTCATACTTTGCATCAAATGAAGAAAGTACAAATAATTACAACTTTGTTGATGTCCAAAGTACTTTAGCAGAAACAGTAAATCAGATGCCAAACAAAACCGAGATAAATTATGTGCTTATTACAATAATGAAGGCAAATTAGAATAGCAATTTATAAAATGTAAAAATTATTACTAAAATAAAATATACGAAACACACTTAAAATGAAATTCATATTTATTATTTATTGTGAAAAAAAAAAAAATTATTTTAATCGTGTACAAAATGTGAAAAAAAATCCAAAAATTGTACTCTCTGTCTGTTGTCCATTTGATTTTAATATTTATAATTTTCGACGTATATATCTAATGATACACGATAGTAATGACGCGAACCCTACACTATCATTAATATTGACAGTATCGCCACCACTCGCCGGTAATGATGTCTCGAAATCAGAAAATCCTGATTTTCATCACTACCGATAATCATTCATAATTACTTCAAGTTACACGATCAATATTAATGTCAATATCAGAAAGTAATGACACTAATATTGACCGTGTAATGGGCCTTTTTAGATACGAGGTGTAAACGAGGTGTTACAAACGAGGTGTTACAAACAAGTAACTCAAAACAGACAAGAAATTGTCAAAAGCAGCTAATGTGATTTTTAATTTTTTTTTTTAGATTTTTGAAAAGATTTAATTGGTTTGGGAAAGGTTTCATTTGTTTTGGAAAAAGGTTCGATTGAATTTTAAATGGTTTAATTTGAAATTGAAATCCTATAAGTATAATTTGCCAAAGGTTTTTGAAATGTAAAATGTTCAATATGAAATGTTACACTTGTATCCGCACGCGGAATTTGAAGTGGAATTCAAGAATAGGGCCCCAGTCAATTGAAAGTAACCAAACAAGAATTATGTAAACCAAATCAAAATTGTCAGAAACCAACAAATGGACAGCTTATAATTTTATGTAACATGTATATACAGTGTAGATAAAATCCGTCTTAAGGCAGTTGGACGTATTCAAATGTAGACAGTAGGGGAAAGTGGGGGAATTGCGTGCCCTTAAGCGAAAATCAATAAAATATTAGTTTAATAAGCCACTTCAAAACAGCTTTTTGGTTTTTTTTATAACAATTTATGTATGCTTCTAGTCTGCATACTCCAAATGGCTTAGAGTTACGACCTATGCGAGATAATTGGATTCCGTGCACTAAATGGGGTAATTCCGTGTTACTTCAAAAGTATTAATATTTCAAATAAACTTATTTATTTCGCTTACAAAACATAAAAAACTTGAATACAATTCAGTTTAGTAATTAAAATAATAAAAGAAATAAAAATATTACATTTTATGTCTGTCATAAAAATTCAAAGGAACTAAACATTAAATAATACATATTTCAATTGCCTCAAAATAATTAAACTAATAACTTAAGTTTAATTATTTTGAAACGACTCACAGTCTTTGCAAAAATCGCATATATAGTTCGCGGCATTTACTGCGCCAGAGCAACTAGCGTGGCTCCAAGCACCACACCCCACACATCTATACCATAGTTCGCCATCTTTTCCGAACTCTGAACAGATCAGGCAAATTTCGTCGTTAGCCTCAGAAAATGGATCCACGTCCTCAAGCTTATCGTCATCATCACATAAAATATCATCAACATCGCACTCTGAATCAGATGATGTGAAAGTGACTTGTCGTCGCACTGGCCTTTTTTTGGTTTTAGGGATTCTGTTTTGTTTTTGTGCTTCTTTTTTTATCTGTTTCTTCATAGTCGCTTTGCTTTTACATTCCAGTTTTTTCTTTTTTTTCTCTTCACTGATTACCAAGCCTTCCTTTACTGGAGTTGCAGTAAAAATAATTGATGTTTGCTTCGGAGGCCCACCTCTTTTTGTAACCTTTTCGTTATAAATTTTAAATTGATTGATTGGACAAACTTCATCAATTCTGACGTAACGTTTACTTGCACTAAGCTCCTTGGATAAAGTTCGTACTTGAGTAGTCCCTAGCATCACTATATGTACTATCTGGTACAGTAAAAATTAACTATGGACAGGCAAAAATTTGTTACGTTCATGTTCAGTGGTATCGCAAATATTTTAGTATTTGTTAGTAAATTTTGTTGGAAACAATTTCTTTGTTTTGTGACCACACAATCTCATGTATCGAAAATATTTTAACATTTTGGAATTGGTGCAAAAATTTTGCTACTATACATACTTTTAAATATTTTACTGGTTAATTAAAAATTATCCAATTTTTCATTGTGGTATTTTTATTATATTTGTTTACATAATACATATAACAAATTTCAAATTCATTTAAAAATTTTATAAAATTCAGTCGAGCTGTCGTTTGTTTGACTAAATTATGAATGACTGATATTCTGAAGAAAATCCAATTAAAATTAAACCAATCTTTCTCCCCCACCTCGCACTTCCAGTACCAAATGTAAATAAGCTACAATCAATCATTTACTAAATTAATTGACTTTTTTTTCATATCACATTTTTCGGTTCATTTCACAAAAAACAAATTTGAACTGTTTATTTTTTAAGAGTAATTAAAATTCTAATTATTTTATAATTTACTCCAATATTCACATTCCTGTATGTATTTTTTTTTAATTCTTCGTAAAGAAAAGTAAGAAAAAACTCCCAAGCCACAAAATTTTCTTTTCAAGAATTCGAAAATGAAATTATATAAATTTATAAAAAAATGTTGATTTATAATTTCTATTTAAAATTTTTTTTTTTTTAAATTTTTATTCTTATTATTCAAATTTATAATGTAGCATTGGCATTAATTCAACGAATAGAAAAGGTTATGAGAAATAAAACGAAAAAAAAAATTGAATTAATGATGTGGAATAATTTGGTAAATTAACTTTAATTTATATAAATTTATTTTATATATTAAAATTATGTGGTAATGTTTTTTTTGTTGATTTTTTTTTTTTTAGATATAATTTAACGTTTAAGGTATTTTATAGTGAAGCTATTTTTTTGCGAGCTTTTAGAAAAACAGTTTACATAATTTTAGTTAGTTCGATGCCAAAATTGGCGTGCATATACAAATGCATTATTCATGAAAATTGGTTTGTGATTTTTAAGGTACTTTCGAAAATCTTTACTCAAGGGGATCTAGCATTGGCGAACAAAGTGGCAGAAAAACAAATTCAGCAGAGCTTTAATTCGCAATATTAATGACTTCGGCATCCCAGACGGGCTCGTGCTAGGCCTCATATAGGAAAAAGTGCTCCTGTAGTACGTGGAAGGTAACGCTAATTGGCGCTATAAGCGTTTCAAGTGTAATACATCATAATTTCTGCGGCAAAAATATCGACCATCTGGGTATAGAGAAGGTGATAAACCAGATTATGACACAAATATGTTGATGAAACTTACATTGAAACAAAATCATTTTTTTAAGTTTCTTTTGATTTGAAATGGTTTTATTTTATTTTGAAAAAGTTTTATTTCAATTTAAAAATGTTTTGATTGCTCTCGAAAGAGGTTCATTTAGTTTGAAAAAGGTTGTAACGAGCTAGTCAACACATGTTGGTACAACATTAACAGAATCCACCTGGGTCATTGGCTGCAGCTCTTGTCTGAGTATATATCGCAGTCTAGGGATGGAAATTTGACAGTGTCCACCAAGGGCTTGATTGCTGCTAGTTAATTATAAGTAAGTCATTTGACGAAACGCACACCATACACACCCAAATGCACACCGTGATCACTCCCTGAAAGTTTACGGTAACAACAACTAAGGACTGTATCGAAAAGAAAGTAGCCACAAAAAAATTAGGTTTTTTTTGGCTTGCACTAATTAGATGGTAACGGAAATGTGCCTTTAGATAGAATAGTTCTTTGTAGATAAATATTGCGTTTGATTTCGATAATTTGTTATTCAGTTGTAATTATGCCACGAATAAAAGAAAAAGTCCATAAATGTATTTTGCACAATTGATGCACTGAAAAAGGTGTTTGGTTTAGAAATTTAGCAAAGCGCGAAAATATAAGTAAAGATGCAGTGAGAAAAATAATTAAAGTTTGGGGAGCATGGTACGGTAAAGGATTTACGAAAAAGCGGTCGAAAAGAAGGTCCCAGCAATCTTCGCAAAAACAAATCAATGTCTGTCAGAGATTTATGTGGGAAACTAGGTACTAGTGTTGGAATAATCCAGCGGGTAAAAATAAGGCATGACTTGAAGATATGTATATAAAAAATAAAATATTCCGAAACGAAGTGAAAAACCCAAAAATTTTAGCCAAAACCGTTCACGAAAACTGTATGGCGACCGTCTTGGCATATGGACGATGAAACATATGTTAAAGAGGAAAAAGCAAAATCCGCCAAATTCATCAGAACTTAGACCAATTGAAAGATATTGGGAAATTGCGAAGCGTTACTTGAAAAATAATGGTAAAGTAGTCGAAAATTTAACAGAGTTCAGAAAAAGTTGGTCCAAAGCTACCAGAAAAATTAATAAAACTACTGTGCAGAACCTAATGAAACGCATGAAAGGAATAATTCGCAGTGTATTTAGAAAATAATTTCTCAAATGTTTGAAACATGAAATCTTCTAATTAGGGGTCTAATTTATGATAATACATCATTTTATAACACTTAAAATTGTTTTTTTTGTGTTTAAAATTGCTTTTATTGCGGCTACTTTCTTTTCGATACAGTCCTTATAACACATTATTTCTTACAAATTCACATTTTTTTTACAATATATTTGCTATAAATATGAATAATTTACAAATTTAGCTAGGATTTGTTTTTGTTTTATAAACTCAGTCACAAAAATGCTTGGCAATTAAATGAATAAAATGTAATATGTTTAATTTATAAAATTTTATACAAAGTTGTAGAAGATTTAATTAAATAAAACACATGGTTGCACATATAATACATTATTTCACAAACTCTGACTAGTGGCCACTTTCTTTGGAATCACAAAACATAATAATAAACAATAATATCTCTTGTACCTTTTACTCATCGTCGTCAGTATGTAAGTAGCGTGGTCAACATTACAGTCGATAATACAGATACAACAGATAAAACAGATACTACAGATAATACAGATACTACATCTCTTCCTTCTTTTACTATTATTTTTTTTAATTATTATTATTCGAATCCATTTTAATTCTACTTAACTGAAACATCAACTTAAATAGTTTTTCATTAAACTTTAAACTCAATAATTTAGTAAAAACTAAATCAACAAAATAATATTTCACACTCCCTAAACTTCGAAACGCTTTGGTTTAACGATTTTCCGTTTTAGACGGCTCGGTTCATCCTCTTTCATTTCTTCTGGTTCCAAAATTGTATCAAATCTATTTCCGACATCTGCTGGTCCAAGAGACGGAACCCGTTTGTTGATCGATAACACAATAAATAGTCCAATAATGCATTTTTCCAATTTTCCCCTAGTTGTTGACTGATAATAATACGTTTTTTCAAAGATCGATTTTGACGTTCAACTTCTCCGTTCATTTGCGGCCAGTATGGGATACATGGAACAGATTTAATGTTCCATTCTTTTAAATAGTTTCTGAATTCCACTGAGTCGAATTGGGGACCATTATCATGCGTGATTGACATTGGAACACCAAACTGAGTAAATATGATCTTTAAACGATTTATTGTTTCCTTTGCATCTATTTTGGTCATTATTTCGACTTCTTTATAACGACTGTAGTAATCAACGACTACTAGTAAATAATGTCCGGAAAGCAAAGGCCCCATAAAATCAATGGCTACATCCTGCCAAGACTGAGTTGGCAATTCCTTCCGTTTTATTGGTTCTGGTGGATCCGGTTTCGATGTAATTAAACAGGCACGGCAACTTTTTACTGATTTTTCTACGTCTTCATCAATTTTAGGCCACCAAACCTTAGCTCGTATACGTTTTTTTCATCACAGTACATCCCGGGTGCCCGATGTGTGCCAATTCTAACGTTCTAGTACGCAACGACCTGGGGATCACAATTCTTGTGCCTCGTAATAGAATATTTCCCGAAAAGCATAGTTCATTTTCAAATATTTTATAGATTTGTGTATCTTTAGTCCACGTACCAGAATCTAATCCAATCTTAATATTTTGTTCATCAACATCTCTTCTCGATTCTTGGTCAATTTCTATTTATTTAATCGCGACTGGCTTAACCGCTTCCACTAACTCATTTATGTAACATTCAGATTCATCATCGAATGGGTGCGGTTGGCCAATTTGCGTATATAACCGTGACAAAGGATCCGCGATATTATATTTTCAAGGTTTGTAAATTACAGTATACTGATACGACTGTAGTCGCATTACCCATCGTTCAATTCGTGCACAAGGTCTCGAACTTGTACCAAAAATTATTTCTAATGGTTTATGATCGGTAATTAGATCAAATTCCTTTCCGCATACATAAAAATGAAATTTCTCGACCGCCCAAACTAAGGCCAGTGTCTCCTTTTCTGTCTGGCAATAACGCTGTTCTGGTTTGGTCAAACTTTTACTTGCATACGATATTATTTTCGGTTGTCCATCACAAATTTGGATTAAAACAGCTCCAAGTCCTACCGGACTGGCATCCGCTATTATTTGAGATTGTAATACCCCAGGACAGTCTCACTTGATAATCTTGATTTTAATTCATCAAACGATTCCTGCTGCTTCGGGCCCCAAATGAATTTTTCTTCCTTTCTAATTAGTTTCCTCAATTCAAATGTCACCGTCTCTAAATCAGGGATAAATCGTCCCACATAGGTAACCAACCCTAAGAAACTATGAACTTCATCCGCATTTAGCGGTGACCTAAATTGCTTGATTGCATGAACTTTATCATGTGTTGGTCTTATTCCGTCACCGGACAATTCATGTCCCAAAAATACAATTTTACTGACACCAAATACACATTCACTCTTGTTTAATGTTACGCCCCATTTTTCTAATGTATCAAGGATCATTGTGTTTATTTTAAAATTCATACAATCGTCACAACCCGCCAAAATTTTTTCCATTAACTTTTGGAATATTTCAGGAGCGCACGAAATTCCAAACATCAACCGGGTGTATCTGAATAAACCTTTGTTGGTGATAAATGTGGTGAGGTGTCGTGACTGTTCTGATATTTCCACTTGATGAAATGCATTACTAATATCGAGTTTCGAGAATATCTTTCCATTTGTCAAATGCGGTAAAATGTTTTCAATCACCGGTAGGGGGTGATTCTCTCTTTTAATTGCTTTGTTAACACGTCTCATGTCAATACAAATTCTTACCTGGCCATTTCCTTTTGGTACCACGACCATTGGTGAGATCCATGTTGGTGCACCTGTCACCGGTTCAATTACTTCTAGTGCCATTAATTCATGAATTTCTTTGATACCGCTTGTTCAATAGAAAGTGGAATTCTGCGGTAAGGCTGTGCAACTGGTTTTACTGATTCATCAATGGGCAAATCAATAATTACCCCTTTAATATTATCCAGTGGCCGTGGTTGTTCAATATTGTTTACAACCTTTAATAGTTTTACCGTAAATAAACCCAATAATGGTTTACCCATATTTTTAACCACATAGAACTTTGTTATTGTTCTGTTTTTACCAATGATTATTTCCGCTTCAATAACACCAATAGCTTCCAATGAATATTCACCATAAGCTTTAAAAGCCTTAAATTTTGACAATCTTAATCTTCTTCTGTTTCAACATCTCCCAACTATTTAGATCAATATTGTTTTGCTTTGATCCAGAATTAATTATCATGTTCAGTTTAACCCCGCCTAAAACACAACCAATTTCATTTCCATCTGGACCAGCGATACAGAATATATAGTCCGGTTCGTTGTCTTGCACATTTTGGACCGTTCCAATCTTATTAGACCGATCATCGTTGTTTCCGGAATTCCAGAATCTTTTTGAATGCATTCCACGACTGTTTCCATTATCTGGGAATGGACGTTTATCGAAATTATTTCGTTCGTTACCACGACAATCACTTCGTCGATTATTTCGATTTTCTTTCCAACCTACCGTGCGGCATTTACTCGAAAAACGGCCTTTGTTTTCACATTTGAAGCATTTTCGGTTTAACGCTGGACATTCAGAAGATTTTGCATCATGAGTTTTACTGCAACATCGAGAACATTCTTTTCTGTCGGTCTTTGAAGTTCCTTTTATGGCTAGTTCTTGTTCATGTACCATTTCAAATGCAATACCCTTATCGATAATGTGCTGTAATGATGCCTCAGGTTTCTCTAGACCCTCGCGGCTTAAACTTCCTGATTGGCATTTTGCAACAATTTGATTTCTTATGAACTTATTTTTATGGCCACCAAAACCACATTTATTTGCTGGCTGATTCAACCGCAGAATAAATTTTTGAAATTTTTCATCGGGTTCTTGTGCCAGTAATCTTTCCTTTGTTGGGAATCGGTAATTACATTAATTTTTAAAAACAACGAAAAATTCCTTTTCCACTTCTCCCATTCTTTTCCAACTGAACTTCCCAATGTGTCACACAAGAATGGCCTTACATTTGACGGTACCGTTAACGATTTTCCTAAACAGATTCAAAAAATCTAATTATTTTTTTTCTAAATCCTTTTATTCATTCATCGGCGATCCGGTCGTTAGAATCGGTGTCTTTGGCGTCACGGGTGGCGTTGAGTTGTCACTCATCTCTAAATGAGATGGGTGAGCATTTCAACATCCAGGTAGTCTGGGTCCCAGGTCACTCGGGCGTCATGGGGAACTGCAGGGCAGATGAACTTGCTAGGCATGGTACGACTCTCCAGCTGCAACCGGAAAGGGCAAGTCTGGGGAGGCCTATCACAGGGCTGAGACAAGCACTTGGGAAGCTGGCGCTATCCTCAGCGGGGGAAAGGTGGTCTAACGCCCTCACCTGTAGAGTTGCAAGACAAGTTTGGCCAAAGCTGGACTTGGGGCGCACTAGTGCATTAATATCCTTACGAAGACGTGAATTAAGAACGGTCGTAGGAATTCTCACGGGACACTGCCTTTTTGGAGAACATGCAAGAAGGCTGGGTCTGGAGGCTAATGACTTCTGCAGAAGCTGCTTGGACGAAGAGGAGGAAGAGACGTTGGTCCACTTCCTTTGCTCGTGTCCAGCATTGGCTCTCAGAAGGCACAAACACTTAGGTAAGTTCAGGATGGACTGCCTCTCGGATCTCGAAAACATTAAAGTGCGGGACGTCTTACGCTACATAAGTAGCTCGAAATGGTTCCAATAGGGGTAAAAGGGGATACATCCTGTGGTATCACAATGGACCGTCACCGGTCTAAGTGTGCGTAAGCAGCCACTCCAACCTAACCTAACCTAACCTTCATTCATTCATACATAACCTTATATATGTATATATATATTTTTTTATTATTGTTTTATTTCAATCAATCTCAAAATTCTAGTTTTTTCTATTTCTCTCAACACACAGTTAAATTTCTCGTTAACCAAACAATCCAAACAAATATTTAGACAGCACGTTATACTTGTGACATTCATTTCCATTACATCCATGCATTCTTGAATACAGTTATACCACTTTTTTAAGGATTATCTCTCTCTGCACACAGCATCTAAAATAACCTCACCAGCTTTCTTTTTTCTATTTTGCCACAAAGGCCATTTAATAATTTTATCACCAGAAATAACCTCACCAGTTTTCCTTTTTCTCTATTTTTTCAATTTAACCATAAATTCACAAAGTCAGATTACCTTTGATAACTTGTGCTTCGATTCCGTTAATTTTACTATCCATTTTTTTCTTTATATTTTATAATATATTCTCGTCGCCAATTGTAGAAGATTTAGTTAAATAAAACACATGGTTGCACATATAATATATTATTTCACAAACTCTGACTAGTGACCACTCTCTTTGGAATCACAAAACATAATAATAAATAATAATATCTCTTGTACCTTTTACTCATCGTCGTCAGTACGTCAGTAGCGTAGTCAACAATACAGTCGATAATACAGATACTACAAAAGTGTTTCGTCGGCAAGTGACGGGCCGGAAAATTCGGAATATTTATGTAAAATTATCGCAAAAAATCCTTTAAAGAGGGGTCTAACTGTGAAACTTTGCAAGTTATTACGCTTTCAATTTTTTGAGTAATGTGGGTGACCCCTTTTCACATTTTTTATCATATCTCCCAAGGTATGCGCTCGATTTTAATTCTGTTTGCGGCTTTTGAAAGCTGATGATATATTTAAAAATTAAATTCACATCAGAAATAGAAACAAATAGTCATATTAATTTTCTGAATATCTGTATAAAAAACGAAAACAATAAACAAAATTTTAAAATTTATCGAAAACCCACACAAACGGATCATACAATTCACAACACGTCGAACCAGTGAGCCAACACAACACAAAATGGCATCATATCAAAATAATATCCCAATTAACGTAGCTGACTACGAAGAAGACATCAATACCATAATGCACATTGCAAAAATGAACGGTTTCAATTAGAATATGATCAACCACAATAACCAAAACTTCAAATACAAAGAACAGTTCAGAAGATTTACCACTTTTGAAAAAGAGAAAAAAGAAAAGAACAAAAAATACATAACAATTGATGATTGGAGCATGACAGATTCCACCTTGCGGACATTTTTTAAACTGAGCTAGCTGATAATTTGACTAACTCGAGAGGCGCTTTTTCTACTTTTACAATCGTCAATAGAATACAACAAACCAACAGCGAACTTATGCTGTGTTTCTTATTTCCGATCTAATTGATCTGATCGATCTGAGTACAAGAAAACTATGTAAAACACCATCAGATCGCAAATAAAATATTTAGACAATCACTGTGTTTACATTTGCTTTCTTGCATTACGTTTCTCTGCTTTCAAAAAACCAATCGTCGTTTAGACGAGGTTTCTTGAAACGGATTTCTTTTGAATTAATTTTCTATGTATGTGTAAAATTATTCCACAAACTTGTGGTAAACAAAAAAATATTATGTCCTTGAAATATTTTATATTTCGATTTTGTTTGTATTAGTGCCAAGCAATCCGAGAATTAAAAATTTTTTTTGTCCAAAAAAGAATTATAAATTTCCCTACCCTAAAATGAGTATGTAGGTAAAGAGGAAACAAACGAGGAAAGAAACGTAATGCAAGAAAGCAAGTGTAAATTGGCGGAATAGATCATGTCAAACTGTCAAGAAAATACTACTTTCGCGAACGGTGCTATCTGTTAGAAAACATGACCTTCCAGATGAACACACTAGTTGTCACTACTAATATAACAGAAAGTAGTCTTGAAGCTAGATGTCACTACTACTGATAGTTTTCCTTTGTGACGATTGTAACAGTAGAGAGAGCGCTGCTACTGAATGATGCCAATGATAAAATGACACTTGTCACAAATGCAACGGAAGAAAATTTAGCAATTGACGATTGGAACCGTGATTTTAGACAAAATATTTGTCGGCATTACAACTTCAAAAAATTTCCACTATACCATATTTCAGTCGTTCTGCGAGCGCTGATGCTAATTTTTGTGTGGTATTACAGCTTTATTTTATTCCGATAGGTAGTGCTTTCTCTCTATTTTCAATCGTCAATCCGGTAATTAAAAATTGTGTATACAGTTCAAAATTGAACGTCAAATTATCAGCTAGCTCAGTTTAAAAAATTTACACCATGTGGAATTCGTAATGGTCCAATCGTCATAATAGGCCTGCATCAAAATTTTATGTTATGTTATTTTTGTTTTCTCATTACAAATTCGAATAGGAAGCGGGGAAATAAAATAACATAACATTTTTTTAAACGTCTCTGAATCGGGCCCAATAATGCTGTCAAATTATTTTATAAAGGTGTTTATCTGGCTATGTGAGTGTTTTTTACGATTTAATAAATTATGAATAATCGTAGTAAATGTTTTGTTCCAGTTGTTTTCTCCCCTCTTGCTTTTAATTCCTTTTTAAAATTTTCTAAAATAATTTAAAAACAATTTTATTTAGTTTAAATTATTTATAAATATTTATTTAAATAATTATGGACAATTAATATCGGTTGTACCCATTTTTCAATTTGAAAAAAAGGTACGACACGTAGTGATACGAGTAAATGGTTAACTCATTTGGTGTCATTTGAAACCGTCAAAACGTGAAGTACTTTCGTTCTACTTTAGTAGTGACAACTACTCGATCTGGCCCCTTTTAACATAGCATACCGAACAAAAAATAAAATTGAAAACCGAGCCAACACAAGAACAATAGCAGAATGTGAAACAGGTGTGTTTAGGTTAAGCTGTAATGATTTTACTGCGTTTTATATAGGCCAAACAGGAAGGAGCTTTCAAACTCGTGTCAAAGAACACACACAAGAAATCGGCAATGTGAAATGTGGGAAATGTGATACACAGAATGAGGAAAGGCGAAACATTAAATAGAATGGAAGAAATACAAATTTACATACACAAAAACAATCCATCATTACTCAACGACCAAGTGCCGAACAACGCTGATTAATCGGGAGAGGAATTTCTTCCCCGAACCGCAGCAGCAGCAGTAACTTAAATCAGCAGCAGCAGCAACACTCATAAATTGTCCACAAATTACTCAAATTTTAAATAAAAGCCACACAATTCTATAATATACAATTTTACTTTTACATTTAATTTTAATTATGTTGTTCACGAGGCGAGTTACAATTTAAACTCAATAGAACATTTTCCAGTTTTATTATTTTAGCTACGTTAAAATACAATTTACAAAATAAAGAAAAAAGAAATAACGGTTAATAATAAAACTTCATCACACACACTTGCAGGGTGCTTCTTGATTTTGCAGGGTGCTTCTTCATTCTCCCCCGCGTTGAACTAGTTCAAGAATCGAGATTCACCGGTAACCGAGCAATCTTTGTAATGGATCTAGTGACTTCTCCGGTTGGCGTTTTAATTGTCACGATTCTTACATGTCCATCAGGACCTGGACGGATTTTAGTGATTCGACCAATTTTCCAATTTAGAGGCGGCACATTTTCTGCCTTTATAATAACAATTTCTCCTTCCTTGACAGTTTCTGTCCTTGTCCAGAATTTACGTTGTTGAAATTGTTGAATGTAATCCTTTGACCAAGCCGTCCAGAATTGCTTATGTAAACTGGACACCATTTCCCATTTCTTCATTAATGGAATATTTGGATCGAATTTTGCGGTTTCAGGTATTGATCTCAGTGGGCGACCTATTAAGAAATGAGCAGGAGTTAGAATCTCTATATTATCAGAAACTAAAGGCACCAATGGCCTAGAGTTTAACACAGCTTCAACTTGTTTAATTAACGTTGAAAATTCTTCATAAGTAAATCGCTTGTTGTAGGTTAATCTACGAAGATGATGTTTTGCAGACTTTACAGCTGCTTCATGCAGCCCGCCAAAGTGAGGTGACCCAGGTGGAATAAAAAGCCATTCCACTCTTTCGCTAATGGTAATATCTTCAATTGCTTGCAGTAATTTAGAACTTGTAAGAAGGTTGTATAGCTCATGTAAATGATTATTGGCTCCTATGAAATTGGTCCCATTATCTGACAAGATTTGTTTGGGTAATCCTCTAGTTGCGATGAATCGGTTTAGCACACCCATGAATGATTCAGTTGTCATCGATGATGCAAGTTCCAAATGAACCGAGCGCGTTGCCAAACAAACAAAACAAGCCAAATATGCCTTTGTAGGTATTTTACCGCGCAACTTGTAATAAACGAGGAATGGTCCACAATAATCAACTGCAGTGAAAAAAAATGGTAAAGCTTGGTTGACGCGTTCGCTTGGTAAATCGGCCATTATTTGTTTCAGCATTATCGGTTTGGCTCTGGCGCAAACTATACAAGCCTTGCAAATCGCCTTGCAGACCTTCCTTCCATGAACTGGCCAATAGTTTTGCCTAACAATTGCCAATAAACCTTGAGGACCAACATGTAAATTTAGTTTGTGAACAAATGCAACCAATGCAGTTGTAACGAAGTGTTTTGGATGTAACAATGCAGGATGTTTGGACGTATATGACAATGCAGCAAACTTAAGTCTTCCTCCTACGCGGATTATGCATTCCTCATCACAAAACAACGATAATGACTTGAGCGACGAATTCTTTATTATATGATTTGAAGATTTTAGGCCATTATACTCCTCAGGAAAACAACAAACCATTTGAGCTTGACGTATTAGTGTTTGTAATCCAGATTTAATTTCATTACAACTTAGTGGCCCAGATCTTCGATGCGAAGGGTTATTCATGTTGTAAATAGCGCGCAGTATATATGCCATTGAATTTTGTAGCGTTAGGAATGATGTTTTGTGAGTAAAATAATTCAGCATATTCTCCCCTTCATTGACATTAATATCACGAAAACTGGATGCAGTAATTAATGATAATGATGAGTTTTTCATTTCGGGAATAATTTCTGGACTACTAGCAGCAAACGGTGTGTTCCAATGTTCATTGTTTTGTAATAAGAACAAAGGGCCTTCCCACCAAAGTCGTAAATCAATTAATGATTGTGGTCGAACTCCTCTGGATATCAGATCTGCAGGATTATTTTTGGAATCCACATGGTACCATAGTGACGGATTCGTTGCAGATTGAATTTTTTGAACTCGATTAGCCACGAACTGAGTCCATCGTGACGAATCTGAATGAATCCAATGGAGCGTTATAGCTGAATCACTCCAGCAATAAATCTGTGAAATATTGTAGTTAATAATTGATTTATATTTAGATATCAGTTTAGCGAGGAGAGTTGCAGCACATAACTCGAGGCGTGGAAGAGTGGGCTTGTTCTTAAGCGGAGCTACACGCGATTTTGAGCAAAGCAAACGAATGCAGAAACCAGATGTTGTTTTGGATCGGACGTATAGAGCTGCCCCATAGCCCTTTTCGCTCGCATCAGCAAAACCGTGAATTTGAATTTGTGATGGTAATGAATTGCCGTCAAACAAATGACGTGGAATATACAATCGCTGCAAATGTTCCAGTTCATCACGGTAATGAACCCATGTAGTATGAAGTTGAATTGGAAGACTTTCATCCCAGTCATATTTTAACTTCCATATGTCTTGCATTATCATTTTTCCAATCACTACCACTGGAGACACAAGCCCCATGGGGTCATATATTTTGGCTATTTCTGACACGATCATCCTTTTCGTCACTTTTGTTGAATGAGTCGACGGTGATACCTTGATTCGAAAACAATCCTTTACGGAATGCTATTAGAGACCCAAAGTTTTAATGTATTCTGTTTCTTCAAAAAGTTGTAGTTTCTCTCGATCAGTTGAATCTATATTGTGCAGCACTTCCTCCTTGTTAGAGCACCATTTTCTTAAAACCATTCCAGCATCTTGTAAAATCAATGAAACATTTTGCCTGAGTTGAATTGCTTCATTTGTAGAATTAGCACCGGTCAATAAATCATCGACGTACATGTCCTGACTAATGGCTTGATTGACAGCAGCATCTTGATATCCATTTTCTTTTGCAAATTGCAGCAAACATCGAGTGGCCAAAAAGGGAGCTGACGTCGTACTGTATGTCACAGTTTGCAATTTACACGTTTGCACTGGATCTTGGGTATTAAACCTCCAGAAAATATATTGGTATTTCTGGTCGTCTGGATGTATTAAAATTTGCCGGTACATTTTGGATATATCAGCACTGACAGCAATCTTGTGACTTCTGAAATGAAGAAGAACATTTGATAATTCGTTCTGAACAAGTGGCCCGTTTTGCAATATTGAATTTAATGATTCGCCATTTGTTGTTTTGGCAGAGCCATCAAATACGACTCGCATTTTTGTGGATGAAGAATCCAGTTTGAAGACGCAATGATGCGGCAAATAATAATGATTGCGATCCAATTTGGTTTCTAGAGACATATGTCCTAACGAAAGATACTCTGCCATAAATTGATTGTAGGAACTTCGTAATGTTGAATCTCTTTCTAACCATCTCTCGAGATTGAGGAAACGTTTTAGTGCCATCTCTGATGATTCTCCCAAGTTTGGTGTTGAATTTTTGAACGGTAAGCGTACCACAAAACGTCCTGGCTCTTGACTCTGATGAGTTGATATGAAGTGTTGCTCGCAGGAGTTGGTGGAGATGTCAGTATCATCTTCTTTTTCCTCAACCTCCCAAAATCGCTCTAGCAATCTATTGAGGTAACCAGATGAGTTGAGTTCGACAAGATGGCAGAAGCCTTGGTCCTTGTTGAATATGTCAACACTACCAGAAACCACCCATCCAAGCTGAGTTTTTTGTATATATGGAAGACCTGGGCCCAACTTCAATTGACCCACACATTGCAGCTCGTAAAATGATTCGGCACCTATCAGCATATCCACTCGTTGGCAGGAATGAAATTTTGGATCAGCTAATTGAAGATTACTTGGAATGCTAAATTGCAATAAATCGAAGTTGAAGACTGGTTGATTGTTGGATATTTTGCTGAGTATTTGCGCTTTAAATTTAGTAGTGTAGCCATTGTGTTTAGATTTGATTGTTATCAATGCAGAACCAGACGAATTTAACAACGAACATCCAATGCCTTGAATCGCTACAGATGATGGTGTTGACCCTACTCCAAGTTTATCTGCTAATGAATTGGTGATGAAATTTAACTGAGAGCCAGAGTCAAGCAAGGCCCGTGCCGTGACTATGATTCCACTGTGACTGATAACGAAAATCTCAGCAGTAGCAAGCATGATGTAATTTGAGATTGAGCTCGACAGCACATTAGGTTGAGTATGAAGAACTGTAGAAGTGGGCGGTTGAGTGTTGTTTAACGATATTGATAGTGTGGGTTCATTCGTTGTGTGTGGGTTATGAAACGATGATGGTGTGACATGCAGCAATGAGTGGTGTTTTAACTTACAATATCGACAAACGTCTCGATTTGGGCAGCTATTAATGTCATAATTTAGTCTAAGACAATTTTCGCACAAATGAATTTTATTTACAGTTTTAACTCGATCATCATGTTTAATAAATTAAATTAATAAAAATTGTACTCACAGTATTCCAAATTTAACAGTAAACTCACACCACTTTTAATACCGTTAGATTGTGTACCTCCAATTGATGTCAGCCTTTTTGCAGCACGAGGTAAAATTACGTTTATCGTATAATTTAATGATCCCACGAAGAAATAATCACACCGATCACCACACTTTCGCGCACTCCGAAACGAAATAACTTGTTGGAAACGGCAAAACAAGTGAGCAGCAAACTCGAAAATTAATGGGTATCCCACCGCTGTCACCAATGATTAATCGGGAGAGGAATTTCTTCCCCGAACCGCAGCAGCAGCAGTAATTTAGATCAGCAGCAGCAGCAGCACAACAAAATAAATAAGCAGCATCACAAAACCATTAGCAGCAGCAGCAACACTCATAAATTGTCCACAAATTACTCAAATTTTAAATAAAAGCCACATAATTCTATAATACACAATTTTACTTTTACATTTAATTTTAATTATGTTGTTCACGAGGCGAGTTACAATTTAGACTCAATAGAACATTGTCCAGTTTTATTATTTTAGTTACGTTAAAATACGATTTACAAAATAAAGAAAAAAAGAAATAACGGTTAATCATAAAACTTCATCACAAACAATTGCAGGGTGCTTCTTGATTTTGCAGGGTGCTTCTTCAACGCGATATACAACTATATAAAGAGGAAATTATTGTAATTTAAATTAGAATAGAAAAGTTGACAAAGGGCGAATGCTCAAAACTATAGTTCTTATTTGTATCATTTTTCATTATCTAAGTCAAAGAATAATTTTCAGAAATTCACCTTACTTAACTTTGGGCATTTTAAAAGGGCAAAGTTTGGGTGACTAGGATTAGGCGAAATTGAAATAGAAGTCATACAATGGTCATTAATACAAAGATAGATCATAAACAAAATTAAATCTAGGCGCCATATCTTAGGACAACATGATCTAAACAAGTAGAAAAATTATTTGTTATCCGAGTGGCCCTATTTATCAGAGACTTTAACCTGTGCGGAGCCATCATAAAAATATATTCATCAGCTGCAGGCTATGCTGGCTAAGAATGATCACCTCAAATGTGTTATTCATATTTCTAAGTATTTTGTAGTTGTATCCTTAATCCATAGTTACTAAGCAAAATAAATGATATTGTTTTTACCTGGATATCATTTTTTAGTTTAAATTAGTTGGTAAAATGTATTAAAATAATCAAGATCGATGTGAGTGAAGATACAGAAAAATTAAATGTTGCATTTTATAACGAAGGGTAAAGTGTAACACTTATTGCACAACTGTAATGACCAATTCTAATCTTTAACGACTAATCTTTAAATGGTTTAAATTGAAATGAAATACTATATTCAACTGAAACAAGAGTAGTAACTGACAAAATAGATCATTCATAAAGGAGTTAGATTTTTGAGTGTGGAACCACGATGGAAAAAATTAATTCTGGTATAAAACAGGTTGATTAAGAAATAAAATTGGTTTTGATAAATATAATTTGCCAAAGGTTGAAATTGAATTGTAAAAGGGTGGAAAATGGTTCCTTCCGAAATCGCCTAGCCTAAGGTTTACACCGAGCAAAGTTAGAGAAATAAAATAATCCTCAATATCAATTTAAACTAGTACACAACTATGTATATGAAGATGTATGGGAAGTTAGCCCAGACTTTCATCCCAGAAAAAAATAATATATTATCAGGCAATACTAAAATTATAACGTTATCCCAGTCCAACATTATTTCATATGACATAATTTACTCTAGCCCAGAAAATATTTTTTATTTTATTTTATAACATATTTTATGAAAGAAAATCGCAAAAATTAAAATCTGACATTATACAGGAATATATAGAAAAAAAAAACACAAAGAAAAAGGCCTTTAAGATAGAATACTACCGAGATTTAGTCGGGATGTTTCTTTTCCGAAAACTGTCGGTACGCTATTTGGTTTGGCGTTACAATATCTAATTTCATTAAAAATATCAAGACGATTTGCATGTTGAGATTGGCGCTATAAATCTTTAAGTTAGTGTAGTACTGAAATTTCATACAAATGGAAGCGGTTTGGCTGACGCCATTTGGTTTGGCGTTACATTATCTAATTCCAATAATAATATCAAAACGATTTGCATCTGAATTAGATAACGTAACGCCAAACCAAATGGCGTACCAATAGTTTCCGGAAAAAAACATCCCTATCATCCCAGGGCCAAATCCCATCCAGTTGCCTGAAATTTTGGCACTATGTTAATTTAAATACATATAGCGCCAATCTCAACATGAAAATCGTCTTGATATTTTTAATGGAATTAGATAACGTAAGGCCAAACCAAATATCATTCCGATAATTTCCGGAAAAGAAACATCCCGGTTATACCACGGCCAAATCGCTTCCATTTGTATGAAATTTCAGTACTACACTAACTTAAATATTTATAGCGCCAATCTCAACATGCAAATCATCTTGATATTTTTAAGGGAATTAGATAACGTAACGCCAAACCAAATGGCGTTCCGATAGTTTCCGGAAAAAAAAACATCCCTATCATACCAGGGCCAAATCCCATCCAGTTGCATGAAATTTTGGCCCTATGTTAATTTAAATACATATAGCGCCAATCTCAATATGCAAATCGTCTTGATATTTTTAAGGGAATTAGATAACGTAAGGCCAAACCAAATGGCGTACCGATAGTTTCCGAGAAAAAAAAACATCCCGGTCATACCACGGCCAAATCCCATCCAGTTGCATGAAATTTTGGCACTATGTTAATTTAAATAGATATAGCGCCAATCTCAACATGCAAATCGTCTTGATATTATTATTGGAATTAGATAATGTAATGCCAAATCAAATGGCATTCCGATAGTTTCCGGAAAAAAAACATCCCGGTCATACCACGGCCAAATCGCTTCCATTTGTATGAAATTTCAGTACTACACTAACTTAAATAGTTATAGCACCAATCTCAACATGCAAATCGTCTTGATATTTTTAAGGGAATTAGATAACGTAACACCAAACCAAATGGCGTACCGATAGTTTTCGAAAAAAAAACATCCCTATCATCCCAGGGCCAAATCCCATCCAGTTGCATGAAATTTTGGCACTATGTTAATTTAAATACATATAGCGCCAATCTCAACAAGCAAATCGTCTTGATATTTTTAAGGGAATTAGATAACTTAAGGCCAAACCAAATGGCATTCCGATAGTTTCCGGAAAAGAAACATCCCGGTCATACCACGGCCAAATCGCTTCCATTTGTATGAAATTTCAGTACTACACTAACTTAAATAGTTATAGCGCCAATCTCAACATGCAAATCGTCTTGATATTTTTAAGGGAATTAGATAACGTAAGGCCAAACCAAATGGCGTACCGATAGTTTCCGAAAAAAAAACATCCCTATCATCCCAGGGCCAAATCCCATCCAGTTGCATGAAATTTTGGCACTATGTTAATTTAAATACATATAGCGCCAATCTCAACAAGCAAATCGTCTTGATATTTTTAAGGGAATTAGATAATGTAACGCCAAATCAAATGGCGTACCGATAGTTTCCGGAAAAAAAACATCCCTATCATCCCAGGCCCAAATCCCATCCAGTTGCATGAAATTTTGGCACTATGTTAATTTAAATACATATAGCGCCAATCTCAACATGAAAATCGTCTTGATATTTTTAATGGAATTAGATAACGTAAGGCCAAACCAAATATCATTCCGATAATTTCCGGAAAAGAAACATCCCGGTTATACCACGGCCAAATCGCTTCCATTTGTATGAAATTTCAGTACTACACTAACTTAAATATTTATAGCGCCAATCTCAACATGCAAATCATCTTGATATTTTTAAGGGAATTAGATAACGTAACGCCAAACCAAATGGCGTTCCGATAGTTTCCGGAAAAAAAAACATCCCTATCATCCCAGGGCCAAATCCCATCCAGTTGCATGAAATTTTGGCACTATGTTAATTTAAATACATATAGCGCCAATCTCAACATGCAAATCGTCTTGATATTTTTAAGGGAATTATATAACGTAACGCCAAACCAAATAGCGTACCGATAGTTACCGGAAAAAAAACATCCCTATCATCCCAGGGCCAAATCCCATCCAGTTGCATGACATTTTGGCACTATGTTAATTTAAATAGATATAGCGCCAATCTCAACATGCAAATCGTCTTGATATTATTATTGGAATTAGATAACGTAAGGCCAAACCAAATGACATTCCGATAATTTCCGGAAAAGAAACATCCCGGTCATACCACGGCCAAATCGCATCCATTTGCATGAAATTTCAGTACTACACTAACTTAAATATTTATAGCGCCAATCTCAACATGCAAATCGTCTTGATATTTTTAATGAAATTAGATATTGTAACGCCAAACCAAATGGCGTTCCGATAGTTTCCGGAAAAAAAATATCCCTATCATCCCAGGGCCAAATCCCATCCAGTTGCATGAAATTTTGGCACTATGTTAATTTAAATACATATAGCGCCAATCTCAACATGCAAATCGTCTTGATATTTTTAAGGGAATTAGATAACGTAACGCCAAACCAAATGGCGTACCGATAGTTTTCGAAAAAAAAACATCCCTATCATCCCAGGGCCAAATCCCATCCAGTTGCATGAAATTTTGGCACTATGTTAATTTAAATACATATAGCGCCAATCTCAACATGCAAATCGTCTTGATATTTTTAAGGGAATTAGATAACGTAAGGCCAAACCAAATGGCATTCCGATAGTTTCCGGAAAAGAAACATCCCGGTCATACCATGGCCAAATCGCTTCCATTTGTATGAAATTTCAGTACTACACTAACTTAAATAGTTATAGCGCCAATCTCAACATGCAAATCGTCTTGATATTTTTAATGGAATTAGATAACGCAAGGCCAAACCAAATGGCGTACCGATAGTTTTCGAAAAAAAAACATCCCTATCATCCCAGGGCCAAATCCCATCCAGTTGCATGAAATTTTGGCACTATGTTAATTTAAATACATATAGCGCCAATCTCAACAAGCAAATCGTCTTGATATTTTTAAGGGAATTAGATAATGTAACGCCAAATCAAATGGCGTACCGATAGTTTCCGGAAAAAAAACATCCCTATCATCCCAGGCCCAAATCCCATCCAGTTGCATGAAATTTTGGCACTATGTTAATTTAAATACATATAGCGCCAATCTCAACATGAAAATCGTCTTGATATTTTTAATGGAATTAGATAACGTAAGGCCAAACCAAATATCATTCCGATAATTTCCGGAAAAGAAACATCCCGGTCATACCACGGCCAAATCGCTTCCATTTGTATGAAATTTCAGTACTACACTAACTTAAATATTTATAGCGCCAATCTCAACATGCAAATCATCTTGATATTTTTAAGGGAATTAGATAACGTAACGCCAAACCAAATGGCGTTCCGATAGTTTCCGGAAAAAAAAACATCCCTATCATACCAGGGCCAAATCCCATCCAGTTGCATGAAATTTTGGCACTATGTTAATTTAAATACATATAGCGCCAATCTCAATATGCAAATCGTCTTGATATTTTTATGGGAATTAGATAACGTAAGGCCAAACCAAATGGCGTACCGATAGTTTCCGAGAAAAAAAAACATCCCGGTCATACCACGGCCAAATCCCATCCAGTTGCATGAAATTTTGGCACTATGTTAATTTAAATAGATATAGCGCCAATCTCAACATGCAAATCGTCTTGATATTATTATTGGAATTAGATAACGTAAGGCCAAACCAAATGACATTCCGATAATTTCCGGAAAAGAAACATCCCGGTCATACCACGGCCAAATCGCTTCCATTTGTATGAAATTTCAGTACTACACTAACTTAAATATTTATAGCGCCAATCTCAACATGCAAATCGTCTTGATATTTTTAATGAAATTAGATATTGTAACGCCAAACCAAATGGCGTTCCGATAGTTTCCGGAAAAAAAATATCCCTATCATCCCAGGGTCAAATCCCATCCAGTTGTATGAAATTTTGGCACTATGTTAATTTAAATACATATAGCGCCAATCTCAACATGCAAATCGTCTTGATATTTTTAAGGGAATTAGATAACGTAACGCCAAACCAAATGGCGTACCGATAGTTTCCGAAAAAAAACATCCCTATCATCCCAGGGCCAAATCCCATCCAGTTGCATGAAATTTTGGCACTATGTTAATTTAAATACATATAGCGCCAATCTCAACATGCAAATCGTCTTGATATTTTTAAGGGAATTATATAACGTAACGCCAAACCAAATGGCGTACCGATAGTTACCGGAAAAAAAAACATCCCTATCATCCCAGGGCCAAATCCCATCCAGTTGCATGAAATTTTGGCACTATGTTAATTTAGATACATATAGCGCCAATCTCAACATGCAAATCGTCTTGATATTTTTAAGGGAATTAGATAACGTAAGGCCAAACCAAATGGGATTCCGATAATTTCCGGAAAAGAAACATCCCGGTCATACCACGGCCAAATCGCTTCCATTTGTATGAAATTTCAGTACTACACTAACTTAAATATTTATAGCGCCAATCTCAACATGCAAATCGTCTTGATATTTTTAATGGAATTAGATATTGTAACGCCAAACCAAATGGCATTCCGATAGTTTCCGAAAAAAAACATCCCTATCATCCCAGGGCCAAATCCCATCCAGTTGCATGAAATTTTGGCACTATGTTAATTTAAATACATATAGCGCCAATCTCAACATGCAAATCGTCTTGATATTTTTAAGGGAATTAGATAACGTAAGGCCAAACCAAATGGCGTACCGATAGTTTCCGGAAAAAAACATCCCTATCATTGCAGGGCCAAATCCCATCCAGTTGCATGAAATTTTGGCACTATGTTACTTTAAATACATATAGCGCCAATCTCAACATGCAAATCGTCTTGATATTTTTAAGGGAATTAGATAACGTAAGGCTGAACCAAATGGCGTACCGATAGTTTCCGGAAAAAAAACATCCCTATCATCCCAGGGCCAAATCCCATCCAGTTGCATGAAATTTTGGCACTATGTTAATTTAAATAGATATAGCGCCAATCTCAACATGCAAATCGTCTTGATATTATTATTGGAATTAGATAATGTAATGCCAAATCAAATGGCATTCCGATAGTTTCCGGAAAAAAAACATCCCTGTCATACCACGGCCAAATCGCTTCCATTTGTATGAAATTTCAGTACTACACTAACTTAAATAGTTATAGCACCAATCTCAACATGCAAATCGTCTTGATATTTTTAAGGGAATTAGATAACGTAACACCAAACCAAATGGCGTACCGATAGTTTTCGAAAAAAAAACATCCCTATCATCCCAGGGCCAAATCCCATCCAGTTGCATGAAATTTTGGCACTATGTTAATTTAAATACATATAGCGCCAATCTCAACATGCAAATCGTCTTGATATTTTTAAGGGAATTAGATAACTTAAGGCCAAACCAAATGGCATTCCGATAGTTTCCGGAAAAGAAACATCCCGGTCATACCACGGCCAAATCGCTTCCATTTGTATGAAATTTCAGTACTACACTAACTTAAATAGTTATAGCGCCAATCTCAACATGCAAATCGTCTTGATATTTTTAAGGGAATTAGATAACGTAAGGCCAAACCAAATGGCGTACCGATAGTTTCCGGAAAAAAAACATCCCTATCATCCCAGGGCCAAATCCCATCCAGTTGCATGAAATTTTGGCACTAAGTTAATTTAAATACATATAGCGCCAATCTCAACATGCAAAACGTCTTGATATTTTTAAGGGAATTAGATAATGTAACGCCAAATCAAATGGCGTACCGATAGTTTCCGGAAAAAAAACATCCCTATCATCCCAGGGCCAAATCCCATCCAGTTGCATGAAATTTTGGCACTATGTTAATTTAAATACATATAGCGCCAATCTCAACATGCAAATCGTCTTGATATTTTTATGGGAATTAGATAACGTAAGGCTAAACCAAATGGCATTCCGATAGTTTCCGGAAAAGAAACATCCCGGTCATACCACGGCCAAATCGCTTCCATTTGTATGAAATTTCAGTACTACACTAACTTAAATATTTATAGCGCCAATCTCAACATGCAAATCGTCTTGATATTTTTAATGGAATTAGATAACTTAAGGCCCAACCAAATGGCGTACCGATAGTTTCCGAAAAAAAAACATCCCTATCATCCCAGGGCCAAATCCCATCCAGTTGCATGAAATTTTGGCACTATGTTAATTTAAATACATATAGCGCCAATCTCAACATGCAAATCGTTTTGATATTTTTAAGGGAATTAGATAACGTAAGACCAAACCAAATGGCATTCCGATAGTTTCCGTAAAAGAAACATCCCGGTCATACCACGGCCAAATCGCTTCCATTTGTATGAAATTTCAGTACTACACTAGCTTAAAGATTTATAGCGCCAATCTCAACATGCAAATCGTCTTGATATTTTTAATGAAATTAGATATTGTAACGCCAAACCAAATAGCGTACCGATAGTTTTCGGAAAAGAAACATCCCGACTAAATCTCGGTAGTATTATATCTTAAAGGCCTTTTTCTTTGTGTTTTTTTTTCTATATATTCCTGTATAATGTCAGATTTTAATTTTTGCGATTTTCTTTCATAAAATATGTTATAAAATAAAATAAAAAATATTTTCTGGGCTAGAGTAAATTATATCATATGAAATAATGTTGGACTGGGATAACGTTGTAATTTTAGTGTTGCCTGATAATATATTTTTTTTTTCTGGGATGAAAGTCTGGGCTAACTTCACATACATTATATGAAGGCTTACTATTCAAACCAAAATATTTGTGACGATTAACACAATTAAAACTCATTAAATCAATTTTACTCTAAAACCTAAACACTAAACTTTATTTCATATCGTTACATTGTTATTCGTCGTTTATTTTTATTATTTATTTCCATTTTTTTTGGCATTTATTTTGCATTTGTCTAATTTTTGAAATTGTAAATGCAATGTGAAAATTTATTGAGTTTATTTTTTTGTGTGCTGTACGCTATTTTGTTGTTCTGTAAACTCAAGTTTATTGTTATAATTTTTAATTTTACGATTGTTGTTGAAATTTTTATTATTATTTCTCTTTATTTTATCTCGCTTATATACCATCCCAAAAAACAAAAAAAAAAAAAAAAAAACACAAAAATTATTTATTTTACTTTAATTTTGTGTGAAAATTATTCGTTTTGTGTTTATTTTGTTTTGTTTTGGAAATAAAAGTTTTTCTGGCAAATATATACACATATATAAATATGCCTGTATACGAGAAAAGCTTTAGTATTTTGTGTATTTAATGTTGATTTATTAATATGCACTTTTAATCAAAATACTAAAAAATAATTTTTAAAGCTCAACGGAAGCATACATACTATATATACATATTTACTAAGAGTAGTACAATAAACTTGTAAAATAGATAACAACTTAAAAGTTGGTTCGGTCGATATGTCGTTCAAAGTACCAAATGTATTACTATACATGCATTTTTTGTCTCCTTAAGCTTTTGTTCTGCAGATTTCTTTCAATCACTCTGACAAAGATAAATAAAAAATAACGAACGAACGATGAAAAGAATGGGAACCAACCAATATTATTATATCGGGATTATCGTGGAAAATTGAAAATGTCTTTTCTCTCTATTTATATTCCATTTCACAAGTACGAAATTAAAATGATTGTATTTTATCTTCGGGACATTTATTTAACATTCACAGTATATTTATTCGTCTATATATTCAGGCTTTTATTTTATTGTCCAATTTTTTGGTTTAAGTTTAGGGGATTAAAATAAAGTCTTGTGTTTTTCTTGGTTAATCATAAAAGGAAACGAATTATATTTTGTAGCTAAAACGTAAACATTTTTGTGTCGTTTTATTATGCTACCTACAAGTAGAACATTTGAATCAAGAAAATCGACCTCTTTAATATAATAATACATCTGGCATGGATGGTTTTTGAACAAAATACTAAGAATTAATTATGAACTTATATTTTTACATAAAGCCACGTCCAAAGTTTATTTTATTGGAAATTAATAATACCCAAATTCGAAGAATATCGGTTTAAAGGATATATCACTGAATTACCAAGCTTTATTGTTCCTTTAAAATTATTTTCTAGACGGCACCACGTTTTCTCTGCCCATATTTTCCTGAGAAATATGAAAATACAAATTTTTTCCCATACAATTCGCCTGTCCCAATGAAAAGATGACTGTTGTGAAATAAAATACAAGTGCAATTTATTATGTCGGCAATTTTCATTCTTGAATCTTCATTTATTGGTTCATTTATGTGATTTCTTGTCTTGTTAATTTATTCTAGATTTTGCTTGATTTAATCTAGTTCTATGATAAAAAATAATTTTAAGTAATTTGTGATTATTCTTGCTGTTTTAAATTATAGTCCTATTACTTTTTTACTTTTGCTCAAGTCGAATGCTTCGAATGACTGGTTGTAGACTAACGTGCTCCTTCAATAAGACATTTTTAAGGTTCAAGCTAATTTGGCGCTCCGTACAATTTTAAATTCTTGCGTCCCTTAATTTGCTATTTATTATTTTTATCTACATATGTAAGCATGAGTAAGAACGAATTGCCATATAAGATGATGATCATGTAGAATGGTTTACGTAAGGTTAATGTATATTTATATATATATATATATATATATATTTTTTTTTGATGATAGCTATATAGTATGAATGTATAGGGAACATAACATCGACGGCTAAAGCTCTGTGATGGATTAAGGAAAATAGGAAAATCTGGACCCTAAGCATGCGTCAGAAGCATGTCTCCTTTATTTTTATTGTTGCCTTAACTAATTTTAGAACGAAGAGAATCATTGAACGGTTACTTCACACTTCTCCTTCAACATTATTAATGTTGCTGCCGTTGCGTAGATGTCTACGGCAAAAAACCCTTGTAGCAAAACTACTGTCTTCCACCGAAAAAAACGCCTGGGCGCTTTATTCGGGAGTATCTTAAAATTTGAACATCTTGAAAATGAAAGAAAAAAATCAAATAAAACGCCCATTCAAATAGAACGCCTAAGCGCTGTATTTGGAAATTTGATTACCACTAACAAAATAAAAATAAATGTTTACGAATATAAGGATGTTTGCGCCAAAATTTGATGTTTCATAGAAAGGTGCACTTCAAGCAACTTGATAAACAAACGTAATTGACGATTGCAAAATTTCAAAATGTGATACCTACCACCCGACAATAAAGCTTGATAAAAGCCTAGACAGCTTTGATATAATGTAATCAATTTCATGTAATATTTGAGTAAAAGATCAAAGTTAACAGTGATTATTTTTTTCAGATCTGGTTACAAAGCTTTTTTTTGTCCGATAGAGCACATGGTCCACTATTATATAAATAATAAAAGCATTCTAATTGTTATTTGTCTATTGGGGAGAGAAAATGTAATGGATAACACATTGCCTAAAATATAAATTAAAGTAGCTAATTGCCATCCCTAGCTGCTTCCGTTATCAACTTGTAGGAGAGGAAAGCGGTCAGTTCTCTAATCCATTCCACGAAAAATTAAATGAGTGTCCTGTGGGCCGATTTTTGACCCCACGATTCCATTGACCGTAGAATTATTTTGAAACTTAAAAAGTTTAGTGATTAAATAAACCGAATTTAGGATTTTCCCAACCGAACTTTTGCGTTGGAAAAATTTAGAATTTTACAAATTAAATTTTATAAAGAGTCGAGTAAAAACGTTTTACTTACAGTTAAGAAAATCTAAGTTATTACGTTTAAAATTTGTACCTGTAAGCCTGCGAACTGCAATAACGAAGAGAAAGTTTGAATATGTTATATGCTTTTTGTTGGTAAGCCTCTAAATTGTCTGCAGTCGAGATTAAAATTCTAAAATAAATCAAAAAAATCTATGGCTTAGAAGCCGGAATCAACCTTATTGCGCCTCAACTGGTACCTTTTGAACCGTAATTATAACGTTTTGTTGAATGTAGTAGCTGGTCAGCCCAACGAACGATTGTGTACTCAAAAACGTTTTTTTTTTCATGTTTGTCGATGTATGGATGTGGTCAATGTTGGTCTGTGGCTAGAATCGAACTCAAGACCGCTTGTTGTAAGCAGCTCTATTAATGCTTTATGTTTGATGACGAAAGTTTCTTAAGCCGTTATAAAATAGTTCTGAAAAAGAGTTATACGAGTACTCTAAGAAAAAATTATTCTTTTACATAGTATAGTAAGAAAATTCAGTACGTTCATAATTCTTCCACCACATCATCATTCTTCCTTCCAACCATGTCAAAAATGATGATTCTACTTAGGTCAAATTCACTCGGCATTTAAACTTAAAATTAGATATTTTCTTTACAGAATACTGCTAATAAAAAAATACAGATTTTTGGCCAAATGCCTTGAAAATATTAAATTCTTGGATTTTAACAAGAACTAAATTTGAATTGGTTCGAAACTTCACGTTTCATTACACTATCAAGAGTAACCTTTCATTATTTTTCAGGTTAAAAATTTAAGAAATCGACTCACGAATTTTACAGAAATTTGGAAATATTAACAAAATCTCAGAAATTCAGATTTGAATATAATCCTCCATTCGATCGCAAATTAAATTTACATACTCTAGAAAATATGAATATTTGATTGATTTTGACATGATTTTTTCAATTGAGCATTTATTTTTTCGAGTCTTACTTTCGAGCTGCTAAACTTCTTACGAAGCAAATAAAATCAAGGTCAAGGCAATCACTCAAAGTAATATGAATTTAGCATATGAATTTTTCGAACTAATTTATATATTTTCTAATAAAATTCCTCACAGTATTACGACGAATTATTCAAATTTTGAAAACAATTGTATTTTGATAACTTAAATCATTTAACTTGAATAAAACGCTCTGGGCGTATTATTCGAATAAAACGCCCAGTAGGCGCTCTATTCGTTTAAAGCGCCTAGGCGTTTTTTACGGTGGAAGACAGTAGTGAAGGTCGGGATATTTAAACCATCATTTATTTTAACACACGTAAATATTCCAACATTAGCACATTAGCCTCCAATTTATATAGTCATTTCAAGTAATATTCAGTTATTGATTGCGTTCACGGTAAACCGCTTACAATTACCTTCCAGAATCAAAGAAACGGATTGCTACTCGGAAATCAAGTAGTGCTGGAGGAGTAACAATATTAAAACAAACCAATCTCATCTTGAACAAACCTGTAGTCTAGCTTCTATTTGAAAATCGCTAGAAAACCGCTAAGTCGACGATGCCGACAAAAATTAAAACTTTTACAGGTGTTTTAAAATTAAATGACTACCCGGGTAAGCAAGGTAGAAGGTAGAAAAATCCAAGGGATTTAAATCTGGTGAACTAGGCGGCCATGCGTATTTGGTAATGAAGTCAGTTAAATTAGCCACACACCACTCTTGAACTACCTTCGCCGTATATGCTGGTGCTCCGTCTTGTTGAAAGCAATAATACTCCTCTCCGTACATTGCTTGGGCTTCTAGCAATAAATGTTTCTGAAAAACCTCCTCCAAGTAATATTTCGCATTTATTTTAACACCTTTATCGATAAAAACAAGTGGAAGAGTTCCTCTTTTGGATACGGCTCCTCGGTATGTGTTTTTTGTATTTTGGGACGCATCTTTTATTGAAACCGCCCAAACTCGATCGTTTTGAACATTGTGCGGAACTTCAAGCACAAAACATTTTTCATCTGAGAAGATAATTTCGTCACCCGCGTGTCATGAAAGCAGCTATTTACTTCTAGCTCTGCGTTTCTCTTTTGTAGCAACCGTAAGCCCATGAATTTTTTTTTTTTTTTTTTTTTTTATATAATAAAACACAATATTTTGGTTTTGTCACTTTCATTAAGGTGATATTTATTTTATTTGTAAATGAAATTACGATCGTTTCGGATGTTACTCCTTTATCAAATTTCTAACAAACATTCAACATTCGACATTTTGCGATTTTCATTTGATCCCGTCGACGGCTCAATTGAAACTATTCTGTTATTTATCTTTTAGCGCAAATTATCTAGTGGATGATTTTAAAAATAGAGCCAAATGGCTCAAAAATCTAAACTAATTCAAAATTTTCATTTTATTGGTGATTTCTAGGGTATCCAAATTAATCGAATTTCAAAGTACTAGGGTAGCCCAGTAGTTTGAAACTCGATTAATTTGGATACCCTATAGAAATTACTTGTTGAATTTTTATTTATCAATCGGCGCAATTATAGGATCATGATAACTAAAATAACTAACATATTTCATATAATCCACTCCGTCACAATTTCTTGAGAATATTAAATCGATACACGTATTATTCTTCGTTGTCGATAAAGAGTTGCTATAACAAAGATCAATCTTCAAGGTGTTTTTCATGAAATTCACAAATTTTTCGTTTTTTGGCTTTTTAATATCTAAATTAAAATCACCTGTAACTACCATAAACTACCTTCTGGAAACTTTCTTGTATATGAACCCAAGTTCATTGCCAAAAATGTTCGAATATCTACCATACAAATATTTGGGCTCAAATACAAAGATACCATAATACACCTTTGGACACCAATTACGGCTTCTACTGTACATATATCTCCAATTTTAGGCGTAGCGACGGCTTTACAATATACGATCATCTACATGAATAATATGTCTATCTACCGATAGGCGCAAATTATTATTTTTATAAATCGCGACTCCTCCGGCTCGAACCCGTTTGCGCTTATGATTGCTTTTACAATGGAAACCATCCATATTGACAACATTATCATCGTCCATCCAAGTTTCAGTACAAAGAATGATCGAAACCTTATTTAACACGTTATCCGTTGATATATTGTTTATATTCAATATGACGAAGATATCCCATAGCACCACATCAATATTTGTAGTGACCATAAATGGTTTCCCAATTAATAATTTTTAGTAATACGGCAAACCAACCGTTTCATTATATGACATTTTATGGACTTTTACATGCAATTCATCTCTTTGTGCAGTATTAATGTAATTAATATAATTATCAATAGCGACATATTCAATCGTATTTTCACTTTGGATACTATGTAGTTCTGTTATATGAAGTGACATCAGCATTACGAAAGAATAGATGTATGCCATCTGAACAAACATTTTGAATTTCCTCAAGATTGACGAATCTATATGCTCTCAATAATATTCTCGACTCATCATCATCGATCATCAAGATATCACCATTACCGACCGTTTGACGAACAACTTTAACCATTGCAAAATATTTAAGTCGACGCCATAATATATCTCCTCCAAACACCATTCTTGGACGCCCATGTACCAGCGCGGCGCGCACAACTGGCAACTGCCACAAATCACTACAAAAAACAATGTTCATCCCACCAAATGGCTTATCAAATTCACTGGTGACTTGCTGCAATCTATAATTTAACGTGTTTAGCAATTTCGCTCCAATCATGCTGACTTGAAACCGGACCGATTTATTTGTAAATTTTAATGAGTAAAGCCAAAGTCTTTTTTTTTTTTTAATTTAAACACCGAATGGACGGTTATATATGTTAAGTATGTTTATGGTATATTTATGTGTCTGGGAACTCAGAAACTTTTCAGACAACAAAGTGTTATCAACAGATCCCAATCGATCGAGCATTTTAACTCTCTGGCAAAACAGAGCCAACTATTTCATCTTGCGCGTTGTTCAACCAAAACAGAATATGCACATAAGCACCGTTAGGCTTACCAACGTTAAGATGGATTTATAATTTCAAGCCATTTAATGGGAAATTGACTTTTACTGGAAGTCACCAAGGCTTTAGGCCATGAATTTTCGGAAAAAAAATTAAAATTTGTTATTGTAGTCCGATAGATAGCCCAAATAATACGTGTTTTACTCGCAATTAGTAGGCTTACCAACGTTAAGATCGATCTATAATTTCCAGCCATTTAATGGGAAATTGACTTTTACTGGAAATCACCAAGGATTTAGACCATGAACTTTTGAAGCAAAAAATTAAAATTCGTTATTGTGGTCCGATAGATAGCCCAAATGATACGTGTTTTACTCGCAATTGTTAGGCTTACCAACGTTAAGATCGATCTATAATTTCCAGCCATTTAATGGAAAATTGACTTTTACTGGAAATCACCAAGGCTTTAGGCCATGAATTTTTGGAGCAAAAAATTAAAATTCGTTATTGTGGTCCGATAGATAGCCCAAATGATAGGTTTCTTACTCGCAATTGTTAGGCTTACCAACGTTAAGATCGATCTATAATTTCCAGCCATTTAATGGGAAATTTATTTTTACTGGAAATCACCAAGGCTTTAGGCCATGAATTTTTGGAGCAACAAATTAAAATTCGTTATTGTGGTTCGATAGATAGCCCAAATAATACGTGTTTTACTCGCAATTGTTAGGCTTACCAACGTTAAGATGGATCTATAATTTCCAGCCATTTAATGGGAAATTGACTTTTACTGGAAATCATCAAGGCTTTAGGCCATGAATTTTTGGACTAAAAAACTAAAATTCGGTATTGTGCTCATTCGTTATTGTAATGTTCAGATCGATCTATAATTTCCAGCCATTTAATGAGAAATTGATTTTTACTGAAAATCACCAAGGCTTTAGGCCATGAATTTTTGGAGCAAAAAATTAAAATTCGTTATTGTGGTCCGATAGATAGCCCAAATGATAGGTGTTTTACTCGCAATTGTTAGGCTTACCAACGTTAAGATGGATATATAATTTCCAGCCATTTAATGGGAAATTGACTTTTACTGGAAATCACCAAGGATTTAGGCCATGAATTTTTGGAGTAATAAATTAAAATTCGGTATTGTGCTCAGTAGTTATTGTAATGTTCAGATCGATCCTTAATTTCCAGCCATTTAATGAGAAATTGATTTTTACTGAAAATCACCAAGGCTTTAGGCCATGAATTTTTGGAGCAAAAAATTAAAATTCGTTATTGTGGTTCCGGTAGATAGCCCAAATGATACGTGTTTTACTGACAATTGTTAGGCTTACCAACGTTAAGATGGATCTATAATTTCCAGCCATTTAATGGGAAATTGACTTTTACTGGAAATCATCAAGGATTTAGACCATGAATTTTTGGAGTAATAAATTAAAATTCGGTATTGTGCTCATTCGTTATTTTAATGTTCAGATCGATCTATAATTTCCAGCCATTTAATGAGAAATTGATTTTGACTGAAAATCACCAAGGCTTTAGGCCATGAAATTTTGGAGCAAAAAATTAAAATTCGTTATTGTGGTTCGATAGATAGCCTAAATAATACGTGTTTTACTCGCAATTGTTAGGCTTACCAACGTTAAGATCGATCTATAATTTCCAGCTATTTAATGGGAAATTGACTTTTACAGAAAATCACCAAGGCTTTAGGCCATGAATTTTTGGAGTAAAAAACTAAAATTTGTTATTGTGGTTTCGATAGATAGCCCAAATGATAGGTGTTTTACTCGCAATTGTTAGGCTTACCAACGTTAAGATCGATCTATAATTTCCAGCTATTTAATTGGAAATTGACTTTTACAGAAAATCACCAAGGCTTTAGGCCATGAATTTTTGGAGCAAAAAATTAAAATTCGTTTTTGTGGTCTGATACTCAATTTTTTTTAAATAGTCTATGACATCATTATCACCAAAAGGACCATTTCTTTAAAGTTGAAGAATCGACATAAGGACATTTACCAGTTTATTAAAATATAAATTGCACCCTACTGGATCTTCATTAACTCACGAAGCCCGAGTCATAGCACTCAATTCTTTCACACTTTATTTAACTTCCGATGCATTAAATGTTAAAAACATCATTGGTTTGCCTAACTGCCACATCATAGCAAACAAACTTCGTTTACGCATACTCCAATATTGCGCCAAATTTGGTATACTTTTCATAAATGATAAATTCCAATCAATACAGCATTCTATATAATCTTTATAGTTATCGTTTTTCTGGTGGTATTTTCCATATCAGAGGCGGCTCGAAATGCCAAGTATAATACTTCACTCACTCGAAGCCGTAAATGCTGCCGTAATACCGTGGCGTCACATCATGACGATCACGCCTTCGGATTTCAGATGTGGCAATCATAAAAAGAGCTGGATGTCGGGATTAAAACATGAGAATATCCTATATACATTTTAGGAAACGACAATTCCTGGGCATGCCGATCGTATAATAGGCTTAAAGGTTTTTCTCGTTGCCCCGGAGCCAAATTTAAATATTTCTTTTCGCTCCATAATAATTTATGTTGCTGACCGAGCAAATTTTCATCAATTTCTACATTAAAATGCATATATAACGTTTTCTTTATAAGATAATTTAACCACTGTTTTACAGTATTATTACTTCCAACTATGAGGATTTATTCAAAACATGTCGTTTTATATGCAGATTAATTGCATAATCATCATCTAATTCTTGCGAAAGCGTATTTAGCATAATATTCACATTAATAGGAACATTGATAACTTGATCAATGATTTTATAAGTTCGTTGCTGATACAGCGAAATACTGGGCGAAACTAACCTTTCGGGAATGACATCCAAATCGGGTAAATAAGATGGGTATTCCGGATATTTAAATTTGTTAGAGCAGACATCAATGGAATTTTATTATTATTGATCGAAGATTTGCATATACTGCATAACATCTTACTCTTTAGACATTCCATAGGAAATCCCTTCTGAATTAAACCATAAGTCTGGATGGAAATCAAACTAGACTCCAATTTTAATATAGACGGTTGCTCACGTTTTCGCTTTCGACAAACAGCCTGACGCCCTGCTGGTCTCGAGTCAAAGCAGGAACATAACGTCTTGTACTAAATATTTGCTGCTCACGTTTTTGCTTTCGATAAGAAGCCCTACGTTCTGCTGATGTAAGAGACGGCATCGAATAATCAAATTAATTTATTTTATTTATTTAATACGTGTTACACATAAAGGAAGTCGACCCACACACAAAAGGTATAAACTGAACAAGAGCAACAACCACAAACGACGACTTCAGCTGAAATTAGAATACAGGCAAATCAAAGCCTGCTCACATAACAACTGTCGATGACAAAAAAAAAAAAAAAAAAAGAAAAAGAGAGAATGTGAGAGAATTATGTGGTTTATTTTGCTAACGTAACACATTTTTGTGACACATTCTCATAAGGCTTTTTCGTGACACTTTTTCATATAGGTTTGGTGCAAAACATTTTCAATGTTAAAAATCTTAGGGCGTTCTCTATCTCGACTGAAGAAATTTAAAATCAAACTGACGATTTCGATATTTTATAAGGGGCAATAGCACCTTGTTCAATATCATGACCTGGTTATGGTTAACGTTACTTCGTATTAAATTTTTTTATATTTAGTCACTAAATCAATTCTATAAGAATAGATTATAATAGATTAACCGTTTTTATTAATAATTAAAATTGTCACAAAAAGTTGAGAAATACATGATTATTGTTAAAATGTTGTAATGGTTAATTCACTTCCAACTGTTGTAATCCAAAAAGAATTTTAACAGTTTTTCATAAAGGTATAATTTTTGAGTGACATTTCAGTTCAAATTTATTCCAAGATATTACATTCATTTCACTTTCGATGACAATAATTGTATGTCAACCTTCTAATTTTTAGTTAAATTCATTTGGAAAATAAATTAAATCGGCGACACTTAATTTTTAAAAATTGACCTACTATCTACTGAACTAATTCAGATTATCGCTCATTCACATTATCGCTTACCAAATACTAATGATCCAATTCGACTTCGTTCGCTTTTTTATATACACAAACCAAACTTTTAGAAAGCTCATGACTTTTCCAGTTAGAATAGTGTAGAAACATTTAGAACAATTTTATCATGAAAAATTCTATTTTAGTACAGTTAAATATTGAGCTTTTAATTTAACTTATTCTATTACACACTAGGTGTCACAGTTACAATATATTGTGACGATGACATCTAGGGTGTGATAGAATAAGTTAAATTAATAGATCAATGTTTTTACTGTACTAAAATGGAATTTCCCATGATAAAATTGTTACTTAATGTTTCTACGCTATTCTAACTGGAAAAGTCATGAACCTTTGAGAAGTTTGGTTTGTGTATATAAAAAGGCGAACAAGATCGAATTGGATTATTCGAATTTGGAACGCGATAGAGTAAACTTGTAAGATTATTAGTAGTATTTGGAAAGCGATAGTGTGAAGATTAAAAAGGAATTAAAAAGTGATTTAAAAAGTGTTTTAGTGGAAATAAAAATTATAAGTGTACAGCAAAATTTGAGAATAATTTATATAAAGTGATTTTGTGAATTTTTATTAACAAACTGTGTTGTAATAATTCTTGTGTTAACTAAATAAATTCGTTGGGAATAAATTAAATTGATTTTTTATTATTCACAATCCAGTGATACGAACCATAATTGACAAGGAAAAAACGTAACAATGTTGTAATAATACCAATAAGTACGTTAAATGAGAAGAAATAAATATTTAGTACTAAAACTGACGTTATCAATTAAATATTATTCTGTGACACTAAAGAAATATTAATCCGCCACTTGGTCTGCTGTTTCATTTAAAAAATGATGAGATTGCTGTATGACTGCTGTATGACTTTATTGTCCCCATTATCCCTTGGATTACTGCGAAAATTCGGTAATTTTAATTTGAAATTACCAGTCATGTTATTTTAAATAAAACTGAAAGTTATCACAATAAATTCCCTCTTTGAAAGCAAATCACGAAAAATATGAACAAAATGACAAAACTTCTCATTTGACTTGCTTACTCGATTTAGAACTTGTACTAATTAATGAATGAAATTTTTCAGCGAGAAAACGAAATATAGGAAAAACGAATATTTCATTCCATTTCATTTCATTTCACGAAACGGAAATTGACCTGCTGAACCAAATTACCCGGGTAATCGATCAAATTACCTGGGTAGTCGAGTGTTCGAAAAATGACCAAAATCGGTATTGGCCACCCTGGTAATTTCGTTTCAGAATTTGGGTTCAAACAGGTTGCAATTGCAATGGGTATTGTGATAAATTAATCCAGACGACCTTATACGCATAAAACAATTTAAATTTTAGGTTTAGGCTATTAAATATGAAATAAACATACAAATTATCAATACAGTTAGAGATTTCAATTTCCCTAGAAATTTTATTTCCCAAGAACCGAAAAATATTTTTACCTGACGAATTTCATTTTTCATACAAAGTTTTCTCACAAAAGTTATAAAATGATTCTCTATACGTTTTACTTGTCAAAACCCGCTCTCTCTCGATACTCTCTTAGGACTAGATTGAGCTATCTCAATATGGGTTAATGGGGAATTTCGGGCCCCCTCATGAAATTTTTCTTGGGCCCCTAAAAATGCTTCTTATGAACAAGCTTTTAGTTAAAAATTTAATTTTTCCTATTGTCCAGCCTCGCATTAATTAAAAGTGTCTGATTTCGAGAGTACGAAACAGCGTATTCAGTTTAATGGTTCAAACAAAACGAAATTTCTTGCAATCAACTCAATGCTCACAAAATTTCGATTCGAAATTTCATTTCAAACCAAAGGAAATCCTACCGCCATGTAAAATCTAAATAACCTGGACATTCTTCAATAATTTCTCGAATAACCTAGTAAATTGGAGAAATCTCGAAATCACGAAAAATCTACTAAATATCACGGTTCACGTTTTACTTTTGCCTTACAGGACTGTATGGATTTCCAACATAACCAACAAAATTGTTCGTTATGTTGAAAATCCATACAATCCTGTAAGGCAAAAGTAAAAAGTATTTCATTGGGGATGCGGTGTAACTCTGCAAGTTCCCACAACTCACACCTAGTCGCAGAGCATAGCCATACAAAATTCGAATAAATTTGAAAATCTTTGTGTATATGATATGTCGAAAATCTTAAGACCACGGAAAAATTCGATTAATTTCTGTATTATGTGATTGTCGATGGATCTCTAGATATTAATGAATAATTTCGGAAAGCCTGTAAAAATCTAGTGAACCCACGAAAATTTCGAAAAATTACGAAAATTTAAGTAAATATCAAATTATTTGTCAAGTAATTTAATGTTACTAATATCACTAAGCAATATGCTACTAAAAAACATTTGACTATGTTCAACAAAACGATATGCAATAATAATGGAACCCTCGTAATTATCGATCGAATCAATTTCTAAAATATCGAACAATCATATTCTACGAGTAGCCTCTAAGATTCTTGAGTAACATCGAACTATGAAATATACCCGACAATTTCAAACATACTCGAATAATCTCGAAAATCTCGAATAATCTAACGATTTCGAAACAACGAATCACCATTATGCTTCGCACCGATCATGCATCCCGTTTCCATACTCTAATAATCTCAAGAAATTTTAAAAAGTGATCAAAAGATGAAGTCCGAGTCAAGGGTTTTACCGGTAAATTAAGTTTTTATTTACCGTTTACCGGTAATAAAAAATATTCGGTAAACGAGAATCTAGATCAATATAAGCTTTGATTTCAAACAAGTTTGGCAAATTTTCTCTTCTAAATCTAAATATTTGCCAGAACCTAAAGCAATTTTTATTTCTATGGACTCAGATTACGTGTAATTACTCTGACATTCACTTTCACTAGCCGAGAAGAAATTGTTTCACCTCTCATAAGAAAATATTGAAAATCAAAAGGGACCATTTTTTCCGTTTTCTTTTTCTAGAAATTGTGGTGTTTTTTAAGCTTAATCTGAGCTACCATCTATATGATCTTGACTTAGAACTAATATTCGAACGCTTGATACCTCACTTGGACCTTATTATCCGTGGGCCTCCCGACTGCGGGTGCTGGGGATACCTAGCTACGTCACTGGGCGGAATTGCGAATACAGTCATACCCCGCCTAACGTTGTTAATTGGTTCCGACGTTAGGCGATACAACGACGTTATAAGGGGCAAAGAATATATGTAGACGAATAAAAGAGAAAATTTCATTGTTTTTTGTTTTTATGTTTTTTGCCTTTTTCTCACTGTTTTTTTGCTTTGCTTATTATTTTAAACGACGTTACAACGAAACACAGCGAAGATAGAGCGAGGTTTGTTCGCATTTTACTAACGACGTTACAGCGAAACGACGTTATGAGGGGGGACGTTGTACGGGGTATGACTGTATAAGGTTAGCGATTAACGAAAATGTATTTAAACAATTTTCTACTTTCTTTTGAATACCTATTATAGACATAATACAAAAATGCTAGTTTTTAATTAATGCTATACTAATTCTTTCATTGATAATAAAATTAACTTGCCATCTCGGTTAATTGTTAATGCATCATCATAATTTTTTATTTTGTTATTATACAAAAACCACTTGTTTTATTTAGGTTGAATCAGCACAGATTAAAATATTAAGGGTAGCTAAAAACTAAATTAAATATTTACTACCCTATTTTAAAAACGATAAAAAATTTAATTTAAACCATTTTTATAAGGCTTACCGCTCCCACTGTAGCACCTTTCACTGAAAAATTATTTACGTTTACATAAATCGCTAATTTTTCTTAAACATAATATAAACAGACATTATTTTGTTTAACTACGTAAGTCCTTATAATAAAAAAGTTTATCCTAAATATTTAATATTTTATGTGCATCAAATTTATGCGTTTAGAAGAATGAAATTAAACTTTAATGTCTATATATGGCGTAGTTTTCATTTGGTTAAGAGTTACACAAAAAAAAAAAAAAAAAAAAAAGTTCGAACATAAAGAAAAAATCAATATATTTTTACATACACACTACATATATAATAAGAGAGCTTTGTATAAAAGCTTTTTTCTGTTTGTGTTAATATTTTGTTTTGTTTTGGTTTTGCTGGTTTTACTTAAAAGTCAAAATAATATTATGTTTAAGACAGCGACTGATATTATATCGAAGTTTATTAAGTTCATCAAAAGTCAAATTTGTAAAAATAAATGAATGAATGAATAAAAATTGTGGAATTTATTTGTCATTGTTATCGGGTAACATATAGTCGTATATGTATATGTTCATATAAGAATAAAATCGCAATTCACATTCGTATGACAGTAAAAATCATGTTTGAATTCTGAATTTATACGTTTCTACATACGAGTACATACGTACCATATATGCAATAATCATATGACAATAAAGTCTGTTTTGTAAAAATGTATGAATTTTTATTATGTAAGGTTGGAAAATTAAGAGCATCGTATGTATGTATGTATAAATACGATTACGAGATGTATGATACGCACCTTACACATTTACATATAGATGGGTAATAAATGAAAACACTCAAAATTATTCTTGTTAGAGGACTATAAAGGTTTTTTATGGTTTTTTGCTTATTTTTGATTTGACATCAGCTCACATAATAAATATATTTGTTATATTTTATGTACTCCCTCTCTATAGTATAAATCTGTTATATATGTTTTGGCAATTTATTCTAGCCAATCACTATAATTTTGGGAAAAGTAATATTACTATACTTCGATAATAAATTAAAGATGAAAACCAAAATATTAAAAGCCTAACTCAACTTGTTGTGCCACTTTACAGTAACATAAATTGTTTAATGAAGTATGCAAGCTGCAGGAGCATCCATCATCTTGAAGAAAAATGAAAATGTGCGACAATTTGACACATCAAAATAATATTAAAGCTATAAATATTTTCAATTTCAAAACATTTTAATTTAAAAGTGCTGTATTTTTACAGACATAAAACTATTTCCTATGAAAATTATTGCAATGGCAAAAAACGACTAGAATTATTAGAGTGAACTGTCGGCAACCGAGAGGACAGGTTATTTTTTGTGAAGCAACAACAATTTTAAAAAGGCCAAAAGACTCGAATTCACTGATGGTAAGACTAGCAACTGAAAACTGAGCGAGAAGCGATGAACAAAACCATGATTTTGCTGCTCGTCTAAAGATGGTACTTTCACCATATGAAAAACCTGAAGAGCAAATGAAAGGTGGTCTGTCCTGTATATTTAAACTTATAAAATTTAATTAAAAGTATCTTAACACGTTCGCCCCTCAAAGACACTTATATGTGTCATGCAAGTTCCTCAAAAAACTCATGTTACATACAGTGCTGGTAAAAAAAAATTGGGCAAACAAATTTATTGCAAATTGGAGTCTTTTTTTGCTAAAATTACAAAACTTTTGAAAGCAATTGGTTTATTGTTTCATTTTAAATACAAGTATGACGTAATTTTTTGAAAAAAAAAAAATGACCTGTAATTTAGGGGCAAAACACCGAAAAATGCCAAAATATTCAAAATACGTTTGATTGGAGTTAAAGTAATGTAATAAATTAAACACTTATTTTTTATTTTTTTGTTTGTTTTTTATTGATTTATAGAAGTTCAATCTTTCATATTAATATTTTGTTGGACCGCCTTTTGCTTTTATTACACCGGTACAACCCCGCAACTGATATGCAAAAAAATTGGGCAAGCAATTATTTTTTTTACGCCTACCGTTCCTGGCCGTCATTAGGGTGCAGATGTTTTATTGCCTGTAATTTATTTTTTGAGTATAAATAGTGCATATTTTGTAAGATTAAGTTATTCTGTAAGTGATCCTAGACAAATAAAGAATAAAGTGCCATTTTAGTTAAAAAAATGGGAAAAGTTAGTGACCAGTGTAAAAGCAATATGTTGATTTTGGCGCGAGAAAATTTAACCACGCGTGAAAAAGGTAAAAGATTATACATTCTTAAAAGTACTGTCGCGTGGAATCTTAAAAAAAATCGAGAGATGGGCGGTACACAAAGAAAGAAAGGCTCTGGAAGGCCCAGAAAGACAACGCCAGTGGAAGATCGTTTTATACTATTACAAAGTCGTCGGAACCGTTTTAAAACTTCATCGGACATAAGACAGGATCTTGAGCGAGCAACGGGAAAAAAATTTCAGCCGGCCTAGTGAGAAAACGACTTGTTAAAGCTGGTTTGAGAGCACTTAAACCAGTCCAGAAGCCTGAGTTCACATTACTAGTGAAAAAAAGAAAACGTTTGCTATGGGCCCAGGAGCATGTTAATTGGACTCCAGAGATGTGGAATGATGTGATTTTCTCCGATGAATCAAAATTCAAGCTGCATGTTGGAGATGGAAGAATTCTCGTAAGGAGAAAACCTGGCGAGAGACTTAGCAACGAATGTCTTTTAAGACTTCCACCGAAAAAAGAAGGAGTTATGGTCTGGGGATGCTTTTCTGCAAATGAAACCGGTCGATTGTGCTTCTTTAGTTCCAGCGTTACAGCAGCTGTTTATCAGCAGGTCCTTCAGAACGAATTTGAGCCTTCTGTGTTAAAGCTTTTTGGCGAGACTTGCAAATTTATTTTTCAACAGGACAACGCTCCGTGCCATACCGCCAAAATGGTGAGTTATTAATTTTGAATTGTAGATAGACAAATTGGCTTTCAGATAAACATAAATAATTTGTTAAAAACTTGTTTTTTTTTTTCTTATCTCTTCATTTAAAGTGTTGTGTATGCCCGTTAGCGTTCGTTGCAATGTACTGATATTAGGCGCTACATGAGATTGTACCCTTTATTGTAATTAAAAAAAAATATTGAAATGTATTGAATAAGGCAGTTAAGTTGTAGCCATCAGAGCATAAGCATTAAAATTCTAAACATGCAAAAATAAATAAAATTAATTAAATAAAATCAAAATACTTATAAATAAATAAAATAATATTTAGTTGAGTTTTATATTTGGAGAAGCAGCGCTTAACACTACATTTTGGTGTCAGATGTGGGGTGATTGTCTTGTGATGTATTCCAAGGCAGCCCAAGTGTTTTAAAGACAAATAAATTAATATAGTTTTAAATAAAACAAAACTTATAATAATAATAATAATACTTATAAAACTTAAAATTCAACTGTAATAATAAATTAACGTGAAATCATGTGACAAGTTAAAAAAAAAAAATGTGCTCGTTTCGTATTAAACATGACCTTAGCGGTCCAAAAAAATTATATAAAAAAAATATTATTGGCTAAATTTCAAGTGATCAGCCAAAATATAATCAAATGGAACAATAAAACGAAATTATCGAAACATTATAATCAAAACAAAGCCAAAAAAATATTTAATCTACTAATATATAATTCACAGTGTGCGGCCGTAACGCTTTTCTTATATTTCCAATTTAGATGCTTGAGTTTTATAACTGAGTAGTCCGAGTGATATAGGTGGTGACCTTTAACAAGGAACTTCGAATAGAAAATGTTTCGGGTTCGATGCTCATCGAAGTACTTATTAATTTTAATAATTTTTTTGCCTATAACGGTATTTCATTTTTTCAATACGAATTGAAAAACATAAAATTTTATATTGTAAGACAATGATTATAATGTAATATGTAATAGTACATTTTTTAAAACTGTAATGTACATTTAGGCTGGTACCGAAAATTATTTTTCGATATTCAATTTTTTCCAATAAGCTTTCGGGTTCGATCCTCACCAAGAACGTTTTGCATTATTTTTTTTTTTTTTTCATTTTATAACGGCATTTCATTACAACATAACGAATTGAAAACTATATCCTCTTTATTTATTATTAAATAATATACCCAGTGTGGGGCGAGACGCTATATGTATAATTATACACCCACACACTAACACTACTACAAACTAAATGCACCAACACCTCATTGTATCAATATTTCGCGTATAATACGGCCCGCTGTAAATTTCAGCTAAGTGAGCCTTTTTTAATTCGTGGAGCCCTTTCGATGCAATCATGACCATAGGAACCATTGTAAAATTAGTTTCAAATACTCATATAGGTATCGGGTGTGTTTATAAAAATAAGAAACTGAAATTTATTTTATTTCTTCAATTGTTTTGTTTAGTTCTTATGTTTTACGTGTGAATAAAGTGTTAAAATTGTGTCATTTTATTGAATTTAAAGATAGTTTTTTATTATTGCACTAACGTGTGAAAAATTAGAGCGAAACTTTCGCTCAATTTTTAACGAATTTACACAGACGTTGTGTAAATAGATTTGTTATATAGACCTTAATAAATGTAAGCAATATTAAAACTTTTGAAATGTCAATGTTCCCGAAAAAGATTAAATTATTTAAATTTTACTTTACATGAGAAACCAAAACTTTAAACTTTTTAACTAGAATGGAACGAGAAACTCTGGAAGGACGGAAATTGCGTTTGAATTGTGAACGACACTAAGGTGGAGAAATCGACAGTCGCAAGAAGGTCGTCAACGCAATAATGAGCAAAAACGTCAACGACTTTTAAATAAAATGCCGGGAGAAGGCATAATTCGCAGAGCTCAAAATGCAAATCGGATGCGAAGATCGAGAGCCGCTGGGAATTCATCGATTTTTGATCATGAAACCTTCCGAGACAATGAAATTAATGCTCACAGTTGTGGTGTGGTGAATGTTGAATGTCGACATTGCCATTCTCTCAATTTTAGTGCTGAAAAATCGTCGGATGGAAACTTCAAATTTTGTTGCCACAAAGGAACTGTATTGCTTGAAACTAGCTGCCAGCAAATGCGACAATTTCCGTTTCTTCTTCATGAGCTTCTCAGTAATCCTCATCACCCACATTTTCGAGCCTTTCATGATAAAATTCGATCGTACAACTCTATGCTTGCGTTTGCTTCAATGGGTGCGCAAATTCATCAGTTTCAAGGACGAGGCCCTTATGTTTTTTGCGTTCACGGTCAGATCTATCATCGTACTGGCCACATGCATCCAGCTGAAGGTGAGCAACGACAATATGCTCAGCTATATGTTATCGACTCAGCTATGGCGAATCAAGATCGCATGAATCATCCTGTTAATTCGCGATTGAACGCAACTATTGTCAGCGCTTTGGATGAAATGATTCGAAAGCAAAATATTTATGCGAAAGCCTACCGAAATCTTGGTGAGGTTTAGCGGGAGGAAGAACAAGCAGCGGCAGCCAACAATCGAACGCTTCCCGTTGTGAACATGGCATTTCGGCGCGATCGTAATGACGATAGACGTCGTTACGATCTTCCAACAGTTAACGAGGTGGCAATGATTTTTCGCTCTGCCGACGGACAGCCTCCATTTGAACGTGATTTTCGAGTTTACCCACGTAATGATGATCAACCTCTCATCAACCTCAACATGTTAAGTTTACATTTGGATCCGATGATATACGTACTATTCTATCCTTTTGGAGAAGCTGGCTAGCAACCAAACATGCAAATGAATACCGCTCATTGTCCCGAGAGAAAGCGAACTAAAATCACTCTTCTGCAATGGAAAGTTGCACAAATTGCCATTCGAGTCGGTCGCTTCAATCCAATTCTCCATGGCGGAAAATTGTTTCAGCAGTGGGCTGTTGATGCTCATCTGCAAGTTGAAGCCAACAATTTGAACTTTGTGCGCAATCAGCAGGGACGCTTACGAGTCGAGCAATATCGGGGTATAATGGACGTTTTGAATAATGTGGCAATTCGTCATGGAACTACAGTTGGTCGATCTGTCATATTGCCATCTTCATTTCAAGGTTCCCCTCGCAACATGCGCTAAAAGTATCACGACTCTATGGCAATTGTGGCAAAGTACGGCAAGCCTGATCTTTTCATTACTATGACATGCAATCCCAATTGGCCAGAGATTCGAGAGAACCTTTTTACTGTACAACAGCCCGGTGACAGACCAGATTTGGTTGCTCGAGTATTCAGCATTAAGTTGAAAGCACTACTCGATGACATAGTAAAGAACAAGGTTTTTGGAAATGTCATTGCATACGTTTACACGATTGAGTTTCAAAAAAGAGGACTTCTCCATGCTCACATGCTCTTCATTCTGGCCAATGACTCAAAAATCGACACAGCCAAGAAGATTGATTGATTTGTGTGCGCTGAGATTCCTGAACAGCAACTGGAACCCATATTGCATGAAATCGTTGTTCGCTCGATGATACATGGACCTTGCGGCAATGAGAACCCACTTGCGCCTTGCATGGAAAAAGGTGAATGTGCAAAAAGATTTCCGAAATCCTTTTGCAAGGAAACGTTAACCGAAGTTAATGGTTTTCCCATTTATCGTCGTCGTGAAGGAATTGAGATTCAAATAGGAGGAAGGAAAATTGATAATCGTCATGTCGTTCCATACAACAAATTTTTAACACGCAAATTCAATTGTCACATTAACGTCGAATCCTGCCAAACCGTTCAAGCAATCAAGTACATTTTCAAATATATATACAAAGGATATGATTGTGCTTCTGTTGAATTAAGTGCACAAGGACCGATTGTTCATGATGAAATTAAGCAATTTCGCGATGCGCGTTATGTTTGTGCTCCTGAAGCAATTTGGCGACTGCTCTAAAATCCAATGCACGATCGATCGCATGTTGTTTATCGTCTTGCCATCCATCTTCCTGACGAACAAATGGTTTATTTTCAAGACGGCCAAGAAGATGCTGCAGCTGATCGAGCTCAACACCGATACACACATATGACTGCATGGTTTGAGCTTAACAAGCACGAAGACGAGAATGCTCGACAATATTTGTATTCCGAAATTCCTGAGCATTACGTATTTGACAAAACTTTTTGCATTGGGAAAGTTCGCAAGCAGAGAGGAGATAGGATTATCACTCGAATGTGTGCTGTCAGTCCGAAAGATCGCGAGCGCTTTTATTTGAGACTGCTATTACAACACATTCGTGGAGCTCAAAGTTTTACCAATCTTAAGACCGTCGATTCAGTGATTTTTGACACCTTCAATGATGCAGCATGAGCCATGAACCTTCTTGAGGATGATAGCGAATGGGAACGATGTTTAAGTGAAGCAAGTCATGTGTGCATGCCGCATCAAATTCGCCTAACATTTGCTTTGATTTGTGTCTTCAATTCGCCAAAAAATCCTCTTGCGCTTTTCGAGCAATTCAAGGAGTATTTAATCGCCGACTACATCATGTATTTCGATCACATAACCGCTGAAAAGAAACTGCTTCAAGACATTGAGGTTATTTTGCGCATGAATGGCATGAAATGCACAGATTTTCGCCTTCCTGAACCGGGCCCGATTCAAAACGTCGAACATGTTTTCGATGTAAAAGAGCAAGCTCAAATGGCCATAAACTTGATGGCCACCCTTAACCCAATGCAGCGTGCCATTTTCGAAGAGATTGCTACTGTAATTGATGATTCGATGGCTGAGTCGAGATTTTTCTTCCTCGACGGTCCTGGCGGTTCGGGAAAAACTTACCTTTACAACACTTTGATGAGTTATGTAAGAGGCCAGAGTAAAGTTGTTCATGCTTTCGCCACGACAGGAATTGCAGCGGATTTATTAGTTGGTGGTAGAACTGCCCACAGTGGTTTCAAAATCCCGCTTTCTGCTAACGAAACATCGGTGTCATCCATGAAAATTCCCTCGCAGGAATCCATTAAATTACGAGAAGCTGCAATGCTCATTATCGATGAGGCTTCAATGCTTTCTTCGCATTCTCTTCGAGTGATTGATCTGCTTCTGCGAGGAATCATGAATAATATTCGTCCTTTCGGTGGCAAGCTTCTCATCCTTGGCGGTGACTTTCGACAAACCTCAAATGTTGTTCCCAGAGGAAAAAATGCTGATATCATCGAAATGTGCGTGAAAAATTCTCTTTTGTGGCGGCATGTGAAGCAGCGAACTCTCATCACCAACATGCGAGCATTTGGACAACGAGAGTTCAACGAATGGGTTTTGCAATTGGGCGATGGCAGATTGCGAAATGATTTGGAAGAAGCCGATCCCGATTTAGTCGAAATTCCTGAGGAAATGATAGAGCGTGAAAACATCATTCGATCAATTTTTGGAGTTGAAATTCGAACAACAACTGCTGATGAAATCGCCGATGTCGCCAACAAGATCATTCTCAGTCCAAAAAATGTTCATGTCACAAAGCTCAACAATGCCATTCTCGATCTTTTACCGGGAGATGCAAAAACCTTCCTGAGCATTGACTCAATGATCTCCGACGACCCGAACGATGCAATCGATTTTCCAGTCGAATTTTTGAATTCTCAGACCCCTTCTGGCATGCCTCCTCATTCACTGAAAGTTAAAGTTGGTGCGTTCATCATGTTGCTAAGGAATTAGGATCCAAAGAAGGGACTTCTGAATGGAACTCGATTGATCGTGAAAAAGCTGTTCAGGAATTGTATCAAGGCGGAAATAATCGCAGGCAGCAATAAGGGAGCGGAAGTTTGCATCCCCCGAATCGACTTGGAACCAAGCGAGAGCAGCTTAGGATTTCAAATGAAGCGACGACAATTTCCCATCATTTTGGCTTTTGCAATGACGATTAACAAGGCTCAGGGACAATCATTCGATAAGGTTGGGGTTTTTTACCAGAACCTGTTTTTGCTCATGGCCAGCTTTATGTAGCTTTAACGCGAGTACGAAATCATGAAAACCTTAGAGTGCTGATCAACAATTTCTCATACCAAGGCGCAATAATAAATGATAACTGTACATTTACAAGAAACGTTGTGATAAAAGAATTATTGAATTAATATTAAATTGTCTTATTTCGTATTATTTTAGGAAAAAAAAAACATTTTACTTTTCAGGCTATGGGGCCATATTACGTAACGCTTCATGGGGGTGGCTTCATGATTTGTTAAAGATAGGGAGGAGTGAACATAGATCATATCATTGATAGCCCGTTTTCTTAATTGCAAAATTCACTTTCACGTGATTAAAATAATTTAAAAATGTGAATACTTTTATATTACGCCTGGGAGAGGGAGGGGTTTTGAAATATGTTACGATCTTTTAGGAAGGGGAAGTAAGGGGTATAAAAAGCAAATAAATATGTGAACTACTATATATTGAGTTTTCAGAAACTTCCGTCAGTTTTGACGGGTAATTACTAGTGTTATATTAATATACATATAATATTATATTTCTCAAAAAAAAAATTAAAAACAATAAACTTATTTGGTCTTCATCCACTCAACGGTACGTGCTGAGCGGTGCTGATTTCGGTGTACAATTACGGTCAGGATCAACAGTGGATATGGTAAGGTTGTGTATATTAAGTTAAGGTTAGTGAATTTTTATGACATTCTCTTATACGTGTGTTCTTTTAAAGTTTCAAATTATTTCCGGGTGTTAATATCGTAGAATTAATCAATCTCTATTTTCCAACAACAACAACAAAAAAAAAATATAATAATTATAATAATTTAATTCATGTCCAAAGAGTTTTCTGAGGATTATTATTGTTTACGCAAACGAAAAGTTCAAAAAATTAAATCGCGCCGATCCTTATCCTTAGCAGATTCATTGGAACACGTTTTGTCAGAAGCTTTTTCGAAAATGGCGACCTTTAGTATTGACCATGCGCTAAAAATTATACCGGAATTTAGCGGTAACCGTGACACGTTACATAAATTTATTTCATGCTGCGATATAATTAAAAAAAAAAATTAAGAAAGAAGAAGAACTAGACCTCCTAGATGTAATAAAAACTAAATTGAGTGGGTTGGCTTACGATCTTGTTAAATATAATGATTTTAAAACCTGGAAGGACTTAAGGGACAAATTGAAATCACAGTTTGGTGATCGTCGAACCGTTTCGCAACTTCAGTATGAAATAACTGGAATTAGGCAAATAAAATTAGAAGACATTCGCACATACGGTTCTCGTGTTCTTAAACTTGTATCAGAATTAAACGACGCGTGTATTGAAAGCGAAGGGGTTGCATTTGCTGTAGCGATTAGTAATTTGAATATGAAAAGCGGGTTACGTGCCTTTGAAGAAGGACTTCAAAACCAATCAATTAAATTACTTGTGAAAGCTTGTAATTTTTCGGATATGAATAGTGCTATTGAGAAAGCGTGTAGTGAAGAAACTAGCCTTAATTATGCCGCAACAAAAATTCCTGAAGCATCTATGAATCGAACATTTTATCGCCGGTCTGTGTCTTCTCCCCAGCCTAATTCTAATAACTCAAGTTTCTTACAGAGAAAACCAATTACTTGCTCTTACTGTAAAATATTCGGCCATCACATATCTCAATGCCGAAAGAAACTATACAATGATTCCAAAAAACAACATTATTCTATCAATTCGTCGGGAAACGTGAAGGGACTCGAACAATTAAATACGAACACGGCCGTTCGAGTCCAGGAGTTAAAACAGTAAGGTGTTCAAATTCTTTAAGAGTAAATCAAGATACGAATCCTGATTTAAAAACATCAAATTCCGAAGTCACTAATAAAACTATTGGCCAAAATAATAACGCCGATTCCAAGGATCTTTCTTATAATGTATACACTACTTCTTTTTCAACAGCTAGTTTCCATAGTTTTGTTACACTTAAGCTGGATATTTATAACTCTGAATCTAATTCTTTTTTAATCGATTCAGGTTCGAAAATTTCGTTGATTAAAATTGATTGTTTAAACGACGATGCACTTTGTTTTCCAAATCTCAAATGCCATCTAAGTGGTATCAGTTCGCAACCCATAGAAACGTTAGCGCAATGTAATTGTAACATTCGTTTAGATAATCAATCCTCTATTCGCCAAACCTTTCAAATTCTTGGATCAGATTTCGTTTTCCCATTCGATGGTATTATCGGTCAAGACTTCTTAATAAAAAATAATTGTACTATTAATTATTCAACCAAAAATCTGGAAATCCCTTATCTTGAAAAACCTTTCAAATTACCATTAAATTCGAAGGTTGAAATACCAGGTCGTTGTGAAAAAATGTTGAAAATTCCTTTAAGTAACACAAAGGATGGAGAGTATTATTGTCACTCTGAAGAAGTATCTACAGGAGTGTATATTGGCAATAATCTTATCAAAGTATCCAATGGTATTGCAACACTTGGGTTACTTAACACGAATGAAGAAATAGTAGAACTTCAAAATTTGGCTATTAATCTCGAAAGTTTATCTAATTACGAAATTTTCCAAATCGAGCAAATTGATAAGGCCGTATCCGATCGTTTAAAACTACTCGAAAGTCAGTTGAATCTTTTCGCCATGAATTTTGAGGAAAAGCATTCAATACTAGAGTTGTGCCGAAAGTTCAACGACATATTTCATTTGAAGGACGACCAATTAACTTATACAAACCGTATTCAACATAAAATCAATATTATGCCCAATATTCCTCCAATTTATAAAAAACCTTATCGATTACCCGAAGCACTAAAATGCGAAGTTTCATCACAGGTTGAACAAATGCTAAAAGAAGAAATAATTCAACCTAGCTCTAGTCCGTGGAATTTTCCTCTACTGGTGGTTCCAAAAAAATCTGTAGACGGGAAAAAGAATTGGCGTGTCGTTGTTGATTTCAGGAGACTGAATGATGTGACCATTGGTGACTTGTTTCCACAACCTAACATAGCGGAAATCCTCGACCAACTTGGCAAATCACAGTATTTCAGTACTCTTGATTTGTCAAACGGTTATCACCAAGTCCTTTTGGATCCCGCAGATCGTGAAAAAACTGCGTTCAGTACCAACACTGGACATTACGAGTTTTTAAGGATGCCTTTTGGTTTAAAGGGAGCCCCAGCCACCTTCCAGAGGCTTATGAATTCCGTTCTTACTGGACTTAATGGCATAAAATGTTTCGTTTACCTCGACGACATAGTGGTTTACGGTAAAAATATTTTTGAACACAACGAAAAATTATCCGAATTATTCCAATGCATAAGACAAAATAATCTTAAATTGAACGCTTCCAAATGTAATTTCCTTCGAAAAGAATTAATATATCTCGGGCATATTATATCAGCAAGCGGTATAAAACCTGATCCTCTGAAAGTAAATGCGATCCAAAACTACCCAATTCCAAAAGATACCAAATCGATTAAATCATTTCTAGGACTTGTCGGATATTATAGAAAATTTATCCCCAATTTTGCGAAAATCTGTAATCCTTTGACAGAACTTTTGAAAAAGTCAGCTAAATTTCAGTAGTCTGCTTTTTGTGACGAATCGTTTAAGGAACTACAAGCAAATTTATTAGGACCACCCATTTTACAATACCCTGATTTTTCTAAGGAGTTCATAATTTCTACAGATGCAAGTGACATCGCTATAGGCGCCGTTTTATCAAAGAATAGCGATTCCGACGTAGATTTGCCGATTGCCTATGCCAGTCGTGCGCTTAATAAAGCTGAGAGAAATTATCCAACTGTGGAAAGAGAGGTCCTAGCTGTTGTTTGGAGCGTAAATCATTTCCGTCCCTACGTTTACGGCCACAAATTTAAAATATATACCGATCATAAGCCACTGATTTGGCTTTGGAAGGTTAGTAATCCAACATCTCGACTACTGAAATGGAGAATCAAACTTGATGAATATCAGTACGAAATTTTTCACAAGCCTGGTTCAAAAAATTGTAATGCTGATGCTTTAAGTAGATACGTGTCCGAAGGTGAGTTAGTACTAACTCGAGCACAGGTCCAACACAGGCTGGAAGAATCATTAAATGAATTACCATCAAATCGGAAAACCGCAGTTCCAGAACCTGGGAATTCCTCCCAATCAAACCAAGATTTAATAAAACCAATTCCTCAACTTTCAGAAGTCAGTAATCCAGTTATCACCTTAGAAGACAACAACAACATTCAATCTGTGATCAAAGATTTCCATTTAACCCCAACAGGTGGTCACCAAGGCATAAATCGCACATATAAGAGAATGAAAGAATATTACTATTTTCCTCAGATGCTGCGAAAAATTGGAAACTTCATCAAAACTTGTGACACTTGTCAAAAAAATAAACATTCATTGCTGACTAAAATGCCGATGAAAATAACTACCACCTCAAAACTTCCGTTCGAAAAAATGTTCCTCGACATAGTCGGTCCACTGCCAAGTAGCCACTCCTACAATAAATATATATTGACCGTACAAGATGACCTAACCAAATACTCCTTTGCTATCCCTTTACCCAATCAAGAAGCAGAGACAGTAGCCAGAGCCTTCGTGGAAAATGTTATATGTACTTTCGGTTCACCTAAATCGATATTAACAGATCAAGGGTCTAACTTCATGTCTGAGTTATTCGAAAATATTTGTAAGTTTTTAAAAATCGAGAAATTCAATGCAACGGCTTACCATCCTCAAACTAATGGGGCGCTGGAACGTTCCCACAAGACCATTGGCGAATATCTTAGAAATTATTCTTCAAATGATCCATTAGAATGGGATTCTTGGCTAAGTTATGCAATGTTATCGTATAATACCACTCCCCATTCGTCTACCACGTATATGCCCTTTGAGTTGTTATTTGGTTTTAAGCCTTTAATACCACATTCTTTGACCTCAAATTTAGATCCCATTTATTATGACGATTACTTATCTGATTTGAAATTCAAATTGCAAAACTCATTTCGAATAGCCCATGATATGCTTATTACCTCCAAAACTAAATCTAAAACTTACTATGATCGAAACGCTAGACCCATTAAATTTGGTATAGGAGATTCGGTTTTGCTGAAGAATGAGGCGCGCCAAGGAAAGCTCTCACCTTTATGGCTTGGACCATTCAAAATAACTAATATTCTAAGTGACGAAAATTCTGAATTAGCTATTGGAAGATCGAGAAAAATTGTTCATAATAATCTACTGAAACTTTACAATAAGAAATAAACAGAATGTCTTAAAAAAAAAAAAAAAATCAATGTCTTACAAATTGTAATTGTAAAATTAATTATCAAATTACATCATTGTACCTTATTATATTTAAAAAAAAAAAAAAAAACAAATAAATTCATAAATTCAAAAATATTATTTAGAAAAAATTAAATCAAAAATTTAATATTTTTAATTATAAATTCAAGTAAACTAGAATCTAAGTACCTACATTATATTATATTGGATTATTTAAAATAAATTATAATTAGCCGAATATTAATACATTCCAACGAACACATCTAACTCATTAAAAGATAACATTTCACTTGATCTTTTAACTTAAGGGGGAAGGTGTTGTGTATGCCCGTTAGCGTTCGTTGCAATGTACTGATATTAGGCGCTACATGAGATTGTACCCTTTATTGTAATTAAAAAAAATATTGAAATGTATTGAATAAGGCAGTTAAGTTGTAGCCATCAGAGCATAAGCATTAAAAGTCTAAACATGCAAAAATAAATAAAATTAATTAAATAAAATCAAAATACTTATAAATAAATAAAATAATATTTAGTTGAGTTTTATATTTGGAGAAGCTGCGCTTAACACTACAAAAGATAAAAAAGTACTTTTTTTTTTTTTTTTTTTTTTTATTTTATTAGGCTTGGCTCCTATATGAAATAGAGCCATATTGCCAAAAAATCCAAATTTATAAATTCCTTGTTACATATTTTTCTTCATAACTTAATTTTACAAATAGAATTTTAAACAGAATTTTACTTCCTGCACATATTCCGTCGGCTATTAATTATCTCGTATTAAATTGTTATTCCACTCATCCTAATAAATTCATACATTTCCTTGTAAGCCAAAAAAAAATCACCCTCATTCATTAAATCACTTAGATTTCTTGCATTCCGAAGGATGTTGAACTTTGATCTATATTGGCTATATCTGGGACAAGCCAATATGAGATGTTCAACATCCTCCACACTTCCACACAACTCACAATCTTTGTCCTCACTCAAATGACGTTTCCACAAGCATTCCTTCCAATTTCCATGGTTCAGCCTGATTCTCTCAACCGTTCGCAACATTCGCGTATCTCCTTTGAGCTCATTAAAGAACGGAATTCTCAAAGGAGTACCACGGAGCACGCTGTACTTCATTCCTTTCGTTAGACTTTTCTGGTTTAATTCACTCTCCCATTTTCTCCACAGATTCATTTGAAACATTCGAAGTACATCTCTTGCATCATTCCTTTCGTACTCCTGAACCATGTCATTCAATGTACCCTTTTTAGCTAACATATCGGCTCTTTCATTCCCTTCGATCTGTCTATGTGATGGGATCCATTGTATGGTCACATCACGTTGACAGTCTCGAACACATTCAAAAATTAATTCAACATACACATTGCCTTCCCTTCCACCTCTACATTTTAGCAAACATAAACCACTCTGGGAATCGGAAAATATTACTATTTTCCTTTCCCCTTCATTCACAGCCAGTTTAATTCCTTCAAACATTCCAATCAGTTCAGCGTTCATTATACAGATGCTTTTGTCCACTTTAAAATAATTTTCCACATTCTTACCAGGCATAAATACACCAACACCCACTCCATTCTCATTCACACTAGCATCTGTATAAACTATATCATCTTGCACGTACCGCTGACTGATTTTCCCAAACATAATTTTGGCGATAACTTCATTCATTCCCTTAATATATTCCTCCATAGTCAAACATACAGTAAGATTATTAGGAACGGGTTGCGGACCAGCATTGCCTATACTCAGAAACATGTTCAAGTTTTCAAGTGCAATACTAGTTCTATATGTCGGTTTGTACACCGTCCTATTTTGTAATCTTACTATCATCTCGTTCCAAAACTCATTTTTCTTTGTTATCATTCTCACCGACTCTCTCACTGTGATCCACTCTCTCTTGTAATCGAGAGGTGAATCACCCATTTCAGACCACAGAGTGTGTATTGGGGTTGAGTTAATCGCCCCCAATACCACTCTTGCACATGCATTTTCTACTTTCATTAATTGGCTAAAAGCCCCTTTCGAACCATTCCCATACACACTAATACCATATCCAATTTTGGAGGATATAAGGGCCTTCCTTAACATGTCAGTCACACTCGGATGAGCGCCCCATTTAGGTTTGCTCACCCGTTTAACCACATTTAAACGTTCCTTGCAGTTATCTGCCAAAATTTTCATGTGCTTCCCAAAATTCATACGTCTATCAATCCAAATACCCAAATACCTGTACGCATTTACTTGTTCAATACTTTGACTATCAACACTTATATTAACATTTGCAACGTTTGTTCTGAAACTCATATAAGCACACTTATTAGGATTCACTCTCAGATTCAACATTTTAAGTTTTTGAATTATATCATCTACCCCCTTTTGCGCTCTTTGAGCCGCCACATCAATACTTCTCCCTTTTCCAATTACTACAAAATCGTCTGCAAATTGCAGAACGATTTGATTGTCTGTATTGATGTGGTGTATCTCGCTGGTATATATGTTGAACAGAGCTGGAGATATTCTACTCCCTTGCGGAAGTCCAATATTTGCAACTCCCTCCAACCTAAAACCATTTCCATTCAGAACCATTTTTCTATCAGTCATGAAATCTTTTATCCACATAATACTTTCCGTGAAAATCCAAAATTCGATAGAATTTGTTGTAATTTCCACGGAACCACATAATCATAAGCTCTTTCAATGTCCAAAAATACCGCAACAGCTTTCAAATTATCCTTTCTTACTTCCCAAACAAACTTTTCCACACACTCAATTGCAGAGTGGTTCTTTCGAAATCCAAATGTTGTCGATGGCAACAAATTATTCTCATTCACAAAATCTTCCATGCGCTCTTTCATCATTCCATTTAAGATTTTTATAAAAACATTCAACATACATATGCCTCGATAATTTGTTGCCACATTTGGATCTCTATCCCGTTTAGTGATGGGAACCACCCTGCTCTCTTTCCATTTGTCCGGTATTTTTGATCCCATCCACACTTTGTTGAGTATCTCAAGCAAATTATGTTTTGCTGAGTCACTCAACAACCGAATCATCTTATAACTTACTCGGTTCGTCCATGGAGTGGTAGATTTTGATCTATCTAACACTCTCAGGAACTCTCCCCATTCATACTTAAAATCCATTCTTTCATTTCTACTCATTCTATCAACTTATTTATTACATTCAAATCATTGCTTACATTCAATATCATTCTTACAAATTCTTCACCTTTTTCTCGGTTCTCACATACCACATTGCTCACCTTAAAATGTTTACCATTCACCCTATTAAACAAACTCCATACATCCTTAGTTGTGGTTCTATGTGTCATTTGGGACACATATTCCCGCCAACTTTTCCTGTTTGCTCTGCGAATAGCCTTTTTCAATTTACCATTCATTTTACCATACATAATCTTATTCTCACTACTCTTATTCCTATTAAATTCACGCAAGGGTATTCGCTTCCTTTTATACCAGTATTGAACTTCATTGTTCCACCAACCATTCACATTAATCTCTTTCATATCCACAATTTTTGTACACAATTTATTTACCCGTTCAATTTCACTCTCTAACTGGCTTTGATTTATTTCATTTTCTCCGAGAATCTCATTCATTTGATTCACCCATTTCCTATTATTCATTAATTCACGTTTTTTCCTAAACACTCGATTATCGTTCATGATCATTTTGATCATGAAATGATCACCACCCAAATTCTCTTCTTCAACATTCCAAGTGACCCGGCAGGCCAGTTCAATAGTTGTCATAGACAAATCTATTGCGCTGGCCGTGCCTCCCACATTCGCCATTCTAGTTGGCCTCCCATCATTCAAGAGCACCATATCGGAGTCTTGAATCAGGTCGGCCAACTGTTTTCCTCTTGCGCGATTGTCTAAACAACCCCACATTCTCGCATGCGCATTCATATCTCCACAAACAATCAGGTCACTTTTATCTCTCACCCACTCAAACAATTTTTTAAAATCACTCAAGGCTTTTTTCCTGTTATCTTCATCACGCACCTGGGTTACATACACGCTCACTAGTAACAGATTTCTTTCCAAATTCGTCGTTGAGGCGGCAATTGCTTCAATCACCTCAAAAGCGGGTAACTGTATCTCTTGAAGCGTCAGATTTCTGTCGTACATTATTGCCACTCCACCGTAACCATCGCTTCTTGGTTTGGAAAGAAATCTGTACCCTCTCACATTCAACGTCTTGTTCATTCTTTCCCACGTTTCGCTTATAAGCATCACATTCACTTTATTATTGGCCAGATAATTTTCCAACATACATTTTTTCGCGTAAAAACTTTGTATGTTTATCTGGCCAACAATAATTCTTTCACTCATGTTTCACATTCACACAAATAACAATTTGTACATACCAATTAAATATGTGCAGGGAGAATCCATTCATTAGTTTAACAAAAATAAATTTAAAAATAAATAAATTTTGTTGCATAAAAAATGTTGTTGTTGCATCCTTCAATGTATAATAATTGTTGCATTTTGTTGCAACAAAAATGTATGCTGCGTGTTGTCCAATTACGTGTGATGAATATTGATTTTTTTTTTTTTTTTTTTTTTTTGATTTTTTTTTATATTGTGTTTACGATTACATCGTAAAACGTGACCATACTATCCGGTTCCCTCCGTTTTATTTTTTGAAGGTGGTGTTGGTGCAATAAAATTATTATTTTTTGCATTTGCACTCGTCATTGCCATATTATACTGTTCTGTGAACGCAATTCTATTTTTTGTATTTGTGTATCTTGTTTTTTTGGCGGGTCGACCGCGCTTGCCAATATTTTCATCTACATCCTCGCTTTCCGTATCCATACACGATGAGTCGGTTTGCTGTTTTCTTGTGTGCAAATGATCTCTAATGTTAACCCATGATACTTAAATTACCAGGTATGCTCGAAAAATGTAAACAAAAAGCCATCTTGTTTTTTTGTGACGGCACACAATTCTAGTATAAAAAGAGACGTATAATGTTATACTGTATCATTTGTGATTTAACTGCAGCCGAGTAATGTTGTATATTTTCAAGTAGTGTTTTTTTAAATATGTTATGTGATGATTCCGTAAAGTGGTTTTCAATTTGACAAAATTTTCATTACGAATGATTATTTAAAAAAACATTTACTTCTAAGTAATAAAATAAATTTACAAGAAAATGTTAAAACATTATTTTTTAGATGTAGGTTATATTTTAGAATAAGGCATTTAAATAAATTTTTAATAAATGAGAAATTACAACAACAAGTAAAAAAACGAAAAATACAAAAAACAATAACTTGAAACAAAAATCTTTCATTTACTTTTTTTCTCTATTTATTCAGAAACACGTGACAGAATTGTATGACGTCACAAACACGTGTTCAAAAGATCGAGCATACCTGGTAATTTAAGTATCATGATGTTAACCATTTTTTTTGTAGATTCAATTTTGTTTTCGTCCTCTGTGTGTAGCATGTTGATTTTTGCTACATCGCTATATTTTATTGGTTCTTTATTGTTAGTCGATGGTAACGTATTTTTGTCGCACGTGCTTGTTTGTTGTATGTGTTGTGATTGTCCTTGCGTTTGTAAATGTTGTTCATCAGGTTTTTGTGATGTTATTGTTTGTTGTTGTGCTTGTTGTTGTAGTGGCAACTCGTTGATTGTATTGCACAATAACGGACAATCTTGCTTTTTATGACTATCTTCGCCGCATTTAAAGCACCTCTCTCACTTCGAAGAAAAAAGTATCGATATGTTGAGCTGGCCCCCGTATGGTCCAGACTTAAATCCAATTGAAAATATTTGGTCTATAATGAAGCTAGAAGTAGCAAGGAAACGCCCAGAATCGATTGAAGCTTTAAAAAGTTTATTGATGATGATTTGGGAATCCATATCTCCTGCGACTTTGAAATATTTATCAAATTCAATGAATCGGAGGTGTATCGCTGTAATAAAAGCAAAAGGCGGTCCAACAAAATATTAATATGAAAGATTGAACTTCTATAAATCAATAAAAAACAAACAAAAAAATAAAAAATAAGTGTTTAATTTATTACATTACTTTAACTCCAATCAAACGTATTTTGAATATTTTGGCATTTTTCGGTGTTTTGCCCCTAAATTGCGGGTCATTTTTTTTTTTCAAAAAATTACGTCATACATGTATTTAAAATGAAACAATAAACCAATTGCTTTCAAAAATTTTGTAATTTTAGCAAAAAAAGACTCCAATTTGCAATAAATTTTTTACCCAATTTTTTTTTTTACCAGCACTGTATATGTGTCACAAATTACTGAAACTTTACATAGGTATAACTTTGGAATGGTTTGTGTTATGATTATTTTCTTTTCGCCGTAGTCTTTATGAGTATATCACACACACATTTGTGTCACATGGTTTCAATGAGAAAGTTTAATTTATTGAAATATTTTCATATTTCGGGAAACCCCCGATATTGGTTCAAAGAAAAGGGATAACGATTTATTTAACGTTTTTATGTTAGTTTGTCGACGATTTTTGTCTAGTAAAGAGGTATTTTGTTTGCATTATAATATTTATAGTTAGAATTTTTGGTATTAGGTATAGTGAAAAATTAACGATTTTTAATTCAAAACTAAATTTTTGAAGTGTAATAAAAATTATTCAAAGTTATTTATGTAGCATATAAAGTTGTAAGATATAGTAATTTTATTATTTACTCTCTGATTTTCTGATTTTGGTGAGTTTCAAGTTAATTACAGATTTTTTTGTTGTACTGTTATAATAGGTTCTTGGTTTTAAAGGAGTTTGTGCATAATGGAAAGTTGAGGAAAGCGCATGCAGCTTTCGCGTAAATCTGACGAATCTGAATTGGACTCCAGCAACAGTGAAATAGACTTTGAAGATTCGGGCAGCAGCTTTCGCATTTATGACACTGACAGCATGTCATCTGAATGCTCAGTAGAAATTGACTTGCAAGAGGTACCACTGATGTTGGACCTGAAACAAATAACATAGTTTTTACTGGAGCAGAATTGATATCCATAGATCTACCACCAACCGCCGAACCAGTAGAATATTTCAGGAAAATATTTGACGATGTGTTGCTTGAGAAAATAGTTACTTGGACTAACGCATGTGCTAAATTCATTATTGAGCATAAGCCATTATCAGCAAATTCAAACCTTTCGCAGATGGAAAGATGTGACCAGTAGCGAATTGAAACAAATGCTTGGCTTAAGTGCCTTACCCATTGAAAAACGAAAAGAAAAATCGGATTTAGTTTTTTCGATATAATTCCAAAATAATTGCTTTGTTTTCGCTAAAAACTTCTCGTTTTTGACCGAGTGTACCATACAATACTATTTTCAATTAAAAAATTTCAAAAAAATTTTAATTAGCTGAGAAAATGAAAATTTAATTTTTTTCGTCCGAAAAAAATTGTTTAGAACCGAAAAAATTAAATTTTCATTTTCCCAGCCAATTAAAAATGTTTTTGAATTTTTTAAATTGAAAATGGTATTGTATGATATACTCGATCAAAAACGAGAAGATTTTAGCGAAAATAAAGCAATTATTTTGGAATTATATCGAAAAAACTAAATCCGATTTTTCTTTTCGTTTTTCAATGGGTAAAGCACTTTATGTCTACTAATGTCTCTAAAAAGAAAACCAAGCCTAAAACACTATTGGGCCAAAACTGGGCTTTATGTTCAAAATGTGTTCGGCCAGACAATAAGTCGAATGAGGTTTGAAAACATCTTTAGGTGTATGTGTTTCTATGACGAGCAACACGACGTCAAAACTAATAGATTATACAAAATACAAAATGTCACAAATCACGTTCTGGCTAACATAAAAAAGTTGTATATCCCACCTCAAAACCTTTCATTAGATGAAGCTCTCCTGTTATGGCGAGGTAGACTGTCATTCAGGCAGTATATACCGAATAAGAGGCACAAGTACGAAATCAAATTCTATGAATTATGCAATCCCGAATGTTTTTTAATAAATATGATTATATATACAAATCCATTGTAAAGGTTAAACATTTTTTGGTTAAAAATGAATTATGAATTAAAAAATTAAAAAGATGTTAATAAAAATTGTACAAATTTGAATTTTTGCCAATCTCGTAGGTTTGATAATTTTCTACTAAAATCTCTTCGTTTGATTTTTCTAGTTTAATCGATGAAAGTGATCCGGTTGTCATTTTGTCACGATTTCTTTCTATGGTTAACTCCATATCTGATTCATGTTTTTCTAATGTGATTCAACATAAATCTAAACATAAACTGAAACCCTGGATCTCGTTCCATTTGATAAATTTAATGGCTAAGAAAAAGAAAATTAGTAAAAAGTGTAAGAAGCATCCCACAAATAAATAGCTTCAGAAATATTTTCTTAAACTATGCCAAAAGTCGATGATAAAATTGTTTCTGACAAGTTCACATATTACCACAATAAATTTCAACACTGTGGTAAAGATAGTAAGAAGACATGGTCGGTTGTTAATCAACTTTTAGGTGGCAGGGTTGTTAATTATGTTTATAAAATTATGTCTAGTGATTCAGTAATTCTTACGGATTGTAAATCTATTGCTGATGATTTTGGTTTGTATTTTTCTAATATTGTGCCTCACCTAAGAACAACCAACTGTTTGTTTAATAATATGTCTTTTCATAATCATAGTGAAGTCATCATCTCAAAAAATGTTTTTATTAATCATGTGGATGGTACTGAAATTGTTGGTATAATTAATGGTTTAAAATCTAGTAATATATATTCTTGGTATAAGTTCCAATATGCTAAAAGCTAACACAGAAATTATATCGCCAATTTTGGTACATTTTATCAATCAAAGTGTTTTGAATGGCAGTGTTCCTGATTGTTTGAAAACCGCAGTTGTAATTCCGTTATTTAAAAAGGGTGATAAACTACTTAAGGATAATTATCGTCCTATATCTTTACAGCCCATTATTATGAAAATTCTGGAAAAGACGTTAAAATTTCGGGTATATTAATCGGGTAATATAATATTTTAAATAATTGTCAATATGGTTTTAGGTCTGGAAAAAATACTGAGTCAGCTTTAATTGATTTTTTGAATGGGGTTCATATTAACTTAAATGGGAAAAAGTGTGTTGATGCTGTTTTTATTGATATTAAGAGGGCTTTTGACATGGTAGATCACAATTTACTTTTACGAAAACTTTACAAGTGTGGTTTTATAGGTGTGCCGTTTCTATGGTTTAAATCATATCTTCGTAACAGGTTTTTTAAAGTAAAAATTGATAATTCGTTTAGCATGCCGTTCAAGGCAGACTTTGGAGTTCCACAAGGTTCGGTCCTCGGTCCTGTGTTATTTTTAGTTTAAATAAATTCTATATTTAATTTGGATTTGAAAGGCAGAATTATTGCTTTTGCTGATGATATGGCATTGAGTTATTATGGTTCAAGTACTTCTGAAATATCCAACAATATTAACTGATATTAATACATTGCGATCTTCGTTTGATGATCATTCCATAATTTTAAGTGAGAAAACTAAAATTATGTTTTTTAGATTGGTTAAAGAGCAATTAAATTTTTCTTTACGTGCCATGTATTTACTGCGTCAGTTTTGTCCATCTGCCGTTTTATTAAATTTTTATCATGAAAGTTTTGAATCTAGGCTTTCCTATCGATTACCTTGTTGGGGTGGGGTTTATATGAATACATTGGAATCTTTATACATTTTGCAAAAATACATTGTTCGGGTTATGTTTTTTAAGTGTCGTCGCAATCGTTCTTGGACAATTTTTACGGCTTATAATATTTTACCTTTGCAACACCTATATGTATTTAAAGTTTTAAAATTATTTTTCTCTAGAAGTGGGCACATAATTCTGAGATTAAGTACTGTTTACGACATTCGTAATAATTAAAGAAACTTCCTTTCTGTTCCCGGATTTATCAGTAAAGCTTATCGCAGGTACTTCTTAGTTTCGGCCCCCACATTTTTTAATAGCTTGCCTCAACTATTACGCGCTCAGTTAAAAAATAAAAAATTATGAATTTAATTAAGGATTGGTTGTTTGAAAAAAATAAAAAGATATTGGCTATATGTTTTTAAAATAAAATAAAATTTGTATTTTGTGTTTTTTTTTAATAATTTATATTTTATTTGATATTACCTGATAATTTATTGTAAAGGTTATTCGCCACTGCCTTTTGGCAAAGAATAACTTCTTCTTCTTAACTTTAATTTTTGTATAATTATTTTAATTATTTCATAAATTTGTATTTGTAAGGTTATGAGAAATAAATAAATAAAATAAAAATAAAATAAAATAATATGGCTCTAAGTTTTGTAGGGGTCAAGGCCTAATAAAAAAATAAAAAAAAAAAAAAAAAAAAAAAAATTTTTAAAAAATTTTGTAAATTAAAATATTAATGACTACAATTAAATCGTAGTTATGCTTCATTTTTAAATAAACACTCTAAAGGCTGGTCAAATATGGTCACAAAAATAGAGGTTATGATTGAATATCGCGAGTAATTCAAATTTTAATAGATATGACAACAACAATTTTTCACTCAGTATTTTGACAACAACAACTGTACATTGATTTTGTACTGAATTTGTTGTAAAATGTGTAACTAAAATAAATGTTTGAATGTGAATCCGGATTACTTAAATTATTACTGACAACAATTTAATCGTAGTTTATTTTAGGCTTTTCAAAACTTGAAAGCATATAAAGCTCTAATCTATTGAAATATCATGAACACCCTATTGGCGCATCAAATATTTCACAAAAATAGAGATTATGATTCAATATCGCGAGTAATTCAAGCTTTAATAGTTTTAACAGCAAAAAGAAGGGGGGGGGGTAAATTGTGGTTTTCAATTGATATTTAACAATGTTGACTCCGCGGCCTTTGTAATTTTAATAGTTAAGCCCGCCACCAGAACTTGGAACATAGAAAACTTTTCAGATTCCTGTACGTTTAGTCTAATTGGTGTGACCACATTTTTCACGTTACTTTTAAAACCATTTCGATTTCGTTGTCCCAGAGTATATCGAAAAATAGCAGCTACTTCTCCACATAATTTAACACCTGCATTCCAAAATTTTAAACAGATATTTTCTATAGAAATAGTCAATTTTGACTTCATTTACTACTCTAAAATGCTTATTTTCGATAATTTCTTCTTAACTTTATCTCGTTGCTGAGATGATTCAGACAGAATCGTTTTTTCGTTACAAGTATGAATAAAAGGAAACATTATATCTAGTTTTTGATACACTACTGGGAGAATATTTATTAAATCAACATACAACAAATCTGTGATACATTCTTATGATATAAAATCTAAATCATAAACCGGGGTTAACATAACATTTTCATCATAGTAAGAACGAATTGTACGTGCATAAAGAAATCATTCGATTTTATTTGTAATTGCTTTCCCAACCTTATCATAATACACAAACATACAGAAATATTGTTTCAATATAAATATTTACTAAATTAGACGATTGCAGATACCTGTATAGACCTAACAATAAAATGTCTTACCTTTTTGATTAATTCCATTTCAAAATGATATACACAAGAAACATGATCTAGATTTAAATTATAAGATTAAATGTCCTTACCGGTATTGAATTGGATACGTAAAAGTATAAATATAGGAGCTAAAGCAACAACAAACAGTAAAAATAAACAAAATATTTTTGGGGATGAATAAAACATCCGCATCTTGTTAAAATAAATATAAAAAAATAAAATGAAGAAGAATCTAATCTTACAACCTTTCGTGTGTAGATAGTCATATGTATATATAGCGTAAGATTTCTATTCTTTCTATATATTTTTCTATTTCTGTAGAACGACCAAATTGTGTGTGTTGAGTGAAAACTCTGTATGGTTATAGCGAAAGCGAAAGTTTTTTTTTTGTATAGAAATCAGATATTTTATTTGCTAAGGGTGACAAAATATTTTTGACCCTCGATTTATGTACAAATATACAATACATATATTACGTAGGTACATATAGTACATGATATATGAAATTTTTACGTTAATGTTGTTGTTACCTAATTTTACCTCTGTTTTATGATCGGAGTTTTTTGCAGTAATTTTATATCTGTGCGATCATATTTAGGAAAGTATATATGGTTAATTTCATTTCGTATAAACTCCATGATTAATAATGGAATATAATGTCTGCCAAGTACCACGTCGAGCCCTCTTACAGGCAGCTATTATTTTGAGGAAATTATCCATCACTTTTTCACAAAAATGAAGCTAAATTTCTCCAATAACAGCTCGAATATTACCCTTAATACGCCTGGAGTATTGGTATACACTGTAACTTAGCCCAAAAGAAAAAGTCTGGAGGTATGTAAAACCGTACGATCTAAGTGGCCAATTAATATCTCCGCAATGAGAAATTACATGTCCAGGGAAATTCTGATGCATTAAATCCATGGTTTCTCAACTCATGTGGCACATAGCGCCATCCTGTGGGAAATAAACATTGTTCACGTTCAATGCGTCGATTATAGGTGACAAATAATCAGCTAGCATGGTTCGGTAGGACAATAGACTTACTATAACGATCGTATCAGCTTCATTTTTAAACAAATTCGCGCAATTTCAAACGTTGACGCTACTAGAGTTTTTAGAGTTCCAGATGCGACAGTTTTATTTGTTTACTATCGATAACTGCTAATGTGGGGTCCGTTCGCCAACAGTGTTTTCATAGGGTTACCTTGTAACGCAATCCCCCAAGAGATTACGTTAACAGACATGAGAATAGCGGTCTGATGCGGTATAGTAGCTGGCTAGAGCTCACGGTGCGGCGTGGGGGTTTTCAGACATATTTCTCATGCTTGAATAACCGCATGAAGAACAAAATTAGAGGGGCAAATGGAAATTAAAATTATATTGCCACGGCCTCAGCGGCAAGAAGAAAATGATAAGCTGGGAGTGATCGATCCGGAGTGACCGTCTCAATCCCAGGCGATCACCGCTGTGACTGCCACACGGGCCTCCCCTCATCGGCCCGCCTACTGGGATGCTGTTTCCCAGTCGCGACGGCTACCGATGCCACTATGAGGGAAGGACGCCCGCATCACATTCCCAGCGACAATCCCCCGGAACGGAGACCGTCACCCCGACGCGATCAACTCATATGGCGTGCCGCCCTCCAGCACAGCCTGTCCTGGAGGAACGAACGGCACGCACGGAAAAGGGTGGAAAAAGGCCGACCCTTCACATGACCACACCTCACATCACTCGATCAATTATTTGTCTACACGCACATGGTGCGGCGTAGCACACTACAGTAAGAAATTCAAAGAAAAATTTTTTTTGTTACGGTAAAAGAGAAAAAATTTAAAATTAAGCAAGAAAAATTACGTTAAAACTGATTCTACGTTAATGTTAAATTTCACTTTCACTATCACTGTTTTAAGAAAATTAAGGAAAACACAAAAATACCTGAAAGAAATGAACCGTTATGGGGTCGAACCACACCCAAGAACGGACAACCGAGCGGAAGCGAAGTAAAAAGAAAAAAAACAGCGGAAATTTCAAACACAATCACTCAAAACGACGGAGAAAAAAAAAACTTGACAATAATTTGCTCTGAGTGAGGTTTTCACCAGATCGATGCACCACCACAAATCGACGATGCGACCGCCAAACAAATATATAATAAAAAGAAAATACTTGGGGGAAAACTAACTGTTACAAGAAAATTGCAGAAATTAAGTTGGTTTTCCTCCTAAATTTTGGTACCTTTTCTTATGGCCCGTCCGACCACACTGCAAACAGCGCCGACGCAGGATCCCCCTCACAAGAAATGTCCTGCCCCCACGGGCGGGAATACAGCTTCAATACAGCAACTTCAACGATGAGCGGACTGATTAGCGTCCGCTAGCTTTACCGCACAACAATACAGTTTGTTATAACTCACTGATTTTTTACTCTTTTCTCTTTTTTTTAGTTTTTTTTTTATAAGAAATTTTCACAAAATCAAGAAGAAAAGAAAAAAACGCAACCACCTCAATTCACGTGTTATATACAAAATTGTTTTATTTATTTAACTTTTAGAAGAAAACCAAGAGTATAATCGATTTCATTTAGTCGATTTACTCCCACAAGATAATCATTATCATAAGTTCATTAACATTGAATTCACTGTTTCATTAGCAAAAAAAAAAATATGTATATATATATATATATTATAAGAAATATAATGTCTGGCCTTAGTGCTAAAAGCAACCCATCAATCAAAACTAATAAAATTTATTTACTTTTTTTTTTATTTCATTTTAGTTTTAACAAATTTATACGGTGGCTTATACAGTGCTTAATTTATTATTAATTTTTTTTTTTTTATTTAACTCACAACAATAAAAATACAATTTTAGCCCGTAATTTAATTTAATTTACATCGCCATTTCTTTTATTACCAAATTCCAAAACTAAACTATTTATTTATAACCAAAAAAAAAAAATATTTAATATTTGCTTATCGTCCACCAAAGCAAAAACTAGACTAAAAAAAAAATATTTTACATCAACGTGAAAAAGTCAGAAATTTCCCCCCTCTTATTTTCTACTTCGCATCGCTGTTCGTCCCATTCGTTGTATCTGTGCTCTGTGCACATCGTTCATCATTTTTTAATTTTTTTTTTATTTTTTATTATTGTAAAATCTTTATTGAATTTTATGTTTTTTTTTATGTACACAAATACAACGAATAAGACGAACAACGACGACGAACATATGTACATACTTATCCCCAGTTGTACTTTGCGTGAGCAATCGAGAAATTTTGTTTGAGATGGCACGTTAAAACATGAAACAGAAGTATAAAGCAAAAATAAAAAGAAATCTTCGGCTTTCTTTAATTTGTTTTTCATGTAGTAAATTACAATGTTCGCATTTTTTCCGTGCTATTTTTACGAAATAAGGTATAAAGTGATGATCACTGTGAGGTATAAGAGAGCATCACCGTGATTGATCATTGATCGCTCTTGGAGCGCTCAGTCGTACAACAGGGTCTGTACGGCCGCATCGGATTCACGTCTAATACACCGATCGGTTCTATCCCTACTCAGAGCTCATATCACGCGTTAATTTAAGCCAATGATACCAGAAAGAAAAATAGAATATTCCAGATTGAACATTTTAATAACGCAAATATTCCATCTCATACTACATAATACATGTACACACACCAACTCGCAAGAGATATGTATGCTTGTACATGACAATATAGAAAACAAGTAAATGCGACAAAAAAAAATTTAAAATATGTTCACATAGCAATCGGAGGGAATATTAAATTTAAATTTGGAAATCATAAAAGCGAGCATAGGTATAAACACCATGGTAGTCATGGTATTTTATAACGACAAAAAAAAATTCAAATTATTTGAGCGTTTGGAATCTTCGCAAAAATTTCTTTTTCCTCTGTATGAAGTGGAGACGTATGCCAGTCGTAACAACCTAACTGAATTTGAAGAAAATTGTGAATACTCTATTCTGCAATGTTTACCTTCAGCATTTAAAGCTTGTGGCCAAAGTATCCCATGTCGGGACACTTTAGTCTTTCTCTCAATTAAATTTACTTTTTACTTTACATTTATATAGAAAAATTTCGGTAAATGAAAAGTATTCCTGGAGGACGCCAGCATCAATTTTTGTTCTACCTACAGAGTCAAAAAAAATGAACGATTGTATTCCACTTTACTCTATATTTAGCGCAGTTGAAGTACAAAATAAATATTTTATGAAAATCTGGTGCATATTACAGAACAAGCCTCCTTTGCTTCAAAACTTCTTTAGAATATTATTGTGCATTCTGGCTTTATGTTAGCCAGAGGCAAATGTGGTAAAAATGAATACCATTATTTCGTTAATTGGGTTGTAAGAGTGTGATCTTGGAATGCTATTATAATCGATATATCAAGCACAAACGAGGCGAAAGGCTGTATGGATAAAATTCTGTCTTACTGTTTAACTTTACTTGTTTAATGCATCAATTGTTGCCTACCTATTATTCATTGTGTAAATAAAAAAATGTAAATGCGTTTGCTTAATTTCATTCAAAAAATTTCTTATTAGTAGACTATGTGAATTTTTCCTTGAATATAGACAAGAATTACTGTGATCTTCAAATATTTTCTTTTCCAACAAGTTATCCCATTTATCACAGAAAATGAAAAAAATTAAATCAAGCAATACTAATAAAATTATGCCCCATATGCTTATTTGTGAAGTTGCAAAAAAATTCGAATAAAAAATTTTAACTTTAATTATTTTTCTGGTTTAACGAAAATGAAAATCTCTCAGATTTAGGCTATTAATTGTAGAGGTATTCGTGATATCAGCTAATTCGTAACACAAATTTATAAGCGCGTCCGCAGTGGCAAGGGTCACCAATATTAGCTGAGCTTATGTAAATTACCAACATTTTATGGACATGAATACAGACAAATTCCAAAATATATAATCCGGAAATCGTTACTCCAAAATACAAAAGAATAAATTTGTAAGAAATTTGTAAAATTCCTTATTCGTAAAAGAAAGTCATATGTTGGCCACACCTTCATATTTAAGTTTTAGCTAGGTAGATTTTACGTCAAATTTATATGAACATTTTTCTTATAAGCTCGAACAAATTTTTAGTCTGTCATTTCTTGTGCTGCACATTAATTGTATTGGTTTTGCTCCACATTACCATTCTTTGAAATCATTGATTTCTAAAAATTTATAAATGTCGTTATATATCCAACCGTAAGTAATTAACATTTTACAGAAAAAAAAATTTGAATTTTTTTTTTGAATTATAAATATATATATATATATATATATATACCACTCTCTACAGCAATATTTTAGGCTTGTGTGATTCGTCTTGGTAATCCCTTTCACTTTTTCTTTCTCTGATATTTACATATATATATTCTATCTAATTAGTAATCTAATTAGATCGGTTTATTCTAAAAGAGCTGTACTAGGACATTTTACTGGTGGATTGTTAAGTTGATTTAAGTGCAGCGCAGGTTGCTGGATATCTAATATTCCGATAATCGAGCTGTCACCTTTACGCCAAATTATGATATATTCCAGCCAAAACATCCCTACAGTTGAATTGACTAGATTTACCGATCCAATAGCACCATTTTAGACTTTTGGCTCTACCAGAAGCAAATAAAAGCACCAAGAAGCGAGTCATACAAATAATTTAACTTATGCTCAATGATCCAGCACTCCATTAGTCAGCAATAAATTTTAGGATGATCAATTGGCAATAAATTTTAAGATGGTCGTATTACCCATTAGGGTGTGTTAACGGAAAGTGTTAATTACTCTTCCATAACAACTAATGCGTAAGAATGGGGGTTATTAACCAAATGGAAGCCTTGCCCAAAGCAATATGAGGATAAGACCACTTAATATTATTAAAAACTTTTTTTTTATTTGTTTTAGGCTCGATATTTTTTGCTTGAGCTGTCGGACTCAATTCAAGTCCATTACGTTTCACTCGCATGAACTTGATAGACTCAAATTAGATGTTGGTCTTCCAACAATTCTGAAATTATAAATTTTTAATAAATATTTTATTTTCTCTAAAAGATTTTTTATATAAGGAATCGACAAATAATTTTGGCTTCCATTTTCGACCGTCTTCAGAATTTCTATAAAAATTAATTTTTGTTTCCAAATAGTAACATTTATTAATTTATCGGGAGCCAAGAGTGGCAATTTAAATACCTTGAAGACCACATATCTTTATGAAACCAATCTACGGAAATTTGCCTATTAGGTTCATATATCAAAATAGTATCCAAAAATGAATTTTATTCTAGATTCTATTGAATTGAATAGCTCTAAAAAAATATTAACTTTGTTATTTGGGACAGGCGTTATAATGTCGTCTACATAACGATAGTAAAGTTGATTTTCCGGCATTTTTTATAGACAAATATATTAATTGTTCATGGCAATCCCAATATTTTCGATTTGGTAAATCAGAAAAATATAGAGGCCAATCGCTCATAATATATCTACTGAAAAAAAGTAGAAATATCTTCCCCCCTCCCCGTAATTTTGGCTGAAGGCCCAGAGTTATACCAATGTACAACTCTGCAAAAATGAGAACCCTTCATGAGTTCTGTTGATAGTTTGGTTTCGTACTGAAAAGTATGGTCTACTCATCAGGCAGCTACGACCGAACTACAAAAATTTCCACTCTAACCACATACACTTTGTACATTGACAACCACATACAGAGTTGTACATTGGTATAACTCTGGGCCTTCAGCCAAAATTACGGGGAGGGGGGAAGATATTTCTACTTTTTTTCAGTAGATATATTATGATTGGCCTCTATATTTTTCTGATTTACCAAATCGATAATATTGGGATTGCCATGAACAATTAATATATTTGTCTATAAAAAATGCCGAAAAATCAACTTTATTACAGACAGACAAATTAAATTCTTAACAAATAACGATAGTAAAAGAGCGGTTGAAAATCTAATAAATTTAGCGCAAAATTTTCCACATTTTCCATCAATAAATTTGCTATTATGGGACTAATATAGGAGAACATTCGTCAATTTTGTTTTAGAATTTTGTTTTATACTCCTCCAATTGTTGCTTATGATATTAGTAATTCGTTTACAATCCATATTAGTAAATAATGATGACACATCTAACGACAATAAGAAGAAATTTTGGGGGATAGTAATATTACTAACTTTTTGTTTGAAATCTTCCGAAATTATAAACGAACTGGTTTTTCCTATACGATGTTTTAACATATTTCCAAGAAATGCTGATAAATCGTATGTTAGATCATCTATCGAGCATATAATTGGTCTATATGGAATATTAGGTTTGTGTATTTGTTCTTCTTTAAATTTAAATCAATTTGGCCGGATTCGCAAAAATTTTTTGCCATTGAATTTATTTTTATCTTCTGAAATTTGGACGTTAGTAGTATTATCATTAAGTAGACCATTCATTTTATCAAAGTATTCATTTTTTAAGGTCAAAAGAGTGATATTCCCTTTATTTGCGCATGTAACTAAACTAGCTGGATTATTTTTTAAGAACATATTTTCAAATCTTAAAATACGATTTTCAATCGGTGATAACTTTTTCGAACTCTAAACCAATTTTATGATTGATCATCGTATCTGAACATCGGATATACTTTTGAAATATGGGACCGAATTACCGATAGTTGGCGGACAATATTTATTACCTAAACTCACATGTGTTAATTAAAATATTAAATTGCCGGAAAAATCATTTAAACTATTGGTATCAAATATTTTCAAATTTGGTTGTTTGTCTTACCTTGAGTTTATTAAAGTGGAATTAATAATTTGATTCCGATCGTTTAAAAAATTATTTTATTTAACTAAAATTTTTTATTTTATAAACGTTTTAGCCAAAATCCACTAATAGAATATTTAGCCAAAATCCACCAATTCCAGGAGTCAACACATTGCAACACACAATCAAATAAAAATAAAAATCATACAAATGGAAATAGTATCGAATGCGGCTGATTTTGGTGTTAAAATATGAAAGGTTGATTTATGGCTGATACAGATTATTTGTTAGATTTAATGCATACATACTTAGAAGGTATTCCAGTTCAAATTTTTTTCACTGTATTGCCTTTCAGGAAGCTTGTTCAGTCCAACTACACAAAAGACATTTCAGTGAAACTGTTTTCTGATAGAAACTCCTTTTTTTTGGACTGCAGCACCTTTTTTAAACGAATTTTTAGTCATAATATTTATAGGGGAAATTGTATGGGTGAAACCCTCGTGTTTTGACTGAATTGAATTTGACTGTTATGTCCGGAGCTACCGTACCATTCGTCAATTTGGTACTGTTCCAAATTTTTTTAATCGGAAAAAAATTAATTTATATTATGATTTAATTTATTTTTCGTTGTCTAACCTGCCTCAGTCAACCCTAGATAAGTATATGAATAACTATTGTCAATGTATATCGTTTCAGAACACCAACTAGCGACCTGTATATATCTGCAGACACCAAAAAATCTGCAATGTAGTTCTGCTAATGGGCGAAATATGCTTATATGAATGAATATGCACTGGTGAGCTTTATGTAAATAAATGGATACCAATTGCTGCCAATAAAGCATCCAAAGTATGTATATACTATATTCACGTAAATCACGTCGAAGGTCATCACTACGTAATGATCTATATGGCGGTCTAAAGGCTGGTTTGATTGGGTAATGAATAAAAAAAAGCGTACGATGTTCAAATATGTTGAAGTATCTAATTTTAAATGACTAATACTAATTTTCAGTTCTCACTCTAATTTAATGTTAATAAAAATGGAAAATAAATTATATATAAATTCCAACTTCAGCCGCCCATGAAATTATTCTAGTACATAAATGGCAATTCGGCATGAATATTAATTTGACACAAGTCAGGCTTATGTGTATGTTAATTTCATTTACTACTACATAACAATTAAAATATGAAACAAGACAATAAAACCTACGAGTACATAGTTAGTACAAAATACAAAGTGAATTTATGTATAAAATTTTAAAAATTGTACGAGTTTTCACAGTTAATAATAAGTCAGTTTTATTTTAAGTTTCTTATATGTATTAGCTGAGACAAATTACTGGGGCTGGAGGTTTGTATTTGTATTCACCAGAAAATCAATAGTTCGGTAACTGAAGATGATTATTGATTAATCGAAATTGATCTTAAGAAAACTAAACTTATAACAATTTTTTCTTTTTCGGCTTTTTATAAACACAAATATATTAGTGAAAATGGCATTCACAAGATTTTCGATTGATTAATCAGAAACAAAATCAAGAGGCCAATTCAAAGTAGAAATATCAATTGCCCCATACTTTACCCCAAGAGTTATGACAAAATGTAATAACCCTGAAGAAAAACTGAGAACTTTCCTTGAGCTCATTATGTTGGTAGTTTGGTTTCGTACTGAAAAAGTTGGTGTTTCTGATTAACCAATCGCAAATTTTTGAATGTCATTTTCACTAATATATTTGTGTCTATATGGGTGTTGGGTGCGTCTCAATAGGGTAGGGGTTTGACCGTCTATAGCCATGTATCTCGTGGTCTATATTCCAACGCTGCAACTATGTAGAAACCACCAAATGTGTCTAGTATACCTCCACGTGGTAACACCCGGGCAACGATGTGAAGCATCGGCGAAATACTAGAGGCGAGTGCAGTACACTGTAAATGAGCAATGAGCGGAACAAATAAGGAAACTAATACCCCAGGTGGTACACCTGTTGCTCAGGTAAATCCACCATCTTCGGAGGTCGGTCTCATGGATTCTGGGGGAGACTGTAACGGTGGCATGTTCTGCCAAGCTCGACCAGCCGTTAACATAAATTTTCTGGAAAAAAAATAATTTTTGGCAGGATACAAATTGCCACTGGCCATCCTTAACCTGTAGCTCAGTTGGTGGAGGTATATTTATCGTGGGGTTGTAGCAATTATTCGGCATCCATGCCTGTGGCCTAAAACTATATCTTATGACCACATCATCACTATGTCCGCCAACTACCTACCTCCCTTCACACTCCAAGGTTGTTATATTTTAATGACTCATAATAAAAACCCAAACACAAGGCTTTAAACTCATATAAAAACTTTTATTTAATGTGATAAACGAAAAACTCGAAAAACTACTTTAATAAACAAATGATTTCTCAAATAAATTCATCATCAATTGTCGAGCAGACCAATTGATCAAAAAAAAAAAAAAATGTTTTTGTTACCTATTACCCGGACGATCGCAATCGTACTCTTCCGCTTAGTTGATCCGCCGCAAGCGCTCGCAGAGAATCCGTTCACGGCCAGCACGTGTGCGTGCGTTAAACTAAAAACAAATTTATTATTGCTATTGGATGAGAAGACACAAAAATATTAGCTCTTGACAAAAAATTAACAATGAATTATTATTCTAAAAAAATTAATGGTTTATATAAAAAAAACAACAAATGAAATCAAATGTTCTTGCCCATATCACAAAAATAAATACTTTACAAAATTGATCCAAAACGCTTCATTGAGAGAACCAAAAAAATATATATAACAGTTGCCGTTTTGTTTTCCGTTATCCTGCCGCACCCTATTCGTCCTCCATACAGTTGCCGATACAAAATTCCGCCAAAATCCGTGCATCAAATCTGGTATACGCTCAAACTGGAGTTTAACTTGTTTATTTGTCTTTCTAAATGCTTCGTTTCACTCGTAATGATGCCTATTTCTAATTAGGTTCAAAGAAATCACTAGGCCTCTTTATTACCACTCATACGATAATAATGATTTTAAAAAAAAAAATTTATTTATTACGTTCAATAATAGTTCATACAAAAATTATCACTTATTGGATGGTCGACATAGAAAAGCATAATTCGATCTTATCAAAAGTATATTTGATTCTTTATACACGCACTATTATTTATATATATATATAAATATATGTATATACATATATATATTAAATACACAACAAAACTTTCGTTTGGATTCCTTTTTCGATTAATATAATACGTAGGAAATGATGATGGCCACTTAATTTGGTGAACAATTAAGAACAAAATTAGTTTCTTTTTAATTTTTTGTTAAAACCATGGATCAACTACCATGGTTGAAAATTCAAGATCGACTGTCCATCATGAAATTACAAAATTTTTTTACATTATGTATCGAAATGTTATTGTTGTAAATATTATCAAAATGTAGTACCGACGGAAAGTATTTTACAATCCAAAACACAAAATTATTTTCATATGGTTGTAACATGAGATGTTACAAGACCAGCCATTGCTATACTACAATTATTTTAACCAATCCCAAGACATGTTGGTGAATAAACAAGCTCATTTGAGTGAAACAGAAAAGGATAATTCACATCCCTTCCAGAGGAGTAATAAAGTCGCGTATTCTCCGATAAGAGGCGGTAGTCCCTCCATTGGGGCCAGCAGCCACATCACTCGTTCTACAAATGAAGAAAAGCTTCACAATGAATTGTGTAAAGCTAATAATGCATTAGTTGAAGCCAACAATATAAATAAGCAACTGAATATTACAATTGCATGGATGCAGGAGCGTATTAAGACGCTTGAAAACGAAGTTAAAGCTCTTAAGCCAAAGGAGGACATCGGTTCTACTCCTAACCAGAATACAACTCCACAAGAGTATCATACGGATGAAGAAGAACTAGCTCGAGAAACTGAGTGGATTAGAGTTAAAGGTGGGAGAAAAAAAAGGAGACGGAATAATACGCCCTCCCCACCTCAATTAAAGGATAATGTTCTAAATATTATCCAGAAACAACCAAAAAAAAATACCTCCACCACCACCAAAAGTAATAGATGAAGTCAAAGACTACGATGTACTCTATGAAAAAATAAAAACAATAACTGCTACTGATAAGTTTAATGCAAAGGTGATGAATGGAAACACCATCAAAATATACTTAGAAGATGCTGAAACATACAGAAAAATGACAAAAATGTTAAATGAAGAAAAACGTGCTTGGCACACGTTTGAAGATAAACAAACCAGACCAATTAGGGTCATGGATAAAAACTTACACTCTACGTGTAAACCAGATAAAATAATTGATGACCTGAAAGCAAAAGGATTTAAGGCAACTGAAGCATCGATTAAGCTAAAACGGAGAGGCAAAGTACCTCTCAACATGTTTATGTTGACCTTCGATACTGGTGAAGATATCGAAAAAATTTATCAAATTAAGTACATCTTGGGGTGTAAAGTGGTTATTCAGCCTCTAAGAAGATCTAAGCTTATACCACAATGTAAACAATGTCAAGCCTATAGACATACACAAAAATATTGCAACAGGGAACCTAGGTGTGTCAAATGTTTAGGTAAACATCATACCAAAGATTGTGTAAAAGCCCAAAATGTTCAACCTAAATGCGTTCACTGTGGATAAAACCATCCGGCTAACTACAGAGGATGCAGCGTTGCTATTGGACTGCAAAATATCAAAAATAAGAACGTGATTGCTAAAAATCCAAGTTCATTCAGGAAACAAGCTGTTAATATGAACCGACCCGAAGTAAATCGTAGAGTGTCGGGAACTACTCAAGGACAATTTGGTAAAATGACTTATGCTCAAGTAATGATGAGCAACGAAAATCCAGGAAAAACTGCTCAAAATGACGATATAAGTCAAACACTTAAATTAATTTTAAGCAGACTAAATACATTTGATGAGCGATTACAGAAACTAGAGTACAACACTAAGGGAGCCATCCCTAAACAGAAAAATGGCCAAAGATCTTAGAATCTTATGTTGGAATGCCAATGGACTGATGCAACATCAACAAGAACTGCAAGTGGTCCTGGACACAGAAAAAATCGATGTATGTCTCATCACGGAAACACACTTCACTAGACAATCAAACATTAAATTTAAAAATTATCAAATATATCACACTATTCACCCTGGAAACACTGCTAAAGGAGGTAGTGCTGTTATAATTAGAAATAGTATTCATCACTATGAGGAGTTAAAATATGAAACGGAAGAAATACAAGCAACTGCTGTTATTGTCAAATCCAAAAGTAGTTCTATTTGTATTGCTAGTATTTACTGCCCACCGAAGCACTCAATGAAAGAAAAAGATTATCTCGAGTTCCTCAGTAAATTAGGAAAACGATTTGTACTTGGAGGAGACTTTAATGCAAAAAATGTCCACTGGGGATCCAGATTAACAACGACTAAGGGTAAAGAACTCCTAAAAGCTATCAGAAAATGCAGTTGTGAAGCCCTCTCAACTGGAAAACCAACCTACTGGCCAACTGATCCAAACAAAGTACCAGATCTGATTGATTTCTTTATAATAAAGGACATATCTGTAAATTATGTACAAGTAGATGAAAGCCACGACTTAAACTCTGATCATTCACCAATACTTCTAACGTTAAGTGAAAAAAACATTCAGAAAGAAAAAAACCCATTCCTAGTAAATAATCACACTAATTGGGCATGCTTTAGACTATCGCTAGAACAAAAAATTAACTTAAAGGTTCCATTAAAGACTGAAGAACAATTAGACAAAGAAGTTCACAAATTTGTAAACGATATACAGCAATCAGCTTGGGAAAATACTCCTGAAATTAAAACGAAAATCAAGGGAAACAATTACCCTATGGAAATTAGGGAACTCCTCGCAGAAAAAGAAGAGCGAGAAGAGTATGGCAACAAACAAGGGCCCCCAAGATAAAACTCATTTGAACAATCTCACTCAAAAATTAAGAAGAGAGATCAAAGAATTGAAAGATGAATCAATCAGCAACTACTTAAGAAAATTATCTAATGATAACAGTACTGATTATTCTCTTTGGAAAGCAACCAAAAGAATCAAAAGACCAATAATGCAGATTCCCCCCATAAAAATAGCAGGTGAGAAATGGGCTAGAAATAATGAAGACAAAGCTCGAGAATTTGCCGAACACCTCGAAAAAATATTCCAGCCACATGAAGACCAAACGTTGGAAGCCGAGATAATAACTGAACAAGCTGTGCAAGAAATTAAAGAAATCCTACCGACAACACCAAAAGAAGTCATGCGTGAGATAAAAGCTAATATGAATACGAAAAAAGCTCCTGGGTACGATCTTATTACTGCAGAAATCTTAAAAGAACTGCCAAGGAAAGCTCTGGTGAAACTCACCAATCTTATAAATGCAGCATTTAGAATCAAATGTGTACCAAGCTTATGGAAAATTGCAGAAGTAATTATGATCCCAAAACCTGGGAAACCACCGCACATAACATCGTCGTATAGGCCAATTTCGCTATTGCCAGTCATGTCCAAACTCTTTGAGAAGCTTCTGGTAAAAAGGTTAAATCCGATAATCGAGAGTAAAAACTTGATCCCAAATCATCAGTTCGGTTTTCGCAACCAACACTCAACAATTGATCAAGTACTCAGAATAACCAGTATAATTGAGAAAGCATTAGAGGAGAAAAAAGTCTGTTCAACAGTATTTCTAGACGTTGCACAAGCGTTTGATAGAGTGTGGCATGAAGGACTTAACCACAAGTTAAGGAATCTTCTACCAGTGCAATTTGCTAAGATACTGGAATCATACTTGAAAGATAGGTTCTTCAGGATTAAGTTAGATGATACATTTTCTGAATTGAAAGAAATCAATGCAGGAGTTCCACAGGGCAGTGTATTAGGGCCGGTTTTATACCTACTATACACTTATGATCTTCCTACATTAGAAAACAACACGGTGGCAACTTTTGCAGATGTTACGGCGATCTTAGCTGTTGGAAAAAGCAACGAAGAATCAACACAGAAGTTACAATCAGCTATAACTCAAATATATAAATGGACAAAATATGGAGAATAAAACTAAATGAAGCTAAATCAGTTCACATCAACTTTACAAACAGACGAATCGAACATATTCCGATTACTATAAATCGGGAAATAATACCGCATGCGAACACAGCTAAGTATCTCGGCATGACCCTGGATGCTAAACTACGATGGAAAGCACACGTCAAGAAGAAAAGTGAAGAATTAAGACTTAAATACAGAAAAATGTATTGGCTGATGGGAAGGAACTCTTCTTTATCAACATACAATAAGCTTCTACTTTATAAGCAAATATTGAAACCGATTTGGACTTTTAGTATTCAGCTTTGGGGTTGTACCAAACAGAGCAACGTAAATATCATCAAAGATTTCCGAATATGGTATTAAGGAACATCGTTGATGCTCCTTGGTATGTCAGGAACAATGACCTTCATAGGGACCTTAAAATGAACCTCATCTTAAATGAAACCCAGGAAAAAACACGGAGACACGAAGAAAGGCTCCGCCAACATGTGAACATTGAGGCAACTCAGCTCCTAAGCATCACGAATTTAGTTCGCAGACTTAAAAGAACCAAACCTTTTGAGCTGGTGTGATTGTCAGTTTAAGCAGCATTATGATGATCTAAAATCCACAACAAAGATGTGGTTTACTTCAATTTACCAAACACTATGGAACGCCAATGGGAAGAATCCATAGATTAATTTAAGTTAGTAAATTAAGTCAGAAACAAATGGCTCATTAGTCCAGGAGACTAGATTGTAAATACATAAAATAAATAAATAAAATTTATTTTAAATATAAAAAAAAAAAAAAAAAAAAAATTTGTGTCTATAAAAATCCGAAAAAGAAAAAAAATCATTTAATAAACAGACGTAATTCTCTTAAACTTTTTAAACTTAAAATAAACTAATTTCACTATAAGAAAGCACATCAAATTAAAACTAAAATTAAATAAACATTTGGGCTATTGGAAGTTTGCATTAACTAAAGTGGTGACAAATTGATCATTCAAAATATTGTTGTGTTGTGGAAGCTGTGGTGAAAGACCTGCTGTTGTTCATCTGTTGGTGCGCTGGCTAAGGGAAAGCTCGCCTTCAATGGGAGGTTCGTTTTGACAACATCTTGCAGTTCTACCAAAAAAAAAAACAATTGCACCAAAAAAAATTACACTTTATTCATCGCTGCGCAAAAAACCACTTTTCCCTTTATAAAAAACCGTTACTTCATTATCGAGGTTATTTATTTCATTTAAAAATTAAATTAAGTGTTGGCATATTAAGAATAATAAAAAAATTTTGTTATTAATCCTAATATTGTATAACTATCTAAATCTACTATTGGTTCTTCATTTATTTATTTATTTATTTTTAATTTTATTCATTAATTAAATTTATTTGTGGCAACATTTAGTAGATATATGTATGTAAGAAAATTCCAAAAAAAAAAAACCCAACGGAAAAAAAATGTTCAAAAACTTACTGTTCACTCCAAGTCACTCCAAGGCCTTTTCGTTTCTTGAATGAGCGGTTTTCTAAAAAAAAAATGTTAAGATCTACCCAAGCACCACCACAAAATTCTTATAAATTTAATTAATTTAATTTAACTAAAGTGTCACTAAATAACTAATGTTTTAACCAATTTTTATTTTATTTTTTTTTTGTTTTTTTTTTTTTAATTCACTTATTTTGAAAGCTTATTTTAGTTTATTTCAATTCTAATGAAAACTTTTAACTTTCTTTCACTACTACTTTATATTTAAAATAAAACATGACTTTTATCCGCCATTAAGTTGTTCACGCTAGTTTGTTACAATCGGCGTTGGCAGCCACAGTTAGTGAAAATCCTACTACTTGCTATTGGTTGAATTGCACACACCGGTACTTTGAGGCTATAATAAGTAGCCAAACTTAAGACAAAGCACGATTTTGTTTGTTCAAATTTAATAAGTTTTAATTAACCCGTTGGTGGGTCGTTTCGTCTATCCACAAGCAACCAGATTTGAGCTGATTATCTCTAACAACACACACACCAACGGGAATATAATTAGATGAATATCTGATGATTTAATACAAACAGATCACTTTATAAATATGAACTGTTTAGGTATTTTGTTTATTATCTGTTATTGTTTTGGTATATTTCACCGGTTGTAATGGTTTTATATTTTATTTACCTATTTATTAGGTTCAATTCACGATTGATATAGTCTATACACAATTCAAAATATTTTTATTTTAAATTGTATTTTATGATGTATATTTCAGCTTAGGTGAAAATATGTAATGGACCAATTTACTGTATTATCGATCAGCCGATTAAAAAAAACAAAACGACTTCTCCACGATCAGTACCTTTTCTTTTCTTTTTCCGTAAAGCTCAGTATACCTTGGTTTTGCAACAACTGTTCTTGTTTTGGAGAGTTTTTTTTTTTTTTTTCATTTAGCTTCCACAGCGAATTCTACACAACAGATTCTTATTTAATTCTTGTCAATTTAAAGAAGAAACTGAAAAGAATGAAGCTCGGAAAAGATAAAGACTGTTTGAAATGAGAAATATATTACTAAATTTTTAAATCTTTGGCATGGTACATTCCAATCACTTTGCCATCTTCGTTTTCTACAGAGTAAGTAACAGAGCCATATGGTATTTCTTATTAATTCTCCCGATCGTATTTGAGGGTGCCAATTTTGCAGGGAAATATTTTTATTTATCGCTCATCGGATGAGTCTTAATATACATTTTTTGACCAGGGTAAAAATTTATCGGCCTTGAACGTAAATTATAAGTTCGAGAATACGTTTCAAATGCTTTGTTCAAATTATTCCTGACAACTTCATGTATAATCGGTAGTTTAATGCCTGCTGGTAATGTTTCAACTTCCGATTCATTTAAAGAACTCGCTTTCCTGAGAAGTTTATATGTGCTCGCATGATGCACCATTTCATATCCAAACAAACTGTAATAAGGGGAATAATTTGTAGAGCGGTGTACAGCACTTCGTAAAGCGGCTGATATGTCACTTAGGTGTTCGTCCCACAATTTATGATTTGATTTTATGTATGACCTGATTGCACTCAAGACCGATCTGTTTACTCGCTCTGAGGCATTCGATTGGGGAGAATAAACAGGGGTTCGTTCATAAGTTATACCATAGTGTGAGATGAAATTTTGAAACTCCTTGCTAAGAAACTGAGCCCCATTATCTGAGAAGATAGTTTCAGACAGCAAAATAAAGATATAACATCACTTTTTAGAAAATTAATTACATTTAAAACTGATCCTCTATTAAATGCTTTTAAAATCGGAAATCTAGTCAATTGATCCAGTACTATAAATATAATAGTTTTCCCGCCCTTTGAACGTAGGTACGGCCCAAGAAAATCCACGTAGATTTTCTGGAATGGACGTTCGACAAAGGTTGTGCGCCCCATTTCTGGTCGTGTTATCGTATTGGGAAATATTGTCGTTTTGCATATGTCACAATTTGTCACATAATCGTAAACGTCCTTCGCCATTTTCGGCCTATAGTAAAGTTTCCTTAGTCTGGTTAACGTTTTCTTTATACCTCTGTGAGCTGCAGTTGGCTCATCATGCTCATTTTTAATTAATTCCGGAATCAAAGGCTCAAGTATCCACAATTTCCAAACGAGCACATCAAGAATCACATCCTTGGATTTAGGTTCTATCCTTGTATAAAGGCGGTCATTTGAAATCCGTAAACTAGGATACTGATGGGGTTTAGCAGCTACGTTATTTTTAATAATCATCATCAATAAAGGCTGGAGATTCGAGGTCTATCTTCTCTACGCAAACTGTTTGGCACAACTTCAGTTCCTCACCTGTATCACAATGTATCCTTGAGAGGGTATCCGCCACTATATTGTCTTTACCTTTTTGATGAACAATTTCAAAATCAAAGCACTGCAGGTAAATGCTCCATCATGCCAATCGGCTCGTCAGATCGCGCGTACTGGCGGAATTTTTTAATTGATAGAACGGCAGCCAGACACTCCAGTTCAGTCACCGTGTAATTTTTTTGTGCTGAGTTGAGCTTCTGAGAGAAGAAAGATATCGGCTGTTCTGAGCATCGCTATCCCAAACTAACTTTATCTGTTTTTTCAAAAGATCTGAAATCGGGGCCGATACTTGGGCGTAGCTGGGAATAAATCTCCGATACCAACCCGCCATTCCAAGGAAGCGCCTTATTTGTTTCACCGACTTTGGGATCGGGAAATTGACAATAGCTTCTACATTCTCAGGGTCTGTTCGGAGACCTTCTTCTCCAACCACGTACCCAAGATACCTAATCTCCTTCATGCAAAAGAGACTTTTCTCGAGATTAATTGTCAATCCGGCATTAGCGATGTGGTTAGCGACAAGAGATAGGAGCTTAATATGTTCGTCATAGCTAGGGGTCACAATCAACAGGTCGTCCAAGTACACAAAGACCCGATCGTGCAATTCCGTTGGAACAACTTTGTGCATTGGGCGGCACATTGCCTGAGCAGCGTTACAGAGCCCGAACGGCATCACTCTAAACTGGTAGAGCGGCCGACCGGGAACCGTAAACGCCGTTTTTCTCTTGAAGTTTGTTCCAACGGAATTTGCCAAAAGGCATCTTTTAAATCGAGGGCCGTTATGTACCTGGTGTTCTTAAGTCGAGATAGCAAACCATTTATAAGAGGAAGTGGGTACGAGTCTTTTACCGTCACCGCGTTCAGCTTTTGCGAATCAAGGCACAGTCTGGACTAGCCATTCGACTTTCTGACCAAAACGACTGGTGAAGACCATGGGCTTTGGCTTAACTCTATCACGTTAAGTGAGAGCATCCGACTTCTGAATACAATCGCTCTTGTACTATTGGAGATACAGGAAAATATCGCTGTTTAATTGGAGCGCTGATCCTACATCAATTTTATGCTCTTGCAAATGAGTGCAACCTAGACCCAATTTAGTTAAAGAAGGAAACGAATTTTTCACTACATTAAGCCTTGCCGTTTGGTCCGCCGTCAGTTTATGCATCATATCTTCAATTTCTATGGTACCGAGTTCATCAACCATTATAGGGGCAATACCAAATGAATGCCAGAAGTTTATACCTAAGTATACATAATTTTGAAGGGAAGGAACTATAAAAAATGTTATATATCGAGTTTTATTCTTATATTGCACGGGCAGTTTTATATGACCTACGATAGAATTTTTGGTGCCGTCAGCAGTTTTAACCAACGCATTCATTTTATGGTATTTTTGATTGATATCCAACAGAAAATTAATTGACTCTTTACCCAGAATGCTGATGCTCGCTCCACTATCAAGCAATCCGGACACTGTTTTTCCACAGATACTAACGTTTAAATAGGGCCTAATATCAGTTTCCATTGAAGGTGAGCCTAGAGTGGTGGCTGCGCATTCGCGGTATAATTTTTTCTTAGCAGTGAAATATTTAAGCACACGTGACGATTTCTTTGAAGATTTAGTTTGAACCAATTCTAATATTGTTTTTGCATTAAAAACTTTAGATCTATCTTGGACAAATTCGGGATCATGGTCTGGTTCGGAAAAAGTTGAACTATTGGGTCTAGTTGTTGAAGTTAAATGAGGGGTTTCCCCGTTTGTAAAGATTTGTTGAATCTGGATGCATTCTGGTTTTGTTACGGACTTTGCGTCCCAGCTCTCTGGCAAAGCCCGATCTCATGTTTTCCGAGTTATTGTTGAACCTACAATTGGTAAAATTTATTTTTTTCAAGTTTTGTTGCCCACAGCCAAAACAAAAACTTGTAATAAATCACGAAAACAATCTTGATAATAATGCCCCAGATCCCTACAAAGCAAATACGCAAAGCTTCCTACAAATTTCGTTTTGTTGCCACAAAATACGATATATTCAACGCTCAACAACATGACGTCTTTGACACTTCGGCAAAATGGCACATACTAGCCGTATTTCCATGAGAATTTTACAACAACAATTGCTAGCTAAAAAGGAACGATTTAATTCATTCCTAATTTTAGTTATACCATCTGCCACCAGATGCCAACTTGTTCTTTCTCTTTGTTGTTTTATTTCAATTCGGAAAAAATATTAGCGACTTGTTTTCATGAGAAAAATTAATTCAAAAATAATTCGAATTCAATTTTTCTCATGGAAATACAGCTACTGAAAACTAAAGCTAAATCATAATCCTTTGACTTGAAGTTAGCAACGACATTAGCCGATGCGATAGAGTACTAGTTACGACATCTCTTGAAATCATATCTATTAAAATTAATGCACACTGCCAATATTTTAATTAATCGTATATTAAATAAATAAACAGAAACCAGGGCCCTATTGCACCAACTACTTATCACTTATTACTTATCTACTTATCATAATTTTTGATAATTTTCTGTTGTACCAAATTCAAATTTGAGAAGTATTTAATTGAGTTATAATAAGTGATAAGCACTCACTTATCAAAATTAAGTTGCACCAATTTGCGAAATGATAAGTAATATTTTGATAAGCGATAAGTTTGAGGTTTTTGATAATTTTTTCGTAGTTCTGTTGCACCAAAAGTTTTAACTTATCAATAATCGACTACTTTAATGATAACTTATCCAAAATATCAATAAGAAAAATTTCTCTACTCAAAAAAATTGATAAGAGCTACAAATTGTTGTGGTATGGCGGAAGTCTGTTAAAAACGTTTTTTTTTGCTGTTATTGGTAAGATGAGAACTTTTGTTCAATTTTAAAAGAGTACAAATGATAATAACAATACATAATAACTTTAATTTCAAAATTTATGCCGCCATTTTATTGTATTCTAATAAGTTATAATATTAAGTCAAAGTAAGAACAATTTCATTTTGTTCGATTTATCATATAGGTAAGACGGTTGTTTTTCGATATTTTAAAATTAATATAAAACTATCAAATATAGATATTATATCAACATTAGTGAACAAAAACTGAAATTTATTAAACGAAAAAATAATTTTTATAAATAAATGCGTCGGTTCGAAAGATTATTCGAGGATGAAAACGAAAGAAGAAATCGTGTAATGAAAGCCAGAACCAAATATTCTCTGGACTCGCGAGTTATAAAATATTTTCGTTTGTCACATGACCGAATTGGGCACGTATTATTAAAAATCGGAGCAAACTTGCACCATGGAACTGACCGAAACTGCGCATTGAGTCCTATATAGCAGCTACTAACAACACTGCATTAGTTAGGAATATCCAGGATATAAGTTTCTTCAGTTGGGTGGTTACCCCCAGGATCTGGTTCTTCGATGGAACAATGATTAATATAGATGCACATACGGTCAATGGAGAACACTTGGCGAATCGACATGGAAAACATTCACTGAATGCAATAATGGTGTGTGGCCCAGACCGCAGCTTTTATGCAGTAAATTCAAATTGGCCAGGTAGTGTCCATGAATCCAGAGTATTGCCATGTAAAAGGCTATTTAGTAATTTTGAGTCTTGTTTTCGCCCGTTCCCCGGTGCTGTGATTTTGGGTGACAGTGTTTTCACTTAAAGATTGGCTTATCCCACCAATACGAAGAAATCCGGATGATATAATAGGGCAAAGATTTAATCGTGCTCATAAGTGGGCGAGACGAATTGTGGAAAATCATTTTGGTTTGTATACTCGTATGACGATTACAATTTTTGTATAATGTAGTTAAATTCAATTTATTTGTTAATAGGAATTCTCTTAAATCATTTGTTATGAAAATACATTGTTTACGTTTAAGTACAGCTGAAAAATTATTTACAGTTAGAAAAGAGAATTTATTTTAAAACGACAAAAGAAAAGTTTTACAATTGATTCTAAACACTGAAATAAGAACTCTCAATTGGGAAAGGTTTCTCTTCATGTATTATTATATACATGCAAAATGGTTGTTGCTATTAAATTACAGAATAACAATTTTTTAATTGTTTTGCTATATATTCATAGGTACAAAACCATTGTTTAACATATAAAATGTGCGGCAAGCATATTATTTGGCAAACACTATCACATTTATAGTATTTTTGTATAGATCATAACAACTTATCATAAAAATTTGATAATTAGTCAATTGATAAGTTATAGACAATCTGATGTGCAACGGTTATCACTTGTCATTATCAAAATTTGATAAGTTTTCAAATTGATAAGTGAGTGAGATTTTGTTATTTATGGTGAAACGCTTATCACTTATCATTATCAAAAAAAATAACTTATGATAAGTTGATAAGTAATAAGTGATAAGTAGTTGGTGCAATAGGGCCCAGTTCTTATGAATATTTTATCTTAACAGATCATTTTAAAACTGTTTTCAGTAACGTTTATTATTTTATGAATAAAAATATCCTAAATACCAATATCGATTTAATTTTTCAAAATATTTCAACAATTTTCCTTTATATAAATAAATAATATTTATTCTTATTTAAAAACGTAATATTATAGTACAGTAATGTAATATTCTTGTTTACAAAGGAGTATTTAATACTTTAGCATTTAGTACATATGTATGTATATCTATTTGTACATCAGCTTTCTAACTTAAACTATTTTTAGAAAAATTATTTTCTGTAAAACTATAAATATGTTCCTATTATGAAGCATGTGTACATAGTTAAATATTATCTAACATCTATAAGTAAATATTAAATTTATAAACATTTTACTAACTATTAATTAAACCTTGAGGGCATCAAAAAGAGTTTAATAAAATGTATAATATGTTCTCGAACTATGTATGTATGTATATTCATAATATAACATACCTTGTTTTATATAAAATACATATAACTAATATTATAAATACTAATGATTAATTAGCATTAGGGATTAAATGATAGTTTTGTAAGGGGTGTTTGAACATTACTTGCTTTGAAATAATTTCATCTAATAAAAATGTCAAACTGCAATTTTGTAGAATAAATCTGCCAAATTTTGAGATTTTTTTCTTATGGTGGAATTTACAAATTTACAAACAACAAAATAAGCAAATATTTGTAGTAATATTTTAAAATAAGGTATTCATCCTTTGCAAAGTATATTTCAGTGAAAATTAATTTCACTTCTTCAGTGCTATCCCGTTTTACAAAAAAACGTGTCAATAATTGGCAACTACTTAACACTAAAGGTATAATTGCAATGTTTTCAAAGAGCATCCGTTTCCAATCTTCCTTTTTTGAACGGGAATTCATTTATATATTTTTCCTGGAATTTGCATTCGGTCTTTTCGGCATATTTGAAATAAAACACAGCGCTGCACAAATTTAGTGTAGATTGCATCCAACATCAAAAAGAATTAAATTATTATATTGCACTGCGATTTTTTAATGTGATACGATTTTAGTTAATATTAATTGATTTTCTCCGAAATAATATTGAACCCAGGGGCCCTATTCTCAAATTCCACATCCATTTTCCACATGTGGACATCTGTCAAATTCATGAAAATTGAATTTTTTCGGTACTAAGGGAATATTTCCGAATGGGTATAAGCAGGTGGAAGAAATTCCGAGTTTAAAAAAATTTTTTCCTATCTACTCTTACTCTAAATCGTCAAATAATTTTATTTTTACTTCTTCTATAACCTCGTTCTTTTCCGTGTGAATAAAGAGGTATAGAAAAATATATTGTGAGACTTATTCTTTAAATTGGGAATATTTTTAACCCTTTGTGTAGGAAGACTTACTCGTTGCAAAAAAAAATATACTTATTCTCAATCATTAAATTTAATATATCTAATTATCTAAGTCTGTAATTCATCAAGAAATTAGAAATGTATGTACACATGTAGCTTTTATTTGTTAAAATAAAATAAAAATAAACATTAACAATCCATAATCAATAATTAATAAACAAAACGATTAAAAATAATAAATAAAATTCAGTTATAAAATTATAAATATATTTTTAAATTAAAATTCTGCGTTGAGACGTAGAAGCAATATTTCTGTGGATGAAAAACTGGATTTGATTGTTTCACTATCTAATTGCGACAAATATTCTGCTAACTTTGACCTGTTCGGCAGTGATGATACTTTATTTATTTTATTTCATTTTATTTTAAAAAAGAAAAATTTATTCGGAACCATAAGCTCCAGTACAATTTTGACTAATAATAACAAAAAATACAATTTTCTTAAAAAATTAAATTATTAAAAGCACAAATAAATTATTCAACTGAAATATTTTTTTTCAATGATTGTATGATTTCCACTTTCGTCATGTTAAAGTCGCAAAATATGCAAAGTTCGTTATAAAGTTTCGACATAAAATTCAAAGTCTCGCCGCTTTCATAATTCGTTCGGTGAAAATCAATTTTCAAGAGTGTGCGAGTATGTAGGTTTTTAATAGGAGCATACAATTTTAGGTTCATTAACAAGTACGCACTCAAAATATTACCGTTAAGTAAATCGGAAATAAAAATAGCTGCAGCATGCTGACGACGAATTTGAAGTGGCTCAATTTTCAAAAATTTACATCTATCTACATATGAAGGTAGATTCCTAACATTTTTCCACCAAGGTAATCGACGATCAAACTCCCCAGTTTTATATGAATAAAAAATGTGAAAAGATGTTTGTATTGATTCAATTCTGCTTATGTGATCATTATAACGTGGAGACCATACGCATGATGCATATTCGAGCTGTGAGCGTACAAGAGATTGATACATGCAAACAAAAACTCTAGAATTCTCTTTCATACTACGTTTTAAAAATCCCAACATAGAATTGGATTTGGCACACATCATGTCAAAATGACGATTAAATGATAATGTAGAAGTGAATATAATTCCAAGATCCCTTATTTCGTTAACACAATTCAAAGTGTTATTTGCAATGTTATAATTATAAATAAGATGCGAAGATGAACGTGTAAAAGTCACCATTTTGCACTTAGCTACATTCAAATGTAATAAATTATTCTTACACCAAGAGCTTACCCCGTCTATATCCATTTGTAATTTCACTGCATCAGATATACTACGAATAGAAGAAACTATTTTTAGATCATCAGCATATATTAGACGTCGGGAAAATTTTATGCTTTTTGTGATATCATTTACAAATAATATGAAAATAAGTGGACCAAGATGTGAGCCCTGAGGTACTCCAGAATAAACATAAATTGGTTTAGAAAAACTGTTGGTAATTGCTACAGACTGTACCCGCCCAGTGAGGTACGACTCAAGCCATTTGGTTAAATTATCATTAATTCCGAAGGATTTTAATTTTTGCAAAACAATAAAGTGATTGATTGAGTCAAACGCCTTACTGAAGTCGGTGTAAATGAATCCAGTTGAGCATTACTCTCAATCACCTCCGTGGCATGATTCGTAAACTTCACTAAATTTGACACAGTAGAACGCCGACGGATAAAACCATATTGCTCATCTACAATAAACGACTTTTGTGCAAAAAACATATAATCACACACCATTGACTCAAATAATTTAGGAATGGCTGACAATAATGAAATACCCCTGTAGTTAGAAACATCACTCCTATTACCAGATTTAAATATCGGTACAATACGAGACGATTTCCAGGCAACTGGAAAAGCACCCTTTAAAAGCGAAACATTAAATAAAATTGACAAAGGCAGAGCCATTTCATTACTAAAATTTTTAAGAAAGTATGAAGGAATACCATCTGGGCTACATCCATCCTTAAACAAATGGAAGGATTTAACGATATCCTCTAGAGATATCTGAGGTGTGTACAAACAAGAGTTAGTACAACTACCTTCTGCACTAACACATTTGTCGCAGTATCAATATCAGTCCGACTATATATATTTTGAAAAAATGAAGCAAATAAGTCAGCCATATCCCCAGAATTATTACTGGTAACATCATTGAACCGCTTAGTTGATGGAAATCCAAAAGTTTTCCTTTTGGAGTCAACGAAATCCCAAAATGATTTTGGATTTGAAGTCATATAATTTTGAGCCTTAATAATAAAATTTTTATAAGCAATATAATGCAAATCGTTAAAATGTTTCGATAAAATTAAAAATGCTAATCTGTCGTCAGCATTTCCGGATAACTTCCATCTTCGTTATAATTTTTTTTTGACAACTATGGAGTAGTAGTTGACTTACAGTTAAACAGTGGTTTGAATCCGTACTTTAAATAAATACATTCCACAGATGCAAAAGTACGCACATTCACCACTTTCTGCTAAATATCTTGGACACCTCAGTACAACAACAAATCAGCAATTTTTGCTTTGATTGTACCATTTTCGTTTTTATCATGCTGTCTCAACTACAGACACACAATTTGCCATATTAAAAAAACACAATCGTTTCTTTGACGCTTAAGTGAAAACACACAAATTAGGGCTGTCAGTCCAATTAATAAATTTTTATTAAAAAAATCAAAAATTCTTTATTTTCGGAATACTGATGTAATTTTCTTTAATTTTAAAATAATAAATTAAAAATCAATTTAATTATTGTGTGTACGTGCCAGTGGTGGTGGAAATTAATTTAGGAATTAATTTAATTGTATAGCATCAAAAATGCAAATAATACGGCCACATTGGAATTATATTGTGTGGTCGCACAATTAATCACAGCATTTTTTATTTCCGCGATTTTTCCGGATTACACACGTCCACTCAAGCAACGTACCATATAGTGGTGACCAGCGACGACCGTTTTTACGGTATACCCGTATAAAATAAAACACATACGTGACGATAAAAAGGGAAGCCATTTTTTTTATTGCGAATACAATTTCACAAATTTGGTCGAAGAAAATAAAATTTCAACATATTAAGAGGACAACAAAAAGCGGATTACCAACAAATTTTGTTTTAAGTCTACTACTGTAAACGGCTCGGTGCAAAATTAGGTACCGGCAGATAGGTAAGTGCAATTTTCTTTTATAGAAAAATAATTTACCTATAACACGTTAACATAACCTATCATTTTTTTCAACATGGAAATGGAGTCATAAATTTCAGAAACGGTACATACTATATATATAGAGACAACATAAAATACATAAGAAATAAACAAAAATTAACAACACATCGAGAATATTTAAAAATCAAAATATATATACACACAGCGGAAAATAGACACCAGTATTTACAGAACGCCTACCACAACGGCGCAATAAATTGTCAACCTGTATACGACATGAGACGATTTTACAACGGTGCAACGAAAAGTTATTTACAACTATAGCAACCAATAAAAATAAAGAACAATAGTCATATAAAAAAAACGGAAACAATAGAGGGAAAAATACAAACAACTATACAGGCGAATTGCAGCATCAACAGAAAATTTTTAACCGCAAGTTTTTATCAAAACATTTTTTTTTTGTTCATATTAAATTTCAATATTTTTTTTTTGTCAGCAGCACCAGTCAAAATACCAAATTTATATTATATTAATTATTTTTTTTTTATCTCTCTTATTCACGACTGGGCTGGGCTGCTAATTAAAGTAAAATTTTATTTTTCAGTAAATAACTTAACAATCACTACCATTGTTAATCAAAATTTTGTAAAAATTATTGTACAATTTTCACCACCAATTTGCACTGCTCGAATTTAACCATTTATTATTCTCCCGATCACTTTCGAATAACTTTCCGTCTCACATTATTTTTCGCTAAAATTTCAAGCTTTTGAAACAATTAACTTTTGATTTATTTTCGATTTTATTATTTTTTTTTACACGGTAACCATTCCGATATTTAATTAGTTTCTGGTGCGAATTGACGACTGACGAGGCGACGACCCAAGACGTAGGTGACGGCTCGTCCCGTACTTGGGGGGGGTCTCGGCAGCACGAAAACAGCATCAGAAGCTTTTCTCTTTGTGTCATAATATTATTTTTTTCTTAACAAGGCAATTTAATTTTAAAAAAAATGTCATTAAACGGCGCCAAGGGCGAACAGCCGAAACCAACGGGCTCAATAAATGCAAATAACCCGCCAAGCACACTTGAGACTCAAAGCAAGGGTGATCTAACAGACGTGGACATGGAAATTGCAAGTCAACAAAAAGTAAACTTGCCTCCATTCTGGCAGAATCAAGCGAGTAGCTGGTTCAGATTGGCGGACATACAATTCGAGCTCCGTGGGATTTCGTCCCAGAAAACAAAATATGCACATGTGTTAGGTTGCATCTCGCCCGAAACATTTGTGGTTATTTCGGATTTCCTCCAGACACCGCCAAACGAAAATCAATATACGCAATTAAGAAACACGTTGGTGGCGCGTCTTGAGCCGACAGACGAGCAAAAACTAGAGGTTTTACTGTCGGAGGAAAACCTCGGCGACCGCCACCCATCTGAGGCATTGCGCCACATTCGTACGCTCGCTGGTAAAAATCAGCTTGTCAGCGAAAAATTCGTTAGATCTATTTGGTTGCGGAAATTACCAGAAATCATAAAAATCGCACTAGCGGCCCAACCAGAAACAGTACAGATCAACGAATTGGCAGCAACAGCGGATAGAATGTTCGACTTAATGAACACACGCCAGGTTCACGAAATGCAATCAAACACAAATAAAAATTACACAAATCAAAATAGACAGTCGAGAAGTACCCAACAGACACACCGCGAACGCAGTAGAGACAATCGTTCTCCTGCACATGCAGGCTCGTTCGCAGAACGCTTGGCCCGCCTCGATACCAAAATAGATAACCTATGCCGAGGCGGTCGAAATCAATCGCAAGGGCGACGATCACCATCGCGCTCCCGAGCGAACAATTACAATACCAATCAAAACCAACGGGGTTTATGTTGGTATCATTATAAATTTGGTAAAGCCGCCAAAAAGTGTTCCAATCCATGCAACTGGCGTAAAACACCTCAAACTGCCAGCATGGTTTTTGATGGCGATGCAAAAAACTAAAAAAACATCGGGTTTCAAACATTTCGTGGAACACCCGAATTTTAAGTCATATTTCGATCGTATCACTCTCGACTCGTCTACATTTATACGACACAGTAACAAAATTAACGTACTTGATAGATACTGGCGCTGACCTATCGGTTATTGCAGTCGCAAAATTCAAGCATTTATATAATATTAATAAACGAAACTCTGATCTAGTCCTTTCGGCCGCCAATGGCACATCCATCTTTACGTACGGCACAAAGTTGCTACAAGTGGATCTCGGACTTAAACGAACCTTCACGCATGCTTTTATAATAGCTGCTGTGAATCGTCCGATCATTGGCGCCGACTTTCTATGTAAATTCGGACTTCTTGTTGACCTCAAGAACAAACGGCTGATTGATTCAGCGACTAAGCTGTCAATCAATGCCACCATGGTTCGCGTCGACACACCGACACCGATCCATTTCACGGTCAACAATGATTACGGCACTCTGCTTAAACAATTTCCTTCATTAACAGCAGAGCCGAATTATAACTTGCCAGTCCGACACAACGTGGTTCACCATATTGTCACCGCAGGCCATCTGCCCGTGTCAAGACCGCGTAGGCTAGATCCAATCCGTCACAAAGCTGCTTTCACCGAATTTCAGCACATGGTGGAATTAGGGATTTGTCGACCATCGGCATCTCCCGTCTCGTGCCCTTTGCACATGGTAAAAAAGAAAGATCAAGATTGGAGACCATGTGGGGATTATCGGCGATTAAACTCGGTCACAACACCGGATCGCTACCCGATACCCCACATTCAAAATTTCTCCATGCACTTACATGGATGCAAAATTTTCTCCAAAATTGATATTATCAGAGCGTATCATTTAATTCCCGAAGCGCCTGAAGATGTTCACAAAACGGCAATAACGACCCCATTTGGCCTCTTCGAATTCACTCGAATGCCATTCGGTCTACGAAACGCCGCACAAACATTTCAGCGCTTAATGAACGAAGTCGTTCGTGAACTAGAATTCGTTTTCGTCTACATTGACGATATTCTTGTTGCTTCGCACTCTGAGGAACAGCACAAACTACACTTGGAACAATTGTTCAAAAAGTTAGCACAGTTTGACGTGCATATCAAGAGCGCAAAATGCGTCTTTGGCGCAACCACTCTTGATTTCCTCAGCCATAAGATCACACCTGATGGTATTCTGCCATCAGACGAACGAATTAACGCAATCAGAGAATTTCCAGCTTCTACTTCAATTAAAAGTATTCACGATTTGTCGGTATGGTAAATTACTACCATCGATTTATACCGAAACTCGCACAAACACTCGCACCAATTCACGGCCACTTGGCATCTTTACTCAAAAAGCCCAAGACCGCCCAGAATTTCTCTTGGACCGACGAATGCCAACAAGCATTCACGTCGTTGAAAAATGAATTGGAACAGATAATACTTCTGGCACACCCACTAAGCGACTCAAAGCTTAGTTTGACTAACGATGCATCAAACACTGCCGTCGGGGCAGTACTGCAACAGTACCATAACGAGTGTTGGGAGCCCTTGGGATTCTTTTCAAAAAAGCTCTCGGATGCCGAAAAGAAATATTCCGCATTCGATAGGGAATTACTCGCAATTTATCTGGCAGTCAAACACTTCCGATATTTTGTTGAAGGTCGAGATTTTACAATCTACACTGACCACAAACCTCTGACACGAGCGATTCAGTCAAAAACTGAACGAAATCCAAGGCAATCACGCCACTTGGATTATATAACTCAATTTACTTCGGATATTCAACATGTTTCCGGACATGACAACGTTGTCGCGGACACATTATCCCGCACTACCGACAGCGAAACGGCCGCAGTCGAAACAAATTTCGACTTGAGCAAAATTGCAAACACTCAAAAAGTTGACCTAGAACTTCAGAATTTACTTTCTGGTTCCGAATGTCACACTAGTTCATCATGGAAACTAGAAACTTTTAAACTTCCTGGCCTTGAAATCGTATGCGAAACTTCTACTGGTAACAATCGCCCTTACATTGCAGAATCATTACGTCGAACCATCTTCGACACACTGCACAATATTTCGCATCCTGGTGTCCGAGCATCTCGTAAATTGATCGCTGCTCGTTACTTTTGGCCCAGTATAAACAAAGACGTAGGAAATTGGGCTCAGTCTTGTTTATCCTGCCAACGTGCAAAAGTACAACGCCATACAAAATCACCCCATGGAAAATTCGAAATTCCACCTGGTCGATTCGAACATATCCATTTAGATATAGTAGGTCCACTTCCTCCATCTAATGGATATATACATATTTACTTACCTGTGTCGATCGCTTCACTCGCTGGCCCGAAGCGTACTGCATGACCAATATGTCTGCAGCCACCATTGCCATCACCTTCGTGTACAACTATGTATCTCGATTCGGCGTACCCCTTACGATCACAACTGATCAAGGAACGCAATTTGAGTCCAAGCTTTTTACTGAGTTAACAAAACTCCTTGGCTCAAACCGAATACGTACAACGGCTTATCATCCGCAAGCCAATGGCATGGTTGAACGTTTTCACCGGCAACTCAAAGCCGCACTTATGGCCAGAAGCAATACAACTCATTGGAGCTCGGAAATCCCAATCATTTTACTTGGCATCCGAGCAACAGTGAAAGAAGATCTAAAGTGCTCACTGGCAGAATTAGTTTATGGTCAAACCATTAAACTACCTGGTGAGTTCTTTGTCGAAAATCCTCTTTCACCAATTCCAACTACCGATTCAGTCATCGACCAATTACGTGAAACAATGCAAAACCTTGTACCAAAATCTCCTCGTCAGGCTAAACAAGACGACGTTTTTATTCCAAAATCACTCAATAATTGCGATTTTGTGTTCGTAAGAACAGACAAGGTTCGTACCGGATTAACTCCTCCATACGAAGGTCCATTTAAAGTGATTCGTCGCCTTCGCAAACAATTCACCGTGTTGATTAATGGTAAACATCAAACCATTTCAATCGACCGGCTCAAACCGGCTTACGGCATACTGTGTTCCACTGATCAAAAATCAGTTTGTAAAACACCTAAAACTGTCCGTTTATCCCTACAATTATTCGAAATGCAACTCATTTCGACTGAAAATATAATTGTATTTGAATAGCCTTTTTACAGCTCAATAGTGACAACTATGGAGTAGTAGTTGACTTACAGTTAAACAGTGGTTTGAATCCGTACTTTAAATAAATACATTCCACAGATGCATAAGTACGCACATTCACCACTTTCTACTAAATATCTTGGACACCTCAGTACAACAACAAATCAGCAATTTTTGCTTTGATTGTACCATTTTCGTTTTTATCATGCTGTCTCAACTACAGACACACAATTTGCCATATTAAAAAAACACAATCGTTTCTTTGACGCTAAAGTGAAAACACACAAATTAGGGCTGTCAGTCCAATTAATAAATTTTTATTAAAAAAATCAAAAATTCTTTATTTTCGGAATACTGATGTAATTTTCTTTAATTTCAAAATAATAAATTAAAAATCAATTTAATAATTGTGTGTACGTGCCAGTGGTGGTGGAAATTAATTTAGAAATTAATTTAATTGTATAGCATCAAAAATACAAATAATACGGCCACATTGGAATTATATTGTGTGGTCGCACAATTAATCACAGCATTTTTTATTTCCGCGATTTTTCCGGATTACACACGTCCACTCAAGCAACGTACCATAAATACTACTTTAAAAAACAAACTAAACAATTAATAAAACCTCTGAACTTTCTGGACTCTTCTGCAAATCGCAATCATAATTAGTTTAAATTTAACTTAGAGCTTACAAAACAATAACTCAAAGGCAACCTAACCAAATAGACATAATTAGTAATATCACCTGCATATTCAGATGATTTTCACCGCACTGGTCGATACAATTTAGCTTAAACCACCACTACAAATGTAGAAATTTCCGCAAACCTACTACTAAGATTATAGATGTTCGCCTTGTGATGGACGATGTTCTGCAAAGCGTTACCATTAATGCTACCCGTTATTAAAATTAGAATGATTCGGCGCTAATAAATTCCTAAAGTGCGAGCTGAAATGCTTGTAATTTAAGAAGACAAAAAATTTAAGTAATTTAATTTCTGAAGCTCTGAAAACTAAATGAAACTTAACCCATTATTACTAAATATTTACTACTTAATTAAGAGGATTTAGTTTTGTTTACAGCATTGCACTGAAATCAGCATAACCACCAATAACTGCCGATTTGAAGTATGCTTACCGTTTAAACTTCCTCCGACTATCTTAGGGTGCTCTTTTCGAACATCATTACAGTGAATGGATTCAATGGAGAAACGCTTTCTAAAAGATCAAAAGTTTGCTTCAATTTATAAGAATTTTATGAGTTTGGGCCATATTAAACCAATCAGCGAAGACCAAGCCAACATCAACGGTTATTACCATCCCACCATGGCGTGCTTAAAAGTACTAGTAGCACGAAGAAATTAAGAGTGGTTTTTGACGGCTGTTTAAAACAGATAGCGGAACGTCATTAAAAGACTCCCTCGCAGTTGGACTAGCTGTTCAACCAACTGTGTACGAAATTTTGTGTCGTTTTAGGACGTACCAGATTACAATAACCTCTGATGTTAAAAAAATATACTGCCAGGTTTTCTTGTAGCAGCAGAACATCCAAAATTCCAGAGAATAATTTAGCGAAAATCACAAAAAATCACTTTTTACCACCTACGAATTTCAGACTGTTACCTATGGTACTGCTAGTGCAACATATTTAGCCACACGCGTCCTGAATGAAGTCACATGAAAAATGAGATGTACGTAGATGACCTAATGAGTGTATGAGTTAATTTCCTTTTATTAATTTCAGAATTTCTCCTCAGGGAATGGTTATCTAACGAGAAAGGCGCGCTGAACAACATTACCGCAACGAATAATTAACAAAACGTTTTAGAGGAATTGGTTCCAAGCTTTGTGGGCAATTTCCAAGCTTTGTGGGCAGAAAACCTTAGATGGGATGGTCAGTTACCAAATGACTTAGCAGAAGGATTGTTAAAAATACGGGAAAACTTACTTAAAATTGAAAATATCAACTTGGACAGGTACCTAAATACAAGTGTTCACGCAGCAAGTTTACCTTATATGGATTCTTAGATGTTTCAAAAAACGCATATTCAATAGTCGGTTGTGGCCAAATAATCGATCCAAATGGGAATTCATTTGTTAAACTGTTATCTCCAAGACCAAGGTGGCATCGATTAAGTATGTTTCACTTCCTCGATTAGAGTTGTACGATGCGTTACTATTGACCAGACGGATTCGTTGATAGTGCATCCCTCTAAATGGAATACTTTTATCGGTAACAGAACTGGAAAAATGCATACATAAATAATCCGCCTGATTGCGATTCAACGGGAATTGATCCAGAAAAACTACAAAGCTTTAGTTTATGGTGAAACAGTCCAAATGATACAAGAATACAGTCTTGAATAAAATATTTCGAGTATAACGACCAAACGCTTCACCTTACCTACTCCGTTCTGAATTGCAAAACCTTGTTGACTTTTGCTTATTCATATACAACACAAACAATTTGAATCAAAGATCAAAATGATCAAATCAAACCAAGAGGTACCGATGTCTAGTAAGCCAAAATTTCTCAAGCCGTTTATTGATGAAACAGTATTAGTACGAGTTAACGAGTAACTTAAAACATTCAGTAATTCTGACAGCCAACGAAAAGCTAACAGAAATTTTAGTAAGATAACATCATTTGCGTTATCTGCATACCGGCCACCACTTATGGTAGCAGCCATACGCAGTAAATATTGGATTTTAGGCTGCAGAAATTTGGTTTGAAAAGTAGTTCATACTTGTGTAAAATGTGTCAAGTATGATGCAAAAGAACTCAATCAAGTAATGGGCGATTTTCCGATTCAAATAATAGAACTAATCTGTCCTTTTTACAAAGTTGAAGTAGATTATGCGGGTCCCTTTCCAAACAACTTAACTAAAGGTAGAGGTCAGAAAACATACAAGGGCTACATGTGTGTTTTCGTTTGTCAAGCTACCGAAGCTGTGAATATTGAGTTCGTCTCCGATCTGACTACCAATGCCTATACAGCTGCCCTTAGAAGATTTATATCCCACAGAGGAGTATTAAATGAAATTCTCAGCGGTAATGGGACACATTTTATTGGAGCTTGCAATTACTTAAACGAATTGTTTAAATTTTTGCGACAAAATACTAAAATTGTTTTAAATTTTTTTGGGAAGCTGCTGTCAAAAGCGCAAAATCATCTGCGAAGAGTAACCGATTTACACACACTCACCATTTGAAGAAATTACAACTTTGCTATCCGAGGTAGAGGCAATGTTAAATTCAAGGCCAATTTGCGTATTGTTAAGTGAAGATGCTGATTACTTAGGTTGACCTACAGTAAAGCTGCCTGCTGAAGAGTTTTCCGATGTCAAAATATCAAAACTATCCAGAAAGCAGATGATACAACACATGAATCAGCACATATGGAAGAGATTGTGTCTATAGATTATCGTATGAACTTACAGCACAGAAGCAAATGGCACAAAAAACAAAATAATGTGAAAACTGGCGATATTATTCTCAATAAAGAAACTAATACACGCCCATCGAAGTGGTTATTGGATAAAATAGTTGAGCTATATCCAGGATCAGATAATAAAATCAGAGTCGTGACACTCAAAACTTCATCAGGAAACATGAAACGTTCAATACAAAAATTATATTTTTGTTTACTCCCGGTGTGTTGAAACAACCGATTCAAGGCGGCCGGTATGTTGAAGCCACCAGCAGGAACTGCAAATAAAATATTATTAATAATGTTAAATTATATATTATCGTTAAATTTTGAATTTGTATCCATTGTTGTTGTTGTCAACTCATAATCTTGAGACAATGGCAATTAAATTAAAAAAAAACCTTACAAAATTAATTTGAAAGCTTACAAATGTTAAAATTGCTTTATAGCTTATAATTGAAGTATGTGGGTTCAATACATTTATTGGCCACCTAAACTTCTTCTTAAATCATCAGCAAAGGCAATCAGGTCACAAATAAAAATTAATAATTTGAATTATTTTGTAAAATTGTTTTTACTTCACTTAGTATCTTCATGAACCAATACATTTTGTTATTGCGCTATCATTTTTTACATCGAGCTTCATTATATTGTTCGTGGCAGCGAAGGTTGGTGTAAAATAAATTTAATTATAATTTAGCATTATTAAAATAGTCATAGTAAAGTAGTTTCAGTTTAAATCGAAACTTATACGACTTTTAGTTGTGAATGACGAAAACTTCAAATCAAAATTTAGGAAAAAATTGCGTACGATGTATTTCCCCGTGTGTTGTTGTACATACTATATCTAAATTGTTGTGCTGAAGCTGAATTAAAATGACTGATTTTTCTAAATCGTAAGAACAAAAAATATTGAATTTTTTTTATTGCTTTAAAGATGAAAAATCAGTTATTTAAAGTACCCCTCTGAATTTACAACAATAGGAGTCATTCAAAATCTCGACAAAAAGTTATTTCAAAATTAATGCACGATAACAGTCATTGTGCGTAGATAATAAGAAAATCCCAGTTTTATGGCGTCCTAAAACTTTTTTATTCAAATTTTGAGGTTAATCTCAGAGAGCAAAAAATAAAAAAAAAAAAAATAAAAATAAAAATAATTTAATATGCAAATTAAAAAGAATCCAGAAAACTTTGGGAACAACTCAAATTATGTAATCTCAACTATAAAATTGACTTGATAAAATTCATAGAAAGCATATATAAATACCCCCCCAAAAAAATGATGTTGTCCCCAAAAACATGCTAATCTTAAACACCTCATTAGTAAACATGTATGCATATTTTCGTATTTTTATTATTACAAATCTTACAAGCTTTTTTTGAAGTTTCGTAAAAAAAAAGAAAAAACTTACGTCATACTCATATATGCTAATTTTATTAGGGTCTTGTCTCCCCTGCCTTGGTGTACACAAGTAAACATAAATATAGTTTTTATTATTCAATTATGTTTAGTTTTTATATTTGTTTATTTCTTAAGTATAAAGTGATTTGTAACAAAATTAGGTTTTTATGGCAGAAGAAATATATAGGCGATATTATACATACTTTTTATTTTATATTATTAAAGAGATACGGTTTTGATGGTGATTGTTAATAAAATAGAATTGTGTGGGTGTGCAGACATACCAAGTCTTTATACCATAAGCTAAGAATTTTATTACCACTTTATTTAGTTAAAATTTATAGCAGTCAGTGATATATTGCCATATTTGGATATTGATTGGCAGCAAAGCGTAATTGCAGCTTATATCAAAAATATGCATGTTATGCTATATTACACAATATTTGCTTTAGTATATATCTTAAATATATCTTTATTAGCTATCTTGACAAATTATATTGTTTGGCTCGTCGATATGTCTTTACAAAAATAAAGATATTTATTTTGGTTTACATACTATATATATGTAATACTATATATTGATATTGCCTTGTCAGCAAGAATCGTTGTTAATTTATCATTTGCCCCATTTATAAATGTACCAGCCATTAAATTAATGATTCTATAACCTTGAAAATAAGTATTATTTGGTGTCGTTAAAAGTTAAAGCTTTTATGTATTAAAAGCTAAATATAGTATTTATTGTATTTTAATATTTAATAAAATATTTTTGGTGAGGAAAATATCAATGAGCATCTGAAATAGAAACAGTACATAACCTATGATATTGCCATGTAACTTTAAAGCAACACCAAACTAATTTTTAATCAGAATGATTACTCGATTACAGCAAACAACTAGACTACAAAGTCATGCAACATTTGGTATTGGAGCTGGAGGACACACTTTATCAAAATCTAATAAAAAATCGAAAATAATCAGTTCCTCTAACTCATATTCGGTGTTACCAGAAATTGTACAAACTCAGGTACGCTGGAGCGGTCATTGCTGGCTAAGCTTCTTAGTGATGGCGTTGGTTTTCTAAAGTTTATGTGAGTCACATATAACTGCGAGGAAGGATTGACTCTTATACCTTACCTATCAACAATCTGAAACACTTACCAATCCAAAATGTGGGAACAAATTATCGAGGCATATGTATGTTGAATGTTTTTATAAAAATCTTAAATGGAATGATGAAAGAGCGCATGGAAGATTTTGTGAATGAAAATAATTGGTTGCCATCGACAACATTTGGATTTCGAAAGAACCACTCTGCAATTGAGTGTGTGGAAAAGTTTGTTTGGGAAGTAAGAAAGGATAATTTGAAAGCTGTTGCGGTATTTTTGGACATTGAAAGAGCTTATGATTATGTGGTTCCGTGGAAATTACAACAAATTCTATCGAATTTTGGATTTTCACGGAAAGTATGTATGTGGATAAGAGATTTTATGACTGACAGAAAATTGGTTCTGAATGGAAGTGGTTTTAGGTTGAAGGGAGTTGCATATATTGGACTTCCGCAAGGAAGTAGAATATCTCCAGCTCTGTTCAACCTATATACCAGCGAGATACACCACATCAATACAGACAATCAAATCGTTCTGCAATTTGCAGACGATTTTGTAGTAATTGGAAAAGGGAGAAGTATTGATGTGGCGGCTCAAAGAGCGCAAAAGAGGGTAGATGATTTAATTCAAAAACCTAAAATGTTGAATCTGAGAGTGAATCCTAATAAGTGTGCTTATATGAGTTTCAGAACAAACGTTGCAAATGTTAATATAAGTGTTGATAGTCAAAGTATTGAACAAGTAAATGCGTACAGGTATTTGGGTATTGGGATTGATAGACGTATAAATTTTGGGAAGCACATGAAGATTTTGGCAGATAACTGCAAGGAACGTTTAAATGTGGTTAAACGGGTGAGCAAACCTAAATGGGGCGCTCATCCGAGTGTGACTGACATGTTTAGGAAGGCCCTTATATCCTCCAAAATTCGATATGGTATTAGTGTGTATGGGAATGGTTCGAAAGGGGTTTTTAGCCAATTAATGAAAGTAGAAAATGCATGTGCAAGAGTGGTATTGGGGGCGATTAACTCAACCCCAATACACACTCTGTGGTCTGAAATGGGTGATTCACCTCTTGATTACAAGAGAGAGTGGATCACAGTGAGAGAGTCGGTGAGAATGATAACTAAGGAAAATGAGTTTTGGAACGAGATGATAGTAAGATTACAAAATAGGGCGGTGTACAAACCGACATATAGAACTAGTATTGCACTTGAAAACTTGAACATGTTTCTGAGTATAGGAAATGCTGGTCCGCAACCCGTTCCTAATAATCTTACTGTATGTTTGACTATGGAGGAATATAATAAGGGAATGAATGAAGTTATCGCCAAAATTATGTTTGCGAAAATCAGTCAGCGGTATGTGCAAAATGAAATTGTTTATACAGATGCTAGTGTGAATGAGAATGGAGTGGGTGTTGGTGTCTTTATGCCTGGTAAGAATGTTGAAAAGTATTTTAAAGTGGACAAAAGCATCTGTATAATGAACGCTGAACTGATTGGAATGTTTGAAGGAATAAAACTGGCTGTGAATGAAGGGCAAAGGAAAATAGTAATATTTTCCGATTCCCAGAGTGGTTTATGTTTGCTGAAATGTGGAGGTGGTAGGGAAGGCAATGTGTATGTTGATCTTATTTTTGAATGCGTTCGAGACTGCCAACGTGATGTGACCATACAATGGATCCCATCACATAGACAGATCGAAGGGAATGAAAGAGCCAATATGTTAGCAAAAAAGGGTACATTGAATGACATGGTTCAGGAGTACGAAAGGAAGGATGCAAGAGACGTAGAGTGGATTTAACGAGAAAAGTCTAACGAAAGGAATGAAGTACAGCGTGCTACGTGGTACTCCTTTGAGAATTCCTTTCTTTAAGGAGGTCAAAGGAGATACGCGAATATTGCGAACTGTTGAGAGAATCAGGCTGAACCATGGAAACTGGAAGGAATGCTTGTGGAAACGTCATTTGAGTGAGGACAAAGATTGTGAGTTGTGTGGAAGTGTGGAGGATGTTGAACATCTCATATTGGCTTGTCCCAGATATAGCCAATATAGATCTAAATTCAACATCCTTCGGAATGCAAGAAATCTAAGTGATTTAATGAATGAGGGTGATTTTTTGGCTTACAAGGAAATGTATGAATTTATTAGGATGAGTGGAATAACAATTTAATACGAAACAAATATTTACTAGCCGATAGAATATGTGAGGGGATAATCCGTTTCTTTTTAAGAGTGAGGAAAATATTATTAAAAATGTAAATTGATTTAAAATATGTAAACAGAGAATTATAAATATGATTTTGGGCGATATGGCTCTTTTTTATGTAGGAGCCAAGCCTAATAAAAAAAAAAAAAAAAAAAAAAAAAAAAGATTCTTTGAGCTTTTCAAAACTTGAAAGCACATAAAGCTCTAACCTATTTAATTCTCCTAAACACTATATAGGCTGATCAAATATTTCACACAAATAGAGATTATGATTGAATATCACGAATAATTTAAATTTTAATAGATTTGACAACAACAACTTTTCATTCTGTATTTTGACAACTACACCTCAAAACATGGATTTTATTGAAATTGGTTCTAAAATATATTCCAGAAAAATGCTTGAATCCGTAACCGAATTACTAGGATTGTTTCTGACAACAATTTAATGGAAGATTCTTTGAGCTTTTCAAAACTTGAAAGCACATAAAGCTCTAACCTATTTAATTCTCCTAAACACTATATAGGCTGATCAAATATTTCACAAAAATAGAAATTATGATTGAATATCACGAATAATTTAAATTTTAATAGATTTGACAACAAGAACTTTTCATTCAGTATTTTGACAACAACACCTCAAAACATGGTTTTTATTCGAATTTGTTCTAAATAAATTCCAGAAAAATGCTTGAATACGTAACCGAATTACTAGGATTGATTCTGACAAGAACTTAATGGAAGATTTTTCGAGCTTTTCAAAACTTGGAAGCAATAAAAGCTCTAACCTATTTAATTCTCCTAAACACTATATAGGCTGATCAAATATTTCACGAAAATAGAGATTATGATTGAATATCGCGAATAATTAAGATTTTAATAGATTTTTTTATATTATTTTTTTTATTAGGCTTGGCTCCTACATAATAAAAGGGCCATATCGCTAAAATTCACATTTATAATTTTTTGTTTACATATTTTAATTCAAATTACATTCTTAATAATATTTTCCTTACTCTTAAAAAGCACCGGATTATCCCTTCACATATTCTATCGTCTAGTTAATAGTTGTTTCGTATTAAATTGTTATTCCACTCATCCTAATAAATTCATACATTTCCTTATAAGCCAAAAAACCACTATCATTCGTTAAATCACTTAGATTTCTTGCATTCCGAAGGATGTTGAACTTAGATCTATATTGGCTATATCTGGGACAAGCCAATATGAGATGTTCAACATCCTCCACACTTTCACACAACTCACAATCTTTGTCCTCACTCAAATGACGTTTCCAAAAGCATTCCTTCCAGTTTCCATGGTTCAGCCTGATTCTCTTAACCGTTCGCAACATTCGTGTATCTCCTTTGAGCTCCTTAAAAAACGGAATACTCAAAGGAGTACCACGGAGCGCTCTGTACTTCATTCCTTTCGTAAGACTTTTCTCATTAAATTCACTCTCCCATTTTCTCCACAGATTCATCTGAGACATTCGAAGTACGTCTCTTGCATCCTTCCTTTCGTACTCCTGAACCATGTCATTCAATGTACCCTTTTTTGCTAACATATCGGCTCTTTCATTCCCTTCGATCTGTCTATGTGATGGGATCCATTGTATGGTCACATCACGTTGACAGTTTCTAACGCATTCAAAAATTAAATCAACATACACATTGCCTTCCCTTCCACCTCCACATTTTAGCAAACATAAACCACTCTGGGAATCGGAAAATGTTACTATTTTCGTTTGCCCTTCATTCACAGTCAGTTTAATTCCTTCAAACATTCCAATCAGTTCAGCGTTCATTATACAGATGCTTTTGTCCACTTTAAAATACCTTTCAACACCCACTCCATTCTCATTCACATTAGCATCTGTATTAACGATATCATTTTGCACATACCGCTGACTGATTCTCCCAAACATAATTTTTGCGATAACTTCATTTATTCCCTTATTAAATTCCTCCATATTCAAACATACAGTAAGATTATTAGGAACGGGTTGCGGACCAGCATTGCCTATACTCAGAAACATGTTCAAATTTTCAAGTGCAATGCTAGTTCGATAAGTCAGTTTGTACACCGCCCTACTTTGTAATCTTACTATCATCTCATTCCAAAACTCATTTTTCTTTGTTATCATTCTCACCGACTCTCTCACTGTGATCCACTCTCTCTTGTAATCAAGAGGTGAATCACCCATTTCAGACCACAGAGTGTGAAGGATCTGAAGTGCTCACCAGCCGAAATGGTTTACGGGCAACCAATCAAGTTACCCGGTGAGTTCTTCATCAAGAATCTTCCTTTACCATTACCAACTGAAGACACTGTCGTCGACCAACTACGACAAACCATGCAACACGTTGTCCCAACTTCACCACGTTCTAACAAACAAAATAATATCTTTGTCCCTAAAACAATGGACAATTGCGATTTTGTTTTCGTTAGAACAGACAAGGTTCGCACGGGATTTTCGCCTCCCTATGAAGGCCTATACAAAGTTATACGCCTCCTTCGCAAACAATTCACGGTTTCAATTAATGATAAAAACCATACCATTTCAATTGACCGAATCAAACCGGCGTACGGCATACTTACCTCACCTCATCAAATATCAGGCATTCGCAAACATAAAGCCGTACACTTTGCCGAATAGTTTAAAGTCTCAAGGAGGGGATATTTACTTGCGGGGGAGTTCTGTAGCGACTCACAATTATATTGATTAATACAATCAATTAATTATACGCATTAGATTAAAATTAAAACGATTTAAATTTATCGACACATATTCAACTCACTCAGCGCTAACGCAATCGCTGACGCACCCACACTCATTATTGCCACACCAGCGCCGCGCACGTTAATACCCAAAACAACAAAAGTTGTATTCGGCGCCCATCTACCTTGTCATTTTTTTACGAAGATATTTTTTATTCGTTCGAATTCCTACCTTTTTACGTAATAAACATACCTCAAAAAGTGTATAATATAAAAACGAATTTAATAACGAAGTTAGTGTGCAGTTGAACAAAAATTAAAGTAATTTTTAGTGTAATAGTTGGGTGAATCTAAAATAAAATTATAACGAGTTCAAAAATAATAAATTTCTTGCTACATATGGGAATACAACAACGGCACATAATTAGCCATAAAAACTCAGATAACTCAACACAGCATCTCGTATAGATTCAACACAAACTAGCATAATTAGAATTATAACTGCATCCGGGAATTGTCATTATAATTTTTAGTTGCTTTTAGAAGAAAATATCTTCAAATGTGGAATGCAGTCTTTTTGGGAAATTTGGTATACCATATTTTGTAACAAGGATGACAAGCGCCCGTTACAATTGTTATAATTATATGATTATTATTGATATCGGTATCATTCATAAAATCCGCCTTTGGAGGCATGTCAGACAAGTTTCAATGAAAACACGCGAGTTCATCTATCAATCTACGTCTCATCTAGGGAGTTTTTATGTCAACTTCTTGATTATGTAAAGCAAGAGAGTTCTATCTCGCATGCGCATACTCAATATTTACTGCCTGGGGGCACACAGTTCAAATTACCACAAATCTTAAGCACTCTATTGTGCTTCGTCGCTATTATGATTAGTGCAGCAAATTGAGTGGCATGCATCTTTCAATTCTGACTTTTACGGCAATGTATTTGTGAAAAATTAATGGTTCGAGACTTAAATCGAAATATACCAAATATATAAGCATATGACAATTTCGAAAATTAATCGAAATTCTAATTTTTAACTGTTAATTTGAAACTTTGAATTTTTTTCATTTTTAAAGTTTCCACCAATGCAATAAATTTCTACACCATTCATCCAACCATATTTAAACTTTGCGTAGTAGTTTATTAAAAAAATTAACAGGTTTTTGCAGTATTTTCGAAGGGGTTTATCCCCTTGGTGCCGCCAACAATTTTTTTCTAAAATTTCGATTAAAAAAAAAAAAAAATTACAGGATTGAGTTTAAATAAATGGTTAAATGAAACTAATCGTATACTCATGTCCGAAGAGGTGGTCTCTTTAATTTGGGAGAGTTAAAAAATGTTTTACCACCTTTTGAAGAGTACACTGGAAAAACGATATAAGTTAATTTTTAAAAAATTGAGATTTTGGTGCCGTCTTTGCTAAAATAAAAATAAAAATATTTTATTTACCCCGGGCGAAGCCGTATACTTCAGCTAGTATTTTAATACATATAAGTAATTGTATTACAAACCAAAAAAAATCTTTATTTTTGTTTAATTATCCAGTTTGTTTAATTAAATAAAATATTTTAAATATTACTGCGTACCACAAAGTGAAATTCAATGGTGAATTTTTCATTTTCGCTTTCGCTTTCGCTGGTATCGTTTATTCGGTATACGTATTCGGTTATTATAGATTAATGGTAGAACGACGGATACATATAAATAACAATTTAAGCCGCCTTACAGTTTTTCACCTCATCGAGAAGCGGATGATAAGTAGCCCAGATATGATTCCACCAATATCACTATAACAAACAGGCACAAAAAAAAATCATTTGCCTTCCAGTTATTTTCACTAATGATTACTTAACCATTGTTGTGAGAAATTGTTTATTTTTTGTGCCATCTCTTGATGCGGTGACATTTTATGGCATGAGCAATTTTCTTATTTATTTTTATTTTTTTAAACAAGAATGAATAATAATAAACAAAATAAATATAAATCTACGGAGAACGAAAAAAAAAAAAATTAAAGCTTATCTATCATCTATATATGCCAAGGGAACACCAAATAGCTAAATATGCATGTATGTATGTTTATACATGACGAGCTAAGCAAAAAAAAAAAGGAAGGAACCACAAAAAATGTGATGCTAAGAAATGAGATTGTCATCAAATTATACATTATTTTTATGAGGTTTTATAGATCGGGGATGATATTAAAATTAGATTACGTACGTGGTTGTATATGTACATAGGCATATTTGTGAATATGATTGAAAATGTTTTCGGTTCTTTGCGCGCTATAGGATATACGTATAAATTTTTATGCTTTTACATATTTTGCGAGTGGATAAATACGTAAATGCGTAGTACAAACATTTATTTTTGTGGATGACATTTAGATTTTTGAAATAGAATTTAATTTATTTTGACAGAAACAAATTACAAAACCTATTTGTTTGACCAACGATCCGAAGTTATAAAATATTTTGCTATCCAACTATTCTGGCTTTGTGGTATTCTGTAGATAAGTTTTGTTTGGAAGTTTACTTACAGAAGAAAATTATTTATTTATCTAGAAACGTTATTCATACTCAAAATTAGGGTTTCTATAACTGTCGGTCGTTGATGATTTCCTATTTGACTAGGGCATTATCAATAATTCTGGCCATTAAAAAAAAAATTAGGGTCTTCATACTTCAAAATAGGATGGATTATAATACAGAACCCAATGAATAATACCCGTGGCAGTGGACTGTATTTTAATTTTACCTGGGTTTGATGAATTTAATTTTTGGCTTCGTTTAATAGATGGACCAACAAAAACTTGCTTGTGTTCGTCGTATCGTTCGCAATTTAAACCCTTATTAAAACACCTTTCTTTTTATCTTATTAACATTTATTATTTTTACCTTTTAGGTGTGTTCACGTTGGCGGATCTTCCAAAAAAGCATTTATTTTTATACAAAATTTTTGTTTCACAAATTATTTACTAATACCATAGTGACATCTGCCCTTTCAGATTCACAACATTCGTTTTCCTATAATGTTAGTACAAAATTTGTTCAATGTTATCGCATTACTCTATTACATAAATTTCCTCCATTTTTAGATCTGTCAAACTTTTTTTATGTCAACAAAACATTCATAATGGTATGTTTTATATAATACAAATAGTAATTAATTAATTATAATAAATTTAAACATATGATACATTTTTAGATAACCAAATAACAATTACATGAAGGAAACCAGTTAGGTTAGGTTAGGTTGGAGTGGCTGCTTACGCACACTTAGACCAGTGACGGTCCATTGTGATACCACAGGATGTATCTCCTTTTACCCCTATTGGAACCATTTCGAGCTACTTATGTAGCGTAAGACGTCCCGCACTTTAATGTTTTCGAGATCCGAGAGGCAGTCCATCCTGAACTTACCTAAGTGTTTGTGCCTTCTGAGAGCCAATGCTGGACACGAGCAAAGGAAGTGGACCAACGTCTCTTCCTCCTCTTCGTCCAAGCAGCTTCTGCAGAAGTCATCAGCCTCCAGACCCAGCCTTCTTGCATGTTCTCCAAAAAGGCAGTGTCCCGTGAGTATTCCTACGACCGTTCTTAATTCACGTCTTCGTAAGGATATTAATGCCCTAGTGCGCCCCAAGTCCAGCTTTGGCCAAACTTGTCTTGCAACTCTACAGGTTAGGGTGTTAGACCACCTTTTCCCCGCTGAGGATAGCGCCTGCTTCCCAAGTGCTTGTCTCAGCGCTGTGATAGGCCTCCCCAGACTTGCCCTTTCCGGTTGCAGCTGGAGAGTCGTACCATGCCTAGCAAGTTCATCTGCCCTGCAGTTCCCCATGACGCCGAGTGACCTGGGACCCAGACTACCTGGATGTTGAAATGCTCACCCATCTCATTTAGAGATGAGTGACAACTCAACGCCACCCGTGACGCCAAAGACACCGATTCTAACGACCGGATCGCCGCTTGACTGTCCACATAGATTGTGATATCGTCTGAGGATAACACATTATGCTTCAACCACGTCATGACCTCCTCAATCGCTACGACTTCAGCTTGGTACACGCTGAAGTAATCAGGGAGACGAATAGAAATATTTACATTTAATTTGTCACAGAATACTCCAGCTCCTACTTTGCCGTCTAGCTTGGAGCCATCTGTGAAGAATTGCAACGCTTCAGTTTCCGATGACAGTCTATCCCTCCAGGATTCCCTTGAAGGGAAGGAGGTCCGAAATCGCTTTTCGAAGCGTAGAGTAGGTTTAATGTAGTCAAGATTCGCCAGCTCATCCTTCAACGATCTGACGATAGTAGAGTGTCCTATACTAAGACACCTCCACTGAGAGACGGCTGCAAGTCGTACAGCCGTATTTGCCGCCATCTGTTTGCCAAAAATGTCGACAGGAAGAAGGTGCAACATAACCTCTAAGGCACTTGTCGGTGTCGACCTCAATGCCCCGCTAACAAGCATACAGGCCATTCTTTGCACTCTCTCAATCTTACATTTGTAAGTTATCTTGTCCAGAGCTGGCCACCAAACACCCACCCCGTACATGAGTACAGGTCTCACTACGGCGGTGTAGAGCCAGTGTACCAGCTCCGGCTTCAGACCCCATCTATGACCAATGGCGTTCCTACAGGAGTACAAATCAATAGTAGCTTTGTTTATTCTCTCCAACATGTTGGGCTTCCAACTAAGCTTACTGTCCAAGATAATGCCAAGATATCTAGCTCTATCAGTAAAAGCAAGTCTCGTGCCATTTAAGGTAGGAGGGACAACTACCGGGATTTTGTATTTCTTAGTAAAGAGTACCAGCTCTGTCTTGGACGGGTTAATACCAAGTCCACATTTGCCAGCCCATTTCGTAACTATGGTAAGCGCATTCTGCATTACGTCTACAATCGTGCCCAGGAATTTCCCGGTAACAGCTAAAGCTACGTCATCTGCGTACGCAATAACTTCAATACCCTCTCTCTCCAATTCAAGTAGTAACCCGTTTACCACTATGTTCCAGAGAAGAGGGGACAGAACCCCCCCCCCCCCCCCCTGCGGAGTTCCCCTAGTTACTCGCCTCTTTAAGGTGGAGTCCCCCAACTTCGAGCTAACAATCCTGCTTCCCAGCATATAATTGATGAACCCTATCAGAGGAACGTCCACCTCCAAAAATGACAATCCCTCCTTGATTGCCTCCGCTTTCACATTATTAAAGGCGCCTTCTATATCCAGGAAGGCCACCAAACAGAATTCCTTCGAATTAATCGATTTCTTAATCGTAGACACTAAGGCGTGCAGAGCAGTGTCCACAGATCTACCCTTTGTGTACGCGTGCTGAGACGATGCCCACTTCCTGGCACCTGACACCAGGAAACCAGTTAAGTTGGACTATAATTATAATCAGATAAGTAAAAATTGGTACATAATAAATAAAATGATTCTTTGTTTCTTCTTGTTTCTTCTCAGGAATCGCCTTAACCCACAAATATATAGAATCCGACACTTGCGATGAATAGGAAATTGGTACATATAATTTGCACAAATTGGATTGCTTCGTTGTTAGCTCAGGGCTGATAATCCAGGATATTGAACATCCTCCGCCGCCTTGAATCAACCTGATTCAAACCAAATAAAGCAAATTTTGATTATTGAGATATTTTCTGGTTTGGTTTTCGCTGACACTTCCTTCTGGTTAAAATTTTAATTTCTTTTTCTTCATTGAGGTGTTTTAGTTGAATCGGACATCGATCATGCTGTGTTATTGTGTTTGTTGTGGTGTAAAGAATATCTGCTGTAGCATAGATTCTTTGGAGCTCGTAGAAATTGTTGCTTCTTTTTTGTACGTATGGGTACCTACAGCCCGGATCGCCGAATTCCGTCGTGTATAAGTATGTATGGAAAAATAACCAGTGGCACTGGTTCTACGGGTTACTAATTTCCATTTGAATTCGATTCTTCACATTATCAAACGGTAGGTATTATTTCTTCTTTTTCAGGGTTGCCTTGCCTTAATAATAGTTGGATATCTTGTATTAATTTGATTCTATTAGCATATTATATGACGTTACTAATAGAATGGCTCCACACTGGAACTAGCTGCATTTATTGTGTGGGTAACGGACATAACTTGTGTATTACCCGTTGAATTTCGCCATCAGCTGTTTTAAGCGTTACCAAACGCACCTTCCCGTCTGCACCGGCATGCAACTTTAGTACCTTACCCAATCGCCAGCTATTTAGTAATGGGTTTTCTTCCTTGATTAATACGATCTGCTCTGCTTGTAAATTGGCTTCATCGTGTTTCCATTTAAATCTTTGTTGCAAGCTATGGATATACTCGCCGTACCATCTCCTCCACATTACTTGGATCATCTTTTGAACAGCCTGCCAATGACTCAATCGATTGTAGGTTATTTTGGTAACATCAGGATACACTAATGAAACTGGTTGAGTGCCGACTAAATAATGCGCTGGGGTAAGTACGTCATGTAAATCGGGACCATTCGTAGATAATGGACGATTGTTTAACATGGCTTCTATTTGAACCAGAAGCGTGTAGAGCTCATCATTCGACAAAATTTTCTCACCCGTTACTCTTTGTAAGTGGGTTTTAATTGACTTCACTCCAGCCTCCCAGAGTCCTCCGAAATGTGGTGCTTGCACCGGAATAAAGTGCCAATTTGTTTGGTGTTTCTTCTACACTTGAGACGTCACTTGATCTCTATTTTCTAATACGAATCAATTCAGCTCATCGAATATCCGTTTAGCGCCTCGGAAATTCGATCCGTTATCCGAATACACATCAGTACAAGGCCCACGCCTTGCAATGAACCGATCGAATGCAGCTAGAAAGGCTTCGGTGGATAAATCGGTGGTAATCTCTATGTGTAGCGCCTTAGTGCACATGCAGACGAATACACATAGGTAGGTCTTTCGAACTCGTTGACCACGAGCATGGATTAAGACTGTTCGTATTGGACCAGCAAAATCCACCCCGGTGCGTAGAAATGGTTTCACTAGTTCCACTCTTTCTTTAGTTAACATTCCCATCTTTTGACTGGCTGGCTGGGGGTTTTGTTTTATGCACGGAACACAATTACGAAAAATGTCTCTGATTGTACTTCGAATACCCAAAATCCAGTATTTTTTCCGTAGTAAATGCAATAGATAAGATGGACCGCAGTGAAAATTCTTGTTATGTTGTTCGATTATTATTTTCTTAACGATGGGATCGTGTTTTGGTAGAATTATGGGATGTCCTTGCTCATATGGAACTGGTGCATTGCCAATTCGGTCTCCTACTCGTAACATTCCATTTTCATCGATAAATGGATCTCAGGTGACTAATCGGCTCTCTCGCGGGATTCGATTTCCGGCTTGTACTTTATGTAACTCCTCTCCAAAATGCTTAGATTGAATCGCTCGGTAGACCCTTACGGTTGTATGAATGATCTCTTCCATGCTTAGTCTGTCCTTAACTCCCAGTTTCCTCTTGGTTATGACATCTGCAAAACGATAAATGTATGCAAGCACCATAATGAACTTGCCAAACTTAGAATACCTTTCTTGCAATTGCTAGATAAAATCTACCTCCACGTTTCGCTTGCTTGAGCTGATTACCAAGCATTTACGCGCTTCCATTTCATTTTTAATTTTGGAACGATCAAATCTGGGCCATTCATCTTCGGCACGTAATAAATAATTTGGACCATGCCACCACAATTGATATTTTTTTAATACGCTGGGAGACAGTCCACGGGTTGCGCAATCGGCGGGATTCAACTCAGACGGAACGTGATGCCAATGGTTTCTGGGAAGTATATTCAATATTTTGCTGGTGCGGTTCGCGACATACGTTTTCCATCTCTGCGGCGTATCAGACAACCAATCTAGGACTATACTTGAATCTGTCCATGCCACCATATTTTCTTTCGAAACCTCCAATATAGCAGCTACTTGTTTCATTAATTTTGCTAGTAATAATGCGCCACAAAGCTCAAGACGAGCAACTGAAACGGTATTAACCGGCGCGACCCTTGTTTTTGCCGTGATTAATGTCCCTGCAGCTATTCCATCTTCTTCTGTACATAAGTAAATGACCGCAGCATATGCCTTTTCGCTGGCGTCCGAAAACCCGTGGATTGTCGTCTTACCATTCGTTGCACCCATCCATCTATTAATCTTGATCGCCTTGATATCGGGTATTTGTTGCCTGATGGTCAACCACTCTTGCTGTACATTTGGCGGTAAAGGTTCATCCCATGTCAATTTCAACAACCATAACTGTTGAAACATTATCTTGATCCTTATGATGAACGGTGAAAGTAACCCCAATGGATCAAATATTTTGCTGAATTCAGCTAGCATCCTTCGTTTTGTGAAAGATGGGCGGTCTTCTAATTGGATATGGTAGGTGAAGACATCAGCTGCCGGTAGCCATTGTAACTCCAGCACTTGTGTTGCTTCGGCTCGACTTAAGTCAATTGGTAATTGAGTATTGGTTCCGCGGCAGTAACAGCCTGTAAAAATTGCTGAGAATTAGATCTCCACTTCCTGAGATTCATACCGGCGCCTTTGAACAACGAAATCACTTGACGACTCACTCTTACTGCCTCTTCTACAGAGTTTGAACCGCTCATCAAATCATCTATATACATATGGTCTCCAATGGATTGTGCAGCTTCCGGATACTGATTTTGATTAACCTCTGCTATTTCTTGTAACACTCGTGTAGCTAAAAATGACGATGGTGACATACCATATGTCACGGTGTTTAACTCGTATACTTGTATAGGATCTTCGACCTTATCGCGCCATAATATGCGCTGGTACTCAACTGGATGAATTAAGATTTGGCGGTACATTTTTTCAATGTCCGCGGTAAAGGCTATACGATGTCTTCTAAAATGCACTAGTATATGATATAATGAATTTTGTATCGTAGGTCCAACTTCCAAAGTGCTATTTAATGACATGCCGGTCGATGTTTGCGCTGAAGCATCGAATACCACTCTTAATTTGGTAGTGGTACTTGATTCTTTAAAGACCCCGTGATGCGGCAGGTAAACAGCAAACTCATTATCTGGATTGGGCACTAGCGTCATATGGTTTAAGTCTCTATACTCGTTCATAAATGATCGGTAGAGCTGGTGATACTGCGGATTTTTATTAAACTTCCTTTCCATCGAAATTAATCTACCCTTGGCGCTTTCATATGAATTTCCTAATAGCTGCTGATCATCCTTAAATGGTAGTCTTACTAGGAATCGGCCAGCTTCATTACGTGTATAATTTTGAATAAAATGTTCCTCACATGGATTAGATACAGGCACCTTCTCCTCATTCCCGATTTCCTCACTATTCCAAAATTTGATTAACGTTTGTTCAATATTTATGTCACAACTCAATGACAGGACTGACGTAACTTGATTGGCTGTGAAGGCTCCAGACATTATCCACCCTAATTGACTGCTCTGTGCCACAACCTTGTTATCCTGTCTTAACTGACCCTCAGACAATAGTGACCAAAAATGATCGATGCCGATCAGAATATCGATACGTGCAACTGTTGGTGGACTTGGATCGGCCAACATCTCCTCGTTTATCAATTTCAAAGTTGACGAATCTGCTGTAGAAGGAGCCCTCGTACTAGTTATGTGTGGCGTTATGTAAGCGTTGATGTATGTCGATCTCAAACTCAGATGGAAAGTATGGCTTTAGTTTGAATTGAGTAATACCCCTTGTTTGACCGATATTTTGATGCGCCAAGCCTCTTATGGTAATATTAGCCTCACTTCGAGTTAACCCAAGTCTCTGTACACAATCTTCCGTTATAAATGAAACTTCAGCGCCAGAATCCAACAATACCCTACAAATCTGCCATTTACCAACACGATCCAAAATTCGAACAAGTGCCGTGGGTAATACTGATATGACTGTTTGGGACTTTGTAGCTGTAAGGCCAACTAAAACTGAATCCGTTGCTGTATTTACTGGGTTACCGCTGCTCCCTTGTTCTAGCGTAGTGGTATTGATGGATGCATTTGCTGGCGTGACCTGACTTGACTGCATACTGCGGCATGGTTCATGAACCAATGAATGGTGTCTTCGTTGACAATGATGGCATCTTCTAGACGACCGACACTCCCTCACCGTATGCTTGAGGCCGAAGCAATTGAAGCATCGTTTCTCATCTCGTATGAATTCACGTCGTTTCTCAATCGACATCCCTTCAAATTTAGGGCATTTAAAAATAAGATGCTCACCTGTCTTACAACATGGGCAACTATATACGATCGCCGTTAGAGCCTTCATATGTGGTTTCGTGATAACTATGGTATTGGAATTCTTAAGCCTCTCATCCACCTTATTTTGATATTCAAGGGCATCCGCTCGATTTGTAACGAATTTGAAGAACGCCTCTAAACTCGGAAAATCACTTTCGACTGATTGCTGCATCCACAATGTGCGTGTAACGTCATCTAGTTTGGCAACTAATAAGTACAGTAACCAAACATCACGACCATTTGCTTCCTTCCCCAAACCTTGTAACGCTCTAACTACTTCATCTGACATGTCATGCATTTGCCTTAAATTTTTAGTGGTTGCCTTGGAAATAACCGGTTGATTTAAAAACATCTGAATGAATTTATTTACGATGTGGCGCTTTCGATCGTATCTTTCCTTCAATTTGTTCAATGCTAAAATATAATTTGTTTCCGTTATGTCCATATGTTTTATCAAACGCGCAGGCTCGTCACCGAGTGCATTCACGAGAAATTGATATTTTTGGACGGGATGTAAATTTGTGCTATTGTGAATGGTGGTGGTAAATAGCTGGTAAAATGTCTGCCACTCCGTATAATCCCCGTTAAATTTCGGCACCCGCAGACCAGGTAACTTTAAATCTGGTGCTGAGTTTCGTTGAACCCCGGATGTCTCATTAAACGACGCGTCCATAGCTCCCACGGTAATGGACAACTTCCGTTCCCATTCGCTCAGCCCGGCTAATACTTCATAATATCCCTCTTCCATGACCGCATGTTGGGATTGATCCTCCTTATTAATCGCAAATATTTTATCTTCTACATCCACAAATTCTAGGAATAATTGTTCGCTACATTTAATTCTCACTCGAATTTCATCCAATTTTGCGGTATCCGTCGTTAAATTTCCAATGTAAGTTTTAATCCTGGTGAAACTGCTTTTAATACTTGATCTTTTTCGATTTAATATCTCAATTGGGGTAGCCATAGTTCAATTCAATAAATTGTACTGGTCACATACACTCATTTGAGTACAATTAATTTCGTGCGGCACGTGGCACGTGATATTAGGTTACAACAAGATGGCTATCAACTGGAACTTGACTAGTAGCTTTTGTACAGTTACACTTTTCTCTTTCACTAAATCACCGTTAATTAACTTAACGCGAACACAATAACGAATGACGACACTAACTTTATTTTATAATTAAAGTTCACAAGCCTTTGGTTACAATTGCAATTATTTAGCACGATGCACATACACTATTAAATTCGACTGCTTTTCTTTATTTCGAAATTACAATTCATCAAAATGGCGTTGACGTATCCGGCTCGAAGGACCATGAATAATACCCGTGGCAGTGGACTGTATTTTAATTTTACCTGGGTTTGATGAATTTAATTTTTGGCTTCGTTTAATTGATGGACCAACAAAAACTTGCTTGTGTTCGTCGTATCGTTCGCAATTTAAACCCTTATTAAAACACCTTTCTTTTTATCTTTTTAACATTTATTATTTTTACTATTTAGGTGTGTTCACGTTGGCGGATCTTCCAAAAAAGCATTTATTTTTATACAAAAATTTTTGTTTCACAAATTATTTACTAATACCATAGTGACATCTGCCTTTTCAGATTCACAACATTCGTTTTCCTATAATGTTAGTACAAAATTTGTTCAATGTTATCGCATTACTCTATTACATAAATTTCCTCCATTTTTTAGATCTGTCAAACTTTTTATGTCAACAAAACATTCATAATTTCTTTCTCGAAACTTTATTGTGTGAGCGTCCTTTTTTAGTGAAGTGTTTATAAATTAAAATTTTCATTTAATTTAATTAATTGTTTTTGAATTTAAATAATATCTTAATAATTTTATTCTGTTTTGTTTGTTTATTTTCGGGTAAGTCTTTTCATAGTTGTTTTTCCATCCACAAAATAGTAAATCCATCCAATACAAGCAAGGAGGGGCAAAGTACGCAGTACTTTGCACCTCTGCCAATTTCCGGTGATTTCTCCGACTCTGATTCTGAAAATGTAATAAATAAAAATAAAAAATCCAAAATCGTCATTAATAATAACATAATAGAAAACAGTGAATATAATAATATGCGTAATAAGGACTTGAAAAGAAAACAAATTAATAAGCAAGTCGCAAATGCGTCATATAATGAAATAACTCCCACTTTGCCTACTTCAGATATATCTATGGATCAATCTAATATTTCAAACATGACGCTTAACACTGAAACCAAAATCAATTTATATAACAAATTAGACCTCGGCCCATTTGCCGTTTTCGTGAGTAAAGAGAATTTAAATTTAGTTTTATTAGGTAAAGCAATCAAATTTAACAAGTTCAATGACGTCAAAAATATCTCAATGGTTAGTAAAAATGTGGCCAAAGTTATTTTCAACAAATTTGAAGACGCAAATAACTGTGTCAAATCTGAAGCTTTCCATAAATTTGATAATTATACAACATATATACCAAAAAATTTCACTTCTTCAATCGGTATTGTTAGGAATATTCCTATTATACTCTCAATTGATGAAATTAAAGAAAATATTAAATCAAAATATAATATCTCAAAAATAGAAAGAATGACTAGATGGAATAATACCACCAAAACAGCCGAAGATATCGAATCAGTTAAAATCACTTTCGATTCAGGAATTATTCCACACAATGTCTCCCTTTACGACAACATTTTATTAAAAGTTGATTATTTTATTCCTACCCCGTTATTCTGCAAAAAATGCTTGAATTACGGTCACACAGCCACTAGATGCAGATCAAAATTTAATAGATGTATTACATGTGCTAAAACTATAGAGGTCGACCATGATTGTGACAAGATAGTGTCTTGTAAATATTGTGGAACGGGCCATGCTACTAATTTTTTCCAATGTAACGAAAGATTCAGACAGAAACAAATTAGAGAGCACATGATAATAAACAAGTCAAGTTATAGAGAATCTAAAAGCCATCTTTATGGTAGACAACAAAATATTCCAAAACCGATAGATTTCAAAAACGACATAAGTAATAATAATCAAACTTGGCCCAATAATAATTTAATGAATTTTGAAGCTAGAAAAATTAATATCTTAAATGAATTAGTAAAAGAGTTAAGAAGTCAACTAAGTGAAAGAGATTCAATCTTTAATGACGTTAAATTACTCTTAGATAATTCCGATGACTTTAAGAAAAATCCGGCTAACATAGACTCTCTAAAAATTAAACTAAATACACTTATTAAAAAATAAATTTTTCTTGCCATTTTCGTTTTCTTTTCATTTATCCATTCATTATGCAGTCTTTAAAAATTTTACAAATTAATATTCGTAGTTTAAATAGTAACAAAGATTTACTATACCATTATATTCAATCCAATCACATTGATATCGTTATTTTATCCGAAACATGGACAAGTCCAAATAGTAATTTGATTTTTAATAATTACAATCTCATTACTGATGACAGACCAGATGGTTTTGGCGGAGTAGGTTTTTTAATACATAAAAAACTTTCTTGGAAGTCTATTAATTTAAATTTTCATTACACCCGTTTTCAAGCTTTCAAAATTAACATCAAATTTAAAAATATTGATTTTAATATCTTATCTTTTTATAATAACTCGGTTATTAGGCCGCAGGAAATCATTAATGAATTTGAACACCTCATCACTCAAAATCTAGACAACTGTTTAATAGCGGGAGACATAAATATTCATAATAGTCTTTGGGATGGTTCATTACCCCCTACTCACGACAGAGTCGGCGATAAAATTGCAGATATAATCACTGCTAATAACGTATTTTTATTGAATGATGGATCTCACACTAGACAAGATCTTTACAGAAATAATTCTTCAGCATTAGACATCACTTTGTGCTCAACCAGTTTAATCAGAAAACTCTCATGGAAAATTGATCCCATCAATTTAGGAAGTGATCATCTCCCAATACTTATTGACTATAAACTAAACTATTATCAAAAAAAACAAATCACAAACTGGTCAAAAGTATTGAGAGATTTTGATCTAAATAATATTGATGATAAATGCAATGTTGAAGAATATCTAGAAAATTTAATTTCTGAAAACACTTCTATCATCACAAGTAAAAATACATTCAAACCTAAACCCTGGTGGAACGACCTTATCCAGAGACTATGGACCATCAAAAAACACAAACAAATAATTTACAATCAAAGCAAAAATATTTTTACCGCTATTGAACTAAAAAAATCGGTACAAAAACTTAAATTAACAATCAGAAGAGAAAAGAAAAAATCTTGGAACATTTTTTTGATGAGTATAAATCATAAAACTAACAATTCCGATCTCTGGAACAATATCAATAAAATTAAAAATAAAAAACAATCCAATTATAGAATTCTAGAAGACCCTATACTAGCAAATAAATTTTTAAATTATAATTTTCCTGTCTCCTTTGAATCTCATTTTAATCTCTCTAATAATTTCAATCCTATTAATCCTGCGGAATTTAATAACTCTGAAATTCTTGACATTATTAAAAACTCCAATAATACTGCTCCAGGATATGATAAAATCTCATATAAAATCATTAAACAGTTAATTTCCACTAATCCTGACTTAATCAACATTATTACAAACCATTTTAATAACATCTGGCATAATCAAATTTACCCAACTAAATGGAAAACTTCTTATATTATTGCCATTTTGAAAAAGGGGAAAGATGATCGAAACATTATTAATTACCGTCCTATTTGCCTGTTACCAATTTTCTCAAAAATCTTCAATAAACTCATTTTAAAACCAATTAATGACCATTTAATCTCCCATAACACTCTCAACTATTTTAATTTTGGTTTTAGGAAAAATAAAAGTATCACTGATTATTTTGTAGAAATGTTTAATTTCATCAACTCCCTTAAACAAAAACAAAAAAAAATTGTTTTAATTAACATTGATATTTCCAAAGCTTTTGATAATGTAGATAAAAATATTTTATTAAACACTTTTAAAAACTTCAATTTCCCTAATAACATTACTCATTGGATTTCTCAATTTCTCACAAATAGAATTATTTCTATTCAAAATATCAATCAAGCTTCCATTCATTACACTAATAAAGGCATTCCTCAGGGTAGCTGTTTGAGTCCTACCCTTTTTAATATATATACCACTTCTTTACACGACATCAATAACCCCTATTCACAAATTTTTCAATATGCCGATGATATTTGCATAGTAATTTCTGCTGATAACCATGATAATTTACAATTAATAGCAAATTCTACTTTACTCTCATTAACTGATAAATTACAATCTTTAAAACTACAAATTAACACTGATAAATCTCATTTTTTAAGACTATTCACTAACAAAAATAATTCAAAATCTCTAAATTTAAAAATTAATAATATCAATATAAAAGAAAGATTAACTACTAAGATACTGGGTACAACTTTAACAAATAGACTTTCATTATCAAATCATTACACAAACTTAAAAGCAAATATTTCCAATTCCATTAATTTACTTAAAACTCTCACCCATTTTAATGGAGGTGTAAATCCCGAAACAATGATCAATATTTTTAAAGCAATAGTTAAATCAAAACTTGAATACACTTATGTTTTCACAGACACTAAATATAAAAAAGATATTAATATCTGTCAATCTATTAAAAATGCTTGTCTGAGAGCTTGTTTAGGCTTCTTAAGAACCACTCCGATTCCGGCTATTTTATCCGAATCCCTAGAAACAACCTCAGATCTAGATTTTACTAAAAAATCACTAATTTACATTACAAAAAATCTGTATAATAATTCCAAAATCGGTAACGACATTAAAAACAATAGTTCTCTTCCTAAACTTAATGACTTATATTCTAACTATTCTTTTCTTTCCAAAATTAAACCTTTTCATATTAAAAAAACTTCTCCTTCTAATTTTAGCATTATAACAAATATTGATGGAATTACAAACAAAAATTTCATAAACCATTCGGAACAATATGCCTTATCCATGGCTGAAATTAACAAATATTATAATTTCGCAAAAATTTACACAGATGGCTCCATAATTAACAATAAACCAGGAATTGGAATTTTTGTTGAGGACAAAAATTGGAATTTTGCCATCCAACTAAATAACCCTACTTATATTAAAAATATCGAAACCATTGCTATTAAAATTGGAATTACCATATCTCTAATCATCAAAAACAAAAATATCATCATTATTACTGACTCTCAAAGTTCTTGTATCTCATTAAAAACAGCTCTATTACACTATACAAATAGACACTATGAAAACCAAATTATTGATACTATCGGCCATAACCAAATTAAAAATTTTGTCATTCATTGGTTCCCGGGTCACTGTGGCTTAAAAGGAAATACTATAGCAGATAGTTTAGCAAAAAAAGCAGTTTTTTCACCTACTCACTTTCTTAATAATGAACCTACCCTCACAGACCTATTTAACGATATCTCCAGGTCCATAAATAATAAGTGGAAGGAAAACTACACATTAATGTGTAATTCATCCGGCCACTTTTATAAACAAATTTGTCCTTCTCCAAGATCATATTTCCTATTCAAAGACTCCAACTTTACATCTTGTCAAACCAGGTTAATTTACAGATTAATCTCTGGTCATACAGTTAACAAGAAATTTAAATTCCTTTTGGGACTTGAATCTACATCTAATTGTGAGATTTGCAACACCGTAGAAGATAACGAACATATTATTAACGATTGTGTTATATATAACAATATAAGAAATAACTACCCTCTTTTATACAGAAAATCCTTATTAGACATCTTAAAGGATCAAAGAATGGAAGAGTATAAAATATTGTGTGATTTTGTGGATGGAATAAATTATAAACTATGAATTAAGACTACACTTATTTTTATTGACTTTTTTCACACAATGATCTTTCTTTTAGAATCATTTCATTTTATTTCATTTTATTATAATATTAAGATTTATGAACTTTGTTTAATTTAATATAAACACTTTTTTTTTTATATAAAAAAAAAAAAATTAAAATCAAAATCAAAAAAAAAAAAAAAAAATTAAATTAAAAATTAAAAAAAAAAAATTATGAATTATAAACTTATTTTTAATTTCAATTCTTTTATTTTTATGTATCCTTTATCTTCTCTCTAATATTTTTATTTTAATAACTTTAATTTAATCTAATTTAATCATTAAACTTTGTTTTATATAATTATGCTTTATCTTATTTAATTTATAAATCTAATTAATTTATGTACACTTCATTCAACCCTCCAGAACCTCCCCTGAGTGGTCTCTGGAAATTTTGGGCTGTTCTCAACTCACTGGTCTTATGGATTGAAAGATCTGACCTGAGCAAATTTAAAAGACAAACAAACAAACAAACAAAACATTCATAATGGTAAGTTTTATATTAATTAATTATAATAAATTTAAACATATGATACATTTTTAGATAACCAAATAACAATTACATGAAGGAAACCAGTTAAGTTGGACTATAATTATAATCAGATAAGTAAAAATTGGTACATAATAAATAAAATGATTCTTTGTTTCTTCTTGTTTCTTTTCAGGAATCGCCTTAACCCACAAATATATAGAATCCGACACTTGCGATGAATAGGAAATTGGTACATATAATTTGCACAAATTGGATTGCTTCGTTGTTAGCTCAGGGCTGATAATCCAGGATATTGAACAGGCATAGTTCGACATTCATATGTGCATTATATTTCAAGCGTAAATATAGGCATTGTATTGAAGTATAAAACAGCTATCAACAGGAATATTCGATTGCGTTCCGGACAAATGTCCAATTTTGAGTTTGTCTTCCTTAGCGAGTATAAATAAATAGTGAGCATGAGGTAACCCAGGTTTCTGATGTTGAATGACATAAATATACGACACGACATTTCCAAAAATTTGCTGTTTCACCATATCACTAAGGAAGGAGTCGGGGTTACGATATAATGACGATCTAAAGAATTTTGGAAAGTTTTAAGTTCTAACTATATTTTTTCCCATGCCGAATTATACTTAAAGTGATAAATTAGTCAAAACTGCCAAACTACCTAACATTAGCCATTTTGCTGGTACAATTCGGACATGAACATTGGACCGCCGATAAACGAAAATGGTAGAATATAAATACATATTACCAACTCTGGTATTATTTTCGAGACCATCGCTCTTTACGTAATCCAAAAGTGAAGAGCTTTTTGATTATGTCGTATAAAATTTAACCGGTTAGCTTCAACTCGAGCGAAGGCAAACACCAAATATTATTGTAATAGTTTGCCACCATAATGAAGCGGATTAAAGACAGTTCGATGTACTACAATTTTATATGAATAAAATTGGAAGGTCGTAATTTTATTTCGTACAGCATTAGCATGATAGCTGTTGTGATGCATATCGGTGGTCCATCCGATCCTTAGGATTCAAATGTTTTGGAAGGGAGTCTATGTGTTTCAATGGCCTAATATTACTTGAATGTTCTTTGTTTTGTTATTTAAATTCAACAACTCAATCGAATTCGTTCCCAAAACTTGACTGGCACCAGGTATAGGAATTTCTGTTTTATTTGAAGCTTAAGCTTTGAATCCCAATTCGGAATCATCGTCAAAAGCATACAGTGACATAAAGCAGTAAACTTTTTTTAGCGAACGATACTGACACGTAGAGTAACAATTGCAGAATGATCGGAAATAATTGAGCAAATAAAATTATTCGAGACCCAATGTCTGTGCGGAGAGCAAACAAAGAGAACATATTTGATAAATGATGAAACTACAATTATAATCAAGACGGACTGCACCCAGTGAAAACGTTGTCAGACGTTGCATCCTTAGTTACCTTATTTTTGCGGATCAAGGGCCTACAATCTCGTTTTATGCCATATCATTCACACTGAAGGTATAGGTTAAATACAAAATTCTGTGTATGTTACGGTTGCACGCTATTGTTTACGTATTAACTGTACTGAATGTTCTCAGCCCTTGTTGATTGTATATACGCTTCAATACCTAAATCTGGTGTTTTGTAAAGAGTTCGTGTAGATGGTATATCGAAAAGGCTTATTTCGATCGGGTTTTATTTTTTAAATTTTGTGAGCATTCGTTATTGTATTCTTTGTTATTATTTGTGTTCTTGCGTCTTCAGCTGTAAACATGGTAAGCATCGTAATATTGTGTAATCATAGTACAAAAATTGTTGTAACAAACTTTATTGTATTATAAATTTAATATAAATAAATACAGCTATCTTCGGGTTTACTAAGGCAAGGAAACGAATTAAAATTGAACGTCAAATTTCTTACATTATTGACTTGGAATTTTGGATTTATTACGTCGAAAAACTTAATTTGATTGAAATCATCTCAAGTTACCAATCAACAAAATCTCTAGGATTCAATCCACAAAATTGTATATTTAACCTACTTTCAGTGGGAACTATATGGCATTTAACGAAGTTGTAAGTCCCTGACGAACCACAAAAATAAGAAAGGTTTTTTTTTTGATACTAAGTAGTTTTTTCATTACGTATGTGGCCAATGGGCAAAACTTATAGGATCAGATACACAGAATATTTTTTGTTCTTTTTGATATATGATGCTCCAAACCAACTGGTACACAAATTATTCGTTGGTAACTATTTGGTTACTCCGCTATATCAACTTAGCTTTGCAGAATGCACGTATGTATATCTTTCCAAAATGAAAAAAAAACTCTTTCTTTGAAATTTTAATAATTTAAATTAATTAACAATTTATTTTGATTTACACAAGATGAAGGCTCGCTTGTATCTATTTTTTTCATTCATTCTCAATCCAGTTTTTAAGCTCTGTGTTCTTACTCTTTTGTGTTGCCAATGAAGCCATTTAAATTCACAACATATTGTAACGGTGACACCTAGCGTGTGATAGAATAAGTAAAATTAATAGCTCAATGTTAAACTGTACTAAAATGGAGTTTTCCATGATAAAATTGTTCTACTCTATTCTAACTGGAAAAGTCATGAACTTTCGAGAAGCTTGGTTTGTGTATATAAAAAGGCGAACAAGATCGAATTGGATTATTAGTATTTGGAACGCGATAGAGTAAACTTGTAAGATTATTAGTAATATTTGGTAAGCGATAGAGTAAAGATTAAAAAGGAATTAAAAAGTGAGTTAAAAAGTGTTTTTGTGGAAATAAAAATTATAAGTGAACAGTAAAATTTAAGAATAATTTATATAAAGTGATTATATGAATTTTTATTGATAAACTGTGTTGTAATAAATTTTGTGAAATAAATAAACTCGTTAGAGATAAATTAAATTGATTTTGTATTATCCACAATCCAGTGATACGAACCTTATTTGACAAGGCAAAAACGTAACAATATACTACTCAAATTATATTTACTGATCTTAGTGACATCTCTCAACAAATAACTCTACATTAGTATTTTGCTTAATTATATTCAGCAACCGCTCGATTTTAATGCAGCAATAAAAATAATGAAATGTCAATTGAATACAAAACCAACATAATTTAAATGGAAGGGAAATGTCAATTTAGCACACTTGGATAATTCAGGTAAATTTATAATACTAATTAATTTTATTAATAAGCGGTGATTTGTTTTAGATTTGTTCTTCTTCAGCCGATCGATCTCAGCATCAACATTCCGTCGGCCATGAATCATCTGATTTATAAGACAGAATTGGTAGTTTGCACAGCTCGGTCGTTGAATAATTTTATTAGTGTTCGCCAGACGTACGCTCACGATCCGTACTTTGCCATCCTTTGCTGGATGCGTATCGACCACTCTGCCTAGTGCCCAATACGTTGATGGCAAGCTTGTTTCAGCAGCCAATATGATATCTCCTGTAGTTAAATTATTCGACTCCCTAGTCCATTTGTTTCTTTTTTGAAGGATTGTTAAATAGTCCCGATGCCACCTATTCCAGAAGTGTTGCTGCAATTTTTTGACTGGCTGCCATCTAGTCAATGGATATTCTTATTTGTAAAATCCTCATAAGCAACATCGAAGGTATGCCCAATTAAGAAATGGGCTGGTGTTATGTAATCGATGTCATCAGCTTGCGTTATCGCTAACGGCCTCGAATTCATGATTGCTTCTATCTTTGTCAGTAAAGTGGAGAATTCTTCAATGGTGAGTATTGAATCACCAACTACTCTGCCTAAGTGTATCTTTGCCTGTTTTACTGCTGCCTCCCATATGCCACCCATATGTGGAGCCCCGGCGGGAATGAACTTCCAATCTATTTTATATTTTAGAAGAGATGCGGTTATGTCAGATGCCTTCCGTTTAAGGAATTGAAATAGTTCTCTCAGCTGATTGTTTGCTCCAACAAAATTGGTCCCGTTGTCGCTGTATATTGTATGACAATTCCCTCTCCATGAAGTAAATCGTGACTTAGGGCGCCTAGGAAGCTTTCCGCTGTCAGATTGCATACGGTCTCGATGTGTACCGCCTTCGTGCTTAAACAAACAAATATGCAAACGTACACCTTCATTGGTACCGGTACCCTTCGTCGCACTGGCTGCACTCTAAATGGACCACAGTAATCTACACCAACTTTATGAAATGGATGTACACATTGCACTCATTCTGGTGGTAAATTTCCCATTAGCTGCTTTTCTGGTTGGGGATTTTGCTTAATGCAGCCAACGCAGCTGTGAACTCTTTCTCTTGATACCACTCTGCCCTTGATTATTCAAAAGCGTCGCCTCACTATGCTGGTAAGCAAGCTAATTCCTGGATGATTATAGAGGATATTTGCATCCCTTACTATACACTTTACCAAATGTGATTTCATCGGTAAGATGATAGGATGCTTTACTTTAAATGGCTCAAGCGATTTCTGGATACGACCCCCTACCTGGATAATGCCTTGATCATCTAAAAATGGACATAATGTGATTAATTTACTGCTTCGAGGTACGGTACCTTTATTTTTTAGTACGTCCATTTCAGATGAAAATTCTAACTTCCGAACATGCCGAATTAGAACCATTTCGGCAGCTTCTATCTCTTCTCTAATTGTTTCCGTGACCTGATTTTCCTTATTTCCTCTTCTGTTTCTGCGGTTTTTAAAGACATTCATTACTAGCGCTAATACCTTTGACATCTTATGAAAGTTGGAGTACCTTGCTATGAAATTATCGAAAAAGGTATTTGTCGAAACTATAAATGCATCACATCTGGCAGGTCGCGATTCCTCTGTAGTCGGTATTTCCTTTCGACGTCTCATCGATTGTATTGCCTTGTACTGTGCTCCATCCACTAGCCATTTTGGGCCATGCCACTACTCTCTAGTTCGCTCGTGATAATACCTCGAGATGCGATGTCAGCGGGGTTATCCTTGGATGCCACATGCCACCAGTATTCCGGATTATACATTTGCGTTATCTCACTGGTTCTATTGGTGACAAATGTAGTCCAGCGTCTCGGATGAATTGACAGCCAGTCTAATACTATATTAGAATCTGTAAATAATGCTCGTTTATTAATTTTTATGGTTAATGATTCTTCCACAAGCTTCATTAAATTCGACAGCAGCAAAGCACCCATTAATTCCCGTCGCGGAATATTTATTTTTTTGACCGGTGCTACTCGTGATTTTGCAGCGATAATGTTACATTCAAAACCATCGCCGGTGTTAACTACTGCGTATATCACAGCGCCATATGCGTGTTCGCTTGCATCACTGAAGCCTACAAAGCTGACTTGGTCGTGCATCGTTAACCATCTTGGTATTGTAATTTTAAATGTTTCTAGTAAATCTCTTCTAATGTCTAGCCATGCTTTTTGAGTCTTTGGAGGTAGTTCATCATCCCAACTTAAGTTTTGCATCAGCCAAGTGGATCGAAGTTTCGACTGTCATCTGATAGTAGCGTGCGCTTAGTATGACGTGTTCGGACCGGAATGCGTACGCTGAATTTAAAAGCATCGACATGCGGATCCCATTGGAGGCCTAATACTCTTGGCGTATCTGGTTGTTCTCCTATACTTTTAACATCTTTCTCGGTGGCTTCAATGACTGATCTTAGCTCATCGTTATTCGTTAACAGCTTTCGAAGGCTGAAACCATAATCTTCTAAGGATTTCATTATTTGTACTGCTATGACTTTAATCCGTGGTAAGGAATTGGCTCCGGTCATCAGCAAGACCTTGCTGCTTCCAGTTGTGTTGGTTGTAGTCGATTTCCAACTTTCTTCAAACAACGCGTGGCTAAGAATGCTGCCGATGCGGTGCCATATGTAAGCGTTTTTAATTGATATCGCTCTGGTTGTTGCTTCGGGTTATTTCGCCATAAAATATTGTGGAATTGTCGATCATCTTTAGCTACCCATACCTGCCTGTACATTTTCTCAACATTTCCGCAGAACACAAATTGATGTTGTCGAAATCTTAATAATAGATCGATGAGCGCTGGCTATAGAGTTGGTTCCACTAGTAAAACATCATTCAGTGACAATCCTTTGGATGACTTGACCGATGCGTCGAAAACAACCCTGAGTTTCGTTGTGGTGCTGTTTTCTTTCAATACACCGTGATGTGGAAGATAATAATTGTTGAATTTGTTGCCTTTATCATGGCTCTCTATTTCTTACCTTTATCATGGCGGTTGGTAAAATAGTATTATACGAATTTGCATGTGTTGCCGTATACGATTGAAACTTTGTATCTTCATTATCTTCCTCTGTTTCCTTCACTGTCGACAATGGAACTTGCTTTGCTTGCTGATCATCCTTAGATAACTTTCTTTTGTCTGAGGAATCGTGTAGGGATGTGTGATGTTTTCTTTGGCATTGCTGACATCTCACTCTCGATCTGTAGTCATGCACCCTGTGATTTTCGTTTAAGCAATTAAAGCATCTGTTATGGCTCTGAACAGCTTCCGATCTTTTATCCGACGACATACGGTTGTATGTATCACAATCATAGATTCTGTGTCCATTTTGCCTACATATTGGACAATTCATCCCTGTAGAAGTGGTGACTGCATATGTTCGTGGCGCTGATGGTCGAACAGGATGATTTTTCCTTGAGTATCCCTTCAATGACTCCATCATATCGATTCGTTTCACAAGGAATTTGAGGAATTCATCGAAGGTAGGAAAATCTTTGTTTGCAGTTTCTTGAGCCCAAAGGGATTTGGTTTCATCATCTAGCTTATTTAATGCGACATAAATTAGCTAAGGATCCCCCTTCTCGGCACCTGGACCTAGTGCTTTAAGCCTTCTGATTGATTTATCGAAAGAATCGGTCAACTTCCGAATGTTAGCAGCATTTGGTTGTGGTATATTCGTCTGTTCCATATAGGTTTTTATGAAAGCATTAACTGTGTGACGCTTTCTATCGTATCGATGAACCAACTTCTGAAATGCCTCGTTATAGTTTGTATCAGTCACAGTTAAGTGACGGACGAGTGCTGCCGCTTCTCCCTTTAAAAGTCCCCTGAGATATTGAAATTTTTAAATTATCTCTGTCATGTATATTTGAACTATACAAACCGAAAAAGGACTGCCACTCCATATGCCACGCACCTCAATTGCTTGATTCTGTGTTGCATACATCGTACCATCCATTATGGTCGTTTTCTTGACAGATGAGCAAATAGTTCAACTACGATTAAGAAGATGTAACAAAATATTAACGGAAAATCAAGGGTTTAATATCACGGCAATATTACATGTTGGTTAAACTAAACAAACAATATCCAGTATAACAAATATTCAGGATAATGGCTTAGGAAATATGCAACATCCAAATCAAATTACAGGTAAGACAAAAAATAACAGAAAAAGAACATATGAAAACATGAATATTGATTTACTGGGCGACGTCAGCGTATCAACCGACAACGTTACCTACTGCAATATGCTTGCCGATCTGGAAACTCATGCTGTCACGGCGGAAACATATCGCTACCGGAATCGGACGAATATCCAAAAGAAATTAAAGAACTTCTTTTTGGCATGGGTTAAATTCATGCAAACTTTCGACAAAATATTCGAGTGTACAATAGTTTATTTGCATACGAATCCTTAAACGCCCAAAATGCTGATAAATATAAAAGAAGATCGAATTCAATACGTATTGTTGGTGAGCCAAAATTTAAAGCAACTACATAGTTAGAGAGTGAAAACCCAAAATTCGGACAAATCTACATCTATGACGTACAACGTGATGATGTACTTAAAATAATGCAGTCAATCATGAATGGGAACCTATATGCGAAATTATTCAGAAACCTTAATTATATTTACAAATCGGGAATAGATAAAGATGTGTACTTGGACTTCTATCAAAACCCAAAAGATCATCCACCTATTTACAATAAGCCAACTTGTAACGAATTGGCGGATATTATTACATCGTGTGCCCCAAAAACAAAATATGATTCGCAATTCCTGGCATTGTTCCCATTATTATTCCCTTCAGGTGAAACAGATTGGACGTATTCCATGAGACACAAGAATACACAAAAACGCATTTCACCTACTCTGTATTATGCGTATAACTTAGCTCTACGTACTACAGATATATTTAACCAGGTATCAATATGACAACGTCTCACATAACTATACATAATCAGCGCTTATTTAAAAGTTGAAGCAATGCGATTAAATTTCTTAAAAAATAATCAGACTAAATTACGTAGTGAACATCATCTCTGTGAAAGCAGGGGGGAGCAAAGTCGTCGGGGAGGACTCGAAAGGAACTCTCAGCATCACTGACAAACCTTCCGCGGCTCCTCGCGTGAAAATGTGTGGGCTGCGAAGAAGCGGTACAAGAGGCTTCTTGCTGAGGGCAAACCGACGGAAGCGAGACAAGGCTTCTGGCGATGCGGCCACAAAGGGAGTCTTGCGCTCCCGCAGAGGCCCCACCATCAAAGAGGATCCGCTCCGATGAGGGTACTCCACCGGCACAAAAAAAGGCCAGGGGAGAAGAATCTGTCCCGACGGTCTCGGGTTCTGCGGTTCAGCCTGGACTTTCCTTCAGGCAGCTGATGGCCTCGCCCGTGAGGGTTCTGCCTCTCCATTTATTGGACCAGAACCCTTCTGCGGTGTCACTAAGGGACACCTTAGAGCAGCGGTAAACGCTGGGAGGATGTTCAAAAGTCCTCCTACTAGCGCAAAATTCCAGGTTTACGACAGGCGGAGAAATTTATATCACCTTCGTCTGTCATGGTTAAGGAGTGTCTGGAACTTAGGAAACCTGAGTTGAGGCTGCTTACTAGCTTCCTCACAGGTCATGTCCCCTTAAGGTATCACCTTAAGAAGATGGGCCTAAGTACGACAGATGGATGCCGCTTCTGCGGTCTGGAAGCGGAATCAGCGGAGCATGTTCTGTGCCATTGCCCAGCCATTTTCCAGCAAAGACTGCAATATCTAGGAGGGAGAACAATGAGCCCGGATAGAATGTATCTTGTACCGGCCAGTAGTATTGTCAGATTCATTAAGAGCCTGAATATTGACTGGACGGATAATTAAGTAGGGTCCAGCACAATAGATCTTTTAGGTCGCGGTGCGAGGTGGCTTATCGCCCACATGGTCCTCCAGTAAATAATAATAAAATATGTAGTGAACATATGTAGGGTCTACTGGATCACAGACAAAACAGCTCCATTAACACATCGTATGCATTCCGAATTGGAAAAGCTGACCTGACCTATTCATTATTATGACCTGTAATCCTAATTGGCCTGAAATTAAAAGATTCCTTAAGACGTATCCACCCAGTAGAACTGTCGCAGATATACATACATTCGTGTGCCGGTTATTCTTTCAGCAATGTTTACTACTCCTAAAAGAAATACAATCTGTATTTGGTTCTATTCGAGCTCATGTCTACACGATAGAATCTCAAAAAACGGGTTTACCATATATGTATCTGTTGGTAACATTAAATGAAAAGAGGTTAACTTCTGATGATGTGGATAAATTCATATCAGCTGAAATTCCAGATCGAAAAATAGATCCAACCTTATGATACCTTGTCATTAAACATATGAGTCACGGACCACATACTGATAAATTGTTATGCTGTAATGCAGAAACGAAGGTATGCAGTATGAAATTCCCCAAGCAATTTGTTAACAACACTGTTGCTATAAGCAATCTGATAATAGACACAAACTAAATACGCATCACGGAAAAACGAACAATAAAATTATGTACATCGATAATTCAATGATTGTTCCTTATACTCCATACCTATTGATAAAATTTAACTGTCATATAAATGTTGAATACTGCGCTTCTGTGATGAGTATTATAAATATATTCACAAAAAATATGATCGTTGTGTCCAACATTAACAACAATAGCACAAAAATACTAAATACCAATGAAGTACAACAATACCTCGATTCTTGGTACATTAGCTCTATGGAGAGTTCCTGACATCTCATAGAACTACCAATGCAATCACGAAGTCATACCATCCAACTATTACCTGTACATATTCCCGGACAATATTATACACAGTTCACGGAGGGTAATGGAGCGAGTGCTTTAAGTAATAATATGAATAAAATTTATCAGCAAGCTCTATGTATTATATTACGTGGCAAAATAGCAAAAAAATATGTCAAAAAAGAAATAATAAGTGTAAAGTTGTTGCCCGTCTTAATATTGTATCGCCCAAAGTTGTTGAACGATTTAATCTAAAATTATGTTTACGAGAGTCAAAAGGCGCCACATTATTCAGTGATCTAAAAATTACTAACGGAATACAAACAATACCAAACGTTTCTAGAAGCTGCTCGGGCTGCCGGATTTTGTAAATCTGAAATACATATACACGGTATGATGTCTGATGCAGCATCTGTTATGATGGTTATCGCGTTTTTATTAGTGGCGAGGTTGATGTACCTTTAATTTGGGAATACTTTAAAATACAGATGTCAAATACAGAGGAGTCGAACGAGCTACAGCTTTATCAATCATTAAAGATTAATTGCAAAACGAAGGACTCAGCCTTAAACAATTTGGCCTACCTGAAACCATTGATAAAAATTTAATAATCAAAAATGACAAAACCACCTAAGATCTATCCATTCAAGAACAGACCGAAATTTTTAATGACATGTTCTCACAATTTAACAGTGATCAATTGAAGATATTTAAACCATTAACAAAAGAATCATAACAATTGCTTGGACTGGAATAGCTGCTATGCTGCTGCCATAAGGACGTACTGCTCCCAAAATATTTAATTTAACACTGTTTATTGATAGTAAGAGTATAACATTAAATTGGACCCCGGAAAAGAAACGAAAACTACTCAATGTCGATGTGTTCATCTGGAATAAGGCTTCTATGATCCCTAGGAATTTTATGTCCATCATTGATAAAATATTCCGCAACGTTTACAACAGTCATCTATCATTCGCTGGGAAATTATTCATATTGGGTGGCGATTTCCGGCCAGTTCTCCCTGTGCTAAAGAAGGGTGGGCGGATGCAAATATTTGACGCATGCTTAAAAACCAGTTCGTTGTGGCAGGTATTTAAACGACTTAAATTAATACAAAATATGGGAGCCAATGAAGACGCTGTCAACTTGTCCAATTGGTTACTAGATATGGAAATTTAAAAATAACTAATTTGAAAATTCCCGCTGATATGTTATCGGTAGATCTAATCAGCGAAATGTATTCAGCTAATATATTCACAGAAGAAATTAGCATCAGAGCAATATAAGCAGCACGTAACGATAAAGTGAAAGCTATCAATTTAAAAATATTAACAAAATTACCCAGAGATATTGTCAGATCATCCATTGATTACGCGGCACTTATTGGATCGGATGGAGCTGACAACGACTACGTAAACTTTCGATAGCCGATTGAATCCTTGGATGCGTCGGTATGCTATTAAGAAATCTTTGCATAACAGAAGGATTATGTAACAGCACAAAATTAATGGTAAACAATATCCTACGCAATATATTAGTTTGCCAATTAGTAAGTAATTAATTAGTTTGCCTATTTATAATTCGAATACAAAAATTTGGAAGATATAAAGGAAGGTTAGCGCGAGCGAATCGAGCTATCATCAAGAGTTGGCGAGCGGAGCGAGCAGGAGGCGGAGCCCTCAAGTAGGGATTGCAAATATTGACGAAAATAAAAAAATCGGAATTCGAAATTCGCAAGTTAAATATTTCGGAATTCGATCGAATTCCGAAATATTTTTAATTTTTTAAGTCTATACAAATAATAAATATAACTTATTTGAGATAATTCATTGTTATTTATTGCATAAAAATTACTTTTTTTAAAATAAAAATGGAACATAAAATTATATTATTTAAAATGAAATATAAACATAAAATTATTGTACAAAAATTCAATTAGTACAGAAACATTCTAATATGGCATATCATTTAATAATAAAAAATATAAAATTATTCATGTGTTTGCCTAAAATATGCTTTAAGGAAGCAGATCTCACTTAAAGCTGTGTCTCCGAGTCTCGATCGAACTTTTGTACAAAAGTTACCTGGAATTGAGAAGGCTCGCTCGGAATCCACGCTCGATGGTGGAATCAAAATCAAAAATGAGTAGACGGACTCTAATATTTTGCCACGAATGCCATTCTCTTCAAAGAATTTCATTTCAGATTTAGTTTTTGAAATTAAGTTCCGATTTGTTATTTGTTGAGTTGAACTGGACGGTTGTTGGACGATAAATTCAATTGAATTTTGTTTTGCAACTTTTGCATTAACGACTGGGGATTGGTTTGTTCTTCCGACATCACTTCTACCACATCGTCAGCTTCTGACTGCTCGCCTGAGGAAGTTTCCATGTTAGTGTTAAATATCAATCTTTGTGCAAAGCTTTCAATAACTTTGGTTATTGTATTTTTCAATGGTCTAGTGAAAGATTCGTGAATCTCACTTTTTCTGCCATTGTGTAAATACTGAAGAGTTCCAGACACATTTGTTCGTCTTTGGCTTATTCGGTTTTCTAATTCGTTCTTCAATTTTAGTGAAAGTTCATCAGATCCGAAATTCTCAAGCATAAAAGACAATGCCGCATCAGCAGAAAGCAGATTTGCATCTTCTCGACAAAGGGCGTCAACAGTAAGCTTCACTGGGAGAAGTGCAGAGATCATGTTGTTAATCGAAAAATTTCAGCATCTAGAATAACGATATCAAATGCAATGTCAATCAATGCTTTTCTAACACAGCTTTTTAGTTGGTTAAATCTTTCAAGCATTTCGACTAAGCTATTCCATCAAGTTCTAGTGTCCATAATAAGTTTCGACTTTTTTCCAAATTCTTGTTTCACGTATACTTGAAGAATATCATTCGATGTTCTCGAAAAACGAAATTTCTTTACAATCGAACGAACTTTTTTGATGAGAAAACCAAATTCAACCTCAACAAGCTCAGCTTCAATATAAATTTGTTTAATCAAGCCAACACTTTCATCATCAATGTATTCCTCATCCTCTGATTCCTCGAAGTCACTTCCTTGTTCTTCTACACCAACATTTTCTGTATCTGTGTTAGCCACCAATTCATCAGTTGTATTCGAATTATTATACAGAACCTTAATTACAGCTAAATGAATCGCGTGTGCGAAGCACAACTGCTGCTTACATAGTAAAAGCCATACAACTTTTTGCATCACAGCTGCCCCATCAGTTGTTATGGACGTAATATCTTTATCAATATTTAGATTGTTGTCTTGTAATGTGGTTTTCAGGGCCTTAATGCATTTCTCTGCAGGGAAACGTCCTTCAACACGAACTAACCCTAAATTCCAAAACTGTTTCTTGCCATGGACATTTTCATTTAAATAACATCGGTTTCTTGATGATGTCCATTCATCTAGAGTTAAGCAAAATTGTGTTCCATCTTCTTTGAAATTAATTAAATCCTGCATCATTTTAGCACGCATTTTTTGTGCGTATTCTAAAACCATTTTGCGAATTGAGTTAGGTGATTTTGGTAATACATAATCTCGAGCGCCTCTAGCCAAAAATAAATTTCTCAAATCGATAGACGTACATTTGCAGTGTACGTGATACAATTGCAGAAAGTGATTCATCTTTTTTGTTGACTAAATAATTTGTAATCATCATTTTTGATGCGCTGCTTTCTGGAACTTTATCTTGTACGACATCCCGTTTTAATACATTAATATTGTGTATTGTTCTTAAATGCGTGTGCTGCGGTGTTGTCGTTGAACCAGAAGTTTTTACTATTTCATTACATATTTTACATTTTGCTGTTAGTTTTTTGATCCTCTCAAAAATGAATCCAAATAGAATTTTGATTTTTACATTGCTTTGTTTATTCCGAATAAATTTCTTTTGATGACATTTTAGGATGTGCTATTAACAATAATTTAATTATTAAATTAAAACAGCTATTATTTACTTACTTATTTAAAAAATATTAATGATTGTACAGAAAACAAAGTCCAAATAATTCAATACACACCGCACTCGATTAAACAAATCTCAACACTATTGCAAATCGTAAAACATAAGACACGAACACGAAGTTATACGAAATATAAAAATTTTGTGTGCAATTTTATGCTACATTACATTTATTATTATTACATATGGATATGAAATGAAGAAATGAAAAACCGTTTAAATGTTTAACTGCAATTTAGAAATGTTTTCTCTATGTCTTCTTATAGAATGTAGAATATTAATATTGTTACGTTTGTGCCTTGTCAATCAAAGTTCGTATCACTGGATTGTGAATAATACAAACTCAATTCAATTTATTACCAACGAATTTATTTATTTCACAAAATTTATTACAACACAGTTTATCAATAAAAATTCACAAAATCTCTTTATATAAATTATTCTTAAATTTTACTGATCACTTTTACTTTATTTATTGCACTACAACACTTTTTAAATCACTTTTTAATTCCTTTTTAATCTTTACTCTATCGCTTACCAAATACTACTACTAATCCAATTCGCCTTCGTTCTCCTTTTTATATACACAAACCAAACTTCTAGAAAGGTCATGATTTTTCTAGTTAGAATAGTGTAGAACAATTTTATCATGGAAAATTCCATTTAGAACAGTTTAACATTGAGCTATTAATTTTAACTTATTCTATTACACACTAGGTGTCACCGTCACAATATGAACAGAAACGAAAGCACAATTTAAAAGTTGGAGAGAGCATGAAAAAATAAATTATAAATTCGGAATTCGCTGGGAAATTTTCGGAATTCGAAACTATATTTATGAAAACGAATTCTCGAATTTCGAATTTCGAATATGCAATCCCTACCCTCAAGTTATCTTAATTTTTGTAATTTATGTATTTACTTGGTAGATGTATTCTTATTTGCTAATTGTGTTGAAAAGAAATTTTAACCATTTGATATTAGATTGGCGTAACAATTTGGCAGACAAATAAATTAGTTTGCTATTTATGAGTAAATTATTTTAAAGTTGTTTGAGCTAAAGTAATTGATTATGATGCTTTGTAAACTTTTTAAATTAATAAACATTTATAAGGTTCTTTTTTCCGTTTAACGCCGAAGCTTTGTTATGTTTGAACAAATATTTTGTTCAAACAACAACCATAAAAGCAACATATTCCGAGTCTTAGTAATGGTGTCAAATAAAATTGAGTGAGATTAAAGAACATGAAAAATTATTGAAAACGTCCTTTCATTTACATAGTTCAAATAATATATACACAGTAAAAAATTTTCATTGAAAATTACGAGTTTTATCAAGTGGGCAAAATTTCCAAACTGTTTCATGCAAAATCACATTTAAATTGAAAAATCAATTTCCATTGAAAATTAAGGGTTATAATCCATAAATTTGCCAACAAAATCTCGTACTACGTTAAATGAAAAAACATATAATTTTACGTGAATTTTTCAAATTTGCGAATAAGTTCTTACATTTTTTTACATTAATAAATAAGTAATTTTACATTCCTGCAGCATTCTTACAAGTGAAAGATGGTAAACTTTTACGTGAATAATGTATTAACAGATTAGGTTATTATATAATATTCAGTTTAATTTAGGGCACCATTTATGTATTTAAATTGGAATAGTTGTTTTAATAAAACAAAAGAGTTTATGTTACCTATTTCATTATGATAACTTTATTTATAAAATATCAGTTTATTTCAGTGTACGCAACATGCATACTTTATACATATAAAAATACTTAATTCTAATACTTATATTTAAAAACTAGTCATTCAAAACTTTTTTTAAAATGTTGACGACTTTGGACTTAAAATTTATATTTTGCTTTTTGGAACGAGAAAAATTTACATCTATATTAAGAAATATTTTTTGCATAGCCTCCAACGACTGTGATAACTTCATGGGATATTGTATATTAAAAGCATTGTACGCGGCAATCGAAAGAAGTACTGCAGTCTTGATACAACTACATCTGATATCAAGTTGGTGCATCTCAACATAAAAATAAATAGTTTTATTATTGTTGGGTTGATCTGTAATAGTCAAATGACTTTAATATAGTAAATATAATCATTAAATTGTAATAATATCTAATTACCGATTATAGCAAAGAATGGTGTTGACGTAGGTATTTCTATTTCGTTTACTGACGTTCCATACTGAAATAAAATCAAGAATAAATTGTTTGGTGGGTAATGTTTTAATGTAATTACTTACAGAGTATTTCTTCACCAGTGAGTCTAAATTTTCTTTAAAATGCGTAGTGATAATCTTTAATAATCTTAGGTCTTCGTCCTCTTCATTTCCAAAAGCTGAATTTTTAATTCTATTTCCAAATTCAAAAATAGCATTTTTCCGAAAATTCCATCTGCTTAAAAACAAGGTTTCCTGTATATCCATCATTTCATAAAAATGGCAAATTAAAAAATTTTGTAATAATAAATGAGGGCAATATTCCTTTATCTCTGATATTGTGGGATTTTTGTTTAAAAATTTACGTTGCTGTGTAAACGTAGACTTATAAATTTCCATAATTTCTTTGTTTTCTCATCTGATATTTGGTTGCTAGTACTAATTTTCTCAAAAAAATTTGCCACACCTTCTGACAAATTTACTTTTATTTTTATAGATTTTGCAGGTGAGCGGTTTTGGGAAATTCTATTTAAATAATTATTGTGGTTACACATCTTAGTTGCCAAAGTTATTGGTTCTGTGCAAATAGGCTTTCCTTCTCCATCAAGTATTGCCAAACTAAGCGGATATATTTGTATTAAACGAGATGCAATTGTGCGAAACACTCTTTGAGGGATATATAATGATTTTCTTCGCATATCATTCACAACGCAATGTATAAAATCGTTATGTAAGTAATCTAAAGGTTGGCCTTGGTTAAGCAGATCCAGTATTTTATCCGAAATTTGGTTCGTAGGAAATTGATAATCGGAAAATAATTTTTCAGCTTGCTTTGTGCCAATACTCTCTGATTTTCCTGAAACATCGGAACTAATGGAAGTAACTCTACCACTTGACATTGAAATAGTTGTACTAAGAGGACTTTCAGGTGCCTCAAGTTCCGATGCAGTTGTTAAATCATTTGTGGTGATCCATGTAATTATATTATTGGAGTTTTCTGAATCATTGGGAATTTTTGCATCAGATACATAGCTTACTGAATTATTGGAAGTTGACGGTGGTGGTATCCAGTTTTCAGTTTGCTCTAAAATCAGAAAAATTTCATTTTTCTGGCAAAAATGTTCTAAAACTTCCATATCCTCAACGTCGGTTCCGTCAGATTCTAGGACTAATTTAGGTCCTAATAAGCCCGCAGCGTTTGCTAGAAGTGAAATAGTGGAAGATTTAGATAAATATTATAGTAAATACGAGTAATTCAAAATTTGATTATTGTTATTAAAAGTTAATAACTTACCTTTCTTAATAAGAGATTCTATATTTTCTGTACACAAAAAAATTTTTTTTAATAGGCGTTCTCTATCCCAAATTTTAACAAATAGTCGAGGCTGCGAAGACATAATACTGTTTATCTAAAATGAAATGTAATATAGATAAATTATAATTAGTGTACCACCACAATTCAAGTCAAACGAACATACTAGAAAAATGGTATCGCCGACTGTAATGTGACAAAAAATGTTGATCCATTTTTAAATTGAACAAAAGGAAATGGAGAGGAAAGGTTATAAAAGGAAATGAAATTTAGTGATTCGTCCATGTCAGTAACTTCAAAGAGGCCTAGCTTGTAATTGAACACCATTTTAAAAATATTTCCCAAATAAGCTACTTCAGAAACCATTTCGTCAGTTAAAATTGATTTTATTGTTAAACAAATAACATAACCATCTATATTATTGGTAATCGCCAGTGACTGACCAGCGAAATACTTTACGTTATTGTAAGTTAAACTATTTGTTTTATATACAAACGATTCTGGAACACGAATTGAAACGGTTGTAGGTTCTAACCGTATGAAATGTTTTTTTGAAATATCGTTACAAAATCGTTGCCCTACAAGAGTCGACTGCATCATTTGATGTCGTTCTGTAAACGTTTTTAACAAATTGATGTAGTTTCTCGATTTCGAAGCAATTTGTTTAAAGTATTGGTGTTTACTTTCAAATCGAAGTATAGAAAATTTAATTAGAGGACCAAACAATTTTATCAATTCTGGATAATGTTGTAAATAATGATGTTTAGGTCTAAGTGCCACATTTGGAAAGAGCAATACCCTCAATTCTAGATATCTATTAATAAGACCATCTAAAATATGAACTTGGGCTAGGGTAACAATATGTGACAATACAATTTGCGATATTTCTACAAGATGCAATACCATTTCTAAAACATTATCATTAGTATCTTTGATCTTGTCTAGTAAAACTAAAGGTAATAATATAAGTAAATAGTAATTTTGCATGACATGTCCAGTAAGCTTTTTATTATTATGTTTAATTTCAGGGAAACTAACATTATATTTTAAACATTTTTGTATGCGGTCTAAATTAAGATTCAGGTAATCCAATGTGAACCAATGGTTATTTACAAAATAATGAAGTGCCAAACAAATATCAAATGCTATAATACCCTCATATAAATCGTGCGCTATACACGGAGGAAGACCAGGGTTGCTTACGTGGAAATATTGCAAAGTGTTAAAACATGAATTTTGCTTAATTCCATGAGCATACTCCTGACATTTCAATAACTTAACATCATTGGTGTAAGAAACTTTAGATCTTAACTCCCTTCTTATGCGAAAATTTGCTTTAAAATCTTTCAAACTTAAATGGCAAAATCTACAAAAATATTCTGAGGAACTAAAATTTTCCAAAAATCCTCCTATTTGGTGAGCTCCTAAATTATCTGCACAAAATGCAATGATTGAACCTTTTGTATTTCCAATCTTTTCATCAAACATAATTCCGTCCGATTCTAGCTTTTTTAAATCTAATAATAACTTTTCACAAATTTTAGTCAATCCAAATGTTTTCACGTGGGATTCTGTACACAGTAAAGCTAGCATGATATTACTAATTTTTGATCTATTATGAGTATGCAAATTTCCAACAATGAAATAAATCGCTAGCACCTTGTGTTTAGATTTAGCTGATCCTAATGGGTTGCAAACCTCGAAGGCATCTGCATAAAATATAAGCTCGATCCGTTTTTGTTTATAAAAAAAGTTACTGCTTTTATATAAAAACCCATCAGTATAATCACAATATTTTGAAAAATTAGTTTTTTGAATTGATTTGAACTGTAATAAAATTTGTGGATCTGTAAATAATTGTTTTAAAGTGTCGTTTATAGGAATATAATAGTAAAAACACGATTTGTGATAATTATTCACACCCAAGAAAATTTTGTGAGGTTTGACGTACGACTCAGATGTGAATTTTTGTTTTCGTTTATAGCTCGATAACGAAGTGTTGGAAATTAAACTAATCTGCGGAATTATAGAAGTTAAAAGTTCACTTTTTAGACCGCTTTGCGCATCATGCTTACTGAAAATATTTTCTACGGATTCAGTAATATTTGTTTCCAGTTAATTTGAGCAATGTGCTAAATTATCCGCGATTATTGTTATTATTCGCTCGGGTATATTATGATCACTCTTTAATCTAATTAGCAAACTTTCTGTTACATTTCTAATATCGACCATTTTGGATGGCCGGTCTTGGCATATAGCAGATGATGTTAGGATGTTTTCGGGTAAGCGTTTATTATTTTGGTTGGAACAAAAGTTTTGGGTTTGTAAAAGAAGATCATCTTGTTCTGCTTTATTATTGGACTTTTTGTTGAACAACAACTTTATTTTATGGAAACTATTAATATGGTTTCTAAACGTTTTTTCATTTTTAAATATTTTTACACACGCGCCAATTGGACAATTAATTTTCGGCATTTGAGAAGTACGCATATGTTTTAATAAATGTTGCAGAATTTCTTCTATTATTAAAGATTTAAATGAGCAGTTGCTTATATGACATTCTAAGCAATTAGTATTTTGTATTCATTTTTTTCTAATTTTTCGATGGTTTCTGTAGTAGTGAGTAGAAAAACCAATAAATTTAGAGTAAACTCGATTACAATTACTAAGCATGCACCGAAACACTACATTACACTCATTTTTATGGGATCTTAGATGGGATACATATTTTTCTTCATCAGCGCATTATGTACCACAATTGTCGCAAACATACACCATGATAGATCAAACAATCTGTAACTTAATCAAAATTAATTTTTCATTATTGACACATACAAGTTGAACTCGTTTGTTATAAAACCATTCCCTTAACATGTCTCCCATTCAGGCCAATTTTGTTCTAGACATACATTCCAAATGTTTCTCGCTACGCCAATTTTGTTCTTGGCATACATTGTACATATAATATTTAACCACGAATACTGGCGTATTAGACATACAGTAAAAAATGTATCTCACTACTAAAATATTATATATTTTTTTCAATATTTTGCACATAGAATTAGTTTATAAAATGTATATCTACAGCAACATTTGCGTGGGTGAATTTACAATGTAAGGCCTACGTGTTAAAAAAAACACTTTAACCTCAAACAAATTTCACTTGGATGAAAAAAATCAATTAAATAGTCCACTACCATAAGCATATCGCACATATAATATAATAGAGATACATACATACCTTTAAACTTCACCTTAATACACTTAATTAATAGTAAATATTTAATTATTTTAATTTATATAATTTATTAATTAGAATTAATCCCAAAACTCGAAACACAGCTTCACTCTTTAAAAACGTTTTGCTGAATAACACAATCACGAATGAACATGATGTTTATCATTCGTTTTGTTATAATTACAATATTCTCACAATTCTACGTGAAATGTCGCGTTTTTAATTTAATTGTCTAACAAATTTCAACTGGCGAGTAAAAATGTAAGCACATATATGTAATATTCCGGTATATTTCATCGAATTTTACATTTTGATCGAAAATTACAGAAAATCAGTAATTTTACTGAATATTTAATGTAGAATTGTTATTTTTATGCAATATTACAGCAAAAATGCTAAATTACAAGAAAAAGTTAATAAAATTTCCATTGAAAAATCAATTTTTTTTTTACTGTGTAGAGTACAATATCCAGAAGGTATTTTATTCTACTCTGATTCTTGTTTCGATTTTAAAAATCCTACTTCCGTCTGTTTTGAAGTAAATCGATAAAGAATGTATTTTAAAAGCTGCATTTTTAAGAGCTGCATGCAACTCAACAAAAAGTAGCAAATCAACACTACTTTATAGCCTGTCAATAATTCAACATGTAGACGACAAATTGCTCTTAATCACTCTGTCTTCCACCGTAAAAAACGCCTAGGCGCTTTAAACGAATAGTGCCAGAGCCTTCTAGAGTATAGAGCCATAATCTTAATGACGTATTTTTTAGAAGCTTTTTTAGTGGTATAACTTTTCACTGATTTCCATAGGAATCCATAGTAAAAATGGTGTTTTTTAGCTTCAAGTTTATCAATGAAAAAAGCAAAAATATTATAAAATGTTTGTATAAAAGTGTTCTACATATCTTTAAGAACAATATACAAGGCCATATTGGTATTAAGTAAATATTAATAGCAGAAATATTAAAATTAAATTATTTCTAAAATATATTTTTTCGAACTTTCATTTTGAAAAATACATCAAAGTTGGCTCTGATAAATTAAAATAATACTTGCTAAATTTATCTTTAGTTTTATTAGTGTACGTAAGATGTCTAAAATAGTTACAGAAAAATACGAAAAAAAATTATTTAATCGCCAAATTATCACACGTTTCTATATTTTGTGAATTTGTTTTGCTTTTCCTACAATTTTTGAGCTGGAAATTTCCCCAGATGGTAATTTTTGGTACGATTTTTCCAAATTTTTACGGCCATCACTGCCATCTATGTAATGTGTATTGACTTAAATGACCAAACGACTCGTAGTAAGCTTTTATTTTAATTTGACCAGAATGCTGTTGTTATGATTTTTTTTTAAATTTTGGTTTAAATAAATCAATTATTACAAGAAAATGAAAACGATTTACTTGAACGATATTCATATATGTTGAAATTCAAACATTTATGAAAGTATTTCAGAAATCATAATTAAGAATTTGTAACGTTTTCATTTAAAAATTTGTCTTAGGAAAAAAAGTGATTTCCCATATGTTTTGTTTATTTTACTATGAAAAGTTTCGTTTTTTCCTCGTTTCTAATTCCCTTATAAAAGCTCAGATTTTTTGATTATGGCTCTATAAAATACAGGGTGCTCTGATAGTGCGCCTACTGGGCGTTTTATTCGAATAAAACGCCCAGAGCGGAAAGTGATGAAAGATTATCTTGATAGTGTAATCTGAACCTGATAGAAAAATCTGTATTTTTTTGTTACCGTAATAGGTTGTTCGTGTTTTTGACTTGGTTGGAAGGAAGAATGATGGTGGTGGAAAAATTATGGAACTTTTGAATTTTCTTACTATACCATGTAAAAAAAATCATTTTTTCTTAGAGTTTTCGTACAACTTTTTTCAGAATTATTTTATCAAGGAAGAAATTTTTGGTCGTCAAATTTAGAGCATTAATTGAGCTGCTTACAACATCCGGTCTTGAGTTCAATTATAGCCACAGACCAACATTTAATTACAACCATGAAAAAAAAGATTTTGAGTACACAATGGTTCGTTGGGCTGACCACCTACTACAATCAACAAAACGTTAAAAATACTGTTCGAAAGATACCAGTTGAGACGCTATAAGCTCGATTCCCGCCTCTAAGCCATATATTTTTTCGACTGCAGACGATTTAGAGTATTACCAACAAAAAGCAAATAACATATTCAAACTTTCTCTTCCTTATTGCAGTTTGCAGGCTTACAGGCAAAGCAAGTTCGTTCGACAAAATCCTAAATTCGATTTATTTAATCACTGAATTTTTTAAGTTTTAAAATAATTCTACGGTCAATGGAATCGAGGGATTAAGAATCGGCCCACAGAACACTCATTTAATTTTTCATGGAATGAATTAGAGAACTAACCCCTTTCCTTACCTACAAGTTGATAAGAGATTCAATTAGCTATTTTGGTTTATATTTTGTGCAATGTGTTATCCATTATATTTTGTGTCCCCAATACACAAATGACAATTATAATGCTTTTATTATTAATATATTGGGTTTAAAAAATATAATAGTTTTATTGACAAGTGGACCATATGCTCTATCGGACAAAAAAAAAAAGCTTCGTTGCCAGATCTGAAAAAAATAATCACAGTTAGCTTCACAGAACCTTTGCTTTCGGGCGGTAGGTATCGCATTTCCAATTTTTGTTTTTTTCGAGTTGCTTTAAGGCTATACCTTTCTATAAAACATGAAATTTTAGCGCAAACGTACCTTATATTCCTCCTTGTTTTACGAAAATAACACGATATTTACGTTAAAAAATTTATCTTTATTTTCGTGGTATTAGAATTTCCAAATACAGCGCTTAGGCGTTTTATTTGAATGGGCGTTTTATTTTAATTTTGCCTTCATTTTCAAAATGTTCGTATTTTCAGTTACTCCTGAATAAAGCGCATCGGCGTTTTTTACGGTGGAAGACAGTAGTACTGCCTCGAGTTTGAAGCTTTGCTCTCGGCTGTATGATAGTAGACTTCTCATCCTTAGATTCTTATTTATTAACATTGTTTTGTGTGTTAGTGTTATGGATGCGTATTCAATTTACATGAGTTACGTTAATTTAAATAGCTTAGCGTATTTTTTGGATTAAAAATAAACATAATAGTCAGACAAATTTTTTTGTGTCTTCGATTTAAAAGAATCAGGCAATTATTAGCAAAAAATTTGACATTATGTAACTATGTAGTACTGCAATTTTCAAAACCAATAAAACTAATACAAGCGAACTAATTGCAGAAAAACCAATCAGCCACGACTTCCTAACAGTCTTCATATATTTTGCAGTACTAAACAGTTTTAACTATAAATCATAAAATGGTTGTTATATATTTTAAAAATACTCACACATACACATAGTTTTATATCTTTTAAAATTTTTCCTACCACATTTATACAAAATGTACATGCATGTGTGATTTATAGTACATTTAGGTGAAGAACAATAAAATTATGTTGGTGGGATATTGGTTAACGATATAATGTTATGTTATGTGAATTCTTGCAGCAAACATACTTATATATAGGAAAACGATTTGTTTTAGTTCGATTGGTTTCCCATCCAGTGCTGAAATGTGAATGGATGGATGCTGATTTTATAATTTATTTTCACACTGTTTTGTAGAAAATTCTAGGAAATCAAACCGCAATAAAATTAATATTATCCTCTGAGAATATTTTTTTTTATTTTCCAATTGCATTTAAAAAAATTATATTATGAAGATTTTAAATACAATTTGAAATAAACTTTTTGAAAATTTTCTTGGAGTTTGTAAATAAGAATAATTGATTTTTTTTTCTTTTTGCTACAAGTAGAGAAATTTTTTCTGGTTTTCATCGTACTTATTTCCTTTGAGATAAGCAAAATTATAAAAACTACGAAGATTTTAACAGAAATAAAACAAGCAAATTATTTTTATTCATAAAGAAATATGTATACAATATATAAATGAAAAGAGAACCTTTCTAGAAATGCAGAAATGTCTACTTATAGAAAGTTTTAAAGAAAGAAACGGATGACTAGACTGAATAGTTAAGGTATGCTGTTAGAATATAATTCTTAATTCAGATAATTGAAATGTTATTAAAGATCTATCTACAAACAAAATGTTCCCACTTTAAACATCAGATAGTAAGAGAAATTGTCGCAAGCGGGCAATTCATAATATTTTCAATATCATCGGGAGAAACCATACAAAAACGCGATGAGACGCGATGAAAAATGTAGGTCCACGTTCTGTAACAGATTTTTTTTTTTTTAATCAGATTTATACTTTTAATCTCTACTGTTTATGGAAATGGTTATAGTTAAATTTCTCCAATAATAATTGGTTTTATTTGTATTGATGATTTTTATTAATTATGGATTGATTTTGGCGCATTTTCGGTGATGATCTAATACGACAATTCTTAATAAGAAACTTTTGGTTTTTTTTATTCTTATTAGAAACAAATATTATTTTCTTTAGCCGCGTATTTTTATTAGCTATCGGGAGCACAAGGCAAATTTCTATTGAATGTTTTGCTGTTATACACATATGCCTCTAGTAAACAAAAAACTAAAATTTTACCTAACTTCATGCAGTTGTATGACATTTCTAATTTTTTCAATTAGGTAATAGATAGATAGTGATGGAAAATCAGATCGATGGAGCGACTATGATCGTAAAAGTCATCGGGAGATTGTTAAGGAATATGTTAAAGTAGAAGAGGCAAAAAGGTTATTGAAAGCTAACGGATAATTCAGATGCATCATTGTCGGAAGACAACGGAGATGAAAATAAATATGCTGGTGAAGTGGGCACGCCCCTTATAAAAGTCAATTCAAAAACAAAAAATTACTGTACGTAATTTATACATGAAGAGATCTAAATATCTTAGAAATTTGGACTCCAATTCGGCATATCCTGATCAAAAAACACGTTCTATGAGGAATAACCCTGATACAAAATCACATCCCGCACGTTTGTATAATTATGCTAAATTGCCAATATATACATTGGTATAAGCTACATAATGTTTTATGACATCCATTAATAATTTAGTTACCCAAATTTAAAGCTAGTTGTTAATTTTTGTTCTGGTGTAGATAGTAATTAGTATTAATATTAATTAAATAATGTATTTCATTGAACACGGCGTAATAAAACGCTGTTATTTTTACGTCGATATGACATTTCATATTTCAATTTGACATACATCAATATTTTTTCACCCAAAATGAAGTTTGTCACATTTTATAGGGTTGTATTAATTCGGTTATTGATAATTCGATTTCTTTTTAAGTATTTTTCTTTGTTAAACATTTTACAATAAATTCAAATAAAATTATTGTACTTAGTTATTGTTATTAAAATACGAATGAAAATTTGTTGTTGTCAATTCTTTTAAAGCCTAAGCTCAGTCCTTTATGTGCTTTGAAGGTTTGAAAAGCTCAAACAATCTTCCATTAAACTGTTGTCAGTAACAATGCTAGTAATTCGGCTTCATATTCAAGCATTTTTTTGGAATACATTTTAGAACAAATTCGAATAAAATCAATTAATTGAGTTGTTGTTGTCAAAATACTCAATGAAAAGTTGTTGTTGTCAAATCTATTAAAATTTGAATTACTCGCGAAATTCAATCATAATTTCTATTTTTGTGAAATATTTTATCAGCCTCAAGAGTGTTTAGGAGAATCAAATAAGTTAGAGCTTTATGTGCTTTCAAGTTTTGAAAAGCTCAAAGAATCATCCAATAAATTCTTGTCAGAAAAAATCCTAGTAATTCGGTTTCATATTCAACCATATTTCTGGAGTTAATTTTAGAACAAATTCAAATAAAAACCATGTTTTTAGGTGTTGTTTTCAAAATACCGAATGAAAAGTTGTTGTTGTCAAATCTATTAGTGCTTTTTTGTTATTTTTTTATTATTAGGCCTTGGCTCCTACAAAATTAGAGCCATATTGCCATAAATTCAAATTTGTATTACAATTTTTATTTCCATTGTTTTAATTCATAATCCATATTTTAACCAAAAAATGTTTAATCTTTAAAATGGATCCGGATTACTCCCTACACATATTCTGTCGGCTCTGCTTATTTGTATCATATTGCTATTCTACTCATCCTGATAAATTCATACATTTCCCTGTAAGCCAAAAAATCACCCTCATTCATTAAATCACTTAGATTTCTTGCATTCCGAAGGATGTTGAACTTAGATCTATATTGGCTATATCTGGGACAAGCCAATATGAGATGTTGAACATCCTCCACACTTCCACACAACTCACAATCCTTGTCCTCACTCAAATGACGTTTCCACAAGCATTCCTTCCAGTTTCCATGGTTCAGCCTGATTTTCTCAACCGTTCGCAACATTCGCGTATCTCCTTTGAGCTCCTTAAAGAACGGAGTTCTCAAAGGAGTACCACGGAGCACGCTGTACTTCATTCCTTTCGTTAGACATTTCTCGTTAAATTCACTCTCCCTTTTTCTCCACAGATTCATTTGAAACATTCGAAGTACGTCTCTTGCATCCTTCCTTTCGCACTCCTGAACCATATCATTCAATGTAACCTTTTTTGCTAACATATCGGCTGTTTCATTCCCTTCGATTTGTCTATGTGATGGGATCCATTGTATGGTCACATCTCGTTGACAGTCTCGAACGCATTCAAAAATTAAATCAACATACACATTGCCTTCTCTTCCACCTCCACATTTCAGCAAACTTAAACCACTCTGGGAATCAGAAAATATTACTATTTTCCTTTGCCCAGTTCAGCGTTCATTATACAGATGCTTTTGTCCACTTTAAAATACTTTTCAACATTCTTACCAGGCATGAAGACAGCAACACAGTATAAACGATATCATTTTGCACATACTGCTGACTGATCTTCCAAAACATAATTTTGGCGATAATTTCATTCATTCCCTTATCATATTCCTTCCTATTCCAACATACAGTAAGATTATTAGGAACAGGTTGCGCGGACCAGCATTGCCTATACTCAGAAATATGTTCAAATTTTCAAGTGCAATGCTAGTTCTATACGTCGGTTTGTATATCGCCCTACTTTGTAATCGTGCTTCCAAAATTCCAAAACTCATTTTTCTTAGTTATCATTCTTATTGACTCTCTCACTGTGATCAACTCTTTCTTGTAATCAAGAGGTGAATCACCCATTTCAGACCACAGAGTGTGTATTGGGGTTGAGTTAATCGCCCCCAATACCACTCTTGCACATGCATTTTCTACTTTCATTAATTGGCTAAAAGTGCCTTTCGAACAATTCCCATACACACTAATACCATATTCAATTTTGGAAGATATAAGGGCCTTCTTTAACATGTCAGTCATACTCGGATGAGCGCCCCATTTTGGTTTGCTCACCCGTTTAACCACATTTAAACGTTCCTTGCAGTTATCTGCCAACATTTTCATGTGCTGCCCAAAATTCATACGTCTATCAATCCAAATACTCAAATACCTGTACACATTTACTTGTTCAATTCTTTGACTATCAACACTTATATTAACATTTGCAACGTTTTTTCTGAAACTCATAAAAGCACACTTATTAGGATTCTCTCTCAGATTCAACATTTTAAGTTTTTGTATTAAAGCATTTACCCCCTTTTGCGCTCTTTGAGCCGCCACATCAATACTTCTCCCTTTTCCAATTACTACAAAATCGTCTGGAAATTGCAGAACGATTAGGTTGTCTGCATTGATGTGGTGTATCTCGCTGGTATTAATGTTGAACAGAGCTGGAGATATTTTACTTCCTTGCGGAAGTCCAATATTTGCAACTCCCTTCAACCTAAAACCACTTCCATTCAGAAACATTTATCTCTCAGTCATAAAATCTTTTATCCACATACATACTTTCCGTGAAAATCCAAATTCGAGAGATTTTGTTGTAATTTCCACGGAACTACATAATCATAAGCTCTTTCAATGTCCAAAAATACCGCAACAGCTTTCATATTATCCTTTCTTACTTCCCAAACAAACTTTTCCACACACTCGATTGCAGAGTGGTTCTTTCGAAATCCAAATGTTGTCGATGGCAACAAATTATTTTCATTCACAAAATCTTCCATCCGTTCTTTCATCTTTCCATTAAAAATTTTTATAAAAACATTTAACACACATATGCCTCGATAATTTGTTGCCACACTTGAATTTCTATCCCGTTTTGGGATTGGAACCACCCTGCTCTCTTTCCATTTGTCCGGTATTTTTGATCCCATCCACACTTTGTTGAGTATCTCAAGCAAATTATATTTTGCTGAGTCACTCAACAAGCGAATCATCTTGTAACTTACTCGGTTCTTCCCTGGAGTGGTAGGTTTTGATCTATCTAACACCCTCAAGAACTCTCCCCACTCATACTTACAATCCATTCTTTCAATTCTACTCATTCTATCAACTTCATTTATTACATTCAAATCATTGCTTACATTCAATATCATTCTAACAAATTCTTCACCTTTTTCTCTGTTCTCACATACCACATTGCTCACATTAAAATGTTTACCATTCACCCTATTAAGCAAACTCCATACATCCTTAGTTGTGGTTCTATGTGTCATTTGGGACACATATTCCCGCCAACATTTCCTATTTGCTCGGCGAATAGCCTTTTTCAATTTTCCATTCATTTTGCCATACATAATCTTATTCTCACTATTCTTATTCCTAGTAAATTCACGCAAGGCTATCCGCTTTCTTTCATGCCAGAATTGAACTTCATTGTTCCACCAACCATTCACATTAATCTCTTTCATATCCACAACTTTTGTACACAATTTATTTACCCGTTCAATTTCACTATCTAACTGGCTTTGATTTATTTCATTTTCTCCGAGAATCTCATTCATTTCATTCACCCATTTCCTGTTATTCAGTAATTCACGTTTTTTCCTAAACACTCGATTATCATTCATGATCATTTTGATCATGAAATGATCATCACCCAAATTCTCTTCTTCAACATTCCAAGTGACCCGGCAGGCCAGTTCAATAGTTGTCATAGACAAATCTATTGCGCTGGCCGTGCCTCCCACATTCGCCATTCTAGTTGGCCTTCCATCATTCAAGAGCACCATATCGGAGTCTTGAATCGGGTTGGCCAACTTATTTTCTCTCGCGCAATTGTTAAAACAACCCGACATTCTCGCATGCGCATTCATATCTCCACATACAATCAGGTCACTTTTATCTCTCACCCACTCAAATAATTTTTTAAAGTCACTCAAGGCTTTTTTCCTTTTATCTTCATCACGCACCTGGGTTACACGCCCACTAGTAACAGATTTCTTTCTAAATTCGTTGTTGAAGCGGCTATTGCTTCAATCACCTCAAAAGCGGGTAACTGAACCTCTTGAAGCGTTATATTTCTGGCGTACATTATCGCCACTCCACCATAACCATCATTTCTTGGTTTGGAAAGAAATCTTTTCTCTCTTACATTTAACGTCTTGTTCATTCTTTCCCACGTTTCGCTTATAAGCATCACATTCGCTTTATTCTTGGCCATATAATTTTCCAACATACTTTTTTTTGCGTAAAAACTTTGTATGTTTATCTGACCAACAATAATTCTTTCAGTCATGTTTCACATTCACACAAATAACAATTTATACATACCAATTAAAATATGTTCAGGGAGAATCCATTATCCATATTTAACAAAAATAAATTTAAAAAGTAAATAAATTTTTTTGCATCAAAAATTGTTGTTGTTGCATCCTTCATAATAAATGTTGCATTTTGTTGCTCTATGCTGCGCGTTGTTTTCCAATTACGTGTGAATAATATTGATTTTTTTGTTTAATTTTTTTTTATTATGTTTACGATTACATCGTAAAACTTGACCATACTATCCGGTCCCCTCTGTTTTATTTTTAATAGGTTGTGTTGGTGCAATAAAATTATTATTTTTTGCATTTGCACTCGTCATTGCCATATTATACTGTACGAAATTCTATTTTTTGTATTTGTGTATCTCGTTTTTTTTTTGCTGGTCGACCGCGCTTGCCAATATTTTCTTCCCCATCTTCGCTTTCCGTATCCATACATGATGAGTCGGTTTGCTTTTTTCTTGTGTGCAAATGATCTCTAATGTTAACCATTTTTTTAATGGATTTAATTATGTTTTCGTCCTCTGTGTGTAGCATATTGATTTTCGCTACATCGCTATATTTAATTGGTTCTTGATTGTTAGTAGCTTGTAACGTACTTTTGTCGCACGTGCTTGTTTGTGGTGTGTGTTGTGATTGTATTTGTGTTTGTAAATGTTGTTCAGCTGGTTCTTGTGATGTTGTTGTTTGTTGTTGTGCTTGTTGTTGTAGTGGCAGCTCGTTGAGTTTATTGTACAATAACGGACAATCTTGTTTTTTTATGATTATCTTCGCCGCATTTAAACACCTCTCTCTCATTCCATCATAAAAAATTCTTGCTTTTATATTTTTCACGGATATAAATTGCGGAATTTCACGTTCTATTTCCATGTATATACCTCTCACACCAGAAAATACTGGTAACAGGGAGTTGGCAGCAAATCTTTCTCGTCTTGTTGACAATATATTGCCAAAGCGTTGCATGGCCTCACACAAAGTTTTTTCGTTAATTTTTATTTTTAAATTGAATACCCGCACATATCGCATTACACCACTTGTACCCTTCACAGTAACTTCTGTTGTTGTTCCATTTGTATAAGTGAAGATCAGTGAGCTTTTTTCCAATATAAATTGTTAGTAATTTTGTTCATTATTAAATTTGATATAGATACACCGATCGTACAAATCTTGATACAGTGTATGTATTTCTTTTCTGGTTAATCCCACGTTCACCACAAATTGCATCATTTGTAACTCAGTAGGCTTTGGATCCGTCTTCTGGAACCGTACCCTCGCCATATTTTGCCCCAAACTTTCCATTATTATTCCAAAACCTTGAAACAGGTATATATATATATATATATATATATATATATATATATATATATATATATATATATATATATATATATATATATATATATATATATATATATATATATTGGAAAAAGTTCAGGAATGAACTAAACAATAGCATCATTTTAAACACACAACTTTCATCAGAAAAAACATTAGAACAGGAGGCGGAGAAGCTCGTCAAAGACATACAGCTAGCGGCGTGGAAAAGTACTAACACAACAAACAAAAAAATAGCTGGCAAATGCTATCCAATGGAAATTAAATCACTAGTTATAGAGAAGAGAAGCACCCGTAGGGAGTGGCAACGTACACGAGACCCAACCGTCAAAAATAGATTAAATAATTTAACACAACGAATACGTGGAGAAATACGGGAATTTAAAAATAAATCAATAAATTCATACCTACAATCTCTCACCTATGATAAAGGTAGTGATTATTCATTGTGGAAACAACCAAATATTTGAAAAGGCCAGTTCTGCATATACCACCAATAAGAACAAATAATGGTCACCTGGCTAAAAGCAAAGAAGAAAAAGCAGAAAAATTCGCGGATCATCTCGAGCGTACCTTTCAGCCAAATTTAACAACACTTAACCAACAGGATATATTGTTCGAAAACCAAACAACTATCCTGAGACAGGAAATTCCATTAACTAATGCTAAAGAAGTAAAACAAGTAATAAAGAACCATGTAGTACTTAAAAAATCATAAGGATATGACCTGATAACTGGAGAGATTCTAAAACAACTACCTAATAAAGCTATTAAAAAAATATCGGACATAATTAATGCTTCCTTCAGACTCCGTTATGTCCCTCTATCTTGGAAATTTGCGGAAGTGATAATGATACCTAAGCCAGGTAAGCCACCAAGTGAACTGGCCTCATACAGGCCAATATCACTTCTTCCAACTATGTCAAAACTATTTGAGAGATTGTTATTAAAACGAATTAAACCAGAAGTTGTAAAATCAGGAGCTGTTCCGTCCCATCAGTTTGGATTTAGAGAGGAACACTCCACAATCGACCAAGTCGATAGAATAACAGATATAATAGAAAAATCCTTAGAGGAAAAAAAGATTTGTTCAGCCATATTTCTTGACATAGCGCAGGCATTTGACAAAGTCTGGCTAGATGGTTTAATATTTAAATTGGAGAAAACTCTGCCATTTGAGTATTGCGAACTGCTAAAGTCATACCTGAAAAGGAGAAATTTTAGAGTTAAACAGGAAGGAGTTTACTCCAGTATTAAAGAAGCTAAAGCAGGAGTCCCGCAGGGGAGTGTCTTAGGGCCTTTCCTTTTCGTGCTGTTTACTAGCGACATACCGCAGACGGGCAATACAACTATCGCCACGTTTGCAGATGACACTGCAATTCTAGCTGTCGGAAACACAATCGGTGAAGTCACATTCAAACTACAAATAGCCGTAAATAATATACAAGATTGGCTAGCTAAGTGGAGAATTAAAGTGAATGAATCGAAGTCTACTCACATTAACTTTACTAATAGATCAATAGAACCACTACCTGTGACTCTCAATAATATCTCTGTACCACATGCCAATCAAGCAAAATACCTTGGTATGAACCTTGATGCAAAGTTAAAGTGGAAAGTAGACGTGAAAAAGAAAGCAGAAGAGCTTCAGTTAAAATATACAAAAATGTACTGGTTAATTGGAAGAAACTCTCAGTTATCCATTCATAATAAACTTATGCTTTATAAACAAGTACTCAAGCCGGTCTGGAGATATGGTATTCAACTATGGGGATGCACCAAAATCAGCAATCAACAGATAGTTCAACGATTTCAAAATAAAGTCCTCAGAGGAATTGTAAATGTCCCTTGGTACACTCGTAACAATGACCTTCATAGAGATCTCGGAATAGACACAGTCGCAAGTGAAATAAAGAAATGTGCTCAAAAACACCAGGAGAGGCTCCATCATCACCCTAACATCGAAGCTGCAAGACTACTTCATCAAGAGGGTATGATAAGAAGACTCAAAAGACTAAAACCTTTTGAGTTGCCTGAATAGTCCGCACAATGCAACATCAACCAAAACAACACTTTATGTAAAGAACACATATGAGTGCTTTATTATTATATTGTTAGAGTCAAACGCTGTTAGTCAAAAATGACTAGTTACTTTGTAAACAATTTTATTGTTATCATAAATAAAATTATTAAAAAAAAAATATATATATATATATATATATATATATATATATATATATATATATATATATATATATATATATATATATATATATACGAGGGCGGATTGCAAATGAAGCTACCTAGCGCTAGATGGCAGCACAAACACAAATTTAGAAGTTGTTTTTAGTTTAGTTTTTTAGAAATTGCGATCTGTCAAACGTCAGCTGTTAAAATTTCACCCAAATTCATTGATTAGTTTATTTGTTGTAGTCGTTTGAAGTAAGCAACTTTTGTGGTTCTTGAAAAATGGAAAAAAACGAATTTCGTGCAGTGATTAAACACTATAATTTGAAAGGGAAAACGGCGAAAGAGACAAAAGAACAGCTCGATAAACATTACGGTGAGTCTGCTCCGTGAGATTACATGGTAAAATATTGGATTGCTGAATTTAAACGCGGCCGAAGAAGCACTGCAACAATACCATCAACAGGAAGGCCAAAGGAGGTGGTTACTGAAGAAAATATCAAGAAAATCCTCGATATCGTTATGAATGATCGCCGAGTCAAGTTGCGTGAGATTATTGAAATGGTAAACATATCATATGAACGTGTGTTCAACATTTTGCATGAACATTTGCATATGAAAAAGCTATCGGCAAGATGGGTGCCGCGTTTGCTCAGTGGCGAACAAAAACGAGTTCGACAGACCACTTCACAGCGGTGTTTGGACATGATAAAGCATAATCCTGTTGCTTTTTGGCGTCGATTAATTACTGTTGATAAAACGTGGGTCCACCACTACATACCTGAAACCAAAAATCAATCGAAACAATGGGTGGATGCTGGTGGAAGTGCTCCGAAGAAGGCAAAGGCAGTGAAATCGGCTGGCAAGGTTATGGCCACTATATTTTGGGATGCACACGGAATATTGCTCATCGATTATCTTAAAAAATGATCCACAATCACAGGAAAGTATTATCGTGCATTATTGGATCAATTGGTTGATGCAATAAAGGAAAAACGACCACATTTAAATAAGAAAAAAGTGCTCTTTCTTCAAGACAACGCACCGGTTCACACAGCATTAGATACGATGCTAAAATTACGTGAAATACACTTCGAATTGGTTGATCATCCACCTTATAGTCCAGATTTAGCTCCTAGTGACTTTTTCCTGTTTCCAAACTTGAAAAAATGGCTCGCAGGACAAAGATTCATCTCAAACGAAGAAGTGATTATCGAAACTAACGCGTATTTTGAGGGGTTCCCGAAATCGTATTATTCAGATGGTATAAAAAAGTTGGAATATCGTCTTACTAAGTGTGTCGAATTAAATGGAGACTATGTTGAGAAATAAATGGTTTTTTGCAAAAAAAAATTTTGTTTTCCTACTTAGGTAGCTTCATTTTCAATCCGCCCTCGTATATCTATATATGTATATATATATATATATATATATATATATATATATATATATATATATATATATATATATATATATATATATATATATATATATATATATATATATATATATATATATATATATATATATATATATATATATATATATGGAATTCTCAAAAGCACGATACAAGGCGAAAAAAGAAACTAAATTATGTTACCGTAATTACATTAAATCGGTTGAAAGCTCTATGTGTGAAAAAGCTAAACTATTTTGGAACTTCTCTACTCGTAAGTGATCAAAAAAAAATAAACGTTATTCTTGATCAGATGCATCTTAACAGTTTTTTTGCTTCCAGTACTAAAGTTATATGTGAGAAGTTCAGTACATTTTTTAATTCGGTGTATAACATCCATCAGTGAACAGTTTTGGACAATAATACTAATAACTGTGCTATTCAAAGTATTGAAGAGGGTGAAACATTCATTGAACTTAGAAATAATTACATTAATAAAGGCTGCGGACTGGATATCATTCCTCCCAGTTTTATTAAAAACACAGCATGTTCTATTTATTTACCGCTTATGTTAATTTTCAATCGCTCACTAAAGTCGCTAATATAGTGCCAATTTTAAAAAAGTGACTCCACAAATGTATCTAACTATAGACCTATATCAATGGTTAATTGTAAAAGTTTTTGAGAAAATTATCCACAAGAAATTAATTGCGCATAGTTGGAGCATGATATCCAAAAATCAACATGAGTTCATCCACGGGCGTTCAACCAATCTTTTGCAGTTTACTGATCGTTTTACTGAATCTCTAAATGCAGGTTTTGGAGGATATGTTATGTACAATAAGTTTAGCAAACCGTTTAATAAGTTCATTCGAAATTAGTAAATAAACTGAATACATATGGTGTAAGAGGGTCGAAACTACTTTGGTTTAAGTCTTATCTAACTCTTAGAACTCAATATTGAGTTAAATGGTGTCCGCTCGAATCCAATATTTTCTAGTTCTGGAGTACCGCAGAGATCTACTCTAGGCCCTATATAAAAGCCGTTACATATAATATGTCTATTTTGTTTGCAGATCATTTAAAAATGGTCAGCTACTCTATTATGTAGATCTATTCAAGATTGCTTTGCACTTCAGCTAGATCTTAATAATCCATATTTCTATTGCAATGATGGTGATATGGAGCTCAACATTGAAAAATGTTCTGGTCTTAAAATTATACCTCAAAAAGACTGTCGAGTTTTTTTTTATTCTATTGGGCTACTATAGGGTTTCTGTAGTGGATTTGGGAATTATTGATATAGACTTGCAGGTATGATTTGCTGAGGAATACACTCAAGCTAAACACCAATCCTTACGACACGCGTTCTCCCTAATATTTAAGTTCATTCCATACAGATCGAATTACCGCAACAATTCTCCCATTATACGACTGCACCCGCATAATCAGTCAAGATTTTTTTGTTGTTTCCTTAGTCAAATTTGTAAATCAAATTTTGAATTCGTTGGCTGGTCTTGCACAGATTTGCAATAACTTGTTTAGTTTTCTCGATCTCAGTGAATGACAGGGTTTCAAGCCGGAAAAACTAAATTCATTTATTCTGAGCGTGCTTCTTAAATTTTTCCGCAAACCGGGCTACAATGTCCAAATATCACCTCCAACAAATTGGAGTTACGTAATTGAACAAAATAACATGAAATTGAATTCAACAAGCCTTTGTTGCCATTATTATGTTAAAAATACACACATTTATGTTTCTCTCCAATATAAAACAAATTAAAGGACAAAAAGCAAACATTTTACATTGCATAGGCCTATGACTCACAATAATTGCTAAACTATTCTCCAGTTTTGCAATAAAAAATGTGAATAATAAAATTCTTTGTATCCATTTATTTTTGTACTGACGAAAATTAAACAAATCAACAATAATTTTACAATCTAACTTTAACCAAATTACATATTTAGTTGAAATTAAATGTTGAACATTTTATTTTATTTCCGTTCAATTCTAACTTGTTTATTTGTAAACTGACGCGAAACCCTTTCAAATCAATTAGAATTAATCTAAAATTCTTAAAATTTTTACATTAATTTATCGTTTTTACCTGAAAGAAGGTGGAGGAAGGAAAAAGGCGCGCGAAAAAAATGAAAAATAGCGGAAAATTTAATTAATGCGATAAAAGAAAAACCGAGAAAATATTTTTTTTCCCTCTTTTGACAAAACAAAATTATAGGCAAAACGTAAAACCTTTTTCATTATTTTCTCGGGTTGGCCAAAATTTTTTGCCTTTACCAAAAAGCACAACGAAAAAACAAAATAATTAAAATATAAATCTTGGAAACCTTTTCGTTGTGAACGAGAACGATGGAGAACAACACAGAAAGAACATTGACGTTGAATTTTCTTCTGGTTTGGTATAAAAAGGAAAGACTCGGGTACTTTTATTTTGATTTTTGTTTGCAACGGTTCAAGAAAATTTAAAATCATGTAACGAGGGTACACACAATAATGGGAAAATGCTTTTGTATATCGTGTGTATAAAATTTTTATCTTGAGTGTTTTTGATAATACAAGAATAAAAAAAAATTTATAATCATTTAATGGACGAAATGATGAAAATTAACAATATTTAATTTTATATTATTATATTTTCATTATGTCTTTGAAATTTGAAATTCAATAAAGTGAATAATAAAATGTTTTTTTTTTATTATTTCCCTTGTTCAAAAAAAAAAAAAATACGCTCGACACGGTTTAGAGTTACATGCGACGAAAGGAGCAATAAAATATCGGACAAATTTAATAAGGAAGTACGAAATAATGTCAAAGAGAAATTTATCAGGTGAAATGTGAAACTTATTAAGTCACATTTTTTGTTGTTTTCCCTTAGCAATAGTCAATTTAAAACACATTCAACTTTCTTAAAATAAAGCTCGTTACTATAACTAGTCGTTATATTAAGAAAAAAGACTTTTCCACAGAACATGATTTTATTGTTATTGAAACATTTTAACATAAATTTTAATAGTATATCCATTACGGTACAATTACTAAAAATTATACAAAAAAAAAAATAACATAATCATAGAAATTAAATTATTATTACATGAAATATAACAAAACTGTGCGGTTACTTTTTCATAAAATATTGTATATTGCTCATGCAATCGTCTCATAATATTTCCAACTAAAGGTATATACAACTATTATTAGTTAGTTAGAAGCTAGTATCAATTTTCCAATAAAACATAAATCATAAATTTTTATGTTCTGTTTATTTATATATGTTAATATTTTATGGTGCATGTTATATGTACTAAGAACTTGGGTCAGGAAGCAAAAAATAAAAAACACCGCACATAAATTTAAGATGGGATGATATGCATGCAAGTATTTCAAGTATAAACATAAACATCAATCATATGTTATAAAATATTTTATGATTTTTTTTTTTATGAAATACATACTATACGTTACTGTAATGCATGAGTGGATGAAATAGTGTTGTATATAATCATCATATTGTTACAAAAAATTGTATTGGTAATGCAATATGATGCAGAGTTAAAATCAGTGTTATTTCAACACAACATATAATTTTACGAGTGATTATTACTATAATGGTGGACATGTCTGTCTAATAAAAAACTATGGTTACATACGTAATGTATTAGTTGGAAAATGTAAAGCGATATTAATGTATTACATGTTAAATCCATCAATAAAATATCGCAAATTTATCAATTTCAAATAAAACAAAAAATACCCCTAAATGTTGATTAAGGCATTGCTAGAAAAAAAAATGTTGTTGTTGTCAGTCGCTTATTGTTGTTGTCAACATTATAAATAATTGAAACAGGCTTCTGTAAATCTATGCCAGCTGTTGCAGATGTTATGTACTGTACTGTTGTAGACATACTTACGTGCAGACTATACGAACGACAAACGGCATGTAGGGTCAGAGTCTGGCATTGATAAAACGACGCTATATTATATATATATTTACTGTTTATATAACTAATAAAACATGGTGTCAGATGTGTGAATTAAATACTGTATATTCAATTAAATGTAAAAGACTACAATAATATATAAAAGAAAAGTGAAAAAGTGAGGTTAAAGTAAATTTATTATCTGTCGCGTGTTACCGTATTACCACATATTATGGAAAAGCAAGTGATGGAGTCCATCAAAACGCAGTCGGAGAAGATGGAGAAAATGGTAACACATCTAAAAATATATCCATTGACCCTAAAGATCCCGATATAACAGTTTCCAACAATATACCGTGGCTACCTCCATTGAATGTTGAATTTGGAGATATTCGAGAAAATTTCTAGAATTTTGAGTCAAGCTGGAACGGAACGACTATACTATAGCCACTTGTATAAATCTGTGGCCAGCAACGACAAATAAGCAGAAAGCAAGCACTATGCTTTTCGCGATTGGTGTAAAAGCCAAAGAAACATTTATGGAATTTGGTTTGACAGACGCTGAAAAAAAATCAGATTTAATTGCTCTGGCGGCAATTCGAAAGTATTTGATTGCCAATTCAAATGTGATCTATGATAGATATATTTTCAATACGTCTAACCAAATTGAAAATGAAAGCTTTGACACGTATTTCATTCGAATAAAACGAATAATCAAACTATGTAATTATCCGACGAAGATGTCAGATGAGTTACTGAGGGATCGCATCGTTGTCGGTATTCGGAATGGGTCAGTGATAAAAATTTTTATGGAAAAGGGTGATTTGACGTTACAACATGCCATTGACACGTGCAGAATCAGCGAAGCTACTTAGTGCAGGGTAAAAAATATGACGACAGAAAACAATGAACAAACTAGCTAGTGTTCCATTAAATAAAAACTCAAACGCAAGGGGGCTAACAAGGGCAAGTAACGTTCCTAAAAAAATGTCGATTTTGTGGTGCGAAATACAAGTTTAAAAAGGGATGTTGTCCAGCTTTGGGTCATATTTGTGACATATACAAATATAAACACCATTTTGAATCGTGCATAGACATAGAAATAAAGAATCTGATAAAAATTCAAAATTTCATCGTTCTAATAAAGTTAATCAAATTGACTGAAGAAAGCTTTGAAGTGTTAAGAGCTTTAAAATATGCAAGGTGATGACATCATTCAGTAAAAAAAAAGTTACGGCAATTCGTCGCTTAACATTTAATTCAGTTTGAGAAAATGTCGAATGCATGCTGGACACAGGATCTAACTCATGTCTCATGGGCTGGCAACAATATTCTAAGCTCATGAATAAACCTAACCCAGAAACGCTCCCAACACAACAAGGGCTGATAGTTTTCAATGGAAATCCTATTCCATCAATTGAAGAGGCGCATATTCCATGTAAAATCGATAACCGAATAGTATCCATAGTTTTTAAAATCATAAAACGCAACCACCAAACATTGTTATCTTTAAACGCTTGTTAAGCTCTTAAACTGATTGCATATTGTTCTGAAGTAAAAAATTTAGAACCATCCAAAGCTGATTACCTCTTTGAATCGGTATCAGCTACTGCAGTGGAAAGAACTACAGATAATCATATGTCAAAAGCGAATGCAAAGCAAATAGTGAACAAATATTTGGATATGTTTGAAGGATATGGTACAATTCCCGGCGAAGTGGAGTTAGAAATTGGCGAAACCCGTCATTCAACATGCGCGCCGTATTTCCGTGACGTATTGTCATTGTTTAAAGACTGAGTTAGATGGCTTGGTTAAGGATGGGCTGATTATTGAACGTGTAGAGCCTCACACTGATTGGGTGAGTAACATTTTAATAGTTCAACGTAACAATTCTTTTCGAAAATGTTTAGATCCTATACCATTGAACAAAGCTTTGAAAAGACCCAACTATCAGTTCACGACAATTGATGAACTCAGGGCTAATGTGTTTTCCACTTGCGACTCTAAAAAAGGATTTTGGCAAGTGCAACTGTCGGAGGCAAGTAGCATCTAAACATGATTTTGGACATCATTCGGAAGATATAAATGGTTAAAGATGCCATTTGGTATTTCATCGGCACCAGAAATTTTCCAGATTCAAATATACCAGCTCGTACACGATCTTCCAGGCGTAGAGGTACTCGCAGACGATTTATTGTTATTTGGTCAAGGAGATACAGTCGAGGAAGCGACAGCCGATCATGATAGAAATCTCGAGAATTTATTCATGCGTCTCCAAAAAAACAACGCTAAGTTAAACAAATCAAAACTCATTTTGTGTCAATTATCAGTTAAGTTCTTTGGACACGTGTTAAGTAAGGATGGTTTGAAAGTCGACGAATCCAAAATTATGGCCATTAGAAATATGAAAACACCTTCAAATATAAATGACCTACAAAGATTTATTGGTATGGTTAACTATTTATACAGATACATAAGAGATTTAAGTATGTACTCAGTTTACACCATTACGTGAACTTATCCATAAAAATACTCCAAGGAAGTGGACTCAGTCGGATGAAGATGAATACCAGGAGATTAAGTCATTAGTGTCGGACATACGAACATTAGACTATTTCGACAATATAAAGCCAATCATAATTGAATGCGACTCCAGCAGTACGGGTTTGGGTGATGCAATGTTCCAGGAAGACAAGGTTATCTGTTATGCTTCCAGAACGCTAACGGTTACAGCAAGGAACTAGGCGCAGATAGAAAACGAACTGCTCGCGATCGTTTTCGCTTGTGTCGACCAGATGATTGTTGGTCATACTTGCGTAATCACAACGGATATATTCCGTTAATAAATATATGCAATAAAACGCTACTTAAATTACCAAAAAGACTGCAGTTAATGCGTATGATACTGCAGCGTTATTCTTTGAAACTTGAATTCATTGAAGGTAAAAACCACATTATTGCGGATACCTATCAAGAGCAAATTATGAAGAAGTTTCGGATGAAAACCAACAAGAAAATATTTTGTCGAAATCAAGTATTTGCCGAATAGAAGTAGCTCAAGTGTCAGATGCCGAAAGACTAGTGCAAAAGGTCCAAATAATTAGCAGTCTCAGCATCACAACAAATCGTCTCAACTTTATTAGAGAAGAAACTGCAAAAGATGTAAGTTTTCAAAAGATAATTACATTAATAAATAAGTGTCCGAAAAATATACGTGATTTACACGATGATATAAAGATTTATCATAAATTCAAACATGAGCTTTCAACGGAGAATGGATTGCTACTACGGAATGATAAATGATTGATTGATTCCGTATAGTCTTCGTGGATTAATGTTTGAAAAGGTACATACCAGTCATAATGGCATCGAAGCAATAGTAAATCTTGCTAAGCAAAACATATTTTGGCTTGGAATGACTTCCGAAATAAGAGATAACGTGAAAGATTGTTGCATACCATATGTGTCAAATATTCCGATTCCCAAATAAAACCTCCAATGCTTACACATGAAGTTCCAAGCTATCCGTTCCAAATAGTATCAATGGATGTTTTCTTTAAACATATCAAAGGGAAGGCGCACATATTTCTGATAACCGTTGACCATTATTCAGATTTTTTTGAAATAAATAAGTTAGATGATTTGAAACCAAATTCGACGATAAAAATGTGCAAAATAAATTTGAGTCGACATGGTATTCCAGAGATGGTACTGACAGATGGTGGAACAAACTTCGTATCCAGTGAATTCAGAGAATTTGCCAACAAATGGGGCTTTTCGCTTATAACATCTGCGCCTTACCATCAACAGGCTAACGGCAAAGCAGAAGCCGCAGTTAAAATCGCAAAACGAATCATAAAAAAATCAAATGAAACAGGAGAAGACCTTTGGTATGGCCTATAACGTTTTCGGAATATTCCCTACAAAATAGGTTCCAGTCCAGTTCAACGACTTTTTGCAAGAAAAACACTTACCGGAATTCCATCAATCATCAAAAATATTTAACCAGAAGTCGTTCCAAATGTTTCAGATAAAATACTAAATCAACGACAAATAAATAAGTATCATTACGATAAAAAAAAAACAGCTACTACATCTGGAAGTAGGACAGCCTGTCGTATTCCAAATACATCCAACAGAAGATAAGTTGTGGTCGACGAGAACTGTACAGCAAAGACTCTCAGACCGATCGTTCGTAGTTAATGGTAATGGATCTGCTTATCACCGAGATCGTGTGAATATTAAACCGCACTCTGCTTAGGATCATAAACAATCAACTTCGGTTACATATTGAACTTGAATTAATTTGTTAATGTATAATTTGAAGTTTTGTTTTATATACATAATTTAATTTCTAATGTTAAGATTACCATAAAGTTACAATGTATGTGTTGAATTGTAAAAGAGGGAGGATGTTGCAGATGTTATGTACTGTACTGTTGTAGACATACTTACTGTGTAGACTGAATAAACAGCATGCAGGGGCAGAGTCCTGGCATTGGTATAATAAATGTAATAATAAAGAATTAAATATAATATATATTTAGTGTTTATATAACTAATAAATCACCAGCTATTGACAGATTTTTCTCTAATACGATGATGACTGCGGTCGACTTAGTTAGGTGGTCTGGAGTGTTTAATACCTTTAGTAAGTTTAGTCTATTAAAGTGGTTTTTGTTGCCTTGGTTCAAACTCCTACGGTCTATTATGACTAAAAAAACCGTTTCTAAGAGACTTATGGGAAGTTAATTGCTAAAACCCGCTAGTAACTCCAGTTGCTAGTAAAACAATACCAGATGAAGATACCATTTGGAGCATTTTAAGACAAAATTATAAGAGTTTCTCATTTGACGGAAATAGGGTTATTGTGTATTAATAACACATTGAGTTATTTCATAAATATTTCAATCTAATAAATAATAGTATTCTGAAGGAGAGAAGTTAACGGTTCATAGATTCTTTAGTATTTTTCTATGAACTACAGTAAGGACTATGGAAGGATCAATATGAATTAAATAGGATACTTCAGTACGAAGGAATTCGGGGGTTGGAGTTTCAAATTAAATTTTCAATAGCATCGAAGTACGTCAACTTCTTTCGAATTGTGATTTTTCAAATCGTACTTATCCAACGTCATCCAATATCGAATACCATTAATATCTAGCACCCCATGATTCATAAGATGGTGACATTTTTCCGGTGGTCTGGACCCATTTGTCACCCCCCCCCCCCCCACCCCTCACGAATGACCCATTTGAGTGCTAAACGTAATCTTATTTTAATCCTTTGTATTTATCAGAATTTGATGGTATCTATTTTCCAAATCTTCACAAAAAAAAAACGGTTTGCGATTTTTCAAAAGAGCGTGGCAAATATTGATAAAAAATGTTTCCTTTTGCGCCATCTATAAGCCCTTATCAAATACTGAAGATGAAGTTTATCAAATATTTCAATGCGCTTTGTAACTTCGAAATATTTTAGTTATTTCAGATTTGCTATATTTGCGAAAAATAAATGATATTTACATTAGGAAATATAAAATTGGGCTCAATAAAATTTGATGTTAAATTTTCACTGCTCAGTAAGATTTACTATTGTAGTTTGCGTAAATTAAGCATAATTTAGTAAGCGCTTAGAGATAATCAGAGCCTTTTAGAGTACACAGCCATAATCATACGTCATAATTGGGTCAAATTAATGATAAACCAGTCTTTAGAGTGTTTAAGCTGATTAAATAGGTTAGAGCTTTGTGTGCTTTTAATGTTGAAAAGCTTAAAACAAACTACGATTAAATGATTGTCAGTAACAATTTAAGTAATTTGGTTTCATAATGAAGCTTTACTTTTGGTTAAACAAATTAATTTATTGAGTTGTTGTTGTCAAAATACTAATGGAAAATTTGTTCTTGTCAAATCTATTGAAATTTGAATTACTTGCGATATTCAATCTTAACATCTGTTTTTGAATAATTTAATATGCATAAGGCTTACCTAAGCTAATAAAATAGGTTGAAGCTTTATATGCTTTCAAGTTTTGAAAAGCTTAAACAAACTACTATTAAATTGTGTTCAGTCACAATTTAATTAATTCGGTTTCGTTTTATTTGGTTACACGTTTTACAACAAATTCGAATAAAATTAATTAATAGAGTTATTGTTGTCAAAGTTCTGAATCAAAAATAGTTATTGTCAGATCTATTATAATTTGTATTTCTCGCGATATCCAGTTTTTTGTTTTAAGCTCATGTTTTTTAAATATTTTTAGATAGGTTAGAGCTTTATCGGCTTTAAGTTTTGAAAAGCTTAAAACAAACTACGATCAAATTATTGTCAGTAACAATTTAAGTAATTCGGTTTCATATCCAAAGATTTATTTTGTGAACACGTTTTACAACAAATTCGAATAAAATCAATGTACTGAGTTGTTTTTGTCAAAATACTGAATGAAAAATTGTTGTTGTCAAATATGTATTAAAATTTAAATAACTCGCAACAGGTTAGAGCTTTATGTGCTTTTAGTTTTGAAAAGCTCAAGTTGATTGCAAAACCATCCATAATCAAGTCTATTAACCTCGACGAATTTAATAGTTTTGACCTAGCTGACCCACATTTCCTCAAGAAGTTAGAAATTAATATCATCATTGGTGCCGACAGATTCTTCGCATTACTCTCAGAAGGAAAAATTGTAACCACAAGCCAATTAGTTTTGCAAACAACTAAATTGGGATGGATCGTGGTAGGAAGAACTGAGAGCAGCCCAGCAATACAATGACTGTTACAATGAGCAACTCCGAAGAAAACTTAGACCGCCAAATACGGCAATTTTGGGAAATTGAATCAATAGAGTCCCCAAACTACCAACTCTTGCAAGAAGAAAGGTTTTGTGAAAATTATTTCACAGAAACCACTGAAGCAGATATCACTGGTCTATTTAAGGTATACGTTTACCATTTAAACTGTCTCCGCAATCATTTTTACGCGATTCATATAAAGCAGCTGTTCAAAGGGTGCATTCAATGGAGAAAAGATTCAACAAGGATAACGAATTTGAAAAAATGTATAAGGACTTTATGGCAGAATATATACAACTCAACCATATGAAACCACTGAGCGAAGCTGATGAAAGATCTAAAGGTTACTACCTCAAAAATTCGAGCAGTACGACCAAATTAAGAGTGGTCTTTGATGGGTCCACAAAAAGTTCCACAGGAAAATCGTTAAATGATTGTCTTCCAGTCGGGCCAACAATACAATCAACAATGTATGAAATTTTACTACTCTTCAGAAAATTTAAAGTAGCGTTCACAGCAGATGTCGAAAGGATGTTTCGACAAGTTTTAGTTGCCAAAGAAGATACCCAATATCAAAGAATATTGTGGAGGAATTCATCAGATAAACCATTCACTACCTATGAGCTGCAAACCGTCACATATGGCACAGCAAGTGTACCTTACCTAGAAAGTCGTGCACTCAACGAAACAAAAACCAAATTTGAAGAAACTTTCAACACCGCAGTAGATCAGATCAGAAATAATATGTACATGGACGATCTAATGACTGGAGCCGACACAGTAGAAGAAGCAGCAAAACTCAAAGACGAAATCATCAACATCTTATCAAATTCCGGATTCAACCTTAGAAAATGGTTAACCAACGATGAAAGGATACTTACCAACCAAAAGCCAAATGATTCAAACAACATATTTGAAATAGAAACATCCACTGCTGTTAAAGTTCTAGGGTTACATTGGAATCCACGAAAGGATTGCTTCTAGTTTCAAATTAATCTCAGTAACGTGCCAACCATAACAAAGCAAGGAATTCTCTCTGAGGCGAGTCGACTCTTTGACCCTCTTGGATTTCTTGCCCCAGTAACCATCAGAATAAAAATATTCTTTCAAAAATTGTGGATTGAGAACCTTAATTGGGATGAGCAACTACCTGATTATTTCTCGGCAGAGTGGCTCAACATAATATAAGCGAAATCGAGCTAGCCAGATACATTAGCACAACTCAAACAGGAAAGGTTGCTCTTCATGGCTTTTCAGATGCCACCAAGCACGCTTATTCAACGGTAGTATATGGCGAAATTACAAAGGAGAATGATCGTTCTGAAATTTGTGTGCTGTCGTCTAAAACCAAAGTAGCACCAGTGAAACAGGTTTCAATTCCACGGCTGGAGTTGTGTGGCGCAATGCTCTTATCAAAATTGCTAGTAAAGGTAAAAGAAAGATTGAAAATAGAGATACCAAAAATAACTGCATGGACTGACTCCACAATTGTTCTAGACTGGCTTCTGCACATCCAACAAAATGGAACACTTTCGTCGGAAATCGAACCGGTGAAATACTTACCAACAAGAACAGATCTCAATTAAGACACGTAAAATCCGAAGACAATCCTGCTGACTGCGCATCTAGGGGAATAGAATCTGATCAACTACGGAACTTAAATTTATGGTAGAAAGGTTCAGAGTGGTTAGGAGACACAAATAAATGACCAAATAACAAATGGGATGCAAGCACAACCGAAGAAATGTGTTCACAAACACTGAATATTCAAATTCATCAACCCAACGTGATAGACAATCTGATAAAATGAATACCTAGCTACAACAAAATAATCCGAATTCTAGCGTATGTACTTCGATTTATCAATATAAAATCAAGTCCGAGAACCCCAGTATTATCATACCTTACCTGTTCAGAATTACAAAAATCTCAGAATTCACTATTCAAGCATATCCAGCAAAGTACTTTGATCTAAAATTGAAACCCCTTGCATTCAATAAAGAACTTCCGTCTTCAAGTAAGCTCATCTACCTTAAACCATTTATCGACAAATCGGGCTTACTTCGAGTTGGTGGCAGAATTAAAAACGCATCAATAACCTACAACAACAAGCACCCATTGATATTGCAATCCAGAGACGAATTAACCGAATTAATTGTCCGAGAACATCATGTACGTTACCTGCACGCTGGACTAACGCTAATGATGGCAACACTTCGTACAAAATATTGGATTCTAGGAGGGCAAAATCTGATCAGAAAAACAGTACGTAGCTGCGTAAAATGCGTGAAACACGACGCCAAGACGCTTACCCAAATCATGGGAGATTTGCCCAGTACCCGTGTAGAGCTGATCAGACCATTTCACAAAGTTGGGGTAGATTATGTAGGGCCGTTCCCAATTCATCTGGTCAGATGACGAGGTCAGAAAACACGCAAGGTTTACATCTGCATATTTATATGTCTATCAACTAAAGCTTTGCACATAGAGTTGGTTTCTGATCTTACCTCGGATGCATATATCGCTGCATTATGACGGTTCATAGCATGCAGAGGAATATGTAAAGTGATTATCAGCGACAATGGGCCCAACTTTATCGGAGCTTGAAACCATTTACTAATTTCTTATTAACAGATGAAATAACAATCAATTTTATCCCGCCAAGCTCGCCGCATTTTTGGGGATTGTGGGAAGCTGCAGACAAGAGCGCCAAATACCACCTACGCAGAGTAAACGATGGGCACATAGTTACATTGGAAGAAATTACCACACTGCTCGTTGAAATTGAATCTTTGTTAAATTCGCGACCAATTTGTGTGGTCTCAGCGGACGACACCGATTATTTAACTCCGGCAAACTTCTTAATCGGGCACGCCACAACACAACTTCATGCTGAAGACCACGGCGACACTAAATTATCCACACATTTAACCAATCTCCAGCAACGAAGTAAATGGCACAAGAAGAAGAAAAACATTAAAATCGGCGATATTGGCCTTATAAAAGACAATAATTTACCTCCAACAAAGTGGTTGATGGGTAAAGTAATCGAGCTGCATCAGGGACCAGATCTCATGTGAGTGTTGTAACACTAAAAACATCAACAGCAATTATGAAACGTTCAATACATAAGCTATGCTTGCTACCAGTAAACTGATTGTTGAATCATCCGATTCAAGGCGGCCGGAATGTTGAAGCCACTACCAGGAACAACTGCAAAAAACAGAAATAATAAAATTAACAATTAGCATTAACCTTCTAAAATTGAATTTTGTACTTATCTTTAAAATTTAATCCATTAGTATTGTTGTTGTTGTAAATCTTACCTAAAATCATATAAGAAAATATATACATAAAATTAATTTCCAATTAGAATCACAACTTAACATTTAGTTACTTACCTGATTTAATATTCCAACACTACATATTTGTGCCCTGAATAATTGATAATAAACTAGAATTAATTTAGATTTTAATTTAATAACATTGAGTTTATTAGCCTTTTGTATTGTTTACCAAATTACTTTCTAATTTGATAATCAATTTATAACCTTACAAATGTTAAAATTATATTTATAGCTTAATTGCGGAATAGGTGGGTGCGTTCAATACTTTCATGCTTAATTAATATTGGCCACTTATTATAATTATTATTAATTAAAAATATTGTAAAAATTCTTTTTTGGAAAAATATACTTTCTTCTTACATCAACCACCAAAGCGTTCAGATCTTAATAAAAAGTTAAAATAAAAATAATAATACCAGCCATTAACAAATTACCATCCAGTTTATCGTACCATCATTTTCTGTACCAAGTATCGAATTTTAATTGTGGAACCCAACCTCCTGGCACAGAACAATTATGGTAGTTATATGGATTAAGGTGAATGGTTTTATACAACTTTAAAACCGCTTAAGATATTGCAAATGAATTAAAGTGCAGATTACATATAGGGGAGGTTACCTAACTTATTGAGATTTCATTAAAAACGGTGCAATATAGTTTTGTTGTGAATCGCGAACAACGCCAATGACAGACGGAGAGACAAAAATTTGTAAAAATCATCATCATTTTGCATCCTATAAATAATGTAAAATTCTTAGAAAGAAGTATTTAGCTCGAAAAACAAACAGTCAGTCCAATTTTATTTGCATATACCATATATAAATTAAATCAATAAAATCAGCTTAGAACAGTTTGCTGATTCAACGATAACAGCAATCTTTGATCAAAAATGTACATTCTTTGTGCATTGAATTATAAATCCATTTAGTACTTATCTTTCAGCTCATTTTGAGAGTCACTATAAATTAATTAGTATTTTGGAAAACCAATGGATACAAATTTTGTTTTACTATTTTCCGAATAAATTATTTGTTGTTACTTTGAATTACATTAGAGATCCAAGAATAAGAAAAAATCTTTTTTTTTTTGACATTGAGACAAATGTACTGATTGATTCAAGCTATTTGCTTCTTAGAGAGATGATACCCTACATCCATGGTGGAAACCCTAAATAAGTTTTTTTATCAAGCTTTCAAAATAAATACAGCAATAAAATTTGGAAAAAAATAGAGTAAATAACGCGGCAATTATTAATATGTCGGGAGCCACAAAATTTGATAGTCTGAAATGTGTGTGAAGGCCAAGTTATAGTTATTCTGTATTTATTTCGAAAGTTTGTTAAAAATACTCATTTGGGTTTTCCACCAGGGATAAAGGGTATCATTACTCTAAGAAGCAAATAGCTTGAATCAATCAATTCATTTTTCTCCATGTCAAAAAAAAAAAAAAGAATTTTTCTTATTCTTGGATCACTAAACTAATTCAAAGTAACAACAAAAAATTTATATGGAAAATAGTAACACAAAATGTGTATCATCCATTGTTTTTCCTGTATTATATAGGATGCTGAAAATCCATTGACCACAAAAACTAATAAATATATAGCGACTCTCTCACAATTCTATGTGAAATTAATTAATCATTCTCGTACTTTTGCCCTAGCAATATACTTTCCTTCTACACTATTTATTATTTTGGGTTAATTCGTTATATAGTATGAAGAAAACTCGTATATTTTGTATACATATACTCGTAGACTGAAATTACTAAATCAATCAATCAAATGGAATCCTTGTAATTAATCCCCAAATAATTTCGTTTGGGTTTTCTTTTGTAGTGTATATTCGATAAAAAAAGTTTTTAGATTTTCTATTATGTTTTTGGAATAAATATGTGAGGATCTGGATACATATAAAAAATGTATGTAACTGTGTACAATATATGTACATATATATATATATATATATATATATATATATATATATATATATATATATATATATATATATATATATATATATATATATATATATATATATATATATATATATATATATATATATATATATATATATATATATATATGTTCATGTATGTATTTATATAATAGAGTTGAAACGCAACATGTTGTAGTGATACATTTGGAACAATTCTTAATGACATTTTGAAACTTTATTATTTGAAGTTTATAAAAAATTAAGATTTATGAAGATTAAGTTAGTAGATAGATAAAATGATTTTGAAAAAAATTACACAAGCATGAAAAGTTGTGTTATATAGTCTAACCTTCCTGTTAAGTGGTGCGAAACGTTTTTCGTCTCGGTGAAATATAATGTTCTCCAAATAATTAAGTTAAAGCTTTTAAATTTATTTATAACTGTATTTATAAAAAAAACAACGAATAAACCTAAAATTCTTCTATAAAATAATTTTTAAAAATCACGAAACCAAATTTCGAAAAGCTTGCAATCACCCGTTGAATAATTCTGGAAATCTACATTAATACAAATTTCTAAAAATCTAAAATTTCGATAACCTCATCCCCAAAAGATCATATGGTATGCTTAATTTTTCTCCAGGATAAAATGGAGTAATATAAAAAATTTTAAATAATCTCGAAAAAATAATAAAGACCAAACAAATCAATAACCTTACAAACCTAAAAAAAAAATTGAATATACCGATGTATCACAAATTCTTTAACATTACTTAATTACAGCGCTTTGCAAATTAACTAATATCGAGAAACTCCCATTGACTCGAGTAATATGAAATTATTTTAGAAGTCTAGAATACTCTTGATATTCTTAAAAAATTTCGAATCTTCCCGAAAAACTCAAATAAACTTAGAATCCTTGAGAATTGAGCTCTATTCATTTTTTTTATCTAGATGAGTTTTTTGCGTGTAATCTCGAGATGAAGTTAGATTGGAATTGTTAGTATTCGGCGCTGGTTTTCCTTCATCTTAGGAGATTATTAACTACTGTACGATTCACATCGGCAAAGTTGTCTGGCGTATCTACATCTAAAGTTTCGAAATTGAAGGTTAGATTTAAATTTTAAATTTAAATTTTTAATTTAAATTTGTGAATTGTTAAAGTTTAAATTTAACTTAAAAGTGGGTCTGAACTATATAAAAAGTGAAACATAAAAAGAGAACAAGGCCTTTTTAAACTGTTTTAGCCGAGACTCAAACCAGTTAGAGTCAAGACATGTGAGTGATTTATGCACTATAGGACAAATTTATTTATCTGGTTGCGTTATAAAGTTGCAGTGCAGTTTTTACTTGATGCTTGGTCAATACTTACTATCTTTTTTGTTTTTTTTTGTTTTTTTTTGTTTTTGACCCTGCCCAAAAGCGGCTAGCACTGCGACCTAAAAGATCTTTTGTGCTGTCGGGTACTGTTACTCCAGGAGCTTCTCCACCTCTCTAATAAAGGCGAGAATGCTGTTTATAGAGGCCAATTTACATTTCTCCGGGGTCAGATACCTCTCTTCAAAATGAATCCACCTCCATGTGCACAGAGCAACACACACACATAGTATGTGTTCTGCGGTTTCTGTCTCTTCCAAACAGAGTCGGCACTCCTTCTCTGTGGACAGGTTTATTTTGTTCAAATGATATCTCAGGTTACAGTGACCTGAGAGAAAACTCACAAGTTTCCTAATATTTTCTTTGCTGAAATTGTTCGCCAAATTTTTGTGGTGAAATGGTCTGATCAAAGATTTGGCTTGTCTAAGGCCGGGAATACAGTTCCAATAAGTCAAGCACTGTATTTTTTCCCATTTACTGATTGTGTAGGTTGCAGAAGCCCACGGGATACCACAAAAAGGCTCAGGGCCAATGAGTGTAGTCGACGAGCCTGCCCGTGCAAGTTCGTCGGCTATCTCATTTCCAGTGATGCCCATGTGACCAGGCACCCACTACAACCTTACTTTGTTTTGACAAGAGAGAGATCGTAGCAGTTTATAACAACTTTGAACCGACTTGGAATCCAGGCAGTTAGAAGCCAATGCTTTCAGTGCTGCTTGGCTGTCAGACAAAATGTGGATCGATGCCCCTTTAAGACCTTTGGTCATAATAGTAGAGACGCAGATTTCGATGGCGTGAATTTCGGCTGGAAAAACACTGGGGTAAGTACCCAGTGATTTGGATATTTTGTGATTGGATCCAAAGACACCAATGCCGACTCCACTATCCATTTTTCATCCATCAGTGTACCAGACTAGGCTGTTAGGTTCCATCTGAGGTAACCCAGTATCTCAGTCTGTTCTATCGGGGATTGTTACCACGAAATTCCTGCCAAAGCAGAGTTCTTTCGGCATAACGTCCGGGACACTAAAGAACATATTCAGGTCTGGAAGTTCATTCAAAATGTCCAGGTGACCCATATGGTCATCATGACTGTATTGATTTACTAGCTTCAATCTAGCTGCACAGGTAGCAGCTGATTTTTTGACGTGGATATGAAGTGGAGTGAGCCCGATGAGAGCTTCCATTGCCGCCGTAGGGCAGGTGCGCATAGCACCTGTAATTCCGAGACATGCTAGTCTCGGTAATGAGGTCAGCTTGTTCATAATAACTTTTTGCTGTACCTTAGGCCACCAAACTATTGCCCCATATGTTACAATTGGCCTCACTATCATGATGTACATCCAGTAAATGATTTTTGAGTTCAGGCCCCAGGTCCTGCCGAACATACGCCGGCAGGCCCACATGGCCCTGGCCGCGCGTTCGGTAGTTGAAGTAATATGAGAGTTCCAAGTTAGTTTCTTATCTAGGACAACACCCAGATATTTGACTTCATTGGAGTATCCGATATTTATATCATTTAGACTAATTGAACCAAGGTTCAAATTACGTCTTTTGGTGAAGGGCACCAGGACTGTTTTGCTAGGGTTAATCGAAAGGCCCTCCCCAGTGCACCAATTCGAAATAACAAGCAAAGCCTGTTGCATGCTGGCGGACATCGTACGTTCATGCACTCCAGAGACTATGATAACCAAATCGTCCGCATAACCAATGGCATCGTACCCAAGTAGATGTAAATTATGAAGCAACTCGTCGATCACGAGTAACCACAGCAAAGGGGACAGGACACCGCCCTGCGGACACCCTCTTGCTGCCGTAATCGTGACTGACTCATTACCTAATTTAGATGTAATCTTCCTACTAACCAACATGGAACTAATCCAGTGGTTAGTCGGATCGTCAATACCTCTTCGCTTGATTGCCCTAGCAATTGAGTCGTATCCAGTATTGTCAAAAGCTCCCTCAATATCCAGAAATGCACACAGAGCAATTTCTTTCAAGCGATAGGCTGCTTCAATCTTGGTGACAAGTAGATGCAGCGCACCCTCTGTGGATTTGCCTTTCCTATAGGCGAATTGATTTGGATTTAGAGGTCTGGTTGCAGTTAACCAGTCTCTGATATGAAGATCTATAAGTCGTTCCATGGTTTTGAGAATAAACGATGTAAGACTGATAGGTCGAAAGGACTTAGGAAGTTCACATGGCCGATTGCCAGGCTTTGGGATAAAAGCCACGTTTACTTGACTCCAAGCCTGTGGTATGTAACCCCAATTGAAGCTTGTTCTAAACAAGGCCACCAGAGCAGGGGTAATCAAGTCCAGGCCCCTTTGGAGGAGGGCTGGGAAGATTCCATCCCCTCCTGGAGCCTTGAAAGGCTGAAAAGAGTTAATGGCCCATTTGACTTTATCCGGAGTAAAAGCTTACCGGATAAACTATTAACCCAACCCATATTTACACCCATGTGTATACCAGATATGGAGTTAGTGATTGTATTTGTGTCGCAAACAGTGCAGCCCGGATAGTGTACTTGAAGCAGGGTTTCGAGTGACTCTTTGCGACCTGATGTATAACTACCATCGGATTTCAGAAGAAGCCCAATCCCGTTGGACTGATCTTTAGCTAGAACTTTATTGAGTCGAGCAGCTGTAGGTATATCCTCGATATTTCCACAGTTTTTCCTCCACGTGAGGCGTTTGGAACGCCTTAGTTCTGTGTTGTAACTGGTTAGGGCTTGCCTATATTCATTCCACTCATTGGAATGCTTTGCCCTATTAAATAATTTCCTAACCTTCTTACGAAGTTTAGCCAGCTGTTCGCTCCACCATGGAACTTTGCGATAAACCACAACGTTACGCACCACACAGCTGCTTTCGTAGGAAAATAGGAGCACGTCATTAAGCAGACCAGCTGCGGTTTCTAGGTCACTAATTGAACTCAAAGATGTTGGCAGCATGTCTGCTTTGATAAATAAAGTATCCCTATATGTTTTCCAATTTGTAAAACAAGGGATACGACGCTCTGTTGCCTGTATGATCACTCCCGGTATATCGAACCTGATGTGCATGTGGTCCGACAGAGAAGCTTCGCTTGAAACATGCCAGTTTGCAACAGAGTTGGAAATAAACTGACTTGACAAAGTGAGGTCCAACACCTCTCGCCGAGTCGAGTTTATGAAAGTGGGGTTTGAACCTTTATTTAAAATGTCTATGTGACTACTCATAAGATAATTTAAAAGGGACTCACCTCTGCCATTTGTATCACTGCTGCCCCAAATGATATGGTGTGCATTAGCATCGCAGCCTATGATGAAATGCTTGTTTTTTAGGTTGCAGTAATCCACCAGATCCTGTACAACTACAGGTGGAGCACTAACCGACTCACCAGGGAAATACGCAGAGGCACATATTGTCTCCTGCATTCCCCTGCTAGTCGGAACCTCCAGGATTACTGCAACCAAATCCTTAGTGGTGAACTCTGGAATTGGAAGAACGTTAATATTAGATGAAACAAATATTGCTGCTCGGGGAACTTCCTCCCTTCGATCGCAAATCAACTTACATGACTTGAGGTGGAGGCCTCTGATTTTTCCTCCATTAACCCAAGGTTCCTGGATAAGGCCAAGGGTTAAGTGTTGTTTCGCGAACCTGTTGCAAAAGGTATCCGAAGCTCCTTTTGCGTGATGCAGATTCGCTTGTAGTACCCTAATAGTACCAGCCATACTGGATGATTAGGGTAAAGGAGCTCTACGCTCCTGGCTGCTTGCCAGCCGTCTGCTTTGCGGGATTTGGCCTGTTTCTGCCACTTTTCCCAGTAACACCCCGAGCGCCCATATGCTTAATTTTCGGGGTGAGTGCTGATTTACTCGATCCCACAGTAGGAGTGGCGGAGAGATCCGTTGATCGTGCTCCCGACGAAGAGGCAGCAGGAACAGAATGCTCAATAGCGCTGCTGTTCCTGGATGCCTCCTCGTCTGTGATTGTGCCTACTACTGGGGCTGGTAAAGTACCCTCCTTACTGGAGCTGACTCCAGTGGTTGGGTTGGTAGAGGGGGAATCCTTCTTGAGAAGGAGTTTTATCCTACCAAAGCGGTATGCGATGTTCCCGTTGGATTCGCGCAGTTTCTTCATGGAAGACTTGGCTATGGCCATAACCAAATGGACGAGTGCGCCAGTTGTCGTCCGTTGCAGTATCTTCCATGAGTTGGCCGCGAGACCATCGTTCTGCGCGGCCATGGTAGCGAGAATCTTCTCGCTAGTTAAGCTAAGGCTCTGTGGAAAGAACCCCCTAACGATGTTTGGCCGAGGAAAATCATCCTCTTCCACCAAAGTTATGTTCAGACCAATTTTTTCCCTCAGGCTTACAAAACTGTTCCTCATCCATTCCGCTGTGGAATGATCGGAACATATAAAAAATAGCCAACCTGTTCTCCGGAAACAGCCAAGGAATTGCGGCTTGTGGTTTGAGCCTTGCATTCCAATAATGAGGTCAATGACACACTCCTGTATGTTTGCCATTTGCTCCATACTAAGAGGATTGCCACTGAGATCACCTGGTAAGATGCCCAGCTTAACACTGCCTGCTACCTGGCTGAAAGAGGGCTTTACCGGAGAAGGCCCTTCTTTTGCTTTTTTGGCAGGTGGTTTGTTTAGTTCCGGAGCAACCTCGAAAGACCTCTCACGCTTACCACCAGACCTGTTGTCTAGGGTAGGAGCAACAGGCCCCGAGGGTGCTTTCAGAGGGGTCGCGGACTTAGCAGCAGCTAGAGCCTCTTCTCTAGTTTTACCTTCCTTGAGCCCCTTTTTAAAACGCCTTCTTTCGAAGGGTTGAGCTTAACCCATTCCCCGGCGTTGAGGGACATGTTCCCAATATCAACACCAATGGTTGAGGTGCCCGATAACTGAGAGATTACACTTATGTTGTCATCACAGAAGGTGTCCGCAGTAGAAGAGGTGGACTGTTCCACCTTTTCCTTGGTCCGGACGTTAAGATAATCAAGAGTGGTGGCCCTTGTGGCATCTACCATTCCATCATAACTTAGGAGACCCAGCTCAACAGCTGGTGAAGTTGATGCTTTTAAAGAGGCATCACCCTCTATGTTTTTTTTTAAATTCGGTTTCCATTTGAATCCCACGAGTATCCGAGAAATGAAGATCACCCACAGCAGAAATCGGTATACTGTGGGAAGGCTACTTTAAACCGGGGGTCGCCTGGTACCCGGAGTTCACATACTAAAGACTAAGCTCCCCCTTAGCCACGCAGCTCTCAGCGTATGTTGTCCCACCAAAGCTTGGGGCAATGGATTTACCGCCATTGCACGGTTGTGTAAGTTACTTGGCTACATTCTAGGATGCATTGCCCCGTTGTCGCCACGAGGAGGCGTAACTACACTAGGAAGAAGTCTTATGAGAATCGCATATCCTAGAAAGCTTTGACTCCTAAAACTACTCCCCCAACAACCTACTTACCATCTTACTAACATAGCCCGAATTTCCGGTAAGAAAATTTACTGACAGGTAGGGTGTCTCGTACGCACATATACTAATTGAAAATTTATTTTTCAAACTGCCGATTAACCATTCGGATATAGAAAGGGAATTACTTCTGATTAGTACCTTGTTATTACACTTCTTAGAAAGGAGACAATAAATAAATGGTCACACCTTAAAACGGTGAATCAAATAGATCCTAAAATTAATAACAGGCCACATATATTATATATATGGTGAAAAATACGTCAAATCTCAAATTTGATATATGGGACCGTAAGTCGTGTTTAAATTTTTTTTTATGTTTTCAATTGGTAGTACTAATAGTTAAAAAAAAACATTTTGTAGAAAATGTTTTTTTGTTGTTGTTGTTGTTTAAAATACAGGGTGTCAAATTTTGAGAAAAATTATAAAACATGATGTTGTGTTTATGGCTATAAAAGAAAAAATAACTATTCGGGTAAGTTAATACGGATTAATAAAAAATATAAAAATGGTAAGTTCATAAAATTTTTCGTGTTTCGTGCAAAATACGTTTAAGTATGACGATTTACCTGTTTTTTGGAATACAAAATCAAATTGTTATATGTTATTTTCAATTTTTAACTAATTTACGCTCGACCTGATAATGTAATTGTTTAAAATTATTTCGTCGATCTTTAGTAAATTCTTACTTCTAATAGAAAATTTAAAAACAAAGAGGAAAAAATTTGTAACAGTCCGTTCATAAACTACGTCAAGTTATTTTGGCCATTTTGAACTCCGTCTCTCTCACTCGGTTATGATGTAATCATTTAAGAACATGAAGTAAGTGGTATATTAAAGAAATACGCCTCTAATGATATACCTCTAAATTATTGTATTATGTCATATGTAATATCTCATAACAGTAACTTCTTATAATTACATGACGTCACCTTTTATGAAATTCTCCCTGCCCCAGCCTAAACGTGACGACAATCAATACTCCTTTTCCAAACAAAGGCGTAACGTAGTTTAGGGATAGCCCATAAAGCTACTAGTAAAAAAATTAATTTTGGTATGACTCATTTATTTTGTTAGTTTCAACCCTAAAAATGCGTCTCAAAATATTACGTTAGGTTCATAAAGGGGTTACGTTCAGGTACATAAAAAAAGGGGTAGGTGGGCCTGTAAAACAACATAAAATATAACCAGTGGTTTTTGTTAACGTATTTTGGTATAAATTAGTGTTTAAATTAATATTTCAGTTAGTTTAATTTGTGAAGTTCTATTTAAATCATTTGCTTATTTAAATAACATCAAAAGTGTTTCAAATAATAAGTGTAATAATGGTTGGGTACAAAAGTGTTGTAAGCCTTTTCCTGAGTTGAAATGTTCTAAAAGTTTAAGAAATGTTAATGATTATATTAAAATTCGTTTGCCGCGCTCGATTCATTTAAATGAAAATTAATCGATTTGTACATCATGTTATTACCGGGTGACTAATAAACGTCAACGTTAATAATTCATTAAATTCACCTGTTACTCCGAAGACATCATCAACAGTCAATGACGAGAATATTTCGAGTATGAGTGAAAGTGAAGAGTGCCAAATCAAAAGTGCTCTCGTTCGTGAAAAACTTAATAAGATATTACCAGACATTGGCATGTCCTTTATACATCCAAGTAAGTTGGAATTCAGGCAATATCATGAGCAGAAAAAATTATTAATTTTAACTATCACATTACCGATATCATCAACATCTTTGGTATCTGGAATAGAACCTCTTTTGACTCACTCAGAGGAAAATCAGTATAAGGCACGTCTTTATGTTGAATTCTTGGATCAACTAAAAATCAAATTCCGATATTTGGAGAAAAATTATGATAAAATACAGCTGCTGTCTACCCTGCTGAAATCTCTAAATCTGCTGAAATCGACAGCTAAAAATATTCAAAACAACAGCACCCAAAGTTGGAAAACGGATCAGTGATGAACTCAGGCATTCAGTGCTGGAATATTATAACGATGATGATGTTAGTCGTATAATGCCTAGGAAAAACGATTGTTTAAGTATTGATAAAGTTAAAGTTCAGAAACGTCTAATGATGTGCAAATTAAAGGAGTGCTATGAGGGCTACAAGTTGAAATTTAAGGATGATGAATCAAAAAAAAAATGGGTTTTTCTTAATTTTCTCTGCTACATCCTAAAAAATTTGTTCAACCAGGAGCAGCGGAACGCATACAGTTTGCGTTTGTATAATACATCAAAATGTCAAATTAATTATTCATGGAACTAGGATAGAAACTATCACCAATGGAAAAATTTCACGGTACTAGGACTGTATTTCATTAATACTATGTAAAGATCCAAGATCAACATTTTATCTTCTGCAATGCGAGAACGAGAACTGCCCAGGATTGAATAATTTTCGCAATATTTGAAAAACCCATTTTTGGACAATGATTGTCTGGATGCTGAATTATCATTTAGTCCGTGGGTTTCAACTGACCGATGCACCTTGGAAAAATATTTAAAACCTGACTTCATAAATTTGATTCCTCATTGCTTTATATCACTAACACAATCCGATTTCATAAAAGATAAAAAGTTAACTCTGGATCGAACAGAGGTACTTGTTTCTTGTGATTTTGCAGAAAATTATTCATTTATAATGCAAAATGCAGCACAGCGTTTTCATTGAAACAACAAACAAGCGACTATACATCCATTTGTAATTTAAAAAACTTAGGGGGGGATATTGCAGCACTACAGCTTCATTATAATATCATATTGTCTTCATTATGACGATGTAGCAGTTCACTTGTTCATAGAAAAATTGTTGCAGTTTTTGAAAACAAAAATTCCGGATTTATCTAAAAGGTGCAGTAACACATTAGAAAAATAAAAAAAAATTTATGAATATAACTCGCGATTTTCATGTATTATACTTTCAACAGAAGGCTACTTAAAATGTAAAAAATATTCAAATAGTGAAGATTATATAACAGGTAAATTTTAACCGTATAAATATCTTTAAATTTCTATCTTTATTTTGTAATAAATTTTTTTACTGTCAATATTTTTTATTTTAAATTTAATTTTGAATCACAAAAACGAGTGAAAAAATTAACCTGAAAAAATTAACCTGAAAAAATTAAATAAAATCGAGTTTTTGTAAGAGGACCAAAAATCTACCATTCGATTTTTGAAAATTTCAAAATAGGTAGAGTCATACTTAAACGTATTTTGCACGAAAACCGAATAATTTTACTAGCGCAAGTTTTTAGTATTTTCAATAGAATTAAATCACGTAAAATTTGAAATTAAAAAAAAAATAATAATTGGACGATCATTGAGAAAATTCAAAAAAATTAAATTTTAGCGGGAAATTTGAAAATGAAGAAATTAAAGAACTTACCATTTTTATATTTTTTTATTAATCCGTATTAACTTACCTTTAAAACGAGCCCTATATCATAAATCGGATATTTATTTTTCCTTTTATAGCCATAAACACAACCTCATGTTCATCATTTTTCTCAAAATTTGACACCTTGTATTTTAAACAACAACAACAACAAAAATCATTTTCAACAAAATTGTTTTTTTAATCAAGGCTACCAAATTCAAACCATAAAAATCATAAAATTAAAACATGACTTCCAAAAATTTGTGATTTGACGTATTTTTCACCATATATATACGTATATATGGTATACATATATATTATACCCAAATACATTACAATTGGAAATTAATAAACCCCACCACGATGTTTTAACTTTTAATTTTACAGCAAAGGATATCTAGAAATCTACGTGTAGTAGCATTTTACAAAACTTCTAAATTATTTGATTCTTCCTTGATATTATAAACCCCTACACCAAAAAGTAACTGATCGGGTATGTGAACTATAATAATTACTCGTAACAATTTAATCCTCTCCTATATCCACAAAATTCTTCTAATACTTTATTCCCAGCAGGTTGTTGGTAGCTCACCTGCAAATCACACATTTTGTGTCCTTCCATAAAATCAAACTTAAATCATAACCTTCAAATGTTCTAACATTCTCTAAAATAAATCATCGAGGTTTGTCTTTTAGGGCCCGCTCAGTGGGTAATTTATTTGATAATAGCCTGTCGCGACGTACTGTTCTAATTGAATGAATACCGACTTTAAGTAGTTCGATAACAAATGGTAGGCTGGTATAATAATTGTCGAAGTATGACTACATTTGAAGAGCTACCTAAATTAGGTTCTGATGGTAACCGTTTTTCGTTTTCTTGCCCCGAGAACAATTCAAAATTGTAAGTAAATCCGGAAACACCACTAAGAACGAAAAACTTGTAGTCCCTCCATTACTGGTCGAATTTTAAACAGCCGGTCGTGATTTTCACTTGTGCTTGGTAAACAATTGCTATTACAATTAAAATGAAGAACCTTGCGAATTTTTTCGAATTTGTTGATTGAAAAGGTTTCTTGAATAATGGCATTCCCGACTGCAAAAGTCCAGTATCGTCGCAAGCTTGTTGCATGGTGCATAGAGGTTAATATACAATAGGATTTTTAATGTCAATTTCTGAAGCATAATAATTTGATTCTATGACGATGCGGTCTTTTAAATTAGAATCAACCAAATTATTGAATATTTGAAGAGGTGTTTCTAGTTCAAGCACTTCGGAAGGTAATGATTCGTCACCCGAAAATTTGTATTTTTCTGGCGAAATATCCAAATGTTTTGTTTTCCAAATAACATTGCTGTATTTTTTTAAGAGCTTTTACTTCACATGATTCGTTTGGTACTTCATTTTGATGCCGAGTATCCATATTTGGCACTGTCTGGTCTACTACATCATTGTGGTCCTGATTATTCATATTTTGTATTTCATTTAAATCACTTTGGTGATTTACAATAATCAAAGGCATATTTAGGATATCAAATTGATCTTCATCGCTTATTTTGCCTTGCTGTTCTAAAGCAAAGCGACACAATGCTGAATCCAAATTGAAATTTTCTTCGTTATCGCTGTCGCTTTCCATATCGTCTTTATTAGTCGTGTTTTCCATGAGAACTGCACTAGAACTCTATAAATTTTAAATTCCATTTATTCTAAGTAAACAGAAAAAAAAATTAAATTCATAAAGTGATAATGTGTAGTGCATTTCACATAAATACACATTTTAAGTTGTTAAAGCAATAAATAATGACAATTATAGCTTATTTTTTAGTTACACTGGATAAACCCATGAATTTATCGAGTGTAGTTGCGTGTAATGACGTCAGCAAGAAATAAGAAAATATTGATGAAATAACTGACGGGGGAAATTTTTAAACTTAAAATATGTAATTATATCAAATACACTACACATTCGCGCTTTATGAATTAATTTTTTTTCGTTTTACGTAGAATAAAAGGAATTTAAAGTTTATCGAGTTCTAGTGCAGTTCTCATGGAAAACACGGCTACTATCACTAAAGTTATTCACGAATTCTTCTATTTCCGCAGCATTCAAATATTTACGTTGATAAGTCATTCGAACTACGAAAAATTTAAAATTAATTAAAAAAAACTATTGAACCCTCGAATTATCGAATCCACATATCGGATGTATCATATATGAAACAACCAAAACTTATGCAGTTTTGGCATGATGTATCATATATGATACAACCAATGTTTTTCAATATTCACAAAGAAATTACATAATTTATTTTAAAAAAATCGACAGAAACCAATAAATAAATATAAATATAAGCTTCAAATAAATTCCTTTAATATAAAATATCTCTATTTACCTAATAAATTGACGATCTAAAATATACGTTGACAGCCACAAACAATTCACCACAGCAAGCGTAACTCAACTAATATTTTTTACACAATTTACGCGTGAATAGCATATTTTTTGAGTAAGTATAGGTTAACTACATATAAAGGAAAATGTTATAAAAGATAAAACGAATAAAAAACACATATAAATTAATTGTTTTGTAGTTTGAAATGGTTGTATCACATATGATACAATATGCATTGTAGGGTTAAACAACAACAACAACAAAAATCATTTTCAACAAAATTGTTTTTTTAATCAAGGCTACCAAATTCAAACCATAAAAATCATAAAATTAAAACATGACTTCCAAAAATTTGTGATTTGACGTATTTTTCACCATATATATACGTATATATGGTATACATATATATTATACCCAAATACATTACAATTGGAAATTAATAAACCCCACCACGATGTTTTAACTTTTAATTTTACAGCAAAGGATATCTAGAAATCTACGTGTAGTAGCATTTTACAAAACTTCTAAATTATTTGATTCTTCCTTGATATTATAAACCCCTACACCAAAAAGTAACTGATCGGGTATGTGAACTATAATAATTACTCGTAACAATTTAATCCTCTCCTATATCCACAAAATTCTTCTAATACTTTATTCCCAGCAAATCAAAGCCGCCGTCGAACCGGTAAGGTTGGCGCTGAGAATTCCGAGTAACCTGTCAGAATTGTCAATATATCACAGAAGAATTTGTTTTGGAGCAAGACTTTATAGACTCTATTTCAGTTTGCACCACAAATTCTTAGCCGGGTTTTAAGGTTGCCGATAATTCTTCGTATGAGCGCTAATATTTTGATCATTTTGCTAAAGCTAGAATGTCTATTAAGGAAATTTAGCATAAAATCGTTCGCAGTTACTACAAAATTTTCTGTCTTTGAAGGGTGAAGTTCTTCAGTTGTCATAATTGTTGTGTTAATAATCGTGTACCTTGTTTGTATGACTTTAATCTGTTTAGCATCGACTAAGCATTAAGGTCCATACCACCACAGCCTAGTTTTGGTTAGTTGTATAACGTTTGTACTTCGGGAGGTACCCATCAATTCCAATCGAGGTAAACTAATCTACTTCAGCGGTGCTACTCGTGATTAAGATGTAATTAAATTAGAAGCTACGCCATGACCTTTATCCACCACAGCGTAAACAACGACAGCATAAGCATTGCGTTGCAAAAACCAATCAATGTGAATTGGCTGCCTGATTGTATCCATCTTGGAATGCAAATAATGTAGGATTCGCATAAATCATCCTTGATCTTGAAGGGGGGAAGCTCATTATGCCAATTCACGCTTTACATTCGGTGCTTCTGAAACAGAATTTTTGCCTTTATTATATCAACCTTGAACTGGAATATGTCTTTTAATGGATTCCATTGAAGACCTAATACCTTTAATGAATCCGTATGTTCTCCGATCTCCTTAACGCCTTTCTCCTTAACATCTTTCTCCGTTGTTTTTTGGATGAATAATCAAAGTGTGTTATCGTTCGTGATAAATTTTCTTAATTTGAAGCCATGAACTCCTGCTCGTTTGTTACTTGCTCTGTTAATTCTTTGATACATTGAATTGAACTTGCTCCATAGTCCACATGTATGTCATGAAGTATAGCTTCTGCTCCTTCTGGTTGAGTTGGCTGTAGTTACATATCTGTGGTTGTTAGAGCCCAGGATATTACAGGCGCGGTACCATAAGTTCATTTGTTCCTAGCGTTTTTAGTTCATTTGTACCTGGCTGATGATTTGGACTGATTCGCCATAAAATATTCTGATATTTTCGATCCTTTGCCGATATCCACACTTGCCGGTACATTTGGTCTACATCACAGCATGTCACAAACTCATGTTGCAGAAATTTAACAAGAATGTTGATAAGCTGGTTTGTACATTGGGGCCCATCATTAGAATATTATTTAACGTTAGACCTGAAGACGACTTGGTGGAAGCATCAAATACCACACGAAGCTTCGTGGCAGATAATATTTATTTGCTTTATGAAACTCTTGTATTAGCACCATGTTGCCTACCTCCTCATACACTTCCAGAAAAACCTTATACATTTTACTAAATCCCTTCCCTCGTTCAAACTTTCGTTCCATGGCTTTTAAACGGTTTAAAGCAGCATTGTACGTTGTTCCAAGTGTACTACCTGATTGTTTGAATGGCAATTTTAGTTCGAATCAGTTGTTTTGCGCTTGCTTAGTCGTTATTAGGGACAAATTTTTCCATTTTTGCTCTTCTGAGGTTTGTTTTATCCACTTGGGAACTTCTTCTATTTCCCAAAACCTGTGAAGTGGTTTATCAATATCTAACAATATAATTGAAATTCTTTACCTCGCTATTGGATTGATATTGCACGGATTCCGCTATACCAGTCACAATCTAACGAAAATGATCCGTATCGCTCGCAGACCGCTTGGTAGTTCTAAGTTTTCCTTTTGTATTGCATTAAAAAATATATCTACCTCTAGTAGTACATCAATGTGGCCAATCCATTCAGCATTCGTAGATCTTCCACTGCTAATGTGAAATCGCTGAATGTACTCGATACCTTATTACCGTATAATGAATGCTTAAGTGGTTAAAGTGGTTGTACTGTCATTCGCTGCTATTATTAGATCAACAAACGCCTTGGTGGTTCCAACTCCAGTTTCGCCTAACCCCTTCACTAAAATTCTGGCATTTCACGCTTGATGTTTAGATTCTGCAAGCGCGCCTCTGTGATCAAGTCTGCCATGCGCCATTACCATTTTTAATTTTTACGAGTGCAGTCGGTAGTATTCCTCCTCGAGTTGCAAAGATCAAAGCGTGCGTACCCCTATCTTCGACTTCATTTCAACTTTTCTTGCTTCCTGAATTGTGGATGAGGCGATATTAGTACATCAATGTGGCCAATCCATTCAGCATTCGTAGATCTTCCACTGCTAATGTGAAATCGCTGAATGTACTCGATACCTTATAACCGTATAATGAATGCTTAAGTGGTTAAAGTGGTTGTACTGTTATTCGCTGCTATTATTAGATCAACAAACGCCTTGGTGGTTCCCACTTCAGTTTCGCCTAACCCCTTCACTAAAATTCTGGCATTTCACGCTTGATGTTTAGATTCTGCAAGCGCGCCTCTGTGATCAAGTCTGCCAGCGCCATTACCATTTTTAATTTTTACGAGTGCAGTCGGTAGTATTCCTCCTCGAGTTGCAAAGATCAAAGCGTGCGCACCCTTATCTTCGACTTCATTTCAACTTTTCTTGCTTCCTGAATTGTGGATGAGGCGATATTAACGTTTGCACTTACCATGCTACTCTCGACAGAAGTGCTTCCATTTCGTGAAGATATATGGAGTGATGTATGAGGCGAACTGCTGATTAAACTGCTGATTAAACCCCGTCGCATTGATCATACATCTGGCGTTCTATAGCCATAAATTCGGTTAATAGCTTCTGTGCTCGGTTTAGCTTTATGTTGATCTCATTTGGACTATGTAGAGCTGAAAGCTTTATCAAAATCGGTTCAACAAATATACTTTCAGAATTATTATTTTAGTAGCAGTACGATATACGAGTAACTGATCGATCCAATTTAATCAAAGAGGTTTAGCATTCTTATTCGAGAAAATAAAACCATTAATTTAATTAGAAATTTATGGCAGAACCGTAATACAAATTACTAATAGAAATAAAAATAACTATTTGTTGGTGATTTATATGATTAAAGGTTATATATACAATATGTATATATGTACAATTCGGTACATATTCAGCTTAATTCTCTGTTTCCGATTGGTTTAATAATCTCCTATCTCAAACCGAATATATACTGCACAACGTACGAGTATACGACACTGTTTTTATTTATCCCTATGGTAATGACTGAGAATACCACAATCAACTCAATAAAAATTTCACAAATTTTAGAAATATTTCCAAGAATACAAAAATTATTTTTCTATTTTATCCATTTTCATTATTTCCACATAATTAATTTATTTGCAACAAATTTTTATTTTTTATTACCATTCTCGTTCCTTCTTCTAAAATGTTTGCTTTTGTTTCGCAGTTTAAAAATTCCATTTTCAGTTTTAGTATTGTGAATTAAATTTTTTTTTTTGGTTTTGTATTCCCAAAAAACAAAATAATTTACATAAAGAGTGTTTAGTTTAGTCAATAATATGTATATACAGTAGAAAATAGAAAATTACTATGAAAACAATAAAATTAATTTTAGTTATAAACTAAACTACTACTGGCTTCACTATTGTTAATAATAATGTTAATAATTTTTTTTTTTTTTTTTTTATTACTAATTATTTCCTTTTCTATTATTTTGTGTTGTTTGTACATTTTATAATTGTCCATTTGGCTACTTGACTCTTTTTATGTGTATGCTACATAAATGCAAAAAGCCATTGCAGTATACAAATAAAAAGCTTCATCAAATATGAACTTTTAATCCACTCAAAATATAAAAAAAATAGTTTTCGTTGTTGTTCATTTATTGTGTTTATGTACGACTAGTTAGTTTTTATGATGTGGGTGATCCGAGGGAGATAAAGCAGCATTATATCTAGCATATACACAAAATTTTTGCTGATTACAAGGAATTTCTATAATTTTTTTATAGGGGGAAGGGGATTTTAAATTAGTGATTATCTACAAAATAGATTATCATATTATCTCGTTTAGTTCGTGTTTTTTGTTACCTAGAAACATGAGTACGTTTACACTAAAACAATGGAGATAACTGTTATCAAAAGTAATTAATTTCCTACTTATATAAGATAGATACCTATTTTGAAACAAATTTATTTGAAAATCGCGCTTTCTGGAACATACATACAAAGAACAATTTTTAAAGCAAATGTACGAGTAAATCGAATAAAAATTATTTTCGATTCAAACGTGTTGTATATAAAGCCAAATATTCACCTATTTAAGTATGAAACAAATGTGGTTAGGAATTTGATTGTGTTTTGCAATAGGGTAAATGTATCTACTCGTATAGTTAACTAGAATTTAGGTGTTAGTAATCATGTGTTAGAATTTTAATATATGAAATACGAAAAGTGCTCGCCCAAGGCTGCGTCGTATAATTTAATAATTTAATATGAAAAAGGTTGAAATCAGTGTATTGTAAACTCGGATATATTTTTATTATTTTACATCGGTTTTTTTATGTGGAAAGGTTTAATTGTTGTTGTATTTTACCTTTTTTACGTTCTATAATAATTGAATTCATAAGGAAAGAATTTGATGTGTTTTTGTATGCTTTTTAAACCTAAGACCATTTTGACACATAAGCCTGTTTGCTATAATAAATATTTTATTAAGTTACGTATATTCAGGTAATAAATTTAATGCATGAGGATATGCTTTATGTTATTTTGAAATATTGTATAAAGGATAAAAGTTACTGAGTAGTATGTATGGTCAAATATAGTTTAACAATTTAGTAGAATTATGAATACTAAATAAGTTGCCTGATAAAAATATCTTTAGCACTAGAACTATCGACCGGTCAAAATGATCGATTTACAAGTATTGAATTCATTTTTTTAATTATTATTTTGGAATTGTTTTGGAAAATTTTGATAATAGTTGCTTTATTGTCATGTTAAAAGTCATCATAAATTTCTAAAATAATTCTAACATAATAATAGAAAAAATAATTTCAATAAATATAAATCCGTCATTTTAACGGGTCGGTCAGCAGTTCTAGTGTTAGGGGGAAGTGGGGCTAAAGTAAGCACTTACCACAATTTTCCTAATAAAAGGTTAAAAACTGAAATATTCGGAATTTTTTGATACGTAGATTATTTTATGAAGTTTCGCCTATACAATGGGTCTGTCGGAAGCAAAAAGAATCCTTTTGATTTATTTAAAAAACCGCTTACGAAAAAGTATGTTTTCCGCTTACGTTAACCCTACATTGGGGTAAGTGTAAGCAAGTGAAATTTTCCTGTGGAGTAAAAATAAACTAAACAACCTCTAATAGATATACTTGATTAACATAACTTAATACTAGTGATGCACAGTCATCAACTAAAAATAATTAAACAGACTTAAGAATACTATATTTATCGCATGCTTTAACCGCTTAAATCGACGGTAAACCTATAGTAACCTTTAGTCCTTATAATTCCGAAGATATGGGTTGGATCAGGCAATTTCGCAACAATGTCACTTCTACTGACCTGCGATATGTCATCGATAATTGAGAAAACATAATAGTTATTATGTTTTCTTAAAAATTTTGAATCGAAATCTTTTGTTTTATATGCATGCTCAATTCTACCGGTGTGAAACACTTGCCTGCCTTTGATTTGGGTAAAATTTACTAGCACAAAATCTTCTGCTTTAATAATGTCGTCTTCAACTAAAAGCTTCGGAAGGGAGGTTGTTTTCCTCAGAAAATATTGAGCAATTGTCAAAATCGGGAAAATCCTGCAGAGTTTCTGATTCCGATGTTTCACAGGGCTCTTCAGGTTGGACTGGCTTTGTACTCTTTTTTATTTTATTAGATTGATCTTGTTTTTTTATCCATCATTGTGACTCGGTTTTTTTCTGGGGTGTCTGTAAATATTCTGGATTTACCCCTCTCACGACCCTTACATGTCTCCTTGCGAAGTGCAGCTTTTGGATAAGGTCTTATCTGCTCTGGTCTGACCGAATATGAAGCAGCTAGCCACGATGTTGATGGTTGTTGGTTTTGATGTTGCAAATTTTGTTGATTACTTTTGTAACCGATGGGTTTTGGGTCAGCACTGACACACCGTGGCACACTGTAAAATTAACGGGATAGGTTTCAGTGGCTGGGAAGGTTCACTAGTTCCGATGTGGCAGTATTCCATCGTACAAAAAAAAATAATTTAAGTATGCCAAAGTCTAGAGAAAAAAAAAAATGGGAAACTGAACTACCTAAACAAACCAAAAAAAAAACTGGAGGAGTTATCATAAAAAAAATACATCGCTTGCTATGTTCATCCCTTTAAATTCAAACGAACTACCACACGATGGCTAAGTCGTTACTCAACAAAAAAAAAAAAAAAAATAAGGCGAACATCAATATGAGCTAGCCAAAAAAATGACTTAAAATATTCTAAAAAAATATAATTAAAGAAAGGAAAATCAACCAAAATATATGTAATATACGAGTACAGATATGTATGTCATGAAAATTAATAGAAAAACTTAAGAAAAAAAATGAATAAAATAAAGTACCAAATTGAATTCCAGAAATTTTACAAATAATAAAAAAAGAAAGAATTGATTAACCAAAAACAAAATGAACAATAAAAAAAAATTGAAAAAAAACATTAAAGTAACTAGATAATATTAAGTAAATCATAATGAATCAGATAAACATAATTATAAATAAAATTAATAATAATTTATAAAATAAAAAGGAAAATAAATTGAAGATTTGTTGATTCATAATTATGTAAAGTGTATTGTTTATCATTTTTTTTGTTGTGCTGGTGTAATGTTGTTGTTTTTTTTTTTTAACTAAAGTTGTGTTGGGTTGGTGAAACATTCCCAAACATTCTCATATATCGACCAGAGCAATACATGTGTGCTACGAATAACGTTTATTTTTCAACGCATGTTTAATTAACATAAATAAACAAAAAAAAAAACTATCACAACGGCAACGAAACATTTACTTGGCTCTTAATTGTTGTGCATTGATGGAGTTTGCGGTTTGTTCCGTTATATTGTACGGTTGGTCCCGATCGTATTAAGAAGTACAGTGTAAAATAATAAACCGCTATAGTGAGCTGTTTACAATACAATTAGGTGAGCTGTTTACAGTTGGTAATTGAAGATGGATGGCCAATGAATGCAGCCGGGATGAATTGAAAAGCGTTCGTTTTTTTTTTCTTATATTATTGTTTATTGTTTATCTGATAATAATTCTATTTTTCTATTTTTTTTTATTGTTTATTTTGTTTTTGATTAATCAATTCTTTCTTTTTTTATTATTTGTAAAATTTCTGGAATTCAATTTGGTACTTTATTTTATTCATTTTTTTTCTTAAGTTTTTCTATTAATTTTCATGACATATCTGTACTCGTATATTACATATATTTTGGTTGATTTTCCTTTCTTTAATTATATTTGTAGCAATAAAAACGTTAAAAAAAATCTCTTTCTTTACCACAAATATGAAAACACTTGTTTTATTAAATTTATAATTTTATTAGCACAAACAACTTTTCCTTTTAATATTTTTTTCCTTTATTCGATCTCTTGGTGCACACAGCTCAATGTTCAAAATCAAAGTGAACGAGAAAATAAAATTAAGCGTTATAAAAAACTGAAAAAGCGCGAATTTACTAAAAAAGGGCGGCAATATCATTTCAAACTAGTACTTACAAAAATAGTATATTCTACACCAGCACTATCTATTAGACGTTAGATAATTAAATGTTTAATGATAGATGGCAGTGATTGATATTTATAACACTTTCTTAAAAAACATAGAATAAATTTCTAACAATTGAACAAATGTCAAAAGCTAATTTGTAAACAAATTATTTATGTGAAAATCAGCTGAAATGATAATACCGGGTAAGTTTTCGCTTTTAAATTATAAAATAAATAAGTTATAATATATATATGCAATACAATAAATTAACAGCAATAATTTAAATTGATTTCAGAATTATACAACATAAATATATTGAAAGAAATATAATTGCTGTGCAACACCAAGATAAGTTACATATTTTATGAAATTATCAATCAAAATATTTACAAATTTTTCTTTTTAGGTGAAGATCCTGAACATCCCGCGCCCGATGGCTCGACCGAGCCAGAAGGTAAGATGCAAATTTTCGATATGGGCCGCTTCATTTCTCCAAATTTGGTTTTTATATTTACAACACGGACCAATCCATCTTGCCCTGGAATTGTTGCAGTAATTCGGCCCATAAGCCATTTGGTAGGTGATACATCCTTGTCTATTACAACGACAAGATCACCAAGAACTGGATTCTCACTAGGAGTTTTCCACTTGCTTCGTTGCTGCAAATTAACCAGATAATCGGTATGCCATCGTTGCCAGAAGTGTTGTACCATCCGCTGAATGTGCTGCCATCGCGATAACCGATTCTCCTTTATATCCAATAGATTTGGTTCAGGCAATAAAGTAATTGGATGACCAATTAGGAAGTGTCCCGGTGTTAAAGGATCCATGTCCTCCGAAGAAATCTCGCAGAGCGGTCGGGAGTTGAGAATGGATTTTACTTGGGTAAGTAACGTTGTCATCTCTTCGAACGTAAGCAATGTCTCTCCTATAACTCGTTTTTGAAAGTATTTGGATGATTTAATGCCTGCTTCCCATAAACCACCAAAATTGGGAGCACCAGGTGGAAGAAATGCCAATTGATGTTATTGGTTGTTATGTACCTCATGAGGATCTCATATTTTTCCACCATCATCAAGCATCGTTGTAAATCCCTTTGTGCACCGACAAAATTGGAGCCATTGTCGCTATAAATATGACCACATATTCCTCGCCGTGCGTGGAACCGTCGTAGAGCCGCCAAAAATGCCTCGGTCGTCATGTCACTCACCAACTCCAAATGTATTGCCCTTGTAGCCATACACACGAATAGTGCCAGGTATGCTTTTATAGTTTTAGCACCTCGTAATTTTGATGCTTTGATGAATATCGGCCCGGCATAATCCACCCCCGTCTTGAAAAAAGGTCGATGGTAAGCCACTCTGGATTGTGGCAGCTGACCCATTAGTTGTTTTTGTTGTTGTGCCTTCAAACGGACGCACTTGACACAATGCCCAATTACTCGACGAACAGCATCTTTGCATCTTAAAATATGGTAATTTTGTTTTAAGATTGACGTCAACAGTGCGGGTCCCGCATGTAGCTGTTTGAGATGTTCATCTCTAATAATCATGTTGGTTACCCGATGCTTTGCTGGGATTATAACTGGATGCTTTATTTCATATGGAACATCTGCGTTATCGAGCCTTCCACCAACTCGTAATAAACCAACTTGATCTATGAATGGAAAGAGAGATAATAGTTTAGAATTCTTATTTATTGACTTATTATTCGCGAGCGCTTTCTTTTAAAATGCAAAATTGCTCAGCTGCACCCTTCGGATGACCAAATTGAACGCATCACGTTTAGCCTCATTGAACTGCTGCGAGAATTCTAAGCTCTCGGTTGATCTGCTTGCTGATTTTTTCCGAAAGAATATAAAAATTCGAGAAATTACAACTATAATTTTCGAAAATTTTGAACAGCGCTCAATGAGTTCAGAGAGCCAATCGTTCGTATCTTCAATATTCATTAAAATAACGGAATTTTGCTTCTCTTCTTTTAGTGCTGCACCTGCTGATTCCGAATTAATTCGAGATTGATTTGGCCAATTTTCGTCTGTTTTGGTTAGCCAATGTGGGCCATTCCACCATAAATTGTAATTGATTAATTCATCTGGAAATAAACCACGCGAAGCGCAGTCAGCTGGGTTGTCAGAGGACGGCACATGACTCCAATGACTGCGGCTGGTATGTTGCAAAACGAAGGAAACCCTATTGGCTACATAAGTCTGCCATCTCCTTGGACATGAGGATATCCAGTTCAGCACAATTGTTGAGTCTGTCCATAACCGATATTTGAGTGTTACCTTGCTCTTGAAAATTTCCAACACAGATAACATCAGCCTTGTCAGCAACACTGCAGCACAAAGTTCCAACCGTGGCATGCTGATTGTTTCGATTGGTGCCACTTTTGTCTTTGCCGTGACTAGATTTACCTTATAGCCGTTTTCGGTCTTCACTCTACTATATATGACAGCAGCATATGCCAATTCGGATGCATCTGCAAAACCGTGCAATTCCAACTCCTGCCCTTCGGTGTACAACCATCTAGGTATCCGGATGTTTTCCAGTCTGCTCAAGTTGCCTCTAATCGCTGAGTAGTTTTCAAAAATTGGATTTGGCAATGATCCATCCCAATCACTTCCTAACAGCCACAGACTCTGGAACAATATTTTAATTTTAATTATTGTTGGTGACAACCATCCAATTGGGTCAAACATTTTTGACGCTTCCGACAACATGCTGCGTTTTGTGAGTTTGTGATGTACCAAATTCACCTTGAATTGAAAAGTGTCATTTACTGGAGAATACCTAATTCCCAGTACTGATACGGCCTGAGAATCACTTTCAAAATCAATCAGCGGAATGTCTTTGTTGGCTTCTGGGATAGTGCACATCAGCTCGGAACTATTGGATGCCCACTTACGAAGATTAAATCCTCCTTTTCCCAACAGACAAATTAAATCCTGAACAATCTTCTCGGCTTCTTTTAGATTACTTGTTCCCGACATAAGATCATCAACATAGAAATCTCGTTTCAGTACTTCTGAAGCCTCTGGAAACTCGCCTTGGTAATCTGACGCTAATTGGTTCAATGTCTGCGTCGCTAAAAATTGAGCTGATGTCGTACCATACGTGACTGTTAGCAGCTTGTACATGCGCAGTTTTTCATATGACTATTTCCTCCATATGATCTTTTGGTATTCGCTATCCTTTGCATTGACCCAGATTTGCCGGAACATCTTCTCAATGTCGGCCATGAATACAATTTTGTGTGAACGAAATCGAAGTATTATCTCTACTAAACTGGATTGTACAACTGGCCCAACAGCTAACTGATCATTCAGCGAATTTCCATGCGTTGTCTTGGCTGAGCCATCAAAAACAACCCGGAGTTTGGTCGTTGTACTGCTTTCCTTTATTACCCCGTGATGTGGCAAGTAGTACTGCTCTTCACCGGTATCATCCGTAAATGTCATATGCCCTAGTGCTAAATATTCTTCCATGAATTGGGAATATTGTTTCTTAAATGAAGCATCACGAGAGAATCGCTTTTCCAAATTACCAAATCGTTTTACAGCCATAATCTTTGAGTTACCCAATTTATGTAAGTCGTTTTTGAATGGTAAACTAACTATGTATTTCCCATCTTCGGATCTACCAACATTATTTTGGAAATGCTCAAGACAAAATTTCTCTTCCTCGCTGTAGTGAATGACGTCTTTGATTTCTTTAATTTCTCAAAATTTTCGGAGAGTCAGATCAACATCCAGATGAAGATTAAATTGAGCTTCTTTATTGCCAACTTCACAATGAATTGGCGTTCCTGCAATCACCCATCCTAGGTGTGTGTTGTGAGCCACTAGTTTCGTCTTCGGAAGATATCTCTTGCCATTGCAAATTATATCGAAGAAAATGTCGCTCCCAAGTAGGACGTCAATTTTGCCTTCCATATTAAAGTTTGGATCTGCTAACCTTACGTTGTTCAAATCTGATGAACGATTCAGTCCCTTAATTGAAGGTTGATAAGATGTTATCCTTGGAACTATCAGAACCTTGGCAGTTGTCTCATAGGAATCCTCGTTGAATCTGGATTTGATTCGTATAGTAGATAAACCTTTAGACACTCCTGAGGTAACATCAGTAAGACCGTGTAGTAATATTCGTCCATTTACCTTCTTAAGTCCGAGTCGCTGGAAACACTCTTCCGTGACAAAAGATGTTTGCGATCCGGTGTCAAGCAAGGCTCTACAACACTGCCAGTCACCACTTTGACGTTCTACAGCTATCTGGGCTGTTGGCAAAATAGCATTAGCCACCGAATTGGCATGACCACAATTTGTTGCTCCAGCTTTAGCAGGTACTTCCAAATGGAGTATCACATTATGCTTCCTGTGACACAAATCGCATTTACGCTTTGATTTACACTGGTAGACCATGTGTGTATCACTCAAGCAGTTAAAGCATCTAGCATGTTTCTTTACATAATCTCTGCGCTGCTGAATTTCTAATCCTAGAAAATCGGAACATTCAACTATTTTGTGGCCTTTCCCACAGAATCCACAAGTTACTGCTGAAACAGTGTGCAAAGTCTTTGACTGTTGAACATTTTGCTTAGGAGGTTGGCGTTTTACCATCTCCGGTTTACAACCTTGCAACGCATCCATTCGCTTTTTTAAAACTGCTAACAATTTCTCGAAAGTTGGGAATTCTATATCCATGGTTTCCAATTTCCACATTTGCCTTGTCTCGGCATCCATCTTTTGAGTTGCAATGTAAATGAGCCAAGGATCTCGACTCTCTGCTTGTGTGCCTAACGCCTTGAGACCGCGAACTACTTCTTCACACGTATCATGTAAACGCGCGATGGCATGTGATGATGGCTGTGTAATTGATGGTTGCTCGAAATACGTCTGCAAAAATGAATCCACTATGTATCGCTTTTTATTATACCTCTTACAGAGCTTTTGATATGCTTCTATATAGTTCGCATCATTGATTTGGAAATGCCGAACAAGAGCCAATGCTTCACCTTTTAAAAGTCCTTTTAGGTACTGAAATTTTTGAGCTGGCGAGAGCGTTGCGTTTTCGTGCACTGTGGATCCAAAAAGATCGTAAAATGATTGCCATTCCTTATAGTTCCCATCAAATGGGGGAATGGAAATGCGCGGTAACCGAAAATCACTAGAAGCCGTTTGAGTAGAATTCAGCGTCTGGTCTAAATGTATGGTAGGTTGAGTCATGCTAGATCTTTTCCGTATAGCGGCTTGAAGCTTGGGAACAATTGAGTAATACTGCGTATCGACAGCTTCTATGTCACTTTGTGCATCATTAGATATCTCGATCATCTGATACTCAACTTCCACAAAATCTTTATATAACTGATGAACTCTATCCAACCGTAACACTAAATCATCGATGCCTGTATCATCTTTAATAGCTCGAACAAAATTTTCGATTCTTGTAATCTGACCTTTAAGATATGTTCTTTTCCCTTTTAGGCCATCCATTTCAACCACAGATGCCAAATTTTAAAAAAAATGAGAAAAAATGTGCTAATACGTTACGTGAGAACCACAAAAAAAAAACACTTGCAAAGGTATAGATAGTCTAAATCAACCGAATTCAACACTGCACTGTTTCTAATATAAACAATTCACTTTATTGAACTCAAAGAAAAAACGGACAATAAATTTGCGCCTCGAGTCAATACAAATTATACACAAAAAAATATATGTACTATATAGTTTATAATAAGTTAAATGTTTTTAAATTAAATTTATTTTATTTTGATACAGTTGATTAATTGTTTATATATAAATGTAATAAATAAATAAAATTTATACTCAATGCGTTTTTCCTTTTTTCCTCAAAATGGTTTCCGTCTCACGTTATTTTCTACAAGCTGCTTTCCAGAAATTTCCGAATCTATTCAATCTAGATCCGGCTCGAAGGACCAATTTATGTAGCAATAAAAACGTTAAAAAAAATCTCTTTTTTACCACAAATATAAAAACATTTGTTTTATTAAATTTATAATTTTATTAGCACAAACAACTTTTCCTTTTAATATTTTTTTCCTTTATTCGATCTCTTGGTGCACACAGCTCAATGTTCAAAATCAAAGTGAACGAGAAAATAAAATTAAGCGTTATAAAAAACTGAAAAAGCGCGAATTCACTAAAAAAGGGCGGCAATATCATTTCAAACTAGTACGTACAAAAATAGTATATTCTACACCAGCACTATCTATTAGACGTTAGATAATTAAATGTTTAATGATAGATGGCAGTGATTGATATTTATAACACTTTCTTAAAAAACATAGAATAAATTTCTAACAATTGAACAAATGTCAAAAGCTAATTTGTAAACAAATTATTTATGTGAAAATCAGCTGAAATGATAATACCGGGTAAGTTTTCGCTTTTAAATTATAAAATAAATAAGTTATAATATATATATGCAATACAATAAATTAACAGCAATAATTTAAATTGATTTCAGAATTATACAACATAAATATATTGAAAGAAATATAATTGCTGTGCAACACCAAGATAAGTTACATATTTTATGAAATTATCAATCAAAATATTTACAAATTTTTCTTTTTAGGTGAAGATCCTGAACAATATTTTTTTAGAATATTTTAAGTCATTTTTTTTGGCTAGCTCATATTGATGTTCGCCTTATTTTTTTTTTTTTTTTGTTGATTAACGACTTAGCCATCATGCGGTAGTTCGTTTGAATTTAAAGGGATGAACATAGCAAGCGATGTATTTTTTTTATGATAACTCCTCCAGTTTTTTTTTTTTGGTTTGTTTAGGTAGTTCAGTTTTCCATTTTTTTTCTCTAGACTTTGGCATACTTAAATTATTTTTTTTTGTACGATGGAATACTGCCACATCGGAACTAGTGAACCTTCCCAGCCACTGAAACCTATCCCGTTAATTTTACAGTGTTCCACGGTGTGTCAGTGCTGACCCAAAACTCATCGATTACACTTTCTAGAAGAGAAGCATCGCTTAAAACAGGTTGATTTAAAGGCCGATCTGTTACATATGCACCAGCAAAATCATTTTCGTCAAATATTAGCCGGTTTAGCGGCCAAATTCCTGGTTTTTGAAATGATAACATAATATTTTTTTCGGTAAAACCACTTTCATAAGCACGCTTTGCAAGCTGAGGTTTATCGTAGATCGTAATAATTCTACCAGGTCGAGTTAGCATAAAATCCTTGAAAGCTACCTTCAAAGCACTTTTGAATGGACCAAAAATTCCGACGTCTAGGGGCTGTAGTTTGTGCGAACAGTGTGGTGGAAATGAGAAGAGAATGATTCCCCACTTTCTTTCAAAATCTATTGCAGCTAATGAGCAGTGAATATTATGGTTGTCCATCAGCAAAACAGTACGATTGTCCTTGGTGCACTGAGTATGGATTTGGATATGTTTCAACACTTCAGGGAAGAGCTCAGTAGTCATCCACCCGGTTTTTGATGCAATACCCAAAGTTCCATAAATAAATAATAATTTCCAAACATAGAGAAAAGTTAAAAATAAAATCCCATAATTTAACTTAATAGGTTTAATATTACCTTTGGAGATTGCATAACTGTAGTCATGCCAGTTTCATCAAGATTAAATATTTTAGAAGCTGAAAATTTATTACGCTCCATAACTTTCACATAGTTATTAAAGAATTCTCCCACATTTGTAGCATTAAAAGCTTTAGCCCATCCCAACTTCGTGTTTTCAGGTTTCTTTAAGCTTAAATTGGAATGGCTTTTAATAAACCCATATATTCTGTCTCTTCCGGCTGCTTGATTTAAGTCCCAACTATCAGGATATGATTTTTCAAGCTTATGTGCATATTGATACCCAAGACTTTGCGTTTGAGCGTACGTTAGGCCATAATTTATTTGGGAAGATCTTAATAAATATTGCCGAAGATCATTCTCTTCTGTCGTACAAAACACTTGTTTGTGATGCTTGGATGCAGGCGGTATATTTTATATTTTCTGTCATTTCCAGAATCCTATTCACGCACTACTGGATTTAATTTGGCCAATTTAACCCGATTGAAAAGTGTGTTGTGGTTAATCTTATATTTGGATGCAGTTCCTCGAATAGACTGTTTTTTCTAAGGACGTCTTTTATCGCTGTGGCCATAGGCCCCTCATTAATCCGGCTTTCTGTTTTTCGTTTATAATTTCTAACCATTCTTAAAATAATTAAAAAGTATTAACTAATTAAACTTAAATAAGATATACATTTTGAAAAAATTCATTAAAATGTTTTGGGGTAATAATAAGCATTCTTAATATTACCCCATATTCAATGCTTAACTTAACTCCACGTGTTTTTTTTAATAACGGTAAAAAAAAGTGATGTGGGCTACATAATTAATAACACAATTTGTTATTAAATTGCAAATTTTATGGACATTTCAATACCTTTCAATAATCCTTACATGTTTCTGTTTTAAACCCACTATGGCAGCATTTCCAGACACTACATAAATTTACTAAAACGATTAAAAACCACCTGTCCACCTATAAACCCAAACTGATACTGAATATCGAAATACATTTTTTTTAGTAAGAAGATAATATTCTCTTTCATTGTTATTTGTTTCCTCACTTCAATAAATCCCGTTAGTTTGAGAGATAAATAGCCTGTTTACTTTTACCCCATGCTTAAAGTAGCCCAACAGGTCAAAATACATCGGTACCTCCAATAATTAAGTTATTAGCGTGCCGAACTCCAAAATACTATTGCAGTACCTCCATATGTTTTGTGATTAGATTGAGTTTTAATATTACTATAGCTGCTTCGAGTTTGTTTATGCACCGGTTCTAGTTATCCCTAACGAGACGATGATGAAGTAAACGTCCAAATTTCGAAGTGATAATGTAAATATGGGGATGAACTAGGCCGATTTACAATAAGCTTATTTACTAATTTTATTTTTAGAATTTAGATCCACTTTATGTAATAAAATGTAGCTGTGAACACGATATTTTATAAATGAATTCCGCAATTGAGAAATGGATGGATAAGAACCATATTTTAAATAAATCGAATTCTTCAGATCAGGTTATATCTGAAATTCCACGCAACCCACAAACCATTCTAGAGTCCACACATACAGGTCGAACTAGATTAGGCCTGAAAACTACAGCGCTGACTTCTTTTACCAAAAACAATTAGTTATTGTAACCGTTCAATAGTTTAATGATATGAAAAAAAGAATGCAAATTAAAGAAATAAATTATTATAATAAGTAAATTTTAGAGGTGTTTCCAAATGAAGCTACAGTAAGTAAGATTAATTTTAATTTGCATATTTGAATTAACTTTTCAAATAGCTCTCTTACCGGATTACTATTTCATACCTGGTCAGAAGACTAAAAACCCTAAAGGCGAGCTGTACGACAAAGCGAGCAATGAGGCATTTTCACCCGAACTACGAAAAGAAAAATAAGCTCATCTTGCACCAGCAAGTAATATTTATTGATTGAAGACTTACGATTATTATTTTTGTTTAATTATTTTAAAAAAAATTTCAGATTTTGATAATAGTGAAGAGCGTGCTAATATCAAAGGATGGCTTTTGTGGATTTTATATAATGACGAGCCTTGTAAAACTGTAGTGTTGCACTGGAATAAAATATTTACTGGACGACAAAATATTATAAAGTCTACAAGCAATAATATCAAACTTTTTAATAAATTTAAAAATTACTTGCGATATACATTAGTAAGTATTTTCTTGTTAAAATTCTCTTATTTTTTAAGCCCTGTTTTACTTTAAATCCTCGAAGGTATAACCCGTGAGCACTAACTATTTTTGCACAATATTTGCACAATAGTTTACAAATATTTTACAATTTACCATATTATTATTCGTTATTCAAGGTTGAAGGAGATTTTTTTCAAACGGAAGCAAAATAAACTACAGATCGCATCTCTTGTCGAATGTTCTCAATTTGGTGAAGGATAAAACCAATTCCAATATGCTAAAATTAATTACTAATGAAACCAATCAGAATATTACGTATAAACTTAAGTTTTCCAAAAACTAATTAACACGTTTAACCTTTTCAAATTCAGGCGATGCAATAATAGCATTAAGTATTCATGCTATTTGTGAACTAATACAAATTTCATGTGTGATTAACGGTATACAACCTACTTTTAATCCATCTATAGCTGACAGCCAGGATGTTTTTCTGATACACATTTCTAACATTAATGATAAGGAGCGAAACTGACGGATTTAAAAAGTAAACTTTTGAACAAAGGTCAAAGTTTCCAACCTATAATTTTAGTAGTAGAAGGAGCTTTAAATATTTTAAATGAATTTTATGTTATTTTACAAATTTAGCTCTTTTCTAAAATGTTTGGACATTGTTTTTAAGTTAACAAATACCTTAAATCATAAATATTTAAAAGAATGTCAAATTTTTTGGCAATTTATTCGAAAGGTTTTTTTTTTTGAAATCAGTACATTATATGACATGCATAATTCAAATTTAAATCATTTTACAACAAATTTAAATCCAAAGTAAAATTTGTTACATTTAACATTTAATCATTTAAATTTCATATTCCTCTCAAATAGTTTTTTAGACTTTCCTTATTTTTTGGCTAAAGTTTCAACTTCGTATTTTATTTTAAATCCCAGACAATACCAAGATTTTTTTTTTGAAATTTTGAGAAGGATTTTGGATATGATAATAGAAGAAGGTAGTTAATAATGGAAAGCACAAAAAAAAATTTTTTTTTTTGGAGGGTTCCGGGAACACGGGGCGTACCATTAATGGTACGATAGTCAAATCTACTACAATATTAAACGCATTAATAAATTCATTTAATTTAATTCAAATATTTATTTAATACATTTTATGACAATATATCACAAAAAAATCTGTTCATCAGAATAAAACTAAAATAATTGATTATTCAAAATAAAAATCGGGAACTTGTAAAAGTATTAATTCATTCTTTTGTATGCCATTTTTGGAAGCATTCAAGATGTAATGCAACATTGCATTTCGAAAATTTCCGGGATGCCTGCTTTTGGCACAATCGGCATCTTGTTCTGGAAAGCTGAGGGTGAATCCAATGATCATATCTATCGTATCTGGAATCATTGCTTTAAATGATAGAATGTCGCCGCTTGCCTAACGTATGGCACTTCGGATGTTGCTTCAAAATTGAAATGGCTATCATACGTCGAAAAGTTAAGATATTTAATTTTCCGCCCATTTTCCGATGTAACTGCCAAGCATTTGCCACCGCCATATCAACGTTGTGGGCAATTAAAGGAAAGTACCACTTTTTCCCTCTAATGGAAGTTCGATATAAGCTCATGTTTTGATCGGACCGATCGACACCACCCATTCCTTTATAATACTTATGTATCAGTCCCGGCTGCAAGACTTCCACCTTTTTTCTTTTCTCTATTGGAATATCTTTTCACCAAATTTGTTGGATACACCGGAATGGAATTTGATCCAATTTTCACCACACTGTTGTCGTTCCATTGGCAGACTACCAGGTTTTCTTCTACACAGAAGCTGTATTCAAAAGACCCGCGATCCGTCTTTTTAAAATTTTTGTTATTACGAAGAGGGCAGTTGAATAAACGATTTTCTCTGAATGTTACTGTTCCTTTGAAATTTCTCTTATTTAGTTCTTACTCGATACTTGAGAAAAAATTGTCGAAAAACAATGGATAGCTAATATTTAAATTCCGGGATTGTAATGCGTCACAAAATTGCAATACAATTTTAGTACCCAAATTCATATCTTTGTATCCCGTCTTTTGTTATCTGCTCCTTGATAAGGATCGAACCATACTATGTATCCTCGAACCGTCGCTCCAACCCATAATTATCATTGATGAAGTTTTGCGGACACCTCAGTTATGTCCAATTCAACAGACCAAAAAGGGCAAGATTTGGCATAAAAATTTACAAAATTTGCGAATCTAGTTCGGGATGTTGCCTAGATTTTTGAAATATATACAGGCAAAAAAACAGTAACATCTTTACCAGCTAGTGAATGAATCGTGTATAAGCTGATGGGGCCATATACTTCAGATGGGTACGCAGTGTTCCTAGACAACTGGTATTCATCTCCAGTTTTATTTCATAATTTGAAAAATAAGAAAGTAAATACAGTAGAAACAGTTCGTTGCATGAGGAAAAATATGCCACCAACGTACAGAATAAACGCAAAAAAACAAAAGAAATTGAAACGAGGTGATACCCAAATTTTGTTTAACCATGACATAGCTGCAATAAGATGGCTTGACAAAAAACCCATTCATATGCTGTCAACCATGCATTCAAATAGTTCTATGACGGATACGGTTAAAAATGACTACAAAACTTGGAATCCTATTCTAAAACCCAAGGCACTCATCGATTATAATCGTGAGATGGGTAACAGAAATGACCAGGGCTTGTCTTCCTTTCCACTAATGCGGAGGTACTACAAGTGATACAAAAAAGTATTTTTTTATTTGGCCGAAATGGCCTTATATAATACCTATCCATTACATAAAAATATGTCTATTGTGCAAAGGTTGACAAATACCGACTATAAAATAGTTATTGCGGAAAGCATATTAGAGAATATTACGCTACCACCATACAAGAAGCGATGAAGGGTATCTGGAGGAGCATGCCCTTTACGATTACAAGCTGTACAATGGGCACATTTTTCTAGATAAATTCCTCTAAATCCTGTCAAACAAAACCCGTCCAGGCTTTGTAAAATGTGTTCATTACTGAAAAAAAGTGAATCATAATGGGAATGTGAGAAATGCCTTGTGGCTCTCCACATGTCAGAATGTTTCAAAAAATACCATACCCTTCCAAAACTGCTTGGAGATGAAGATTAAACAAATATCCAAATAACAAAAAACAAATTATAGTTCTATGTTGTACCGTTTTAATTTTATGTGAAGTTTAGTGTTAAGGTTTCCTTGAAATAAAAGTTGTAATAATTAAATATTGTTTTTAATTAACCAATTATGTCATATTATTAGTGGTGTAATGGGTTAATCAAAGTAAAATGTATAAATGTAATATGTGCGATTTACTGAGTGAACATTGTTTGAATAAATATGGTCGATTTGAATGTAAAAAATCGAGGTGTAGATACAATTTTCAAAATACTTACGCTTTCATAAGACATCTAAACAGATTGCATAAAAAATACAAAAATAAAACCTGTGAATTAACTGAAAAGCAAAACTTCCAGACTAATTGTAACGCTGACAATGTATCGACGTTCAATATTTTATCTGGCTGTTGGGATTTACTACATTTAAACACTTTACATAATGAACCACTTTATTAAGGCATACAAAATCAGCTGAACGTAGCTTGTGATGTATTAAACATTTTAAGTAATCAGTTAAAAACGTTAAAAACACTGCATTAACTCTTACCCTAAACTTTCCTTCTTTCAAATTCAAAATAACATCATTTCTGATATTGTTCAACCAATACCATTAACTATAAGGAAGATAAAAGTGTGGCAAATGCAAAAAATATAATTTAAACTTTAGAGAATACATTTAGTGGATTCGAAACTGAATAAAGGTTGATTAAGCGACTTAAAGGATTAAAGCTGTACCAAGAACCAAAAGCTTATTCAATGAGTAACTAACTTAAGGCGTTATAAGACATAAAGCTTAATTATTATAAACACTATGTAGGCTGATCAAATATTTTACAAAAATTGAGGTTATGATAGAATATCGCGAGAAATTCAAATTTCTATACATTTGACAACAACAATTTGCATTTAGTATTTTGACAACAACAACTCAGTATACTGATTTTATTTCAGTTGTTGTAAAATTTGATATCCAACACAAATGTTTGAATAAGAAACCGAATTACTTAAATTGTTACTGACGATAATTTAATCGTAATTTGTTTTAAGCTTTTCATAACTTGAAAGCACATAAAGCTCTAACCTATTTAATTATCTAAAACACTCTAGGCTGATTAAATATTTTACCAAACTAGAGGTTATGATTGAATGTTACGAGTAATTCGAATTTTAATGGATTTGACAACAACAATTTTTCATTCACTATTTTTACAACAATAACTCAGTACATTGATTTTATTCGAGTTGTAAAATGTGAAACTAACAGAAATGCTTGAATATGAAACTGATTTACTTAAAGTGTTACTGAAGACAATTTGATCGTTGTTTGTCTTAGGCTTTTCAAAACTTGAAAACACATAAAGCTCTAATCTAAGGAGACTACGAAACACATCTAACATTGGGGCTGATGTTTTAAAAAAGGCAATCGATTCACAATTTCCCCCTCTTTCGTTTGATACGATAAAAGGAAATCTGGAAAATTGGACTTGTACATTTTGTGTTTCTCGCCAATTATATACAGATTACATAATTTGTATTAAAATTTTACGAATAAATAAGATTCCTGATCCGGATAGGTTTATAGGGCATGCACATTTTCTTTTTTTAACAAATAATTTCTGAGAAGTGAATTTAATAGGAATAAGAGTAGTGAGAATAAGATTATGTATGGTAAAATGAATGGTAAATTGAAAAAGGCTATTCGCAGAGCAAAAAGGAAAAGTTGGCGGGAATATGTGTCCCAAATGACACATAGAACCACAACTAAGGATGTATGGAGTTTGTTTAATAGGGTGAATGGTAAACATTTTAAGGTGAGCAATGTGGTATGTGAGAACCGAGAAAAAGGTGAAGAATTTGTAAGAATGGTATTGAATGTAAGCAATGATTTGAATGTAATAAATGAAGTTGATAGAATGAGTAGAAATGAAAGAATGGATTGTAAGTATGAATGGGGAGAGTTCCTGAGGGTGTTAGATAGATCAAAATCTACCACTCCAGGGACAAACCGAGTAAGTTACAAAATGATTCGGTTGTTGAGTGACTCAGCAAAACATAATTTTTTATTTTTTTTATTTTTTTTATTTTATTAGGCTTGGCTCCTATATGAAATAGAGCCATATTGCCAAAAAATCCAAATTTATAAATTCCTTGTTACATATTTTTCTTCATAAATTAATTTTACAAATAGAATTTTAAACAGAATTTTACTTCCTGCACATATTCCGTCGGCTATTAATTATCTCGTATTAAATTGTTATTCCACTCATCCTAATAAATTCATACATTTCCTTGTAAGCCAAAAAATCACCCTCATTCATTAAATCACTTAGATTTCTTGCATTCCGAAGGATGTTGAACTTTGATCTATATTGGCTATATCTGGGACAAGCCAATATGAGATGTTCAACATCCTCCACACTTCCACACAACTCACAATCTTTGTCCTCACTCAAATGACGTTTCCACAAGCATTCCTTCCAATTTCCATGGTTCAGCCTGATTCTCTCAACCGTTCGCAACATTCGCGTATCTCCTTTGAGCTCCTTAAAGAACGGAATTCTCAAAGGAGTACCACGGAGCACGCTGTACTTCATTCCTTTCGTTAGACTTTTCTCGTTAAATTCACTCTCCCATTTTCTCCACAGATTCATTTGAAACATTCGAAGTACATCTCTTGCATCATTCCTTTCGTACTCCTGAACCATGTCATTCAATGTACCCTTTTTAGCTAACATATCGGCTCTTTCATTCCCTTCGATCTGTCTATGTGATGGGATCCATTGTATGGTCACATCACGTTGACAGTCTCGAACACATTCAAAAATTAAATCAACATACACATTGCCTTCCCTTCCACCTCCACATTTTAGCAAACATAAACCACTCTGGGAATCGGAAAATATTACTATTTTCCTTTCCCCTTCATTCACAGCCAGTTTAATTCCTTCAAACATTCCAATCAGTTCAGCGTTCATTATACAGATGCTTTTGTCCACTTTAAAATACTTTTCCACATTCTTACCAGGCATAAATACACCAACACCCACTCCATTCTCATTCACACTAGCATCTGTATAAACTATATCATCTTGCACGTACCGCTGACTGATTTTCCCAAACATAATTTTAGCGATAACTTCATTCATTCCCTTATTAAATTCCTCCATATTCAAACATACAGTAAGATTATTAGGAACGGGTTGCGGACCAGCATTGCCTATACTCAGAAACATGTTCAAGTTTTCAAGTGCAATACTAGTTCTATATGTCGGTTTGTACACCGTCCTATTTTGTAATCTTACTATCATCTCGTTCCAAAACTCATTTTTCTTAGTTATCATTCTCACCGACTCTCTCACTGTGATCCACTCTCTCTTGTAATCGAGAGGTGAATCACCCATTTCAGACCACAGAGTGTGTATTGGGGTTGAGTTAATCGCCCCCAATACCACTCTTGCACATGCATTTTCTACTTTCATTAATTGGCTAAAAGCCCCTTTCGAACCATTCCCATACACACTAATACCATATCCAATTTTGGAGGATATAAGAGCCTTCCTTAACATGTCAGTCACACTCGGATGAGCGCCCCATTTAGGTTTGCTCACCCGTTTAACCACATTTAAACGTTCCTTGCAGTTATCTGCCAAAATTTTCATATGCTTCCCAAAATTCATACGTCTATCAATCCAAATACCCAAATACCTGTACGCATTTACTTGTTCAATACTTTGACTATCAACACTTATATTAACATTTGCAACGTTTGTTCTGAAACTCATATAAGCACACTTATTAGGATTCACTCTCAGATTCAACATTTTAAGTTTTTGAATTATATCATCTACCCCCTTTTGCGCTCTTTGAGCCGCCACATCAATACTTCTCCCTTTTCCAATTACTACAAAATCGTCTGCAAATTGCAGAACGATTTGATTGTCTGTATTGATGTGGTGTATCTCGCTGGTATATAGGTTGAACAGAGCTGGAGATATTCTACTCCCTTGCGGAAGTCCAATATTTGCAACTCCCTCCAACCTAAAACCACTTCCATTCAGAACCATTTTTCTATCAGTCATGAAATCTTTTATCCACATACATACTTTCCGTGAAAATCCAAAATTCGATAGAATTTGTTGTAATTTCCACGGAACCACATAATCATAAGCTCTTTCGATGTCCAAAAATACCGCAACAGCTTTCAAATTATCCTTTCTTACTTCCCAAACAAACTTTTCCACACACTCAATTGCAGAGTGGTTCTTTCGAAATCCAAATGTTGTCGATGGCAACAAATTATTTTCATTCACAAAATCTTCCATGCGCTCTTTCATCATTCCATTTAAGATTTTTATAAAAACATTCAACATATATATGCCTCGATAATTTGTTGCCACATCTGGATCTCTATCCCGTTTAGGGATAGGAACCACCCTGCTCTTTTTCCATTTGTCCGGTATTTTTGAACCCATCCACACTTTGTTGAGTATCTCAAGCAAATTATGTTTTGCTGAGTCACTCAACAACCGAATCATTTTATAACTTACTCGGTTCGTCCCTGGAGTGGTAGATTTTGATCTATCTAACACTCTCAGGAACTCTCCCCATTCATACTTACAATCCATTCTTTCATTTCTACTCATTCTATCAACTTCATTTATTACATTCAAATCATTGCTTACATTCAATACCATTCTTACAAATTCTTTACCTTTTTCTCGGTTCTCACATACCACATTGCTCACCTTAAAATGTTTACCATTCACCCTATTAAACAAACTCCATACATCCTTAGTTGTGGTTCTATGTGTCATTTGGGACACATATTCCCGCCAACTTTTCCTTTTTGCTCTGCGAATAGCCTTTTTCAATTTTCCATTCATTTTACCATACATAATCTTATTCTCACTACTCTTATTCCTATTAAATTCACGCAAGGCTTTTCGCTTTCTTTCATACCAGTATTGAACTTCATTGTTCCACCAACCATTCACATTAATCTTTTTCATATCCACAATTTTTGTTCACAATTTATTTACCCGTTCAATTTCACTATCTAACTGACTTTGATTTATTTCATTTTCTCCGAGAATCTCATTCATTTGATTCACCCATTTCCTATTATTCATTAATTCACGTTTTTTCCTAAACACTCGATTATCATTCATGATCATTTTGATCATGAAATGATCACCACCCAAATTCTCTTCTTCAACATTCCAAGTGACCCGGCAGGCCAGTTCAATAGTTGTCATAGACAAATCTATTGCGCTGGTCGTGCCTCCCACATTCGCCATTCTAGTTGGCCTCCCATCATTCAAGAGCACCATATCGGAGTCTTGAATCAGGTCGGCCAACTGTTTTCCTCTTGCGCAATTGTCTAAACAACCCCACATTCTCGCATGCGCATTCATATCTCCACATACAATCAGGTCACTTTTATCTCTCACCCACTCAAACAATTTTTTAAAATCACTCAAGGCTTTTTTCCTGTCATCTTCATCACGCACCTGGGTTACATACACGCTCACTAGTAACAGATTTCTTTCCAAATTTGTCGTTGAGGCGGCAATTGCTTCAATCACCTCAAAAGCGGGTAACTGTATCTCTTGAAGCGTCAGATTTCTGTCGTACATTATTGCCACTCCACCGTAACCATCGCTTCTTGGTTTGGAAAGAAATCTGTACCCTCTCACATTCAACGTCTTGTTCATTCTTTCCCACGTTTCGCTTATAAGCATCACATTCACTTTATTATTGGCCAGATAATTTTCCAACATACATTTTTTCGCGTAAAAACTTTGTATGTTTATCTGGCCAACAATAATTCTTTCACTCATGTTTCACATTCACACAAATAACAATTTGTACATACCAATTAAATATGTGCAGGGAGAATCCATTCATTATAGTTTAACAAAAATAAATTTAAAAATAAATAAATTTTGTTGCATAAAAAATGTTGTTGTTGCATCCTTCAATGTATAATAATTGTTGCATTTTGTTGCAACAAAAATGTATGCTGCGCGTTGTCCAATTACGTGTGATGAATATTGATTTTTTTTTTTTTTTTTTGATTTTTTTATATTGTGTTTACGATTACATCGTAAAACGTAACCATACTATCCGGTTCCCTCCGTTTTATTTTTTGAAGGTGGTGTTGGTGCAATAAAATTATTATTTTTTGCATTTGCACTCGTCATTGCCATATTATACTGTTCTGTGAACGCAATTCTATTTTTTGTGTTTGTGTATCTTGTTTTTTTGGCGGGTCGACCGCGCTTGCCAATATTTTCATCTACATCCTCGCTTTCCGTATCCATACACGATGAGTCGGTTTGCTGTTTTCTTGTGTGCAAATGATCTCTAATGTTAACCATTTTTTCGGTAGATTCAATTTTGTTTTCGTCCTCTGTGTATAGCATGTTGATTTTTGCTACATCGCTATATTTTATTGGTTCTTTATTGTTAGTCGATGGTAACGTATTTTTGTCGCACGTGCTTGTTTGTTGTGTGTGTTGTGATTGTCCTTGCGTTTGTAAATGTTGTTCATCTGGTTTTTGTGATGTTATTGTTTGTTGTTGTGCTTGTTGTTGTAGTGGCAACTCGTTGATTGTATTGCACAATAACGGACAATCTTGCTTTTTATGACTATCTTCGCCGCATTTAAAACACCTTTCTCTCATTCCATCTTAAAAAATTCTTGCTTTTATATTTTGGACATATATAAATTGCGGAATTTCGCGTTCGATTTCCATGTAGATACCTCTCACACCCGAAAATACCGGTAACAGCGAGTTGGCAGCAAATTTTTCTCGTCTAGTGGACAATATATTGCCAAACCGTTGCATGGCCTCACACAAAGTTTTTTCGGAAATCTCTGGTGGTAGATTGAATACCCGCACATAACGCATTACACCACTTGTACCCTTAACAGTAACTTCTGTTGTTGTTCCATTTGTATATGTAAAGATTAGTGAACTTTTTTCCAATATAAATTTTTGGTAATTTTGTTCGTTATTAAACTTGATATATATACACCGATCGTACAAATCTTGATACAGTGTGTGTATCTCTTTGCTGGTTAATCCCACGTTCACCACAAATTGCATCATTTCCAGCTCAGTAGGCTTTGGATCCGTCTTCTGGAACTGTACCCTCGCCGTATTTTGCCTTAAACTTTCCATATTTTTATTCCACAACCTT